>BPLQ01013371.1:0-1223477 GCA_021605075.1 Caerostris darwini | reverse complement strand
GTCAGAAGCCTGAACCCACAGCAAAGTTTAGTGCATGTAGAAAGAAAGAGATGGTTATAGTCTAAATTAAACCCTTATCAACACATTTACATCATTTACTTTTACCTTATTGACTTTGCTTAGAAATGAGACAAGTTTGCATTTTATTGATTCTTGTTTCTATTCAGCAATTGAAGGGCCAGAGCCACTGACCAAACTCATTCAGCATAAACGCATAAAAATAATAAATAATAATAATATATATAATGGGGCATGACAAAACAGTAGAATTCTCAGCATAAAACATCTATTGCAAGATGCCTGTTGCACAATTTTAAATATGATTCTATACCATTTATCCTCATCTTATTTTTGCTATTTGTATATGTCTAAGTTCATTACTTTTTTCATCATAGCTTAATGGTGCAACCGATATTTGGTGTTTAGTCTATTTTAAATGATAACATTCACTGATAGTACAAGCTTTTGCTCCTATTCAAACTCCTCATGGCTTTTCCCAAAAGTAAAAATAGCGTTATAATGTTCTCTTTACTTTATTTTTTTATATTAATACCTTTTATTATTTAATTTTTGTATTTACTTCCTCTGGTGATGTAGCTTGAACGCTGATTCATCAATGTAATAGATACGGCAGAGCTAACAGATGTTGGCATTTTTTCATTGTGAATGTTGGAGATCTTTACTTTTTACCTTAATCTAGTAACATATTTTCGTTATAGCTTGGGGTCATGAATCATCTGTGCATGCAGTTAGCCGCATGTAATCAGTAACCTGAGATATCACACCGCATTTGAATTGGACACCATCGAAAAATTAAAACCTATGCCACTGCACATCATTTCCTCCAACAAGATGACAGAAAATATACTCATCTTACAAAAGTCATGCCATCCTTTCCGGATGATTGAAAGCACATATATGGGGGCAAATACTTCCATCTTTTAATTTTATATACTATTACGAACAATTGAGCAAAAAAGACAGTATGCTGGCGATTCGCCACGGATGCGCTTAGGCGGTTCGAATTTGCAGGTCCGATTTGCTGTGGTGCCGATTGGTCTCCGCTGCGGGGTCGAAAACATCTGTGCCCGAAATTATTGATATATTACGCTTCAACATCATGGCTATTGTTACTGGTAATAAGGCACAATATGATGATGACGGCAGAGCACTTCAATTTGTGCTCGTTGAGCCAGGCAAAAATTGTAGCAACACCCGGTTTGAAGAATTGTTATCATTACACAATTTACTTTTTTTAATAGAAAAAAATATTTATAATGTATTGAATTTATCCTGATTTATAATTAATAATATATGATTTCATTGATTTCGTTTATCCAGTCAGATAAAAATAGCACAATTTCATTTAAACTGAAACCTGGGAAATACATCGCTTTTAATTGAATGTTATAACATTTTTAATTGAAATAAATTAATCCATGGCCTTCAATTAAATAGCCTATCACGATCATAGTTTGCGGCCTCCCACTGAGAAATGGTGCCTTTATCAATGAAGTTTTTCAACATACGGGTTAACGGGCTGCATATGCCATCTAGTACCAGAAAAAGGAACTATAATTAAATATTTCCTTCCTGAACATACAAAATATTTAGTCATGTGTGTATGAATTCAAGTGTGGGTTGTGGCTGTAGATCAACCAAATGCTCTTTTACTCAAATATCTTTTGTAAGATTTTGTAAATTTCTTTTTTTCTTCTGAGTATATCATATATTTTATTTATTTTGGCCAGCCGGTATGTATATGAGTGGTCTTTATTATCAAACAGCCTATCGAACTAATATATACTCCTTGAATCAGATTTTGCAAAACCTTTAAACGATTTAGGACTTTTAATAATGAAATGATAGAAGCAGCCGTTTGTCTATAAAGCATGGTCTACAGTAATAAAGTAATTAAAATAAGTTAATGGAAATTTCCTTTGAATATTTAAATATCTTTGAAATTGAATCATTATTTCTCTAAGCCTTTGTAATGGGATTCTATCATGATATTAAACGATTCTATTTTATCTATTTTTGTTTGTAAAAGATGTGCTATTTTATTAAAATAATCCAAATTATATGATTTGTAAATTGGTTCAGTAAAATAACTTTGTATTGTAGCTGCATCTCTAATACACGATAAAATTAATTGTTGATTCTTTTTATGCAATATTAAATTAGGAATTACTCTTACTTTGTTTAATTTCAGCTTAATCTGTGCATTATGTTGATGCATTTAATTATATAAACAGGCTTGTAATTTATCACAGTTCTTCCTTTAATTAAAATCAGAAAGCAAGTGTGAGTTTGAGGAATAATGTGCGTGCAGCTTTTAATGGAAACTCAGCAAATCTTGATTCATCTTTAATTGTTTTAAGATAATTATTTAAATTTTTATATATGCGCCTTGTTTTTACTTTTTAGTGTGTTGTGCATTAATCCTTGTGTCATAAACATGGGAAAAGGGAAATAAATTTCTGGGGTCCGTCTAACTGTGTTTGTCAGAAAGTTATATTTGTTGTTATACTTCATTAAGTTCATAAATGAGACATTGATTGTTTTTAAAAAATGGGAAATTAAAAGGAATTACCTGAAAAAAAGAAATAGGGCCGAAAACATGAAATTGTGCAATTTACACAATCAGGAAAACGAAAATGGGGAAATTCAACTGGAAAGAAATGGAAAATGAGAATTAAAGGGAAGTGATAAAAATAGCCCTTTTCACTGTCGGGGATGCTAAGTCTGATTTTGGTGGCCTTGACTCTTCAGCCTCACAGCTTGTAGGCATCAGACATGCTTTGAAATTACGAACATGAGCGCTTACGAGCACATCGAATGGGGTCTGAATTTTCGAACGATAAAATGAGTTTTAACGTTCATCCTTCAGTTCGTTCTCAACTCGCTTTCATTTGTAAATTATTCATTTAAACACAAATAACTGGTTTACGTTTTTTGGCTGCTATGTTTCAAATAAATGAAAGGATTTTGTCTCTTTCGATAATTAACGTTATAATATAGTTTGGTATTGAGTGTTATGTAGGATGATGAACGTTAAAACATTTTTTAATGATTCAAAGAGATGCATTCAGACATTGGTACTTAATAAGCCATCATGGAATGTAATAATTAAGTAATGCGATTTCGAAATAACAAACAGAGAAATAAAAATACCAAAATCAGATAGCATGTTTGATTTTAGTGAAAAAATTTATTTTATCATGAATTTTCCCTTTTAAGTTCTCATTTTTTTCCATTTCTTTTCTTTTAGTTGATGAATTTCCCATTTTTTTCCATTTCCCGTTTTTTTTTAGTTGTTGAATTACCCTTTTAATTTCGCATTTTTCCCCATTTCTTCTTTTTTCAGGCGATGAATTTCCCTTTTAATTTCCCATTTTTTTTTTTTTTTTAAAACCAATCAATTATCTCGATATTTATGAACTTTAATGAGTATAACAAATAAATACTTCTTTCGACTTTAAAAATTTTTTTTTTTTTTTACGAATTTAGATTGGATTTAGGAAATTTATTTCCATGAACACGAACCTGAATTTTTCTATGTTAGTTATATGATACATGTTAGATACACAACACACTATAAAAAGTAAAAACTATAAAAGGCACTATAGGAGTAAACTAATTTATATTGACTGTTAAAAGTTAATTCAAGGTACTGGTTTCCAGTATAAAATACACAGCACACAAAATCGTACATGCATTATTCACTCAAAACTCTGCACACATTTTTTACTTACTTTCTGATTTTAATTAAAGGAAGAACTGTGATATAGAATTACAAATACCACCAACATATAATTAAATACATCAACATAATGCAGATTAAACCAAATTAAAACTAAAAGTAAGAATAATTCCTAATTTAATGTACATAAAAAGGAATCAACAATTAATTTTTTTATCATTATTAAAGTGCATACAATACAAGTTATTTTACTGTATTTATAAATCATATAATTTGGATTATTTTAATAAAATAATACATCTTTTACAAACAAAATAAATAAAATAGAATCGTTTAATATCATGATAGAATCCTATTAAAAATTCTGAGAAAATAATGATTCAATTTCAAAATATTTAAATATTCAAAGAAATTTTATTAACTTATTTTAATTACTTTATATAAATTACTTTATAAATAAACGGCTAAGCCTCAACATTTCATTATTAAAATTCCTAAATGTAAAGTTTTAAATATAATTCAAAAGTATATAATAGTTCAATAAATATTTAATAATAAACCAATATATAATATACCAATAACCAAAAATAAAATATATAATTCAAAAATAATTTTTAAAAATTAAAGAAGAAAAAAAAATTTACAAAATCTTACAAAATAAAAGATTTGAGTAAAAAAAAGTATTTGGTTATTTAAATTAGCCACAACCACACTTGAATTCATACACAATATTTAAATATTTGTATGTTCAGGAGAATATTTAATTATAGTTCCTTTTTCTGTTACTAGATGGCGCTGTAAAACTTTAGCAATATGGTTGAAAGAACTCGATATATTAAAAACCATTTTTAAAATTCAATAAAAATTTTTTATAAACTATGATCGTATTAAATTGTGGAATATTTTATTGAAAGATACATAAGTTAATTTATTTCAATTAAAAAATATTATAATTTCAGATTTAAAAGAAAAATCGATATAGCTCCCAAATTTCAATTTAGAAATAAGTATATATTTTTATCTGACTGGATTAAAGCGAATAATGAAAAATCATGGTTGTAGATATATTATTGTTATGTCGTTAGGAGTGTTAATATGCATTTATAAATATTTTTTTCTATTAAAGTAAAATTGTATGTAATTATTATATAATTCATGTGTTGTGGTGTTATAATTTTTTGTTGTACAGTAACGGCAAACTTGAACACAAAATTGAAATATATACCGTCATCATCATCATCATCATCATCATTATTATTATTATTATTATTACCAGTGGCGCAACAGCCCCATGGTGGGCCAAGAACGTCTGCCTGCTGGCAGATTTCGAGACAGGAGATGTTTTCATTTTACGGGGTAGGTTGTCAGCACTACGCCAACGCTCCACAGCCGTATTAGATCGGGACCTACAGTTTAAATTAAATTCCGAACCACTGCAAACATCCATGGTACCGACGGGACTTGAATCAGAAATCTGTGGCACCGAGAACGCTAATCACTCGGCCATGAGGCCCCTAATTCTTTTTTACTTTTTACAATTGTTCGTAATGAAAATTATATAAAATTAAAATAAATTATTTACTTTTATATATGTACTTTTCAAATAAATAGCTGCAAAATCATCCAGAAAGATAATATTTTGTAAAATAATTATATTTTCTGTCATAAATAAATGTCTGTTTGGAAGTGATAATATTTTTAATTAATAAATTTTTAATTTTTCGATGGTGTGTTAATTCAAGTACAGTTGTGGTATATCTCTAAATTACTAATTACACTCTTGTGAAATACTCACATATTTCATTTTTGGAGTAATTCTATGATAGTAAGACCCCAAAGCATGCTCGAAAAATATATTACTAAATTAAAATAAAAAATAAAATTATCTAAATTAAATAAAAAAAATGCCATACTTACATTTACTTCACCGTAAATGATATCTATGAAACTTCCTAATACGATGATGAAATCGAAAACGTTCCAAGCATCACCGAAGTAATTCTAAGAAATTAAATAATAAAAAATTATTAATATAAAAATAAGTAAAAAATATTACCAATTGTATTTAATTAAAGAGAACATTATAGCCTTTTGTACTTACTTTGAATTTAAAAGCCATGAGTTTGAATAGGAACTCAAAAGCGAATACTGTGGTGAATATTATGTTTAAAATATCTAAGGCTTTCGTATAATCCTTAGGTTGCCCGTAAAACTATGATGAAAAAAAATTATTAATAATTTAGACATATACAAACATAAAATAGATGAAATAAATGGTATAGAATCTATATTTAAAATTAATTGGCAAAAAAAGGTAATCTTTGCAATAGATGTTTGTTTTATGCTGAAATTTGTTATTATTTATATTTTGTTATTATTTATTATATATATTTTATTATTTATTTATTATTTTATCTTGTTTTATGCTGAATAGTTTTGGTCAATTGAGCCATTTTTTTAATTTACGAATAGAAGCGGGAAGAAATTATTAAAATTGTAAACTTTGGTATTCTTAAATTTCTAAACAAATCATAAATTAAAAAAATAATAATGTAAAATGTGTTATTAAAAATGAAGTTTTAATTTAAAGACTATAACCATGCTTCTTTCTATGCACTGCAAGAGCGCCCCTTGTGGGGTTCAGGAGAAACGCTCAGTTGGCCTACAGACTTTATATAACAAGAAATATATTTCGCACATCCTGCGCGTAGCCGACTATCGGGTTTTTGTCTTAGAAGTGGAGTTCTTCCACTAATCTATAACTATCTATCTTTAACTGTGTTAAAAATGATATGTCTCTAATTGTAGGGGTGTAGGGTTTTATAAGGCTATATTTAATAATGTTTAAATAAAGCTGTATTTAATAATGTGTAAATAAAGCTGTGAGTTCTCCAACCTGTGCCTCAAGTATCTCAACCCTCCCACATCCAGTTACAATCTTGTTGCCCAACTTGCACACTATTATAAAGCGACCTTATTTAATTGAGACCTAATTACTAATTTTAAGCGTCATTTGCGGAGGTCTAATTATTAAGAAACCTAATCCTTAAGAAAGTTAATTTTAAATACAAAAAAGTGTATCATAAATCATTTATTTAGCAGTTAAATAAAAAATTGGAAGTGGATTTAAACGCTTTGGCCAGGGAATGGCTAAATTATTTATCACATCATTAATAGAAAAGAACCATGGAGGAAAACAATACTATTTAGCTGTAATAGGAAATACACATCGATTAAAAGAAAAATATAGATATAAGATTTTAAATTTGAAAGTTAAACGAAGTATTCTAAAATAAGGGAAACATGAATAACATTTCTAGCCACTATTTATTAATAAACAAAAATGAAGGAAATGGAATAAATGTTGATAATGAAAAATGAATGAAATGTAATAAATGCTAATATGAAAATAAATGAAATGGAATGAATATTAATAAAGAAAAATAAATGAAATGGAATGGATATTAATAAAGAAAAATAAATGAAATGGGATGGATATTAATAAAGAAAAATAAATGAAATGGGATGGATATTAATAAAGAAAAATAAATGAAATGGAATGGTTATTAATAAAGAAAAATAAATGAAATGAAATGGATATTAATAAAGAAAAATAAATGAAATGGAATGGATATTAATAAAGAAAAATGAATAAAGAAAAATAAATGAAATGGGATGGATATTAATGAAGAAAAATAAATGAGATGGAATGGATATTAATAAAGAAAAATAAATGAGATGGAATGGATATTAATAAAGAAAAATAAATGAAATGGAATGGTTATTAATAAAGAAAAATAAATGAAATGAAATGGATATTAATAAAGAAAAATAAATGAAATGGAATGGATATTAATAAAGAAAAATGAATAAAGAAAAATAAATGAAATGGGATGGATATTAATGAAGAAAAATAAATGAGATGGAATGGATATTAATAAACAAAAATAAATGAGATGGAATGAATATTAATAAAGAAAAATAAATGAGATGGAATGGATATTAATAAAGAAAAATAAATGAGATGGAATGGATATTAATAAAGAAAAATAAATGAAATGGAATGGATATTAATAAACAAAAATAAATGAGCTGGAATGGATATTAATAAAGAAAAATAAATGAGATGGAATGGATATTAATAAAGAAAAATAAATGAGATGGAATGGATATTAATAAAGAAAAATAAATGAGATGGAATGGATATTAATAAAGAAAAATAAATGAGATGGAATGGATATTAATAAACAAAAATAAATGAAATGGAATGGATATTAATAAAGAAAAATAAATAAAATGGGATGGATATTATATTAATAAAAAAAAAATAAATGAAATGGAATGGATATTAAACAAAGAAACATAAATGAAGTGGACGTTAATAATTAAAAATAGATATGTATGCTTCAGTGGTAAAAATCTTTCACAAGGTACATGATGTTTTCTGGAAAATTATTTATATTGTCATGGAATATATCCTGTAAATATTTTTATTTTTATTTTATTTATTTATTTATTTTTTCATGGTACTTTCAGGTTTATCTCTTATCTATGTATCCCATGTCTCTCTTTACACATGTAAATTTTTATATTATTTAGGAAACGGAAAAGTGCTTATAATTTGAGTAAACAGTATATTTTAAACTTTTGGAGTCCAGTCTTTTTTGCGCATTTAGTATAGCGTATTTTATTAAGACTTAAACAATCTTCTTGCACGAAAGTTCTGTATTTGGAATTCCATAGCATATTTTGCAATGATTAGAAAGTAAATTAAAAAAAGTCAACATACAATATGTAAATAAACAATCAAAACACTCCATCGAGATGCTTTAATAAAGTGCGTGAAAGAAAAAGCTCTTACCTTCATGGCTAGCGTCAGAGTGTTCACCATAATCAATACAAAGATGGTGTATTCAAAGTACTGAGATGTCACGAACCACCATATTTTGTATTGTATCCTCGCCTTGGGAATATACCGTCTCACTGGTTTGGCTTTGAGAGCGAACTCTATGCAGTTCCTCTGTAAAACAAAACTGCTTTAATAGATTTACTAATTACCACATCAGCTTCACAATACCCATCATCACTATATGAAATCTACATTTGCACTTATAGGGCCAGTCTTTAATTGTATAATTAAAAAATACGAATTTATCCGCAATTTTATATATTATTATTGATAATTGTTTAATGCCTGGTTATGCCAAAAAAGAACCAGGAGATAGAGAAAAAAATGTCTTAACCAACTTGCACCTAAATTACATAGTTAAAAAATAATTTGGTTGCTTGTATTACATTTAAACAGTATTCGAATCTATGCCAGAATCTGATGTATTAATGAATTCTAATTGGGTATCATTGTATTTTTCAAATTCATTATATTTTTTCATGTGAAGTTATGTAAAGATTTCTATCAAGCAAATAACATGTATCAATTTGCAGAAATCAAGTTTAGCTGGTCCTTGCCACGAGCTAGAAAATACTACATGTAATCGAAACTTATAGTCTTTTGTAGTTACTTTATAAGTTAAGTAAGAATATTTTATTTATATCTCTTGTAGTTTTTTTACATAGTTTTTTTAATGTATCCAATGACACATGGATACTCTATTTATGAGATACATTTTATTTTCGAATACCATTATAATCATAAATAACAGACTGAATCAAGATTTTCATCGTTAGGAAATTAAATATCCTCATTAAGATTACAAAGATTTTTATCATCCAAAGACTAATATTACCATTAAGATTACAAAGATTTTCATCATTCAGAGATTATCATTAAGATTACGAAGATTATCATTAAGATTACGAAAATTTTCACCATCCGAAGATTATCATTAAGATTACTAAGATTTTCATCATTCAGAGATTATCATTAAGATTACGAAGATTTTCACCATCCGAAGATTATCATTGAGATTACAAAGGTTTTCCTTATTAGAAGATTAAGATTAGGAATATATGGAATTTATGAAGATTACGAATATGAAGTATTTAAAAAGTTTACGAATTATTACTAAAATTACAAAGACGATCGTCATCAGAAGCAAGAAGTTCCTTATTACTTTTATTGATGATAATACTGTTTTGTTAAATCACCATCTGATGAATTTACATTCAGCAGTGTATTATAAAGTGCATTACCTGATTCTTGTCCAACTCGCAGTTCTTGTACTCCTGTTCTCCCTCGTTCTGAAAGGTGACGATGACAAAACCTACGAAGATGTTGACCATGAAGAAGGCGATGATGATGATGTAGATGATGAAGAAGATGGCCACCATCGGCCGGTAGTTGTGGTAGAGACCCTCGTCCTCCGCTTTCGAGTCGATGGCCACGTACAACAACCTGGGAAAAAACCACCGAAACTTAATTCATACCATAATACATTTTTTAATTGTAAAATATCAGTGCACATCATCAGTTACACGGTTTATGAGTTCGGTATTCAATGATAAATTCATCTAAAATGAAGTGTGCAACTTTATTACAGAAATAAAGCACGAGAATGTGTAATATATTCGGTTATATAAAACTGGTTAATTGGAAATAGTTTTTTGAAGAATGGGATCTTGATGTTGTTCAGCTTGAAAGTGTAGACCAAATTCTTAACCATTAAAGTGTATGAATGGTTAAGAATTTGGAGTTACAGCAATAGGATTTGGGAAAAAAAATGTCTTATCAGGGCTGGGATATATTGATCCGTGAACCAAGAACGAATGAGTTAAAAGAAAATATTGCAATGAACTGAAATTGTAAAAAAAAAAACTATGCATGTTCCAGAATAATTAATATAGCTGATAGATGGATAAGTAACTGAAGTGATTTGATGACAATGGGTTACATTTTTGAAATGATCTTCTAACATTCTGCTAATATTCTGAAACAAACTGATTATATTTTGAAACAATCTGCTAGTATTCTAAAATAATCTTCTAACATTCTGAAATAATCTTCTAACATTCTGCTAATATTCTGAAACAAACTGATTATATTTTGAAACAATCTGCTAGTATTCTAAAATAATCTTCTAACATTCTGAAATAATCTTCTAACATTCTGCTAATATTCTGAAACAAACTGATTATATTTTGAAACAATCTGCTAGTATTCTGAAATAATCTTCTAACATTCTGAAGCAAGATTACATTCTGAAGTAATTTGTTCACATTCTGAAATAATATTCTAGACTTCTGAAGCAATCTGCTAACATTCTGAGACTGTTTGAGAATAATATTCTCAAACAATCTGCTAATAGATTGTTTCAGAATGTTAGAAAATTATTTCAGAATGTCAGAAGATTATTTCAGAATGTAAACAGATTGTTCCAAAATGTAATATTTTATTCGCATAAAAATTGGATAAATGGAGATAAGGAGCTTACCCTAATGCCCTCATAAATCTCAAAACACCTGGTCAGGTGTTAATAAATATTTCAGAATGTAAGCAGATTGTTTCAGTTTTCTCTATATACTGTGTAAATATCTGTTATTCATATAAAAGTTAATTTATCACTTACATTTAATGTTCAAGTTCCGTTCACGAAATAAGTGATATTCATACATGATATATTGAAACTCGTAAAGGATTTCAATTCTAATCATTATTTTATAACAATTTGAAAAATAAACTGATATAAAAATGGATTAATTTTACACCATTTTTTAAGTAAATATTTTTTGAAACTATTTTTTTTGTTAGAATTTTTTACAATGCGAGGGAGGAGCACTTACTGAGGCCACCCCTCGAAGGTGGAGACGGTGAAAAGGGTGAGCATGGCTTTGGCAACGTCATCGAAGTTGAACTTGTACCTGTCCCACTTCCTCTCTTCTATGGTGGGTTTGGTGATGTCGCCTCCCTGGTAGATGATGTGCTGCCCCCTGTCAACAGAAAAACGCATCTTCAACTATTTCAGGATCAGAAGAAATTGGTTTTTTTACCGTTTCTTTTAAATAAAGTTTTCAATTTGAATAAAAACAAAGAAACTGCTTGGATACACACATCGAGGTTTGTAAATTCAGTGAAAAAAATGTGACTGATCAGATTCAGATCATATTAAAGACGTGATTGATCATGACTAATAATTAATTTTTAATAAATGCATTAGTGTAATACAATTAATCTTCTTTCAGAGTAAAAGAAATATGGTTTAAGTTTAAGGATCAAGTAGATACAGTAGTTTGTGTTTAAGGAGCAAGTAAATGCAACAGTTTATATTTAAAGAGCAAGCAGATGCAGTAATTTATATTCAAAGAGCAAGTAGATACAGTAGTTTATGTTTAAGGAGCAAAAAGATACAATTGTTTATCTTTAAGGAGCAAGTAAGGAGAGAGCAGTAGTTTATATTTAAGGAGCAAGTAGATACAATTGTTTATCTTTAAGGAGCAAGTAGATACAATTGTTTATCTTTAAGGAGCAAGTAGATACAGTAGTTTATCTTTAAGGAGTAAGCAGATACAGTAGTTTATATTTAAGGAGCAAGTGGATACAATTGTTTATATTTAAGGAGCAAGTAGATACAATTGTTTATATTTAAGGAGCAAGTAGATACAGTAGTTTATCTTTAAGGAGCAAGTAGATACAATTGTTTATCTTTAAGGAGCAAGTAGATACAATTGTTTATGTTTAAGGAGCAAGTAGATACAGTAGTTTATATTTAAGGAGCAAGCAGATACAATTGTTTATGTTTAAGGAGAAAGTAGATACAGCAGTTTATATTTAAGGAGCAAGTAAATACAGTAATTTATGTTTAAGGAGCAAGTAGATACAGTAATTTATACTTAAGAAACAAGCAGATACAATAGTTTATGTTTAAGGATCAAGAAGATACACTAGTAATTCTGCATATGCCAGCTTTGGAATAAGTCCAACTTCATGTATATCATGTTTGGGATAAGACGGTGTGCGTCAAAATTTTCATCACATGTATCTCTACATATTTGATTCATACGACACCCAAAAAGTTGTAATAGCATTGTTCAGAATGATCAGGCAATAACATATTTCCGACGCATCCTGAGATGAAGGACGATATCAAAGTTCTTTACTGAATTTTAGTTGACGTCGAATCTGATGATCTTCAACCATTACCAAGTAGGGAAAAAGACGCAGAAAAAGAAAAAATAAATTTTATAAATTTTCTTTTCTGTATGTATCACGAATTAGTGATTGATGAACATTACTTTTCCAAATAAAGTAAAAAAGAAAAGGAGGGCCTAAAAAGAATCTCAAATTCGTTATGGTGACCAAATTCATAACATAAAAAATTTAAAACATTACACATTGAAATTCAATGTCTTTTTATGTACAAAAAATAATTTTTCTACATAAAAAAAATAAGTAAATAAAGTGTGCATAACATTTTTTTAACTAAATTTTTAAAAGCATAAAATACATTGTTCCGAAGTTTAAAAACAATTATAAATGGACAGTCTTTTATTGCATTCATGTTCGATCACTAAAACATGTTTTTTACTTTATTTAAGTAGAAAAAAGAAATAGCACTTCCATTTTAATGGACACAAAATAACAATTTTTTAATAAAAAAAGAATATTTAAACGGTTTTCTTACTTGCAGTCCTTTTCGAATAGTTTTGAGTCATCGGTACAAGAAAAGAACTTGCCCTGAAAAAACAAGAAACAATTATTCCTTTCTTGGATAAAAGATTCTAATAATATAATACAATCTGTTCCGTGGCACGATTTTTATCTGCACTTTCATGCTATTTTTAAGAAAGATATTACAGTAGTCGCTCTAGAATTTCAGTAAATGACCTTGGATGATAAAACAGCATTTAAAGTTTAAGCTTGGAAAATAAAGCTTGTAGTAGGCAGGTTGGGCAACTATTGTAACAGGATGTGTGATGGGTAGAGATACTTGAGGCACAGGTTGGTGAACTCGCAGCTTTATTGACACACGCACAGACACCACACACATAGAATTAGAGACATACAATATTAAACAAATTTAAAGACATATAATAATAGATTCGTGGAAAAACTCCACTTCTAAGCCGAAAACCCGAAACTCGGCTATGAGCAAGATGTGCGAAATATACTTCCTCTTCAACTAGAGTATGTGGGCCAACAAATACGTAAAGTTGCATTAAACATATTTCCTATCAAAATCAGAGATTGTAAACTAAATGTTTTTACCAAAAGCGCATAGTTGCGCTGATTACCTCATGGGTGAGAGCCTGGAATTCACCTGATGATTTCTCCTGAACCCCAAAGAGGCCAGTGTGTAGGAGGAAGAATGATTACAAGCCTTGATATCATTCTGCATATAGATTAATCACAAAAATGCCTTTTTTTATGTGTGAAGAGCAATTCCAGTGAATAAAAGCATCTTACTCAATATTTTTTGAGGAATTAAAAAGCTATTAAAACTCTTGAACTTGTAACCCTGCTTCCTACTATAAACGCGCAAGAGAAATAGTCAGTCGGCCTCGACT
Source organism: Caerostris darwini (assembly GCA_021605075.1). Taxonomy (NCBI): domain Eukaryota; kingdom Metazoa; phylum Arthropoda; class Arachnida; order Araneae; family Araneidae; genus Caerostris; species Caerostris darwini. The sequence continues at coordinate 1,209,316 of BPLQ01013371.1, read as the reverse complement.
CGTTCACCAGAGAGGAAGTACACTGAAACTTGCTGAAAAATGCTTAATTTATAGTCTCTCATCCCGAGAGGAAATATATTTAGCGCATCCTGCGTGTATCCAAGTTTCGGCTTTTCGGATAAGAAGTGGTGCGCTTTGACGAATATCTAATTATCTGCCTTTAAATGTGTTAAATAGTGTATGTGAGTGGTGTTTGTGCGGTGTGTAAGTAAAGCTGTGAGTTCTCCAATCTGTGCCATTAATTTATGCAATTAAAAAAATTAAATGCCATAATAATGAATTTTATCTGCTATAAATTGATGTTTAAGAAATTTTACTATACATGGAATTAAAAAAAAAAAAAATGGAAAAAGTCACTGACCTTGAACAATTGTACGCCAATTACACCGAACATGAAATTGAGTAGAAATGTAACTAACATGATATTTCCGATGGTTTTAACAGCAACGATGACACACTGAACAACGTGCTGAAAAATTAAAATTAAAAAAAGATTAATCTAAAAGTAAAATAAAGGGTTAAAGAAGGTATCAGACTTGTCATGAAAAAAGGTTATGCAACAATTCATTTTTCAATAATTAGATATACAATTTTCAATCCCAAAGTTAACTTGATTGAATGCACGCATTAGAAAAAAATGTATTAAAACTAAGTCGTCGTATTTTCTATCATAGATCATATCTTAATTTATGAGAACTCAGTAATTTTTTTTTTATATTTCTTAATTAAAAGCGTGGTTAATATGTATAGCTTCCAGATAAAATTACATCCTTATGTTATGTAATTTTCAAAAATTCTAGAAATTGTATACAAATACATAATTAATGGTACATTTACATATTTTTTTCATTTTCAAATAAGTTTTGTAAAGTTTTTTTTAAAAAAAGTCCTTCTATATAATAAAAAGTTTGACTCTTTATATATACATATATATATATTATATAAAATGTTTTCTATTTATGTGTGTTTATTTCATTTAACAATACTCAATAATAAGATTTCAATATTCAATAAGATTTCATTTTAAACCATAAAAATTTCGATTAAACATCATAATTGGCGACTTTGGTATGTAAAAAAATTTGTTACATTTTGTAGACTTAATAATGAAAAACCAGTGAAAAATTGTTCATTAAGTTTATTTAAAACAATTACTTTATCTATGAAACTATTTTTCAAACTAGTAAATATAGGTAAAATCGGTTTAATAAAATGTATAAAAGATACTGAATTTTTTTTGAACCATTACAGAATTTTTGGAAAAAAAAATTACCCAGTGAACTTCATTACCAATTTTTTTTTTTTATTTGTATTAAAACTGAAATGATATTTGATGATTATATTTGATCTTTCAGAATTTTAATTATATGCTCATGATAAAACATCCTCTAAATATATTAAAATGAATGAACTTTTTGAAGGTTTATTAATTTTCCCATACCGTTTGACTCATATAGGCAAAATTGTAAAAAAAAAAAAAAAAAAAAAAAAAATTGATTTTTTTTTTATTATTATATTTAAAAATATATTGTTTTTTGGGATAGCAATAAACTTCAAAACTGAAAAAATATTAACTTAAAGAAGAAATTTTGTTATACAATTTGGGGTATAAATTTGCATATAAATTGTAATGCAATTTTTTATTGATGTATGTTTATTTCATTTAAAAATATTTATTTATTCAAAATTTCATTTAAAATGCCTAATGCATATAAATTTTAATACAGTGCATATAAATTGTAGTGTAGAGAATAAAAATTGTAATGCAATGAATATGAATTTGCATTACAATTATATACATTGCAGCGAATATAAATTGCAATGCAGCGAATATAAATTGCAATGCAGTGAATATAAATTGCAATGCAGTGAATATGAATTGCAATGCAGTGAATACAAATTTTAATGCAGTGAATATAAATTTTAATGCAGTGAATATAAATTGTAATGCAGTGAATATAAATTTAAATTGCAATCCAGCACAATGCATAAAAATTGTGATGCAATGCATATACATTTTAATTGCTTTGGATGAACGTAAAAGCAAAATTGAAACAGCTTTGAAAATTCGAAAGAAATCATTGTCATAAAATGTAGAAAATTAAACACATTTTTGTTTCTTATCAAAAAACTTTTTTAGATAGTCAGCAATCCTAATACGATTTCAAATACGGGGATTCTGCTTTAACCAAACTGTTTTTTAAAACAAAGAAAAATAAAAAGATAATTTAGAAGCAGAATCTTACTTTTAAACCTTTAGCACGATTGATGGCTCTGAGTGGACGCAAAACTCTGAGCACTCGAAGAATCTTTACTACAGAAATAGCACCATTGCTGAAAAGAGAGAAAACATTTAAAAATAGTTCAGCGTTTCAATTTCAACTCCGTGGCTAACGCCCATTTTAAAAGAATTATCAGCAACTATATTTTCTACAGTTGTAACTGGTTATATACACGTTTTTGGAATAAATCCTACATCTTGTTTGTACGCGAAAAGTTTTGTTTGGTATACTGGAATTCGTTTGGTATTTGGAATTCGACTTTAATGCGCCAAAATCCATGCCAAATGGTTGAATGTGAAATATTTTGCAGAGAAATATCACTTTCAATATAGCTTACAAAATTCCTAATGACACTGTCTGGATGGATGCTGTCTGGACAATGTTACATTTCGAAACATCTCCAGGAGAATTAGAAATAATGCTTTTTGACAAGAATTTTAGTAGATTTCAAATCTGGTGATCCGCAACTTAGGAGAAAAAGTAAATTAAATTTGGAAAATCTTTATTTATGTCTTCTTCTTCTGTTGACTCGACAGCCCATGATGGGCCAAGACCTTCTTCCATTCCAATCTCTGATTTTCGACAGTTTTCCAGTCAGTACGATATAAAATTTTAAAATAGGCCCATTTCTACTTCCAAAAGGTATATAGTTGAATATCCTAAATGTCAATGATGAGGGGTCCATTCCGCTGATGTGGTGCGCAAACCACATTCGTCCTATCTTGATGAATTTAATGATAAACACTCCTCCACATGACTCCTTAAACAACTTATATAATTAAAAATCATGTCGTTGCCTCCCCAATCCATTCTATTCACAGCGCCAAAAATATTTCTGAGTTTAGTTTGGTTTGTTTCTCTATGGTGATATTGTGCACATGAGGGCTAAGCAAACTGGAATCTACAGTTTAAAGTGGACTCCGAACCCCTCACAAGCATCCACGCCACCTCCAGGATTCGAACCTGGCTCCTGTGGTACCAAAGACCAGATTCCTAAACAATTGGCCATCAGGCTGCATATTTCTGAGAACCTTTGATTCAAAGATTAACAAAATCACAGGCTGAACAGTTGACCAAATCCAAGTCTCAGGTCCATAGATGAGCACAGATGAGGTCTAATAATTGATTTATTTAACGTAATTTAATAATAACATAACATAATTAATGTTGACTTTAAAAAAGTTCTTAGACCATGAAACAGCGATTAGCTGCAAGAATACGTCTTTTTATTTCAATACCCATGTCATTTAGAGCGTTAATGTTTGGACCAAAATAAGTAAAATTATTCAATCACTTCAGTCTTCAAATATTTATAGTTTCCAGGAATTTTTAGAGTCAAGTGTTCCATTTATAGATGTCCTATCTTAAATCTATTTCACACCAAGGCGTTGGGCAGCGTCAAGCAAGCAAGTTTCAATTACTTTTCCGATCATATACTGATGATTTGGCTGAAAGGGCTATAAGAAATACTGGAGTTTATTCTAAAGACTTTACATTATCTTATGCCGTTGGAAGTTACTTTGACAACACTGATGGTGAAATAGTCGTCATTTCTTTGGCCTTAGACAAAATGGAGCAATGTGAAAAAGAAAATATCGCCTTTTTTGTTGATTCCAGGCCGGCAATTATGAACTTGACAACCCCCAATCACTGTGAATATGGGATTTCTAGAAATTACACAGTAAAGATAGATAGGCTGTTGAACACAGGGAAATTCATTGCTCTGCAGTGGATTCCAAGCCATTGCGGGATATATGGAAATGAGCAGGCTGATATGTTCGCCAAGAATGGATCACAAATGATGCAACCTGATCCTCCTTTGTGGCATATAATGCGATATATATCTTTCTCTATTAAATCCAACTGTATCAACCTGTATAGATAGAAGACTCATGCGAAAAAGTGGAATTCCCTAATAACTAATTCAACAAGATTTCCAAGTTCCTTGGTTAGAGGGGTCGGTTTGGCCTTCTTTAGATTTTACACGGGCCAGGACTACTTACTGAGTCACCTGTATAGAATAAAACTGGCTGCTACAAATATCTGCTCCCTTTGGGATTATCGCGGGCCCATGACCGGAGAGCACCTTAGCATATGCCCTACTGTTCTTAACTGCTTCCCTTTTTGTGTCACTGTCAATGCCTTTAGTGATTATTTTTGTCATTCTTTACTGTATTGGGCTGCTCGTCGAATAATGACTGACAAGTCTGAGACGGCCATAAGATAAAAAAAGCTTTTACGATCCTGATTGGCTAAATCCAAGTCACGTGACGAGTCAAGCGTTTCAGAGTTAAAAGTCGGCCGAATTCGAACGATCGTTTCAGACGTTGAGGCTTGTGATTGGTCAACGCTTTACGAGTTACGTTTTGATGTGAAGGAGACTAAATAATGCTATAAAATAATAACAAAATATTACATATAGTAAGTAACAAAGAGGCCTTACTCAAAACCAAAGGATATGAGAGACACCGATACCACGAGGATATCTAGATTGTTAAAAGCGCTTCGGCAAAAAGAGCCTTTGTGAAGGATCAGCCCGTAGGTTATGGCCTGCGAATAAAAATTCACTCATTTAATACTGTTTCTTTATGAATAAAATTAAAAAGAGCGAATAAATAGTCAAAGTGCTAAAAAATACTAGAAATACTCACTTTCACTGCGATTTCTACTGTGAAAACAGATGTAAAAAACATGTCAAATTTATTCAAAATCTGAAAAGGGAAAAATAATTTAAAAGAGCTATTTTATTAGAATTAAAAACAAAATAGTTAAACAAATATTAAAAATTGAAATAAAATTCATCTGAGATATATATAGATGCGTATTGTTATAGATCACATTTTCAATCAAAGCATGATAAAAGCTGCGCGTTTTATCAAAACAATAAATGGTGAATACAATTATACTTGGAATAGAATATCATTCGAAGGCCCAATTATGTTTTCATCTACGTAATCGTGAAAATAATTAAACCTTTTTTTTTTTTTTTTTTTTTTTATCGAAGTGATTTTTTTACCTTCAATTCTTAACTTTAAAACAATTGAATTTTGCAAGTGTATAAGTGTTTATGCAATTTTTTTTCTCTAAATCTATAAAAAGAGCCATATGACAAATAATAGGGGAAAAAAACCTTGAAAGTGTTTTCATTTCATTCTAAATATTTTTATTTGCAACAATAACGTTAACATTTTATCTGATACTAGAGGCAAAATTGGTAGACTATTAAAAAAATATTCTATGCCTTACAAAAATGTATTATGTATTGCATAATGTAATTTGAATAGATTTTTTTTTGGACTACCTTATATTAAAGTCCAAAATTCAACATAAATTTTCGCTGGTATTCCAAGTTGAGTAAGACGATATGATATGAGTATAAGTGTTATTATTCGTAAAAGGTTTAATCAGAACATATTCTGCTATTAAAAGATCCTTTCCTTTATATCAGAGGTCTCCAAACTTTCCAGCCTTAGGACCATGTTTAATCCAGTAAGTACCAAGGGCCAAAACCGTTTTAATTTTTCTGCCATTATCTATAATTTCTAGACCAGTCGCCGAGTACGCGGTCTGAGCGAGCTTACGCTTGCTAAATTCGCTGGTTCAATAACTATTGTGTTTATCGATACGACCGTGACACTTGACGACATCTAGTGGTCATAAGCGGAAATAGGTAGGTAATATCCTTTATCGTTAACAAATGGAGCTAGTTAATTTAGTCTTTCCGTTCCTGAGGGATTTTCAAGATAAAAATCACATGTTTGATTCAGGATATATACATCCCAAACATCGATATACACACATATGCGATACTCTATACCCCAACATAACTACCGCGGGATGTTCACTAGTTTATACTGTTAGTGGGATTCATTTCAATTATTTGTTATGGTTAAGTTAGTTGCTATGCTTCTGCTTTACCCAGCAAGTCAATAAAACCGAGTTATTATCATTCTGTGTTTTTTTTATCCAACTTATTACAGCAACAATAAGCTATTCGCTGTCGCGGGCCGGATGGATGACACTGGGGGGCTGGATTTGGCCTGCGGTCCGTAGTTTGGAGACTCCTGCTTTATATCCTCCTATAGATCCTTTTCTTTTTATTCGTCACAACATACTTAAAAATGACTTCTATTACTTTTTTTTTTTTTTTTTGTGGGCATTAATGAATTTGGCGCAACATTTTCAATTTGGCGTTACCTTGTTCCTGGGTGTGTCGGAGCTGAGCGGGTCCTCCGCCGCCAACATGGCGCTGCTGATAAGGATGCACGCCAACACTATGTTGCCGAACAAGCTGTGATTGATCACGCGGTGGCAGAACACTCGGAAGCTGAAAAGGAAACCCGAGTCAGAATTTACTCATTTTAACCAGGATTTTAAACAAAAGAAATTATAATGAAGAATTCTTTCTTGCATACAAATTTTAACACAAGTTTTTGCACAATTCATTAGAGCATATTAACGTATTATTTATTAGCATTAGCATCATTAACATATAGAGTTTCTACTAGAAATGATACCATAAAAAATTTTAAAGGCTCTGTTTATTATTTCTTTTTGAAACAACAAGCAAATGTAATGTTCAATCTCGTCTCGCAATAATTCCGAACGATATTTTTAATGTGAGCCTCTTAGTAATCGTGTATTGGCTGGTACGTTAAAAATTTACTCGTATGTTAAAGTTTAAAAGTACGTTATAATTGCTGTTAGGTGAACTGAAAGACCACTAACTAAAAAGACAACAACCATTAAACTATCTATTTTGTTAACGATATTTCAACCCTATTACAATAACTGTATATTTGGTGGCTATCTTTTGCCTTGACTACGTTCCAATTGCCTTTTATGTACTAAAAAAATCACGACAGCATGTATTAAGTTATTAAAATATTAAAACGTTAAAGTTAGGATAATTCATTCCAGACTGTATAAGTTAAAAATCTGTCAAGTCTTTCATAGATTTTAACTCGGAAGTGTTGGCCAGCCTTACCAGTTTGTGGGCGAGAAGATGAAGAAGGAGCTGTAAGGGGGGATGGGGATGATCTTGTTGGGGATGGCGTCGAGCTCGGACATCCGGCGGGGTCGGGCGCCGCTCGTCGAACCCACCTCCGCGTCCTCCTCGCACTCCTCATCCTCCAGCCCCTCGTCCTCCTCTCCCGCATCCTCCTCACCTGAAAAGGATGAACGAATGATTCTGCTTAACACTTTATAGACAAAAAGAAATGCATACTTACACTAATATATATATTTCAGTAGCAGGTTAAAAAAAAGACAGAACAGTTTGGACAAAATATACAGTGATTGGTTGACAAAACATTTTGTCAACCAGTGTAGGAAAATTCATAAAAATTCATAAAATCCGACATAAATTAGTAAGCCCCAAATATATTAATTCTGAGGTTAAACTGAATTCCAAACAAAAATCAAATACATTAAGGAATTATAAGTCTCTTCTCATAGTTACATACTGGCTATCGAAAGTTCATTTTAACGACATCAGGTTATTTAATTTTCGCTTATAGCTCTCTGCTTTAAAATACTTCTTAGCTAAACGACTAATATTATCACACGGAGATTCGTTTTTCAAAATTTTGATTTAATAATTTCCTCACGTACAAACGCATAGCATACGAGATACAAAAAAGGCATAAGATATTTTAAATCATATTCACATATCATATCAACATATTCCTTCCTCAATACATTTTAGAAGCTCATTTCAAGTTAAAAACAAAAACTGTCTCCCATTTTATTTAAAAAAAATAAAGCATAAATATACCACACAGGTATCTAATTACATATGAGTTCTATATTTTAATCTTTTTAAAATTTTTAATTCACCAGAGTAAATTAACTCATTAATAAAATCTTCTATTACATTTAAAACTGTTTTGCTTTAAGGTACTTTTACTTTTAGTTTTGCGTCTATTATATTTACGTATCGGTATATATAAATGAGCTGTATTACTTGAAAATGTTCGTAATTTATACGAGATGCGAATGAAATTCATAAAATTTTGTAAGGGATGTTAAACAACTCATACATTTTGTAAGGGATGTTAAACAACTCATACATTTGTAAGGGATGTTAAACAACTCATACATTTTGTTAGGGATGTTAAACAACTCATACATTTTGTAAGGGATGTTAAACAACTCATACATTTTGTAAGGGATGTTAAACAACTCATACATTTTGTAAGGGATGTTAAACAACTCATACATTTTGTAAGGGATGTTAAACAACTCATACATTTTGTAAGGGATGTTAAACAACTCATACATTTTGTACAACTCATTTTTGTAAGGGATGTTAAACAACTCATACATTTTGTAAGGGATGTTAAACAACTCATACATTTTGTAAGGGATGTTAAACAACTCATACATTTTGTTAGGGATGTTAAACAACTCATACATTTTGTAAGGGATGTTAAACAACTCATACATTTTGGGATGTTAAACAACTCATACATTTTGTAAGGGATGTTAGACAACTCATACATTTTGTAAGGGATGTTAATTTTGTAAGGGATGTTAAACAACTCATACATTTTGTAAGGGATGTTAAACAACTCATACATTTTGTAAGGGATGTTAAACAACTCATACATTTTGTAAGGGATGTTAAACAAATCATACATTTTGTAAGGGATGTTAAACAACTCATACATTTTGTTAGGGATGTTAAACAACTCATACATTTTGTTAGGGATGTTAAACAACTCATACATTTTGTTAGGGATGTTAAACAACTCATACATTTTGTTAGGGATGTTAAACAACTCATACATTTTGTTAGGGATGTTAAACAACTCATACATTTTGTTAGGGATGTTAAACAACTCATACATTTTGTAAGGGATGTTAAACAACTCATACATTTTGTAAGGGATGTTAAACAACTCATACATTTTGTAAGGGATGTTAACAACTCATAAAATTTGAACGAGATTTTAAATAATTCCAAAAATTTGTACGGGAAGTTAACCAATTCATAAAATTTGTTTGAGATGTTGAACAATTCATAAAATTTATACGCTTGATGTTAAGCAATTCATAAAATTTGTACAGAATGCTAAAAAATTCTTAACAATTTTATGAGACATGGACGAAATTAATAAAATGAATATATCTTAAAAGCACCTCTGAGGCAGTCTAACTTAAGAACAAATGCCAATAAAAGATTTTCAAATGAAAATTAAATAAATTATGACTGACTCGAATGAAAACTCTTTTACGAAATTTAATTTTTGAAGAAAACGGGAACAAATTAATATTTGAAATAATCTGAAATCTTACCTTTTTCTTCATCTGAATTGATGCGAATTTCAACTTGATTCTAAAATAATAATTCAGCACCTCATTAAACAATTTAAATTATTCAAAAGTAATAAAATTGAAAAAGTCTCTAATTTTTGCCAATTTAAACACTAAAGATTGCAAATACTGTAAATTCCACATCTATTATAATATATATTTTACTTAATCTTGCATAATATTAAAAAAAAATGATGTACATCTCTTTCATACACATCTAAATTTATTAAAAAGTAATACAGATACAAAAAATTTAGTACAATATATTTTTTTTACGTTTTGATTTGTATCTATTTTTTTTCCTTTCCGAAATATTAAATTTGACTATGTTAAGAAAAAATGGGTGCTCAATGTATTTGTTTAATAATTAATGCTTCATAAAGATATTTTTAAAAAAATGAATATCACATTAGCATAGAAAAATGCAAATATCTCAAATTTAATTTTATTTAAAAAATTGATTTAAGTTGTTGGACTATATTTCGCCAAATTATTCAAATCTGGTATGTTCAAATCTGGTAAGTTGTCATAATTCACACTAATTGATAGGTAGCCTCCTTTGTAAAGTTATTAACAAATTTAAATAATCTGTAATAAAATATATATAAAAAAAAATTTCAATAATTTGCCAGTTTTAGTTTTTTTGTTTCAAATTTCGAACAAAATAACTATAAATAAGAATAAAATAACTATAAATTTTAAGAAAAATATGTTATTAAATTTTAGTTGCTTAATAATTATTTTTAAAAATTAAAATAAAGCTTTTAAAAATGCTCATCTGTAAAAAATATTCACATATTCATATATTCATTCCTTTTCATGCAATTATTACATTAATATTTTACAAGTAAAACACTACAACTAATATATTTTAAAAATTGTATAAAAATCTTTTTAAGATAGTAAAATTATTCATTCAATGCATTTCAAAGTTTTGTTTCAATTGTGAACTAAACAGTAAGAGCGAATTATTCTAGTAGTATGTGGAACAATATTTTATATAATACACATTTAAAGGAATATATAAATTTAACTTACCATCTTGTCTGTTGCAAACCTATAATAAAAATATATATATATATATATATATATCAAATTATTAGATCAAATACAATTTATACAAAAATAAACAAATAAAAAATATTTAATATTAAAAAGTAAATAATTTTATATCGCTAATGCTGAGTATACTTAATCATCATCATCGGCGCAATAGCCCTATGATGGGCCATATGACTATAACACGATTCATAAATATGAGAAAATGTATTTATAATTTGTCCATCTTAAATAAATAACCATTTTATAATATCTTCTTCATTGGCGCAATAGCTCGATGATGGGCACAGGCCATCTGCCTACTGGCAAATTTCGAGAGAGGAGATGTTTTTTTTTTTTACGGGGTAGGGTTGTCAGCCTTACGCTCAACACTCTGTATTCATATTAGAGCGGGACGTACGGTTTAAAATGGATTCCGAACCACTACAAATATTCACGAACGACCCGGACTCGAACCCGAAACCTTTGGCACCGAGTGCCATAGAACTAGTCACTAGGCCATCAGGCACCTGTATATTTAATACAGCACCCTAAAATGCATTCAGTCTATTCCATATGCATTAGCAAAGTCAAACTACAAGAACCGATTTCATGGGTGTGAAAAATTAATTTATGCATCTAGGTAAAAACTATGATACATATGATACTAAGATAGTTCAAATTTTTAAAAAACATTACAATCTCATTCAATTGTAATCAATTGTAATCCTCTTTAAACAAACTGACGATAACATCGTTTTTTTTCCACCTTTTCTTTCCCGAAATCTAAATTTCTAAATAACTATGGAAATAATACTTTGAAAAGCGGAAATTCATTCCTTTCCTAATTTCCTGACGCGTAAATTTCCTTAATCTTGAGTACAAAACATAAAATATAATTACTATTTAAGAGTGCCATTGAAAAAGGAATAATCAGCTAAAATGGATTAATTTAATGCCAATTTTGAAATATAATAATATAAAGTTTAACAAAGTTTCAAAACCAACAATTTAACAAAGTTTCAATAAAAAGTTTCGATCACCCATCACGATGGAACAACTCATGGTATAGTCCATATTCCATCTGTAATTGTTTCGCCCCGTGAAGGTCACATAGACAATCGCCAATTTCGTGACGTCTCATTATCCATGACACCGTATACCTACTATCAGATTTGAGTGACGGTTGTTATCATTAGTAAAAAACACTAATTACATGGAAATTGGAGTGATGGGTTTATTATATATTTGTCAAATAGCATTCTCCTTTCTCTCCTGGGAATAAAATGCCAAAACTCTTCCAGTTAGAAAAAATGCTACACTACTAACAATAAAATTCAAAATTTTTCCTACAAATAACATTAGCGCACGAAGTATTTCTTTTGAAAAGTAAAGAATTATTTGCATATTTAAACTACTTGTACGGCGAGTCTAATTACAAATAGTATGATTAGATGGCATGGACTTAACAATAAGCCTATCAGACTTTGAAGTCTTGCCCATAAAAGTCGAAAGCGGAGAAACGAATTCCGTGCAGACCTGTTTATGCAAGTGTTTCTTCTTTCAAGAGTGCGTTAAAACAAAGTATTTCTTTCACGCAATTGTAAGTTATATTTACTTGAAAAACTAAATAAATAGCTGCGTAAAAAAAGGAAATAAAAATACTTTTTTATAATCTTAATAACCTTTAATTAACCTTTTTATTTACGTCCTCCTAACGTAATACAACGATCAGTTATGGTTTTACGAAAGCATCTAAAATCAATGGACATTAACTAATTGCAATTTACTAATAATTTTAGTACATTATCTGGCGATATTTTTGTGAGAAATGCTTTTTCTTTTATGTACTAATACGACTAATACTGTGTACTAATACGTCTAATATTGTAATGTACTAATACGACAAATACTGTAATAAACAAAAAGCTAAATAATCATTTCGTTTGACAATGTTCAAGATGGACATTTTACAGCAATATGATACGTCACGTTTTCAGGAGGTTAACCCTCACATAAATATCGTCCATAATAAAACTTTAAAATGACAATTCTGTATTCAATTCTGTGACAACAAGGAGAAAAAAGAAACCACCCACCCCACGTGGTTCATCTGCACCCCGTCCATCTTGAACATCTCGCTCTTCCTCCTGTTCCTCTTGCACATCTCGTCGTCCAGTTCCTCCTGGCTCCCCTTCTCCTCTCCTTCCTCTCCTCCTCCTTCGGGCACCACCTCCTCCGCTTCCTCCTCCTCCTGCAAATCATAATAAAAGGAACCTTTTCAATTTCAAAATAATTTATACTGATAGCATTCATCATATTGCAACTTAAATAATGCAGTGAAAAATGTTTTTACTACAGAAGTTCAATGGATTGTTAAATTTTCCCAAAACATATGTTTATCGTTGCTTTGATAATTGCTTTGCACATCTAATAAAAAGTGTGTAAAGTAGTGTAAAAGTTAGGTAATACAACTTTGAAAGTTAATAATCGAAAATTCTGACAGTACATTATTCCCTTAAATGTATTCCAGTGGATACTGCCACATGTGGGAATTAAAGGTAACGGAGCAGCAGATTCACTTGCAAAGAAAGGAAACCACGTGAATATTTGAAAGAAACAAGTTCCACCAGAATCTTTCAAAAAATATATCCACAGAGAAATTTTTAAGAAACTGAAAGCTAGTCTCATAACTAAATCTGAGGGCAAAAAATGGCACGATATTCACGACAGCTGGGAAATCTTTAGCACTAGACCACGTAAAGAGGCGATTTCCAACTTTCGATTAAGAACTGGACACGATTGTCTTGCGGAACACCTAAACAGGATAGGTGTCCTCGCCACGAACACTTGCCCAAAATGTAGAGCTGGAACAATGAAATTAGAACATCTTTTGAAATGTTCAGAACTGAACAGGGAAGCTCAGCGCCAAAGAGAAGTTTCACAATTGTATTTGGAAGCCAGAAGCCTCATAGACTCTAATAAAGTGCTCCCCCCCATTATTTACTCTCTCCCCCTTTGACTTTTTGTGGTGTGTGAGACCGACTTATTGTCGATTGTTGTCGTGATGCATGCTTGCTTTGCTCTGCTTGTTCCTTCTTTGTGAGTGATCCTTATTGTATTGGATTGGTTTCCAATACAACCATATGTTACAACAACATTAGCCCCTTAACGGATTATACTATGTGAAAGTATCTCATACACAATGTGTCAAAGAATTTTTATGACTAGCACTTTATATCAGCATAAACAGTGGCGCCAGTTGAGTTATTGCGCATGTGTAATGCACTTTAACTATCAGCTGACTCACTGCTTAAAACTCAACGCGTTTGTTCACTATCTCAAACACACCCCTTTTTTGTCTAACTAGTGTGATTAGATTTGCAATAACGATTTATATATATATATATATATATATATATATATAAATCGGTTGAGTTATATCATTAGTTAAAAGAAAAGGTGGAAACATTTCAATTTTAACTTTCTGTAGGGACCTCAGAATAAATTAGGGTTGTAGATACGAATGCTGTCACTCGCGTTACTATATCTAATTAAGTGTATCAAAATAAAATAGTATTAAATCTTTGTGCAATAACAGGAAACAACTCATACCTTCTCAACACCACTCAAGCTGTCAGCGTCTGCCAGATTGTCCACAGCGATAGCCAAGAACACGTTTAGGAGGATATCTTACGTCGAGTATAGGACTCACAAAGGCAATTTCCATAAAACATACTTTATACATATATGTACATTATTACTTTATACAGGCATACATATTTTATTATACTTTATTTGTATTTTTTTATCAAGCTACTTCTTTTTTCTAAATTTTCTGCAATTTACATTTAAAAAAATACATAATTTAAAATGTATAATTTAATTTAAGATTTGAAAATTTATAGGTAAACTAACAAACATCCATGCCACAGCTAGGATTCGAACATAAAGCCTATGATGTCGAAAGCCAAAACATTAGCCAACAGGTCGCCAGAAGTTACAGGTTTGGTTTGTCGCTCTACGCCATTTTTTGCATACTTTACGCTAATTACAACGGAACCTACAGTTTAACGTGGATTCCGAACCACCACTAGAGCCTACCGTGCCTCGAGCTGATTTGCACCTTTACAGTTTGGGAAGGATGTGGACGAGAGAAGTCTGATTAGACTCTGTGAAGCTCTACGGTCATAGGAGACAGGGACCTACGGCTTAAAGTGGACTCAGAACCATTCACAAACATTCATGCCGCAGCCAGAATTCGAACCTGACTCCTGTGGTACAAAAACCCAAAGAGCTAGCCAATTGGCCATCAGGCAGCTCCAGAAGTTATAGATTTGGTTTGTCGCTCTGCGGTCATTTTTGCACATGTTGGTCTTATAAGACGGTCATAGGATCACACAGGCTGAGTTATTGCGCATGACCTGCAGTTTAACGTGCTGAAGTTATAGATTTGGTTTGTCGCTCTGCGGTTATTTGTGCACATGTTGTTCTAATTAGACGGGACCTGAAGTTTAACGTGGATTCCGAACCACTCACAAACATTTAGCCGCCGTCAGAATTCGAACCTGACTCCTGTGGTACAAAACCCAAAGAGCTAGCCAATTGGCCATCAGGCAGCTCCAGAATTTATAGATTTGGTTTGTCGCTCTGCGGTCATTTGTGCACATGTTGTTCTAATTAGACGGGACCTACAGTTTAACGTGGATTCCGAGCCACTCACAAACATTCAGCCGCCGTCAGAATTCGAACCTGACTCCTGTGGTACAAAAAGCCAAAGAGCTAGCCAACTGACCATCAGGCGGCCTCAGAAATTGTAAGAGCAAATGTGTTCGATTGCGTACAGGAAAAGGATACAGTTACCACAGATGAAGAGAATGATGAAATAGACGCACGCCAAAACACCGTATGAGCTGACGCCTCCGTACGCTCGGATGCCATCATACATTACTTCATTCCAGTCCTCACCGGTCAAGATCTAGAACATTAAAAAATGTTTTAAAAGTTTTACTAGTCGTATAAATTAGGGTAAAAAAAAATCAGTAAAACAATAAGAATTCAAATTTATTTTACATTTTTGAACAGAAATAGGAATTCATCTTTATAAAATTTATAGTTCGGAAAAATTTTGGTTACTTCAGCGCTTGCGTCAGCGCATGAAATATAAAAAAAAACAAAGCGTGTTTTCGCATTGCCACATTACTCTCTGGCGTGTAATGTGATATTTAGAAAATAATTTCACACCTAGTGCCTTTCACGCTCTGGAGCGTATTTAAAATATTCTATCAGGAAAGGCCTACATTTTTATCTCTCTATTGCAGAAAGTCCTTTATAACTAATTTTCACTCATTTTTTTTAAGTTTATCTGGCGCCATCTATGGGTAGATACATGCAACCTAAATCTAAAAAAAAAACTAAAATGAATTAATTAAATTTAATGAATGAATTAATACGTGAAAAGACTGTATTAACAACCAAGTGTCATCCACTACAAGTTTAAAATGAAAATGTATGTTGAACTCGAGTGGATGAAATAAAGAGTATTTTATGAAGGATTGAAAATTTGAACAAGATATATATAGGGAGAGTGTGAGCTAATAGAAGGAATTGAATAACAAGGGTGCCTTCTGGGAAAAACCCATTTCTACGGCGAAGCAACAACTATTAATACATCCTCATGTAATAGTAGCGAGATTGTTAAATAAAATCAAAAATAAGTGTCTGTCAAACAGCCTCACCTGAAAGACGGTGAGCAGCGCCTGCACGAAGCTGTCGAAGTTGTGCCTGGGCTTCTCCTCGAGGTTCTTGTAGTTGAACCTGCCCCCGAACACCTGCATGCCCAGCAGGGCGAAGATCATGATGAACAAGAACAGAAGCAGCAGCAAACTGGCGATGGAGCGCACGGAGTTGATCAGCGACGCCACCAGGTTGCACAGCGACGTCCAGTACCTAGCAATAGGGGAAGTCGGATACATTTTATGAATAAATAATTTTTTGTTGCTGTTATAATTCTATGAAATCACAAGTACTAAGATAGTTTGCTTTAATTGAAATTGATGGTGGTAATGGTAATATTCAATTTGATTGCATAAGACATTGGCGAACAAATGAAAAACTTAGCTATGCTGCTCGGAAATTAAATTTATTAAAATTCAATGAAATATGTGGGAAGGCCTTCTTATTTAAATGCTCAGGGAAAAAAATTTCATTATTGGCAAAAACCATGGATCCTCAATTCAATTCTCAATCTATTTAATCATTAGCTTCATCTCAATTCAATTCTCCTCTCAATTTCATCTTCATCTCATTTCTTCTTCTTCTTCTTCATTGGCGCGGTAGTCCATGGTGGGCCAAAGGCCATCTGACTATTGGCAGATTTCCATACAGGAGATGCTTTTGTTTTACGGGGCAGGGTTGTCACTGTACGCCCAACAGTCATATTAAGACAGGAACCTACGGTTTTGGGCCTGAATGGTCGAGTGTCTAGCGCTCTGGCGCTCGGTGCCACAAGTTTCAGGTTCGAGTCTCGGAGGTGCCATGGATGTTTATAGTGGTTCGGAATCCCCTTTAAGCCGCAAGTCATAGTCTAATATGACTGTAGAGCTTTGGATGTAGGGCTGCAATCCTACCCCGAAAAAAGTCAACGTCACGGAGCCAAGTCAGACTTCTACATACGGGTGCTCCATCACAACAGAAGCTACCGCCTTCCCCTTTTCTCTCCTACTCGTGTGATCTCCGTGATGATCTCTACTCGTGTGAGAGTTCTTGGACTTGGTCTCGATGTTGCTAAGCCACGGTCTAATAATATCATAAAGCATTCTTTTGAGGTTTAGTCAATCTTCAATCCTCGCTAAAGTGAAGCTGCATATCACCCTTAGCCACGGACCCTGTGACGGGGTTTATTGAACTTGATGTAGGTTTTCCTGCATCAGGGGTATTAGTAACAACAACAACCTACTGTTATTGTTGTTGTTACTAATATCCCTGGTGCCAACCCCTACCAACAACCCAACGCTCTACAGTCATATTAGATCATGACATAATGGATTCCTCCCCCTACAGATATCCATGGCATCGCCTGTGGCGCCAGAGAGCTAGTTATTCAGCTATCAGACCCCCATCATCTTATTTTGAAAATTAAAGCCTTTTGAAATTATTGAAAAATTGCTAGGAAGAATATAAAATATAGAATAGTATAAGATGGTCATAAATTAGTTGGGGAAAAAATGGTTTATTATACGTAGTTATACATATAGCGAAACAGAAGGATACACATGATTATGGGGAAATGAAATGGACCAAGTTCACTTTTTTTTAAGCTTGATGTGACTGCTTTTCTTTATTATGTAAATGTCCCATGTATAACCCAATGGGCCAATCGATAATATCATATTACAATAGCACCTCTTTTGTAAGTAAATGTATACTAGTATATGTAATATGTGTGCTTCGTTTGCATGAGCATTAAGGGAAACACACTATAAACTGTGACATTTTAATGATAAAATTTAATATTGAAGTCCTTGTCAGTCCAAATAATTCACTACGATGTATGTTCGATAACGATAACAACGACCCAGAGACGATCTGTTGGTGCTAATTACTATTACAACAACAAAGTACTATTTTTTTAAGATTATTAGCAATTATTATGTCCAATTATTAAGTACATTTTTCTACTGGTAATCACAGATATTCTTAATACGTATGCATTATGATGTATACATGATGCATGCATATTTGTTGGCAGGAATGCTGTTCTGTAAGGCACGAGGAGGGAGGAAGAGGGTCTGAATTACACAAATACCACCCTTTGGGACTTTGTATTAGGGACTCTTACATATAGGGGTTTTGCGTTAACTCTTACTTATGGGGACATTGTATTAACTCTTTAACAAAGCTTTAGGGGCTTTGTATTTAATCTTACTTATAGCGGCTTCATATACTCTTTAACAAAGCTTTAGGGGGGTTGTCCAAAATTGGCACAAGGTAAATGAAGCGTAGTAGGGCTACCCTGGCAGAAAATTCTCATAGGTTCATAACACCACCACTACAATACAATGTTGATTTATGATTTCACAACAGAAAAGGGATTTTTGAAATGGCGAACTGTAGCTCTGATCTCGAAAAGACCCAATACACTGAGCTTCACGGGTGAAATGCATGGAGATATCCGTGGCTAAGAAATTTGATTGCACTTGTACAGTGGAATGAGTTTCATGAAACCGCAGAACAGTATTTATCCCGTTATGTGTCTCCATTCTTATAGAAAAAACATAGAAAGGATGACGAACACCGCGAACTCAGAAGTGGACTTCAAACACCTAGTGCCATTTATGAGCAAGATGCAATACTATTAATATGTCATTGAACTGATACTTATAGCCCCGTCCACACGAGAACGAATTCCATTCGCAAACTCATTAAAATCCGGTTTGAAAAACCTCTACCGGAAAATAATTATGTGCTTCGACATCGTTCTAGTTAGTCGTTTTTCTCCCACACAACAAAGGATTTGCTTAGCAAGATATGACGTTGTTTGTTTCTCGTGGTCAGACGGAGACATTCGTAGCGAGAACGCATCTGGGTGACTCAACTCGGCTCGTGTTCTCGTCTGGGCGAGCCATAACAATTACGAATCAAAGCCCGTCCAAACGAGAGTATGATTCGAGTCGAGTCACCCCGATGCGATCCAAGGGTCTCCGTCAGACCGTGAGAAACAAGCCACGTTATCTTTGGCTGTGAGTGAAATCTGGTCGTAAATGGGTCGTAATGGTGAAATCTGGTCGTAAATGGATCGAAATGGGGAAATCCGATGGTAAATGGGTCGAAATAGTGAAATCTGGTTGTAAATGTGTCGAAATGGTTAAATCTGGTTGTACATGGGTTGAAATGGTGAAATCTGGTCGTAAATGGGTCGAAATGGTGAAATCTGGTCGTAAATGTTCCCCTTTAATCTGCAGAAGAAACCGATTCTTCAGTTCCTCAGAAATTCAGTTGCCACTTACTTTGTGACCTTGAATATCCTGAGCAGCCGTACGCAGCGCAGCACGGAGACGCCCAGGGGAGGCATGACGTCGGTGTAGAGGAGAGTCATCTCCAGTATGGAGCTGATCACCACAAAGCAATCGAAACGATTGAATAGACTCACGAAGTAACCTTGGAAACCGAGACTGTACATCTTGAGGAACATCTCCGCTGTGAAGAGGGCCACGAACACGATGTTGCAGTACTCTGAAACAGGAGAAAAGGGTTCCGTCATTACAATCCTGATGTTTAAGGGCAAGTCCTCAATCGATTCTTTCCTGCATTGCAAGCTAAAAAACAAACTTATCAATGCACATCACCATTCTCACCTTTTGGATGGAACGTTAAATGTGTTGCATCTCAATTGCTTCATTTTTATTGGATCAATACATTATTTCTTTACAATTTCGTTTATTTTTATATTAACTGTAAATGTTAATCTTTCATAATTAAATGCCGTCATGTGAAATCGTGGTATTCTATCGTAAAATCATTCTTCACTTACGATATAACTCTATAATCATAAATACTCACTAGCAAAAAAGTTCTATAGTATAAACAAGTGTACTGACAGCCATCACGTCCAGTGAAATGCTAATATAATTTCTTTACATGCAAAGTTGGTACTAATTGAATGAATGATAACTAGAACACTTTTACGAATTTACAAATAAATTTTTATCAAATGAAAGCACAGGTGAGCATGGTTTCTATTATTGTTCTTCAGATAATTCTGTTCCGATGTTGTTGCTAGAGGAAATAAGTTTCAGCAACGGACATTATTCCAAATGATCCTATGATCAAAAAGTCGATAGACTCATGAATTTCTTCTTTACTGGCATTACAGCCTCCAACACAAGGAGCTCTCTATCTGTCTCGCTCCAATGCCAATCTCTTCCAGTCAATAATTTTCAGTTGTCCAAGATCCTCTTCGACACTATCCATCCACCTTTCCCTTGGTCTGCCTCTCTTCCTAATTATTGAACAGTTTACAGAACATAATCCTTTTAATGATGTTTCCCTCATCACCATAAATTTATTAATAACTTTTTAACAAATAAAAGCACATCTACAGTATTACAGGTGACAGGCACATCTATAGTATTATATCGTTTAATAACTGTTCTTCAGATAGTTTCCTCCTGATGTTGTTGCTGGAGGAAATCACTAGCAGCGTCGAACATTATTTCAAATGGTCATAAAATCGATAAACTCATAAATAACCTTTTAACAAATGAAAGCACATCTATTGTATTACAGGTGAACATAATATTCAATTACTGTGCTACAAATAATTCCGTTCTGTTTCTGTCTCTAGAGAAGAAAGGAGTGTCATCATTGGGCATTATTTCAAAATTTCGTGTACTCTGCGACAGATACTGTGGTTTGGGTAAAAAATTCATATCAAGAAATAAACACAGGAAAATTACGATCAAATGGGGTTAAGTCACTTTTAGAAATTTAATCAGATAAAAAACAAAGAAAAAATAAATGAATATATATAATTATTAATAATAAAAACTTTTTTTTAAAGAATTTGATGTATTTTTCAAAAATTCACCCTTCAAATGAGCAATTTTATATTATTGAAAGAAATATAATAATATAAATTATTATCTAATTAATAAATTATCTGTGCTTGGAAATACGTCAAATTGTAGAGCATGACTACTAAGAGAAGACATGATGCATTTGATGTCTGAAGTTGAATCCTCTTAAGCAAGTAAGTAAGTAAAATAAGTTTTGAAACAAAGTGTGGATGAATGCAAGCTTTAACTATCAATTTATGAAATATTGAAAGGGATTACACACTTAAGGTTAGAAAACTGTTCAGTAATGATTGTATGAATGAAGTGTACTCAAATTGAAGTACAATGACTAAAAGGACTGGATGATTGTTTAATTATTTTTTTATTCACTTATTTTATAAGAAAATAACAGAAAAGCACCGTTTGCTGCACTTGGGAAAACAGTAAATTTCCAGTAGCAAATTTCAAAAATAGTAAAACAATTCGCCAACAGATGGCGCCACCATATTTGATACACTATCCACCATATATCTAAACTAAAAAGACAATAATTTTGTACTTTTCTTACGAATTAAAGTACGATATTTTCAAAATATTCACCATTTACAGCAACAACAGGGCATACTCAGCAATTTATTAATAACTATTTAACAAATGAAACAAATTTATTGAATTAAAACAGAGCGGAAAGAAATCTGCTCAAGTATCTCCGCCGGAATGGCCTCACATGGAGCAGAGATGTAGTACTGTTCCAGTTTTACAGTCATTTGTGGGTTTCGAGAATACGCCTGATCTTTTAGGTGCCCAACAGAAAGAAGTAACAGGGGGATAAATATAGTGAACAGGAAAGTCAATCTCTGCCGGTTCTGATTCCGAAGTTCGATGATAAAATTAAAACACCTAGGCCTTTCGATATGGCCGAACACCCTCTTTCATGAGCCTCGAAGGGTCCTAGAGTCTTCCAAAGCATCGTAAGCACCAAATTCACGCAGATCATCGTGAAAATATGTGGTGCTTAAAAAAAAAAAAAGGGCCAGCGAATTCTTTGGAAGAATTAGCGGCTCAAAACCATCGTTTTTGCAACAAAAAAATTTTCTACCTATTTCCTACTACCTAATTTTCTACCTATTTTTTCTATTTCCTACCAATTCAGACCTGTAAACTAAATTTTCCCCACATATATTGCCAACATCAAGTTGTTGCAGCATGTAGTTCGTGAAAGCATCAGTATTGAATGGTTACCGAACCTGAATCTTTCATGGAAACAAGTGTAGTCTGGCGTATAATGCAATATGTTGACATTCCCCGTAATCCAGCCTGACTTGGATGATTGGAAGCCAGGATCCACTCTAGGATCACTAGTTGGGAAATACAAAGATTGCCTTCTGTGACTGTCGAATACGGTCGATTGACCATTTACTCCAACCTGAACTGGATGAATGGAAATCCGGGTCTCCACTGTAGAATCCTCATGTCGAATGTGGAAAATACAAGGATTAGCTTATGTGACTGTCGAATATTGACCATTTACTCCAACCTGAACTGGATGAATGGAAATCCGGGTCTCCACTGTAGAATCATCATGTCGAATGTGGAAAATACAAGGATTAGCTTATGTGACTGTCGAATACGGTCGATTGACCATTTACTCCAACCTGAACTGGATGAATGGAAATCCGGGTCTCCACTGTAGAATCCTCATGTCGAATGTGGAAAATACAAGGATTAGCTTATGTGACTGTCGAATACGGTCGATTGACCATTTACTCCAACCTGAACTGGATGAATGGAAATCCGGGTCTCCACTGTAGAATCATCATGTCGAATGTGGAAAATACAAGGATTAGCTTATGTGACTGTCGAATACGGTCGATTGACCATTTACTCCAACCTGAACTGGATGAATGGAAATCGGGTCTCCACTGTAGAATCCTCATGTCGAATGTGGAAAATACAAGGATTAGCTTATGTGACTGTCGAATACGGTCGATTGACCATTTACTCCAACCTGAACTGGATGAATGGAAATCCGGGTCTCCACTGTAGAATCATCATGTCGAATGTGGAAAATACAAGGATTAGCTTATGTGACTGTCGAATACGGTCGATTGACCATTTACTCCAACCTGAACTGGATGAATGGAAATCCGGGTCTCCACTGTAGAATCCTCATGTCGAATGTGGAAAATACAAGGATTAGCTTATGTGACTGTCGAATACGGTCGATTGACCATTTACTCAACCTGAACTGGATGAATGGAAATCCGGGTCTCCACTGTAGAATCATTATGTCGAATGTGGAAAATACAAGGATTAGCTTATGTGACTGTCGAATACGGTCGATTGACCATTTACTCCAACCTGAACTGGATGAATGGAAATCCGGGTCTCCACTGTAGAATCATCATGTCGAATGTGGAAAATACAAGGATTAGCTTATGTGACTGTCGAATACGGTCGATTGACCATTTACTCCAACCTGAACTGGATGAATGGAAATCCGGGTCTCCACTGTAGAATCATCATGTCGAATGTGGAAAATACAAGGATTAGCTTATGTGACTGTCGAATACGGTCGATTGACCATTTACTCCAACCTGAACTGGATGAATGGAAATCCGGGTCTCCACTGTAGAATCATCATGTCGAATGTGGAAAATACAAGGATTAGCTTATTTGACTGTCGAATACGGTCGATTGACCATCCAGTACAGTCATACTTCACAGAAAAAAAGTCTGTTGAAATTTTGCAAAAATGGTCTTTATTGCATCGTTTGCAATGTTTTGGCCACATTGAACTTCCACTGAAACTTGTTGAAACAATTGCTTCAAGATGATTTGTACTACATTATTTTATTGATTTTTTTATAGATATTTTATTTATTTCAAAATACGGTACTTTAATTTTCCCATACTATAGTGATGCCATCTGTTGACAAATTATCTATTTTTGTAATTCTGTGACTGAAAGTTTATTGCTTCCGCAAACACACTGGAGCGAACTCTGCTCTTCTATCAGTTCCCTATTTTCTCTGAATACATTTTTAAAATCGGTTTGTCATTTTTGGAACATCCCTGTAGATACCTTTACGAGTATCTTTTGTGATAGTGGTAACGCGTGGATTATGGATGACAGACTACCAAAATCGATAAACGAATACGGTAATCTACCCTACCTCACCTAAATACCCTACCTTGAATACAGAATGTATATTATGAGATAAAATATTCAAGTAATTCAATATGTTGCACGATCTGGATGCAGTTCTCGGAAAACCTGACTCACCTTGGAAGAGATCGAGCCACTTGGGTTGCTGGTGATGCTCGGAGGCCAAGGTCATGGTGTTGAGGAACACCAGCAGAATGACCAGCCAGTAGAAGGCCTGAGATTTCACCAGCTTCCTGCACCCTCTGCGGATACGGCGGTTTTGTCTGTCGAATTGTTGTCTGTGGGAACAGAAAGAAGTTTAAATGAATATCACAGTATTAGGATTTTACTGTAAAGTGTTTGGGTATTTTAAAGTAATTATTTATAGAAAATCAGCCACGATTTATCATGGATGCTTGCGAAAAATTAAGGATTTCCGCGTTAATTTCCTATTAAAAACGCAAAAGGTTCATATGCATGGCAACAACAATTTGGTAGTAAAATTTCATCAGTAAGCCCTATAAAAATAATATTAACCATATAATAATAATTATTTTAATATATAATAAATAATCTTGTATGCGTCCGATGTATCAAAAATATAAATATTCCTGGATTTCACACACTTTTCACTAAATTTCTCATAATCAGTCCTTCCATTAAAATTTCGTTTTACTTCCGAGGTTAATATAATTTTCCTTTCTATCCAGGAAAATTTTGTGCTTATTTTATATCATAGCAATTTGAGTTTGTTAATTCGATGTCATATTTTTTTATACAGAAATTTAAAAAAAACCTCACTTTTTCATTTCCCACCAAGACGGAGATGCCATGTTTTCTTGACTCCCGTTTTCTCCTTCTTTATCGGCCTCCGTGTCTGTCAGAATAATAAAAAGATTTTGTTGTACAAGCATAGCATTAAAATTTATAGTAACCTTAACATAGACAAATGCTTGAAATTGTTAGTTGGAAATTATGTTTTTATAGCTAGAAATTAATTTAAATAAACTCGAGTATAATTGTGTAATTTTAAAGCTACAAAAAGAAGAAATGCAGGAAAAACAAGGAGAAAAAAAAAACCTCACACTTTAAAAATATATAAAAGAACAGAAAAAAACATGTATACAAAAGAACAGAAAATTATATTAAAGAACATAAGACTACAGAGAGAATAGCATGAAAAGGTGGAAAAAAATTATTCCTGGCCAAAATTCCGAGCTGGGAAAAAACACACACCTGAAAATTGAATATATTTTTTTGTTGTCAATTTAGATTAGGTGTAGCCAACACTAAATGATCTTGCTGGCCACTTTGAAAATACATCCTAACCTAGCGGGAAGCATATAAAATTATATATATCCCCCCCTATTAGATTTAGACCCACTCTAGACCTTTTTTGTTTTTGGAGTGAAAAATTAAAACATAATGAGTTATTATTTTTGTGTTTACTATTACTCTTACATGTAAACATAGATCATAGTATAATAATAACGATAATGAACGCACATTGTAAAGAAATACAGAACACTAAAAATGAAATATAAAAAAAAAATGAATATAGTTTTATATATATATGAATATAGTTTTCTTATTCCTTTTGCATATTTGATGTAATTGTTACCCTTTGATTTCTTAAATTCTTTCAACAATGGAAAGCGGGGAGCGTTATTACTTTTCAATTGCGATTCGAATATCAACATTTTCTTCTGAAATACTTTGATGCGATGAAATGTATCGACTATAAGGTTATCTCTTCCTTGCAATGAACTCATAACTGTAAACTCACAAATAAAACAGGCAATATGTCCTATATTCGCAAGAAGATTATTTTAAAATCAAAGTTCACTTTTTCTCTCATCATTTCGACATTTAATTTTTGAATATAGGGATGCACACATGATGTACTTTTTGTAATACTTTGGTTTTCACTCCTTTGACCATTCTAAAATAAATCTATTTTGTAAAAGTGTGACCAATATCACTGGCCACAAAAATGTTCAAAAAGAGCCGCGGGTTGGCCACCCCTGATTTAGGCAATGGCCTTCTTATTGTTCACTAAATACGCCAGGTTTGGTTTGTTTTGTCGCTCTACGGTCATTTTTTGCACACTTTAGGCTAATTATTATTTTCTTATTATAAAATTCTTTCAGAGAAATAAGTTAACACCTGGTTTTATTTATTAGAATAATAAAACAAATTTTCTTGCTCTTTTTATGTTCTGGAAAAAGAACATCTAATTGCCAATCCTTTGAAATAAAAAAAAAGGGGCCTACAGTTAAATGTGGTTTCCGAACCACTCACCAATATCCATGCCACCGCCTGGATTCGAACCTGAAGTCTGTGGCACCAAAAGCTAGAGGGCTAGACAACTGGCCATCAGGCCGCAGTAAACACGCCAGAAATGAATGGGTATTCAATAATTTATATATATAGTGAATATACGAAGTTTAAAATTTTTATTCTAAAAAAGTTGATAAACGTTAATTGACAGCATTTATAATTATGAGATCTCAAGTTACTTTTCTTTTAAAGAAACTTAATGCTTATAGGGCAAATAAATTCATTTCCTACTAATAGTTTATTTTTATTCAGTCAACATTTACCGATTCAAAAGCTGAACAAATAACAACAAAAACATTTACATTTAGTCGATAACCTGTATTTTTAAATAAATTTTAATACACATAATAAATAAAGAAAAAATTAAAAATTTTATAAATAGATGTATGAAGGAATTATTTATATGCA
Organism: Caerostris darwini; assembly: GCA_021605075.1. Classification (NCBI taxonomy): domain Eukaryota; kingdom Metazoa; phylum Arthropoda; class Arachnida; order Araneae; family Araneidae; genus Caerostris; species Caerostris darwini. The sequence goes on along the minus strand of BPLQ01013371.1, from coordinate 1,182,227 downwards.
TGGTATGTTTACAAAATTTAACGACGAAGTAATTTTTAAAACCATTAGCAAACGATAATGGATGTCGATAAATATTGTAAATATGTTCTCGAATAGATAATTCGTCTGCTTGGATAAAAAAAAAATCGTTTGTTTTGATGAACTATCAGGAAAAACAAACGATCAGAATGAACAAACAGAAGTAGTATATTTTTGCAAATGATACACAAATTTTTTTTTTTAAAGATGTCGTGGATGGAGATAAAACCTATTTGCTGATTTAAATAGGAAATGCTTTCGTTCCAGAAATACCCGTAACTCCGAAATTAACAACACTATTGTTTTGTGATGATTCAGCAATGAACAATGTATATAGGAAAATTAGAGTTATAAGTAATTAGTGTTATAATAATGGTTCACAATGAAAATAGAAGAGCAAACCTTAGCCGTTTGTGAATTTCAGCGAATGAAGGGCCAACTGTACTAAATCTATAAAGTTTCAAGGTACTTAAAACTGATTAATTTTAGAATTTTTATTATTAAATATTATTTTGAAATTACACTTTCAGCCTATAAGTTCGTTACAAATTTAACAACAATTAATCGGCTGTTGTTGTTAATTTAATCGTTTAATTTAACAATACTTAATTGGCTGTTGTCGTTAATATAATAATTTAATTTAACAACACTCAATTGCCTGTTGTCGTTAATTATATTGTTAAAATTTAACACTATTTAATTGGCTACTGTCGTCAATCGAATTGTTTAATCTAACAATATTTAATTGCCTGTTGTCGTTAATTTAATTGTTTAATTTAACATTTAATTAGGTGTTGTCGTTAATTGAATAATTTAATTTAACAATATTTAATCTAACTAAATATTTCTAGTACAAAATATTTTGGGGAAGAATTAATCAATATGTCACCATTAAAAAAAATTGATAATACCAAAAAAAAAAAAAAAAAAAAAAAAAAAAAAAAAAAATTTTTTTTTACCTAATCGTCCATCTTCATCTTGATTTCCCCCTTCATCGGCATCTATGTCCTCTGGAATTAAAAACACGTAAAAACATAAGTTTTATTTTTAATTTTCAGTTGTTAAAATAAGTTTATAGTATAGACTACATTTAAAAACTTGTGAACTAAATAGAAAATTTAAAATATGTTAACACAAGTAAAATCTTGAATATGAATTTAATTTTGAGAAACTCTAGTTTATTTTTCAAAAATTATTTTTTGAAATCAATGAAATTTTGAATTAAATAATTAAATATTAATTTAAATTTAATGCAATTGTGAAATTTAATACAAATAATAAATTTTAATTTAAATAATGGTATGCTATCGTGTTGTATAAATGACAAAATTTATTTGTTTGTTTTTCGAGAACATTTTACTTCAACAAATACCCTTCTCCAACTCTTCTTTCAAATTATATTAAAAACTCATTTATATGTCACCTCTTTTATGAATTATTTTTTATTATTTTTTTTTTTTTACATTTTTATTTAAGATAAAAATAATCAAATCAGTTCGAATTTGCAAAGTTTTTAATAATAATTTTAGACATATTATTCATAAAGCCTTTTATTACGGTTTCAAGCAAATAAAAAAAAGACTCTTGCAATATAAGTTTTATCCCACTGTTTGTTAAATGTTTTTAATTTAAATAAATCTCCTTTTTTTTAAGTATTTATAAAAATATTATTCAAAGAATGAAGTCCACGATCTTCATTTTAACTCACAAAGGACTGTATGGTGTTCATTTTACTGGTAAATAGAGCACATAGCATTTTACTGTACTGGAAAAAGGGTGTTCATGGGATTCAATTCATTGGTAAGAGTTCATCTTACTGATAAAAGTTGTCAATGGCATTCATTTTACCATGAAAATGGATCCATGGTATTCATTTAATGCCAAAAGAAATTGATGGAACAAAAATACAGTTAAGAAGACTTATTTTAAATTCTATCCAATCAGACTACGCTGTTAACATTAATTCTCCGTTGATGCAAATAAAAGATTATTTAATTAAAAACTTATGTGTTCAAGGAAGAGGAGTCAAACCATCAATGATATTGAATGAGAAAAAAACATTTTTTTTTTTTTTTTTAAGATAAATTTCTAAATTACTGGCCACAGAATAATTATCTTCAGAGTTTGGAACTTCCTACAATTTTCAACCAAGTATTAATAAAATCATCCCTCCCAGTTGGTGTGTTTACGCCAATGAAAAACACTTCACCTGCTTGTGTTATCCAATCCAGATATCCCCTGAGATCTTCCTCTATCTGCTGTTTCTCTCGCAGTTTGTGGAAGTCACCCCGAGCTTTCGCCTTTTCTCTCTCTTTGGAAAACTCTCTGGAGAAGAGAAAACAAGTGAATATCATTAAAGCAATTATTCCGATAATGTTCAAATTAATAATTTAATAAGGAAAATAAATGAACATCATTGAATTGGTAATGTTATACTTTTAGTCGAATTGATGATGATAAATAATAATAAAAAGGTAAAACAAATAGAGAAAGAAACGAACACATTTACGCTGCTGGGAAAAGCAGCAACAACATTGAAGTGGCACGTAACAAACATGAGAATTAAATGAAATGTACAACATGACCTTCTACCTTACTGGATAGAAATGGTTTTCGACCAACATGTTTTAGCAGATATGTCCCCATTGAAATTGATTGCTGGTACACCAGGACGTTTGTCAGTACGAATGAGTGAATAAATGTGAAAAATAAACGAATATCGTGGAATTACTAATATTATACCTTTATTCGAATAAAAAACAATAATAAAAATTTAAAACATCAACACTGTTGGTCATTAAAATTGTAACAACACGCAGGTGTACACGCCACAAATGCGATTGGCTTGGTATGTGGTTCAATCTGCGAAGCTTTTTTTTTTTTTTTTTTTGCACACTAGGGCTAGACTAAATTAGACCGAAATTTACAGTTTAAAGTGAATAAAGTAGCAAAACATCCATGCAACAGGATTCTAACCTGTAGACTGTGGTACTTAAGGCTAGAGCACTAACCCCTTGATTATCAGGCTGCCAATAAACTTGAAATTTAAATGAAATATTCAATAGGACTATTTGATATCTGACTTTCTCTATACAGAAGGTTCCCGGGCCTGTACATTCACTAGATATGTCACCATATGATAAAATATGTTCAATAGTTATTAATACGAATGATGATACTACGATAATTACATGGTAGAATCCAATAATTTTATATACTTTAACAAATTCAATTAGTTATTTTATGAAATAACGTATTTCACGCTTTGACGGTAGGCAACATATACAATAAATTTGATTCTGTCAATCTATTTCTTTCTTGGTGGGGCAGTTTTTATGATCAGCAGGGCCCGATTTGTGGCGCAGGGGTAACATATGCAGTTAACATGCAGGAGGTCTCAGGCTACATTCCACTGGAGACATAGTTGTAGCCACTACTTTCAGAAGAGAGTGATTGTGACGAAGAGTTCAAGGCGTTTTGCATCAATTGTTAGGAATTTCGTGGGTTTTCCTCATACAACAAACAAATGTGGCGAGATTACCCCTAAAACAAGGTAATTATTTATTTTGTTGATAATCAGATTATGTAATCAGTGTCGCCTTAAGCCACGTACAGAAGAGAATACGAGTTGAGTTGAGTCGATCTCGCTCCGAGGGTCTCTGTTTGACCTTCCGAAACAAGCCACGTTATTTCTGCCTTCATAGTCATAAAAAGGATCCGTGAGAATCCTTTTGATGTGCGGAAAAAATTTGCTGGTCGGAGCGGGATTGAGACACAAGACCCACACGGATAATGTGAAAAACCGGTTTATAATTAGTTAGCGATGCTGTCTCAATGGTTATCGTTTCTCGTGTGGACAGAGTTTTAGTTTGGGAGATCTTGTTCCTCCGCCACTCGGTCTGCCCTGGGGCTTACGATGGTATGTCCTCCCACATCTCTCTAGCTTATTTATCCCTAACGTTTATTGTAAATAGGTGCGCTCCGCGTTGAGCTTCTGCTAGCAACATAGTCAATTATAAGTTACAGATGCTCCGATAAATCTATTAACATACCATAATTAGAATGATTGATTATTTTGTTTCTAATGCTAATCTTTATGCCCTAAGCAAGGGCTGCACCGATGTTACTCACTTAGCACTACCCGGGGAAGGGGGGGCGTGTAGCTTAAAGATATGCTACGGACGCGTAATAACGCTCTACGATCATGCGAGAACGGAACCTACGATTTAAAGTGAATTCCGATCCACTACAAACATCGATGGCATCGCCGGGATTCGAACCCGAAACCTGTGGTACGAGCGCCAGATCGCTAGCCACTCTGCCATCAGGTCTCAGAATGATTGATTATATTGAAATGTAATAGCTTTGTTACGATTATATTTTGCCTTACAAATGATTTCATGAAATGGTTGCATTCTTAGTGAAAGGTGGTTGCATTCTTAGTGAGAAGATTTCACAGCGACGCACTTTTAGTGATAGGTAAAAAGACTCCAAGAAGATGCACTTTTAGAGGAAAGTTAAAAGAAACAACTCACCCACTGAGGACACCAAGAACCAGGTTGAGCACGAAGAAAGAGCCCAGGATGATGAGACTCAGGAAGTAGATCCACGGCCACTGGTTCCCGCAGGCGTCGTTCACCTGAAATGAGAATATTCGCATCACTATAATCTTAACTATATAACTGCAATTTACATTTTATGAAATTCCGTCCAACGCATTCTATATGGCAACGTTCAAAGCATGCCAAATCTAACAACAATGAATGCGAAACAATTAAAGTTTTATCAGAAAGGTGATTTTTTCTTTCAGTCAATGTTTCACCAATATTATAATCGATTTTCTGAAAGTTTCAATATAAGGCTAATGAAGAAGTACGGAAATCAATAAGGTACGAATTTTTGTAGGAAGTCACTTTTTGAATAGCACATTATTTTCATACACGTGTTTCTCGGATTATGATTTTTTAAGGATAAAGATTATTTGTTTATTTATTTTTGAAAATAAGAAATAAATAACGACGAATTTTGATATCCCAATAAGTTTTTCTAAAATGATTCTTAAACAAAAATATCGTGAATATAAATGTATCCAGACAAAAAAATAATTTGGATATGTAGAAAAACATTATGAAAAATCTATATGATGAATTTTATAAATTTATAAAATATTTACTTGTCAAATTTGAATGCAAAATTAATTGTAAATATAAATATAATTTTAAATTAATTCTTAGTTCTTATAATTATTTATTTTTAAAATTATTTATCTTCTTAAATAGGCAAAATGCTTTTCTTCTGTAAAAATAAACCAAACGCTGACTACACAAAGAAGTGCTGATGGATAATTTCTGAGGTTTCTAGCGTTACAACTATTAGCTTGACACGTGCCTCTGTGACGTAAGTGGCAAGCCATCACGTCATTCCCGACAAAGCACAGTGTTGGTGGTAAAAGACACGTGAGGTGTATGATCACGTGACGATTATGTTTGCCCCAAACAGGAACGCTTTATTACAGTACTATTCTGTGATAGACTCACGTTGTAGAGGACGTTGGTCCACCCTTCGTTGGTGACGCACTGGAAGACGGTGAGCATGGCCAGTCCGAAATTGTCGAAGTTGATGATGCCGTAGTTGGGGCCCTCCCAGTACAGCCGGCACACCTGCCCCACGCCCGTGCACTGGTAGCCGGAGTCCCCGCACGGGTGGGGGTTGTCCAAATCTATCTGACCTGCATGGGAATGAAAACGAGAAGAATCACTTCACAGAAAGATATTATCCAAAGTGTGTCTCTGCAAGAGGTGGTTAGAAATTTGAAATCGTATTAACACAGGAAAAACAATATGTGTAAACCTTTATATAAAAGAATAAAATATGCGATATTTTTATTTCTCGTAGGGTATTTAATTTTATTTCTCCCAGGGTATTTAATTTTTATGACTCGTACTGTATAAAAACACAAAATAAAGCTATTTTCACTTTTTTATATTGTTTGAAAAGTTATTCTTTCGTTATTTTACTATATTAGAAATAAAATACATATTTTCATTTTGTCATATTGTCATTTTCGTAAAATGTCATTTTGCATAATTCTAGAAGGTCTAATTTTAAACTTCGTAAGATTTGGTTAGGAAACATGGGTTAAGGCCTTCAGTAGATAGCTCAACATAAGCCATGATAGCTCGGCGCTTTTATGGCGATTATGTATATTATTGGCGAGAAAAGGAAAAAAGTTAAATTCTATAGCACTTCTAATGAACTAATAGTTTTGAAAACTCTGAGTTGTTGTGAGTAATCCTCAGTGCCCTGCAGTGTGGGACAGACATTCCACGAGTAATTTACTTGTGGATGGAGGGAAAGGAGAGGGTAGCTTCTGTTGTGAGGGAGTAAACGTAGGTAGAAGTCTAACTGGCTCCGTGACGCTTTTACAGTGATACGAGACCGGGACCAATGGCTTAAAGTGGATTCCGAACCACTACTAACATCCATAGCTCCGCCGGGACTCGAACAAGAAACCTGTGGTATCGAGCGCCACAACGCTAGTCACTCAGCCATTCAGGCCCACTATAACTTTGACATTGTTAAGTATTTAGTGATTCTATTGTGTCCATAAATAAAGTTATTTTTGTTGTTTTGCGCTTTTAAAAGGAATTACGCATGCTGTATTAGTTAATATTACATATTAATTTATACAATTTATCAGGAGTTTTTTCTTTTAATGTTTCATTATTACTCTGTGTATAGAATTTATCTGCGAGTAATTCCATATTTTTAGTTAATACATAAATGTATATTATTAAAAAAATATTCAATTTTCTTCCTAAGAATATAGTATGCATGGTGTAAAGGTAATCAAGGGGTGATGCAACGCCACTTAAGTGCGAAAATGATGGGAGTTGGTTTGCATTGTAGCTCAATGGTCATTTTGTGCACACTTTGGGCTAATTAGACAGGGACCTATAGTTTAACAGGGATTCTGAATCCCTCCCAAACATCCATGCTACCGCCAGGATTCGAACATGAAGTCTGTGGTACCAAAGACCACAGCGCTAGCCAATTGGCCATCAGACCGCAGAAAATGACGGGAGATCTTCAAATAAACGTTCTCTTCCGAATAGCAGACAGCTTCCTATTTTATTACTTCTCTAAGATCGGCAGAAAATCGTTTCGCTTGGTGTAGCTTTTGTGTCAAGCTTCAAAGGATTTACAATTGACAGCAATTGACGGGAGTTGATGAAGCTTACTACTGTACAAAAAAAGTAAGATCAATTATTTTTTTCTCAAACACTCGTTATTTATTCTTCAAATTTATTTCATCGCCTTCACAGTAATCCCCTCCGGACACAATGCACTTATGCCAACTTTTTTTCCCAATCCTCAATGCATGCTAAAAAGTCATCTGCAGAGATGGCCTTCAAAGCGAGCGGCGAATCACGTTGAATCTCTTCAATCGACTCAAAAGGGTGTTCCCCGAGTGGTCTTTTGAGTTTAGGGAACGATATGGGTTTCATTTTTGGCGAAAAAGTCACGAAGAATCAATGCAGTGTGAGCTGGCGCATTCAGTGTTTTCGGTATCCATCGAGATTGGACGCATTTGAGGTCCAAAATGCATTAGACCGATCATTTTGAAATTCCAACATCATCAATCAGCAAGGTCTCTAATTGTAAATAGTCCGTTTGCAAGCACCCAATCTTTAATTTTGTGGACGTGAGCTTCATCGGTTGAGGTTAAGGGTCGACCAGAGGGCTCTTCGTCTCCAACGCGTTCTCTGCCTTCTTTGAACTGTTTGTGCCACTTCTAAACATTTCTTTCCGATATAGAAATGCTCCCCGAATGCCCTCTGCAACATTCTATACGTTTCCGCAAAAGAAATTGAATGCAAGATCTTTGCTCAATGAATTCAGACATTTAAAAAAAAGCCGGAATTCGTTTTAGCGTCTCCCAAAGCCAAGCGTAAGTCAAACACCAATGAATATTTTGACGTGAAATTTCACACAGATGTCAAGGACAGGGCCAGCAACCTAAAAAAGGAGAAAAAATTTAAATTCCATAAGCCCCGGGAATTTTAAATTGAAAATTGGTCATACTTTTTGGACACATTAGTACTTTTCGACATCTAACGGACACATTTGGATGGAGACTTATGCTCTCAAGCAGACGCGATACAGCAGATGCAAGAGGAGGGTGGAAGGGTGGGGGCACTCACCCGTGACGTTGTTGAAGCACGTCTTGTGCATCTTGCCCGAGAAGAGCTCCAGTCCGATGATGGCGTAGATGATGATGACGAAGATGACGAGCAGCGCGATGTGCAGCAGGGGGATCATGGCTTTGAGGATGGAGTTGAGCACCACTTGAAGACCTGAGGGAAGGGGAAACATGGTAGTAACATTAAAAAAACCGCCTACAGGAAGTTCGCGTACGTGAAAACAGAACTAAGTGGCTTTGGCATTAAACACAGAAATGTGTTTGTAAATTGTAGATGAAGGATTTGTAAAGTACATATGATCATATCTAGCGCTTATAGGGTGCATTATTATTATTTTTTTAATGTATGTGAAATTTATAAATTTTTTAGCTGACCGACTATGTTCAAATCACAATTTTCTTCGGGGGAAAAAAAAGGTAATTTTTTGTATTGTTTTATTTTAATATTAGACGGGGATACAACTGTTTATTCAAGAGCTATAATACAGAACTCATGCATTAGGAGTTCGTGATTAAACACGAGCTGGATGTTGAATTCTGAATTCATTCAACAGCTGTTTGATCACGAGCTATAATACTGAACTAAGATACAAATAATGATACAAAAAAATCACGATTTTAAAAAAAGGGCATTTAATTATCTAATTTTCTTATTAACTCAAAGGGCATGAGACCACCGCTATGTTTCAACATTTTACAGTGAAGGAGCTAGTGGCCGCTACGCGGCCAAGGATCTTTGTGTTAATCTACAATAATAATAAATAATCACGAGTCACGACTAATCCTATTCAGCTCGTGTTTAATCACGAGCTGGTTATTTAATTCCTTCAGCAGCTGTTTGATCACGAGCTGCATACTCAATTTCAACAACTGTTTATATAATTTTTTATATTTCCAAAGTTTTGTATCCTAATTTAACAATAGCACACAAAAAATTGCCATAAAACATAATTAAAAAATTTGTGTTTTGAATAGTGTACGTTAAGGTCCTTAACGACCATTCATTTACGAATTATTGCCAAACAATTAACCTCAACACAGATCGAATTAATCTCAATTGGATTCGCCAATTACAAATCTCCTTTCAACTAACTGTTATTGCTTTTTTTTTTCTTCTTCAGGAAAATACTTTACTTGCAGCAGCTATATTGATATTTCGTTTGCGGTATCATAATCAGTGGAATCATCATTTTTCTCCCGCGCTGTTGTTTCTGGTAGACCATGATTGCTAAAGTCTGACGCTAAGGTCAGAGAAAATGTGGTATACTTTACAAAGTTATAAAGCGCTGAAAGCTTTTCTTTGAACTCAAAAAATGCAAATGTTAATTTTTTTTCAATGATTCAGATTTTGTTAAAAGATTGAAATAGAAAATGTCATCCAATTTTATGTTAACAACCAAAAATAATAAAATAAATAAACATTTAAATATTAAAAAAACATTATAATCGATGTTTGCTATTTACTTCTTTGTATAGATGAAAAATCTATATGAGTGCAATTTATCTTTTATTTTTACGATATTTATAGCATAAAATTATGTTTCATTTAAAAGGAAACAAAGGTAGTTGTGGTTGCTTCTCAATGAAGCAGAGCGCGGGAAGTTTATTTTGGTCAATAAACATTTGGGAACAAACAGTTTATTATAAATATTACGGAAAAAGCAATAGATCAATAAAAACCATTTGGCTTGTAATTTGAGCCTTTTATTACTATAAATTCCAACCAAATGCTATTTATAAAGTTAATGTAATATTATACATTAATTTTTAATTTTTTGTTGCATTATTTTGTGATTTTATTATTTTGTTATACATATAATGAAATGAAATATATATAAATATTACATAATTTTCGAGGTTGAGGTGACAGGTTACAGTGTGTAAATACAGCCAGCGGATCTTTGCATGTCTGTGCTTCTATGTTTTATAGATTAAAAAAATATATTATATTTATTATGTTGAAGTTAACAAAAAAAAAAAAATGCTAGTTTACTTGTGGTTACTTGTGTTACAAGCACTGTAAGCTACTAAGAGAAACAGACTTGTATTCGACTGAAGAATTCTGCTGGTAATTTTAAGAATTTTTGAAGATGGGTAGTAAACATTGGATCAACTAAGTAAAATGACTGTAAAGGAAAATCGACATCGATATCTCTTAGTAACTTTGCAGACTTTTAAATAAATATTGCTGGCAACTTTAATACAGTATAATTTGAAATGATATATTGTAGGTTAATACGAAAATCCTTGGTCGCAACGCAACCTCCAGTTCTTGCATTGCTGTAACACGTAACGCTGGTCTGATACCCTTTGAGTTAAAAAGAATTAAAAGTTCAGTAAATATTCTTTTCTAATATGATATTAATCCTAATTAAATATTTAACCTTAATTAGAAACAAAAATTTGTAAAAGAAAAAGTAAAAAAATAAGTGAAAAAAGAAAAAGAAATAAATGAAGTGTAGATATTTGATAAAAACAGTTGCATAAGTACAATCGAAAAAATATGTCGAATGTCTATTATGAATATCATAATAATTGCACTTTTTAGACACCTTAGTATACTTAGCAGTTGTTCATTTTTGTACGCAAGATTGATTTTTTGCAGAGAAAGAAAAACAAACCCGAGTACATCTCTGATGCATTAGAAAGATTGATTTTGTCCACTCAATGGAAGGACTATCTTAAAAGAGCAATAAGAAACCACTGTGGTCGTTCAATGGGTTGAAAAGGAAAGTCTTGGTAAATTTAGATAATGAATGATGAGAACTATGGGTGAAGATGAATCAATGAGAACTACTGGTGAAGATGATGTAATGAGAACTATTGGCGAAGATGATGTAATGAGAACTACTGGTGAAGATGATGTAATGAGAACTATTGGCGAAGATGATGTAATGAGAACTACTGGCGAAGATGATGTAATGAGAACTATTGGCGAAGATGATGTAATGAGAACTATTGAAGATGATGTAATGAGAACTATTGGCGAAGATGATGTAATGAGAACGATTGGCGAAGATGATGTAATGAGAACGATTGGCGAAGATGATGTAATGAGAACGATTGGCGAAGATGATGTAATGAGAACGATTGGCGAAGATGATGTAATGAGAACGATTGGCGAAGATGATGTAATGAGAACGATTGGCGAAGATGATGTAATGAGAACGATTGGTGAAGATGAATCAATGAATTATTGGGAATCAATGAGAACTATTGGTTAAGATGAAGTGATGAGAACTATTGGTGAAGATGAAGTGATGAGAACTATTAGTACTAATTAAATAAATAATTAATCTCTACACAAATTACAGTTATCTTTGACTGTAATTTTGAGAAGAGATTTTTCTAAATGAAACGAAAGTGGTACAGGAAATAGCAGGGATGAGTGCAGAACTTACTTGGAACACCGGACACCAGCCTTAGCGGCCTGAGGACTCGGAAGGCTCTCAAAGCCTTCACGTCGAAGCCATCCTTCATCAAATTGGACAGAGCTGTGCTGACGACACTGGAAAAAGGACAGCGCAATTGAGAATACTTAAAGAGGAGGATCAATCAAACGTGGTTTGTTATTTATTAGTTACAATGGTTCAGTTGATCCTGGACTTACGACTGGGTGTTAACCCAGTCTTAAAACGAGTACTAATTTCAAACTAAATTTGTTTGATTTTTAAAAAATATCTTCAAACTTTAGGTTTCTATTTAAGTCAAGTCGTTTAACAATAGGAAATTAGTTTTTTTATGCCTTGTCACATAAACAGCAATTAACAATTACTTTCTACAACACATAAGCAAATTTATATCATGATTAAAGATGTTAAAACAATTTCCCCAATTTCATGTTCTAAAGTGCAGTTAAACTTATTTATATGCTGAGAATAGGGACCGCATAAAAGAAAATGCATAAAAAAAATCTTGAAACTTCATTATAAAATATAGTATTTGCAACGCATTAAAATTTATAATATTGCCGGCATGAAAAAATCTCTTATAGAAACCTCACGCAGTACATCGCATCTAATAACACAGGATAATGGGATGATATATTAAGTGGATCCCCGGTTGGATTTTTTTTTTTTTTTTTAAATTTGCCTGTTATTTTGACAGCCATCTGTTATTTTCCTTTTGAAATACACTTTTAAATTAGTTTCTACTCAAAACATGTATTTGACGAACCTTTTTTATATACCGTACAAAAAAAGACCGCATAAAAACAAGCTTGACTGTAATGATTTCATTCGATAGTGTTGATGTTTGCAATGTTATTGCTTTAAACGGATCCCGGCCAAATATTTTTCCAACAGTCATTTCCAATTGCTGGTTTATTTCAGCGGAAGCAAACGCAACGCATGAATTCAACAATCAAAAATAGAAAATTCACCCCGCAAGTCTATTTACTGGGACTCATTTTCTAGTTTATTCAAGATGGTAAGTAGTACTCTTCATGTAATATATATTTTTAAAGGTTTGCCGTTTTACCTTGATCCAATGACTTGTTGTACTGGAAGGAAGAAATAAAGAATTTTTTGGTTAAAATACAAACCGAACAACTTCAATCTCGCATAAAAATGACCCACATAAAAAGATACTTAGCAGTATAACAATTTAGACTATAATATTTCCCTTTCAAGTACCTTGTACTGGAAATTAGACAAATATTTCATTTGTCAACTGTATAAAATTTCTAGTTAAAACATTCGAATTTAATCTATTGCCCATCATATGACGAGTCAACTCGAACAATTTGTGTCTATCACCAGTATGAATGAATTAGTTCAGACAACCCGAATGTTCTTTGCACATTAGGGCACGAACGAGTCAATCTCCCATAGCCAGAGCTAGACATTGTTGTTATTAGATAGAGATCTAGGCATCAGATTAGATAGTTCTAGGCTTTTTAACAATGGATTAGCAACAATTGGTGAATGCAGTTCAAAATACAGTGTGTAATAGGCCAAGAAATGAAAGGATGCATACTCACCCTATGACTACGATTACAAAATCTAGAAGATTCCACGTGTTCCGCAGATAAGCACCAGGATGGAGCATAAAACCGTACGCAATGATCTTCATCACGCACTCCAGGGTGAAGATCACCAAAAATATATACTCTACTTTTTCCTGGAGGAAGAAATTGCATTGCATTAGAAACATATATATAGTTATAGACACATAAAATCATCACCTCACTCTTCGCATCTTACAATTATGTTTTAAATAACCTCTTGTTCTTAATCCTGTAGAGATGCAAGTTCCCTATTTATATTATTTTAATTTATTTATTTATGCAAATTCTGTTGTCTATCAAGATATCAGTTATTGTCCAGATTTTTCTTTATTGATTCGCTAATTATTTACTATTATTAAGATCAACAAATTGTTTATGGGGTTTTCGTAAATCTCAATATTGTTTATTACAAAAGTTGTGAACATTATAATAGCGAACCACATATAGTGCTTTCGTAACTCATGATATTGCGTATTCCCAGAAATTGAGAACAGTACAGCATATGGTCCTTTATAATTCACGTTATTGCCAATGCTAGAAATGGCAACAACAGATTTGTAAACTGCTTAAGGTCCTTTCTTAATTAATGATAATGTCTATTCCAGAAGTTGGTAATAGCATACCCAAGAACCACATACAGTCCTTTCGTAACTAATGATAATTTCTATTCTAGATGGTAACAATATACCTAAAAACTGCATATGATGTTTTCGCAATTTTATTCCACCAATTATCAATAGTGGTAGACCCGCGAACTGCATATGGTCCTTTCGTAATTCACAATATTGTCTATTTCAGCAGTTGTCAATAACAGTAGACCCGCGAACCTGCATATAGTTCTTTAATAAATCTCTAAAGGTTTGTGTAACTCTTCTTCAATGGAGTAACAACCCCTTAGTGGGCTACGGCCATCTACCTACTGGTAGATTCCGAAACATGAGATGTTTCCTTTTTAAGGGGTAGGGTGGTCAGCCCTACGCTTTAGAGTGATATTATGATATTAGACCGGTACCTATGGTTTAAAGTGGATTCTGAATCACTACAGAATGTATGACAATGGCGGGAATTGAACCCGAAACAAGTGGCATCGAGTGTCAGAGCATTGTGTAACTCTAGGCAAGATAATAAAATTAATTACATATAATACATGTAATTAACTATCAGTGATCTTAACTATCAGTTTTGACTACACATTTTACAAATGCACCATGTTCAGATTAAGTCAAAAATAATTAAACTCCATGTCATTTCGTTTTTACTTTCGAATTTTAAGACAACACTATAAGACTTAAAAAGCAGAATTGTACATGAAATAAAACCAGTACTCACCAATGTGGCATTTACTGCATTGGAGTCCCCAAATGGAAAAGGGGTGAAAACGGCTAGGGCTATACAATTGGCAAAAATGGTTAAAAGTATAAGATATTCAAAAGCTCTGAAACACGGTCAAGGACTCACAACAGAAACATGTAAATCTATATAAAACACATAAATATACTTTTTATTAAATATTATGAACAAAACTTTTCAATAAAAATAAAAGTTAAATATTATGTAAATATAGATGCATCCAAGAGACATATAAATAAATAATCATAGGTTTTAAACAAAATTTTGTTATTCTTTTAATAGAAACACTACAACAAGATTTCTTTCAGATACTTTTTTCTTGGTGACATTTTGAACTTACTAATTTTGACATGTTTCTAAATACGGCCATGAATCGGATAGTGTGGAAAAATTCATTATGAAGCATTACTAAAAGCAAAAGAAGGAAATAAATGATAACTTTTAATAGATTTGTTGCAAGAAATAAATTGCAGGAAATAACTATCTCACGAGACTAGAGACTTTTGGTGACTAGAATTTTGGTATATAATATTAAATTTATATTACTTTATGACCGTGCTTCCTCTTACACACTTGATAGAGCGCTTCTTGTGGCGTACAGGAGAAATGTTCGGTAGGCCTCGAGACTCTCACCCGAGAAGAAGTACAAATAACTATGCTCTTCTGTTGAGAAACGTTTAGTTTATAGTTTCTCATCTCAAGAGGAAATATATTTAGCTCAACTTTGAATAATAGTTGGCCTATAGACTCTCAGCTGGAGAGGAAGCATATTTTGCGCATCCTGCGCGTAGCAGAGTATCTGGTTTTCGGCTTAGAAGGGGAATCCTTCCACGAATGCATAAATATCTTTCTTTAAATGTGTTCAATATTGTGGGCCTCTAATTGTAAGTGTGTTGTTATT
Source organism: Caerostris darwini (assembly GCA_021605075.1). Lineage (NCBI taxonomy): Eukaryota > Metazoa > Arthropoda > Arachnida > Araneae > Araneidae > Caerostris > Caerostris darwini. Next base: position 1,166,747 of record BPLQ01013371.1, on the reverse strand, counting down.
GTGCGTGTATAACTAAACTGTGAGCTGTGAGTTCTCAACCCAGAAAGAGAGCAGTAAATAGACAGCGCATGAAAATTGCTGCGAAGATTTAATGCTCACTATAATAACATGCACATGCATGCACACTTTTATTAAAGATAAAAAATGGATAATTAATATAAACAATTTAATATAAAAAAACAAATAAGGATTCATTTTAACTCTTATTTACGACATTAAGAATCTTTATAGAGAAATTAAACCATCAAACAAAACAAAAAATGTCGAGTAAATTTGTTATGACGAAAGAAGCAAATCAAAAGATTATTTTATAAATAAATCAGGTGAAGTGAAATGAAGTGACGTATAAAATTTCGAAAGAAACAACTCATGCTGCAACCAGAGATAAAAATTCTCAAGAAACGAAATAAACTAATAAATAAATCCAAAAAGAAGAAAAGACAAGAATTTAATGAAATAAACGAGTCTTGATTAATTGGGCGAAGGAAAAAGTCAGTTAAAAAAGCAAAGGAGGAAGAAACAAGAATAAAACTGTTGTATGAAAAACACTTCTGGCTTCTTCTTCGCTTAATTCATTCAATTGCAGGAAAAATTTAAGAGAAAGAATTTAAAAGAAACCAAAACTTTTAAAGTAATTGATTGATGAAACACCACAAAAAGTTTATTTCAGAGATTAATTTTTTTTTTTCAATATTTATTCAGCGTAATTTTAATCTACATATATTCCAAAGACAATATTAACGTGCATAAAAGTATACGGTAATTATAATTAAAGTTAAACTTTCAAAATGCTGTAAAAAGAGAACCATTCATCACAATGAGTTCACATTTGAACTGAAGATACTTGATGAAGAAGGAAACAGTACGGCATCAAAAAAAAAAATTCCAGAAAAAGTTACCATACAATTTGTACGACCTTTCCGTGGTGGTTGGGCTTTCCACTAACAGTGTCACAACTGTTGAATGACTTGGAAGTCATTTTCCGTCAGAAAACCGAACAATCAGGCACATTGAACACTACAGTTGGTGCAATGCGCAACTCATGCCAAATACGTTGATTTGACCCAAATCGAAAATACGTTGACATTTCGATTCAAAATATCACCGACAGCCGAATTCCCTTTCTTTATGCTGCTTATAACGCCGTCTATTAATACACTACAGATACTTGAAGAAGGGAGATCGAATAGAATCGAAATGACAACGTATTTGGCATGAGTTGCACATTAAATCAATTGTAGTGTTCAATGTGCTTAATTGTTTTGGTTTTCTGACGGAAAAAATGACTTCCAAGCTATTCAACAGTTGTGACATTGTTAGTGGAAAGCCCATCCACCACGGCAAGGATGGAATAAATCAGTGGAACTTTTTTTCGGTGCCGTACCGTTTCTCCCTTCTTCAAGGGCCTGATGTACTAGTGGCTGGCGCTCTGGTGCTCGGTACCTTAGATTTCGGGTTCGAGTCCCGGTGGTGGCATGGATTTTTATCAGTGGTTCGGAATCCACTTTAAACTGTAGGTCCCGGTTTGTTTAGCTTTCGTGTGTGCAAGATGACTGTAGAGCGTCAAACCAAACCAAACCCTTCTTCAAGTATCTTCAGTTCAAATTTGAACAACTCGCATTGTATCACTTGTACTCACGTTGTTTGAACTTTGTATCTTCAGTTCAAATGAGTGATTCTTTTTTTTTTTACAGCATTTTGAAAGTGGGACTTTAATTATAATCCCCCTGTATTTATAATTCTGGTGTTAATATTTCCCAATAAGTATCGCTAGAGTAATAAGTATCAGATGCCAGAAGGAAAGCTGTTCATTCCACCATTAAAACTGAATTAGCCATCGCATAAAAATGACCGAATTCCATTTACGGTGGATACTTCGTTGTAGTATATCTTGCTGCACAGCTGGCAATTTGCCACAATTACCGGACAAAAAGAGATAAGTAGCACAGTTGCAAGGAGAAAAGGAAGCCGGCTATCAGAGGAAAGGAAATGAGAAGATTCTTGGAAAAAAAAAGAAAAGATGTTAAATAAGAAATGAATCTTATTGAGAAACGAACATTTATGCACGTAATTAATGAAACAGAATGAGATTGAGCAGAAGCAGAAATAAAAAGACTGTAATTCGCATACTTAAGTCTTTTTTTTTTTTTACAGGTTTCCTGATTTTGATGATAGATTGAAATATGAAAATAACCTGGCTCTAATTACATGGTTAACACTCCAGTGTTAGAAAATTTGTAAATTGAGGTTTTATAATTTATTGCTAAGTTTTCACTAACGCGCAAGCCTAAACGCAAGGTCGCTATTTACATTTACTTATTTATTTATTTATTATTATTATTGTTGTTGTTGTTGTTTTGCTCTTTCACAAGAGTGTCAACTCTATTGGCTATCAATTTTTTTTCTAACGCAGCTGGCAATGCAAAGACAGTCATCTTTATACCATAAACAAGGGTATGGTATAAAGATCTGTAGTTCATTTTTGAATTGTCTGGCTTTCAAACTATAAACAGATTATTGTTTCAATATCCTCAAAATAGTGTCTAAGGATCAGTTTATGTTTGTAAAAATTAATTGAACCCTCACTTAACAGTCTTCTCTGCCGGAATTGGGTAGTGATTCTTGTAGTATTTGAACTATTGCTTCTTAATTACTCTAGAACTTTATGAAGTTTTTTTTTATATTTCTATCGATAATGAATTGGATAATTCTTGTAGGGATTCTGCCCTTTAGGATATCGTTTTCTCTCTTTCTCAAGATGTAATCACCACAATCTAGTACTTTGTAACAGCAGCGGCCATTTTGTTTGTTTAGGAAGGGACTTGGCGAACTTGGTTCTTCTGACTCATTGCTTCTTAAACTTCCTGGGTTATTGAACATGGATGTTCTGCCTTTTATATTCGTCCAGAAAAGTATGTTCACACGTGATTAATTGAAATTCGCGAAAGGAATTTCAATTTTTCTTATATTTTTCCGAATTGACGGCGAGATACCATTGGAAAGTATATAAGCAAATTACATAAATTTAGAAGAAAGGCTGTCCGTTGCTCAGTTTCTATTATTGTACCCATTACACGTAGACATCGGTGAATGAACAAAAGTTGGATGTTAGAGACAAAATGAACGAACATATAAATACAAGGCAACGAACAAAACAGAAAGAAATATATTATTTAAAAAATGAAATCGACTCCAGAATTTTAATTTATCATGTGTAAAAATGTTTCTTTTTTCACTGGCCTGAAGGGACAATGCAAGAACAATCAAAAAGATATTGCAAGAACGTATCAGAAAGCAAATACTATAAAAGACAACAACAGAAAGGATAATAAAAAAAGTTATAAATTATAAGTGATCAACGTGATGTGAAAGCAGTCAATAGCAAGATAATAAAGTCGAAATGCGAGCAAGGAGATCAATATCTGATGGGTAACAAACTGTAAGGAATAAATCGACAAATGCAAACAACGCGTAATGAACATAACATAAAAGAAATAAAAAAATGCAAACAAAAAGATTAATGAGGTGAAGAAACCAGTGATAAGAAAACTGTCAAACCGCAATCACTTGGCGGAAAATAGTTGTTTTGGAACTTATTTCTTGCTTGACTTGACAAAATCTAAGAATTCCAAAATATTTGTACGAACAGATCTACATTAATTTAACAAATGGATGATATTGAAGATAGTATTATTTCAAATAACAAGATATTTTGCTAAATTTTTTAGTTGGAGATGATTTTTCAATAAATCATTATCAGAATGCTTACGGTTTTCAATAAAAATCAACTGAAAATAAATACAAAAAATTGCCATGGTTATTTATTATCAATGCTTCAATAAAAATACCAGCTATTATATGTTATATTTTAGTCCTTTCAAAGTAATATTTCTAACAATCCAAATTATTTTATATTGGCTATCTAATTTTGAGAAAAAAAGTCTTGGTATTCTTGAAATATTCAAAATATTAACGCGTAACTGTGCTTCCTCCTACACACTGGCAAGAGGCTTCCTCCTTTGGCGTTCAGAAGAAATGGTCAGTAGGAATCGGGACTCTCATCCCAGAGGAAGTACAGCGCAACCTGTGCTCCCGCTGAAAAACGTTTAGTTAATTTACAGTCTCTCATCCCGATAAGAAATATATTTAGTGCATATTACAGACTCTCACCCGGTGAGGAAGTCTATTTCACGTGTACTGCTCGTAGCCGAGTAACGAGCTATCCGTTTAGAAGTGGAATTCTTCCTCGAATCAACAACTATCTGTCTTTAAATGTGTTTATCGTATATCTCTAATTGTATGTATGAGGGTTTGTGCGTTTGTCAATAAAGCTGCGAACTCTCCAACTTGTGTCTCAATTATCTCAACCTAATCACACTCTCTTACAATCTGGATTCTCAACCTGCACACTACAAACTTAAAAATAATTATTATACGTCTATTAAAGTATAATGAGAACTAATTAATAATTTTGTTATTGAAAAACTAATAAAACATCAAATGCCTTTTATCATCTATTAAGTAGTGATTTGCTGTTTTAGATACATTTTTTCTTTGAAAATTTTAAGGCATTATCAAAAAGTTCAGCATATCATTAAGAAATATTCTGTGTTTACTTATGTTTTAATAATGTAGGAGAGAAGGCGAAATACACTTCAGTAAAAACGTTGTTGTTAAAATAATAACAATTTTACTACTTTTTAAATTTTAAATTTATAAATTCTTGTCAATCAGAAACTAAAAAATAGTTATTTTGTAATTAATATTATTTACGTTAATTTTTCTCCATCAATTTGTATCTGTATGCAAAATTCTAACTCTAACTCTAATTTATATCTGTATGCAAAGCGCCTCATTTGTAAGCTTGAAACTACATACAGAAAAAATATGCATCCGAGCTTTTTTTTACATAATAGAGAGTTTTTGCATATCGTACGTTAGTTATCGTAGAACGTCCGTTAGCTTTTTCTCCCTAGCGCGCATGCTCATAGGAAACTGCGCATGCGTATCTGTAATAATGTTTCCTATGAGCATGAGCGCTAGGGAGAAAAAGCTAACGGACGTCCTACGGTAACTAACGTACGGTATGCAAAAACTCTCTAATAAGTGCATGCAATGAAGTAAAAAAACAGTGCAGGTATTGAAGTATATATAGTAAGAGCAGGTAATGAGGCATACAACAACCCAGGCAATGAGATAAAGGACAAGCGTAAGCAATGAGGTATACAACAAGAGTAGGCAATGCGGTATAGAACAAGTGTAGGTAATTAGGTATAAAGCAAGTGCAGGTAATGAGGTACAGAACAAGTGCTGACAATACAGAACAAGTGCAGACAATACGGAACAAGTGCAGGCAATACAGAACAAGTGCAGGCAATACAGAACAAGTGCAGGCAATGAGGTACACAACAGTTAAAGGCAATAAAGAGGTATTCGGGGGACGAAAAAAAGGATACTTGTATTCGACGATGGTGATGCAGAGGCTGCGGATGGGGTTCTTGAGTCCGAGACAGAAGAGCGCCCTCACGGGCCTCTCCACCACCTTGGGGGGCTTGCGCACCACCCGCTTTCGCGCCTCCTGCTTCTCCTTGTCCATGGCAGAGGTGGCGCCCAAGGCAGCCTGCCACGCGCTAGACAGGGGCTTCTCCTCCCCGCCCTCCCCCTCCCCTCCTGCCTCCTGCTGCTCCCCCTGAGGCTGCTGCTTGGACGGAAGGCTGGACAGCGAGCACTCGACGCCCTTGCCCTCGGGATCATGGCTCGGCGCTGCAATGAAAACTAACACATTACCATCGATTAAAAACAACACGACATAGTACATAATTTATTCAATCACATGCACACAAAATGTTTACCCATATTTCCAGTTGCTGGAGATTTATTTAATTTGTATTTGTAAGCAAGTTGTAATAACCTTAATTAATAATTTAATTAAATTAATCTGTAATTTAATTTAAATCTATACGATATTTTAATTGGTTGGGAAGTAAATAAATTCAAGTTTAGTTATCTTCACAGGAAGGAAAAATTATGAAAAATTACAAAAGACAACACAATGAAGACATAAAAGACAAATTATATTTAAAATGTTGCAAACTAAGTGATACATCATGAAATTTCAAAACACATTTACATTTACTTACATATATTTAATACATACTTATATATTTGTTTGTGCCCTTGGTTGCTCATTGTACAGCCAAAACAATACCCAATAGGCGATTAGAATTAACCGATTATGTTCGTTTCTATTATTTGTATTTCAGAACACCACGAGTTAATTCGGGCGAAAATCAATTTTCGATTCTTTACAAAAGTGTGTAATCTGTCAGTAGGCAGGCGGCCTTGGCCCAGCATGGAGTTGTTGCTCCAATGAAGAACAGAAATGAGTATTTCGGGCTATTTTGTACCATTCAAAGGCGTCTTCTATTGTGACGTCCTGCTATTTTAAACACACTTGACGCGATGTCCGTTAATACCCAAAAACAAAATTTGACACAATCTTCTTCAGTACTAATAAGATTGGTTTGGTTTGTCGCTCTACTGTCATTTCTTCTGCACACTTTGGGCTAATTAGAAAAAGATCTACAGTTTAACGTGGATTCCGAATCACTAACAAAATCCAATACATCGTGAAGATTCTAACCTGAAGCGTGTGGTACCAAATGCCAGAGTGCTATCCAAGTGGCCATCAGACCACCCAAAAATGAGAGAGAAGTTGTGTTTGATTGATTATGACCGCATGCAGGCACTTCCATTATATTTTTTCAAAATGAGGACAATTTTTTATGATAATAGCAAAGATACACTCAAGAGCCAAAACATTATGACCACCCCTACATTTTGCAATGAACTCGCCCGGATGACGTGGAAGGCACGTGATCAGATGGAAGTGGTATTTAACTGGTATTAAGTGGTGGTATTAATCCATGCCAAGGCGGATTGAAGCTGTGTTGCTCGCCAAAGGTGGGCCAACTCGTTATTGACAGGTGGTCATAATGTTTTGGCTCTTGAGTGTATATCGCAGATTCTAGTTTTGTTTCTAATGTGCAATTCGAATTGTCTAAATTTATACTGGAATTTCTATAATGATTCAGAATCCAGCATCCCTGCCGCCGTCAGGATTCGAACCTGACGTTTGTGGTACCAAAGGCCAGAGTGCTAGCCGAAGAGAAGCCGCAAGAGAAAATCACGACATAGCTTTTTTTTCAATATTAACAACTGTGGTAACGATTATCTGACATCTGAGCTTCATTCACACTTGTAGCACAAATTATTAAAAAAAAAGTAAAACCCCAATTATGTCGTTCTAATCGGTGATAATAATTCCATGGTCATGAATTTGCCATGACAATTTTTGGTTCATGTAATAAAGCTTTGTATATTTTTTTATATTTTTATTACAGTTGTTTATTTTGAAAAAGATATCGTGGTTTCTTGTTGCTTTATTCTAACTTAAATATAAAGCGGTGATATTTGATCATAGTGATAATATCATTGTAATTTCTGTAAACGTGATTTTGACAACTTCAATAGACACATAAAATATCGTACTTAATTACATAAAACGTTTGAATTGCGGCTATTATGAAAATGAACGGAACTTTAACAATACACTGTTTGACATGAAGGCTTTATTCTTAGTCAAATCAAAACTAATTGAATTTTTTAAAAACATTACTATATATGTATATATATTACTATATTTATAAAATATTACATTATTATTATAATATTATTATAAATACTGCTATATAAGTTTGTATTTTTCAATCGAAAAGGATTCGATGACCAAGCAGATGGATTCCGGATTTAAATTCGATTATAATTGATTTGTTAGAAGGAAGGCTTCTGTCCGTCTTCTAAAAAGAGCTCAAAACAAGTACTTGGATAAGATTTAAAAATTTTAGCCACATATTTAGAGATGTTGGCGAGTGATTTGGCGGAAGTTTAAATATTACAAAAATTCAACATTAAGATTTTTTTTTTTTTTTTATTATTCTCTTTAAGAATTATGTGCTTCAACTGCAAATATTCATCAATTCTGTTTTTCGATAAAAACTATTATTTTGTCTTCCAAAATACTTTTTTCTAAAGTTGACTGGCAGTTCGTAGAATACTATGATGCATCCATTTTCAGCATGTAAACATGGACATTAGCGTGATGTAACTGCCTATTAGCGACGAGTTTAATAATTGATGTAATACTTTCATTATTAATTGTAAAACTGTCTCTGTCTAATTAATAATGCACATGCCAAAATAAACACTGTTATGAACACATAAAGTATGCATACGTTTTCAATTTAATTCAAAAATATTAAAAATAAGTATCTGAATTTTCACACAATGTAATAATTCAATGTGGAAGAAAGCGAAATACTTTTATCATGAATTACAGTTTGGATGCAGGTTTGGTATTTCTTTATTACGAACTTGCGATAAATCGCCAAAGATCGGAAATGGCATGAAATGAAATGAAACAACACGCGCCTAAAATCTTTAACGATTTTAAAAAAAATGTAGATCATAAGCACTATTAAACTAATGACGATCGCATATATATTGAAAAATGTAGTAATAAAGCGCCATAAATTCGTATACACTCATGTCCATAAATTAAGGATAATTCAGAATCACATAGAAATTGAACTCTAAAATAAAAATTTCATCTGTAGAATTATCACACACATCTTGAAGAAGAATATGCAAATTACAGGAAACCACCAGAGGGCGCAGATAGTACATCACAATGACGAGAGTGTAAGAGAGGGGTATATAAGGAATGGTGGCAAAAAAGTAAAATTGTTCACAAGCGCTTTAAAAGCCTTTCAGTGCAATAACCGCATAGTTATGGCACAAAGGAAGCATTTGGATGATTTTTTACGTGGTAGAATTATCGGACGACTGGAATGTGGACGTACCCAGCTGGAAGTATCCGAGGAACTTGGAATCGCCCAGAGTGTCATCTCCAGGCTTTGGCAACGATTCCAAGATGATGGTAATGTGAGTAGAAGTTACAACGCCGAATGAGGATCGGTGTTTAGCAGTTACTGCCAAAAGAAACAGACGGAGCGCAGCATCAGACCTGTCTCGTCAGCTCTCTTCAGCTACCGGTACGACAGTTTCAAGGCAGACCGTGTACAGACGCTTAGGGCACATTGGTCTATATGCTCGTAGGCCTGTCAGATGTGTTCCACTTACCGCAACTCACTGTCGCCTGCGATTAACCTGGAGTAGAGAGCATGCATTGTGGACACCGCAACAGTGGTCTGGTGTGATGTTTCCGACGAGTCCAGGTTTAGTTTGCAGTCTGATTCTCGCCGGACTTTCATATGGAGAGCGCCAGGTACCCGTTACCACCAAGAGAACACCATTGAACGACACCGTTACGGTGGTGCAGGATGGCTCGTTTGGGGAGGAATTATTCTTGGTTCCAGAACTGACCTGCATGTTCAGAGTGTAACGATGACAGGCCACATCTATCGGGATGTCATTCTGGAACAACATGTATGTTTGTTTCGGGGCGCCATGGGTGCTGCATTTCTGTTTATGGATGACAACGCCCATCCTCACCGTGCAAACATTGTAGACGAATGCCTTCAATTGGAGGATATCACCCGTATGGATTGGCCAGCATACTCATCGGACTTGAATCCAATAGAGTATGTGTGGGATATGCTTGCCCGACGAATTGCAGCCCGTCAACCCCCTGCCACCTGTCAACCGGAACATCGGAGGGCATTGCTTGATGAGTGGTGTAATATTCCCCAAGATCAGATTGATAATTTGATACTCAGCATGCCTAGGCGTTCTAAGGCCTGTATTGCATCGTCCGGGAGACATACTCCATATTAACCATCCTACTAACCATGTTATACTGTTTTTTGTAAATATGTTTTTTTTTGAAATTTGCTCCAGGGAGTAAAAATCGCAATTTTTATTAATTATGTCAAACATATAGCATCTTTTTTGCTCTTTACCTTTTGTTTAATAAATAGACTTTACAAATAAGTCAAATTTGTTTTGCTTCTGTCTCTTTCTTTGCCTGAACTTCATTATCCTTAATTTATGGACATGAGTGTATAACAAATATATATATTATATAAATTAAACTTACTTTCTAAGCAAAAATACTCTTTTAAATTACATACTCTTTGGCAGCTTTAGTGAGACGGCATATATAGTTTGTTGAGGATTCTTCCGTTGGCGGTGCCGGCCAATTGGCGACTGCCAAGAAAGCCAGTGGATTATTTGCACACTTTTTACTAGTAGTAGTAATTAGTATTAATTAATAATAATTAGATATTTTGGCAGTTATATTATATATTTCTTAGCCAGATTAATTTTTTAATTTACTTGCATTTTTTTTGTATATATTTAGTAACAAGTGTGTCCAGTGTAACAAGTGTATAAGTGTAACAAGTCATTTAGTCGAAATGAATTTTAGATTTGAGGGGAAAAAATTAATATAACGTTATTTTTATCGCAAATAGTAGCGTCTGTACAGTTCAAAACTCCCTTATTAAAAATTTTTTTTTTCATCCTAACACTTCCTTTGTGCACACTTTAGGCTAATCAGACCGGGACCTACAGTTTAACGTGGATTCCGAACCACTAACAAGCATCCATACCACAGCCAGGATTCGAACCTGAAGCCTTGGTACCAACAGCCAGAGCGCTAGATAATTGGTTATCAAGCCGCTTTGCTTTTCAGGCACCAGATGCTAGTAGTACACGACAAAAAAAAATCATTTTGTTTCCCTATACTGCGTACATCAGTTTTTTGTACTTTATCAAATAAAATTACTCGATCGAAATTCTTACAATTATTTAGTTTAGAATAGCAATATTTGTAAACATACAGAAAATAATATGCTCTCTTCTCTCTTGAGATCAAAGGGATTAATTGAATATTCTTATAAATACTTTCTTAAATATATGTGCAAGAAATTTTGTGTAAACGCTATTTTTCTTCGTAGGAAGAAAAAGAAAGAAAGAAAAAGCACAGAAATTCCATGCTTATAAAGCATTTATCAAGATATGGCACAATTATATTAAACAATTTTCATAAATTTATGGTAATAGACAGGGAAAAGACGATATATATTTAAGTACTCGTGATAAGAATAAATGGCCTTTTTCAGAAGATTACTAAGCCAAATCTCAAAATAGGGGCCCTTGGGATTTGGAGACTTTTTGTAGCGCTAACTGGGAGTAAAGTCGCCAAATGTAGTAAATGTGATATTTCCTGTACTGTTTACAACTTACCTCAAAATCGCAAACTGTTAGTTGGTCGTTTTTGGCGAAAAGAATTTTTGACGTCAAATGATAATGGCCCTGTTCTGCAATTTTACCGATTGTTGTTGTTATTATTATTATTATTAATATTATTATTATTAGAGAGTTTTTGCATACCGTATTTTTATAATACGGTATTTTTTCTCTCTAGCGTGCATGCTCGTAGGAAACATTATTACAAATACGCATGCGCAATTTCCTATGAGCATGCGCGCTAGGAAGAAAAAATACCGTATTATAAAAATGCGGTATGCAAAAACTCTCTATTATTTTTAATTTTAAGACATGAAAATCCCGATAGGTATCACAATTATTTGGTCTTCTGCAAATTGTTTTTGGTATTTACCTACAACTACATATCATGACTTTTTAATCCACTAACATGACACTGTTAAAATTTATGGCAAAAAAAATTATGGCGAAAAAAATTATGGCGGCTATATAAAAGTATAATAAACGGTATATTCAATAAATGTTTAAGGTAAAACCGACCAAATTTGTACATAATTTGTGTCTAAGTTTTCTTGTAACCATTGATGTCATTAAAACCGAATCTAAATAAAATACAAAATAAAAATTTTACCTTTATAAAAAAATATATACAGAATTCAGTAAGATTACATATAATCAAATATTTGATTACCGTATACAAAATAAGACTATCTTATTTGAATATGGTTTGTCTTTTCAAGCTGTTAATTGTTTCAAAAATGTATTGTGAAAATGCCTTGTCAAGGTTTCGGAGAGACGAGTTTCCTATTATTAAAAAAAAAAAAAAATTTTTTTTTGAGTGCTTACCTGATTATTATACAGTTTCGTTCAGAGTCGCTGTCCTATTATTTTGGCGATAAAATGAAAATGGCAAAGGTGAAAAGAAAATTAATGACCAATAATAACTCGAAATGTGATTTTCCCTATTCTCATTAAAACTAGCACGCCAATGCTTTATTTTATTCTTGATTATGCGTATAAAAACAACACCTGACTTTATCATTGATATCTTAAATTTAATTGACGCTTAACGCAATTTTTAAAAAATACTTTTAAAGATATTTTTTTTGAAGTTCTAAAAAGGATGAAAACTGTTATTAGAAAATTATATTATTATACACTTTTACAATAAAATGATCAGTTTTAATAAAATAAATATATACTTGGGTAAAATCGTAGAATAAAAATCGTAAATCGTTAGCAAAAGTTAAAAAAAAAAAAAAAAAAAAAAAGCAATAGTGAAAGTAAATCGTTGGGATTTGGTGTCAAGAACACTTTTCGCCAAAGTGCGCCAAGTAACTGGTTGCGATTCTAAGTGAAGTAAATCGCAAACAATACAAGAAACCCGGGTTACCACATTGCCATAAAGGTGTTGCAAAATTGCCAGTTGCCCCTATTTTGCCATATTTTTTTATTTCAGTGGTTTAAGCTTTTAATTATTCAAAAGAAACAAAATATTTTTTAATATACCTGTCAGTCAAAAAGAAACCTAAAGCCGAGCAGAATATTTTCAAACGGCGAGGTATTTAAAAAAAATATTAAAAAAAATGGCCACAAAAAAGAAATACTAAAATTTAAAAACTATCATTAAAATTAGAACAAATAATATATTATTAAGGATAAACAGTTAATTCTTATAAATTCTTTACTTGAAAATCTATCAAAATAAATGACAAAATAATTTATTTTATATTGCATAATAATAAATAATATAGAATATTACATTAAGTATATTGAAAACAAAATATCTGTTTCGATTTATAAATGTTTCTTTATATCAAACATGTTTTTAAGACAAACAAACAAATCTAACAAAATCTATTTACTCTGTAAAAATGTATTAATTTATAAATAAATTTTTTTCAAATATTTTATTTCTTTATTTTTGAATCACGGCATAGAAATTAATAAAAAAAATATATTTAAAATAAAAAATTTAAAGTCAATTTCTACTTTTTTTCACTATATTGCAGAAAAGTGATTTACAAATAGAATTGAAATTTTCCTCTAAAATCTGGCGCCATCTCTTATTAGATACATGTAACTTAAAAAAATAAAAACTACAATTAATTAATTTAATGAATGAAATTCATTAAATGAATTTAATTTAATGAATGAATTCATATTTGAAAAAACTGTATTAAGATCCAGTGTCATCCACTACAAGTTAAAAAAAAATGTATCTGAGCTTGAGTGGATGAATAAGAAGTGTTTTTATAAGCGACTGAAAATTTGCACAAGATATATATAGGGAAAGTGTGAGCTGATAGTAGAAATTTAATAAAAAGATTTATTTGATTGCGTTTTATTCAACTATACTTAGAATGAAAGATTTTTTTTCTTCATTTGAAGTCATATTGCAAATTTAGTGAAGTTCGTTTAAAATAAATTTATAATTTTTTTTGGCACCATTTTTAAAATTTCTAATTAACATGCATTCTTATGATTTGTCATAAGAATCCGTTAAGAATTTATCGTCCGTTTTGTTTGAGCGTGTTTTGTGTTTAATCAATTTCATTTTAGAAAAAAACGATTCGCAAGTGTAAGTTGAACCAAAAGCGCTAACAACTTCAACTAAGAGTCTGGTTTGCTCTGTAATCTCTCAACAATCAACTGTAAACTTATAAATAAAACAAGCAATATCTGTCATATATTCGCAAGAATATTTTTTTCAAATCAAAGATAATTTTTTCTCATAATTTCGGCAGTTCATTTTTGAATATATGGATGCACACAAAATGTATTTTTTTTAATACATTGTTTTTCACTACTTTGACCATCAAAATGAATATATTTTCTAAAAATGTGATAAATCTCACTGGCCGGAAAAATATTCAAGGCGGGCCGCGGGTTGGCCACCCTTACTTTAGATATGCATTAAAACAATTTTTTTGAGCAAAGTAACTAAATTTAAAAATATGAATTACTTCACATAAAAATCATCATCATCATCATCAGCGAAACAGCCCAGTGTCGGCCAAGGCCGTCAACCTACCGGCAGATTTCGAGACGAGAGATGTTTTTCTTTTTTTACGGGTTGTTTTCAGCTCTACGCCCAACGCTCAATCATCATATGAGACCGTGACCTACGGCTTAAAGTGGGTTCCGAACAATTACAAACATCCATGGCACCGCCGAACTCGAACGCGAAACCTGCGGTACCGAGAGCCAGAGCGCTAGCCACTCGGCCATTCAGGCCCCTCACATAAAAATAACGATTACAATTATAAAATATTTAAAAGTTTAAGCTATTTTAAGAACAGATATTTCCCCGTATTCAACTAACTACAGTTTAAATTGTTCAATAGTAAATATTAACCCTTTGCACTCGAGGGCTCCGGAGCGGAGCCATTTAAAATGTGTCTTCAAGCTCGAGGGCTCCGCTACGGAGACAATGCAAATAACAATATAAATAATGCGTTTCTTTTAATGCGTATATCAGACTTACATGTGAATAGGATCTTTTCACCAAAATCGCTTCCAGTTGCTGGTAATACGAATGAAAAAAAAATTCGGGTGCAAAATGTTAAAGAAAGTTCGATTAAACTAAATACGACGTCATTCAAATATTAAAAATAGCACATTTTTATTCCTATGCGTACTTCACATATTTTAATCTTCTTTTCCCACCTTTTTCAGTCGTGAAAAACAAATTTTTGAAAATAAAACTTAAAAACACTACTTTTTAGTTCGTGACTATCATAAATTTAACAGAAGTAGTCATTTTAAAACACACTCGGATCGAAGAAAAATACTAAAATGAACATCAGCAGCGTTTAAGTATGTTCTTGAGATGGCTTCTTTTCTCATTAACAGAAGCCAAATTTTATATTTATATATCTTTTTCATTTTCTATGCCAGGAAATGGATAAAAGCAATTTTCAACGATTTTATTTAATTAAGAAAACCCAGTTGGAATTTTAAGTGGTTTTTGGTTACGCCTCAGATGAAACTGTACTGAAAAAAATAATTGGATTTTTCAAAGATCTTTTTTTTCTCTTTTTAAGTCACATTGAAAGAAAAATTGTTGTTTTTTTATATCTGAAAAGGTAAAGAGTTTTTTGTTCAATACAATTTCAGGTTCAATTTAAAATAAATTTGTCAATTTCATACGTATTAACGGAACTTTTTAGGATTGCTAATCAGAGATTTTAATATAAGCCTGAATTAATTTAAAATTTATAATTTTTAAAAACTAGTTTATCCTTACTTCCAGTATCATCTTAAAAAAATACATGACATTTAGAAAAGTTAATAAAGAAACTAAAGTTTGAAAAGATTAAAATTATTTACTTATTATGAATAGATGACGCTGTAAGCCGCATAATGAAAGTGAATTCGGCTGCCAGTGATATTTTGAATCGAAATGACAAAGTATTTGGCATGAGTTGCACATTAAACCAACTGTAGTATTCAATGTGCTTGATTTTTTCGGTTTTTTGACGGAAGAAATGATTTCCAAGTCATTGAACAATTGTGACACTGTTAGTGGAAAACCCATCCACCACGGCAAGGTCATACCAAACTGGATGATAAAAATCAGTGGAACTTTTTTTTTGATGCCGTACCATTCCCCCCTTCTTCAAGTATCTTCAGTTCATATGTGAACTCATTGTGACAAGTGGTTCTTTTTTTACAACATTTTGAAAGTGGGACTTTAATTATAATCACCAGTTTATACATTTGCTGTTTATATAAAATACAATAAATAAGCAATTTTAATATTTTCAAACTTTAGTTTCTTTATTAACTTTTTTGAAACTCATGTATTGTCTTAAGACAATACAGGAAGAAAGGATAAACCAGTTTTTAAATATTATAACGTTTAAATAATTTCAGGCTTATATTGAAAGCTCTGATTAGCAATCCGAAAAAGTTCTATTAATACATATGAAATTGACAAATTTATTTTAAATTGAAACTAAAATTGTATTGAACAAAAAAATTCTTTTATCTTATCATATGAAAAAAAATAAAAATTTATTTCCTTGTGACTTAAAAAAAAAAATCTTTGAAAAGTCCATTTATTTTTTTCTGTACAGTTTCATCTGAGGCGCAACCAAAAACCACTTAAAATTCCAACCGGGTTTTCTTAATTAAATAAAATCGTTGGAAATTGCTTTTATCCATTTCCTTGCATAGAAAATAAAAAATATATAAATATATAAAATTTGGCTTCTGTTAATGAGAAAAGAACCCATCTCAAGAACACACTTAAATATTGCTGATGTTCATTTTATTATTTTTCTTTCAGTCCAAGTGTATTTTAAAATGACTACTTCTGTTAGATTTATGATAGTCACGAACTAAAAAAGAGTCTTTTCAAGTTTCATTTTGAAAAATTTGTTTTTTTACGAATGAAAAAAGGCGAGAAAAGAAGAATAAAATATGTTAAATTTGTACAGGAATAAAAATGTGCCATCTTTAATTTCTAAATGACATAGTATTTATTTCTATAGAAATTTTTTGATATTTTTTATTTAATAGTTTAAAATGTACTTTCTTAAAAATATGAAAACATCTGTTCGAAAAATAGATTCAACTTTTGAATTTTAATAATTGCAATCCTTATTTTTTTTTGTGAAGTAATTCATATTTTTAAATTTAGTTAATTTTTTGAAAAAATTTGTTTTAATGTACAGGGTAATTAGAATTAAAATCCCTTTCAAAATGCTGTAAAAAAAACTCGTCATAATAAGTTCAAATTTGAAATGAAGATACTTGAAGAAGGGGGAAACGGTACGGCTTCAAATAAAAAGTTCCAAAGTGTAGTAATAGAGGGCTGTAAGCGGCCTAAAGAAAGTGAATTCGGCTGCCAGTGATGTTTTGAATCTGAACTACAACGTATTTGGCATGAGTTGCCCATTATATCCACTGTAGTGTTTAATGTGCTTGATTGTTTCGGTTTTTTGACGGAAAAAAATGACTTCCAAGTCATCAACAGTTGTGGCACAGTTAGTGGAGAGCCCATCCACCACGGCAAGGTCATAACACATTGGATGGGAAAAATAGGTGGAACTTTTTTTTTTTTGATGCCATACCGTTTCCCCCTTCTTCAAGTATCTTCGGTTCAAATTTGAACTCATTGTGACGAGTGGTTCTCTATGTAAATATAAGCAAGAGATTTTCTTCTGTCTGTAAATATAAAAACTATAATACTTAAAAAAAATCTAATGTTTTTTCTTCAAATTTTTTTTATCTGGTGCTTAGCCAAAAGTCATGAAGAAAATTAATTAATTTTTTTCTTAAATAAAAACGGTTGTTGTTGTTGTTGTCGTCGTCGTCGTATCCCTCATGGAAGGAGAGAAAGGGAGGGGGGGGCACAGCTATTGCTGTGATGGAGCACCCGTAAGTAGAAGTCTGACTTGGCTCTGAGTAGCTGAAGAAGAACAATGTCTTCCGGGAGGGCTTTTAGGGAACTACCACGCATTTGCGTATCGTAGGTGAAAACCCGGAAAAATTGCCACCAGGTAATCCGACTCACGAAGCAAGATACTGAACATCACAAACGCTATCAAGTTGCCTCGTTTTTTTTTTAAACAGTATTTACAACAAAGCACCCAGTGGATTGATGTATCACAAATATACACTACGTAGTAAAAGCTGACATTGAAGTTTTACAAAAATATTTAAAAAATGAATAAAATATCAATTTTTGTAATAATAATTATTATTTTTATAATAATATCATTTTGTGACTTCTTTTCAACAATGCCAGTACTTATTTGCTTGATAAAATAAAAATAAAAAAAACAAGGTACATTTTTTTTATATTATTTTATACAAATGAATTTAAAATCCTAATTCCTTTGTATAAAATAATATATGTGTTTACAAGAATTTAACAAAAAATGAAATAAATTTTTTCAAAATTGACAAAAAAGACGAAGTAAGATCTTAAATCAAATGAAGAATTATTTTATAAATATCTTATTTACTAAGAGGAATAAGAAATATTTAAATAAATGAAGATAAACGAGATTTTTTTTTTAAATCTCGTTTATCTTCATTTATTATTATATTTTTTATCAGAAATTTTAAATTTTTTTTACTAAATCTTTAATTTACAAGTTAATTATATATTTTTAAATTACAATTAGTATTGTATTTATGATAAGTTATCGAAATTTAATACATTTAAACAACTAGGTGATAATGCATTTATATAATATGCATATAATTTCAATTTTCATATGTTCAACATTTGGTACTAAATGTAAAGTTGTATTTTCTAAACACTTTATAAGCTCAATATTTTTTTATTTTGAATTTATAATTTTTTTTTATTTGGTGCGCAACCAAAAGTCATGAAATTTTTTTATTAGTTATTTTTTAATTAAATAAAAACTTTATTATTAAATTGAGGAGTTGTTTTTATTTATTCAAAAACCGTTTGCAAGAGAGTTATGAATAGGAAATGACGTCATATATCGTGAAGTGTATTTATTCAACTCTGTAGTTCATAATTTGTATTTAATTTGTGCATCATGGATGGTGGTATCCTCATCACGTGGTATTTATACAAATTATTAGATAAAAAAAATACAATTTTCATTTTTTTATATTTTCTTTTATTATTTTGAATAAATTCGTTTTAAAATCAATTATTAGCAAGAACAAGTTTTCAGACAAGAACAATTAAATTCAACAAAATCTTTCGACGATTTTATATGCTATAATGTTTGTCTAAATTAATAATAAATTCATGAATTCCTAATGTGTGCTTGCCTGATTTTTAATCATGGATTATACTAATAATATAAATAAATACTAGATAACAAAAAAAAAACTGAATAAAAGCAAATAATTTTATTTAATGTAGCAGACTCTGTCCGAAAGATAGTTAAAAATTACTATTAAAAAATAGCGGGAATCGGACAAATCTAGAATACAGTATCACTTAGGAATTTTATTTAGGCTTATTTAGGAATTTATATAGGAATTTTATTTAGGCTTATTTAGGAATTTATATAGGAAATTCATTTAGGCTCATTCAGAAATTATTTCATTTTAGGCTTAAAATTTTCACTTAAAAATTTTCAAAATGTGAAATACATAGCTAACAAAATATACCGTATTGTTTGAAATAAATTGAGGTTCTTTTTAGTGTTATCATTTGAAAAGTTTATTTATAATTCTTTCTTGGATTTGAAAGACAATAACATAACCGAAAACTTTTGGTTAGAAATTGTACATGTTTTCATTGTTTTTTCATTAATAAATAATTAGTAAGCATTTGAAAGAAGGAAAAATGAGTAAATTTATTCAAAAATTTAAAAATTTTATATGAAATTAAAAAGTAAGTTGTCACTTTTTTTTATTTTCATAAATACGAATGTTTTGCAAGAAGCTTGCATGATTATTTTACTACACTTACATCAGTAAACGTTTTCATTAATTGTCATGCTTCATTAATTGTAATAGTTAATATTTATTATTTAGAAATACTACTGATTAACATACAGTAACAAAAATAAGTAAACATAAATACAATTAGAAAAAAAATGATCACAAGTTTCATATATTTAATTTCTAGAAAAACGAGTTAAACTTAAATAATATATATATAGTATACAAATACAATTTTATACACATAAATATATTTCACATACCTATGAATAAACTATAATATTTCCACAGATTTTTTAATATCCATTACAAAAACAAAATATGATTCAACAAAAATTTTTAAACGATTTGTTTGGCGAGTGGTGGGCGGAACGAATCAGATATAAAAACCAAAAGATTCCGACGACTGACAAGCAGATGGCGCTAAAGGACAATCCAGAAGACGATATTTCATTCCTCCTTTTTAAGTGCCACCTGTTCGGCGCTCAAGCACTGGAGGAATCAACAGGTGTGGCAAGGAGGGAGGGGAAACGCCCACGCAAGCAGACGATATTCATCCATGCAAACGATATCGACGCAAAGTTAACGATTAATAAAAGTCTCGCGCCCCTGTTCGAAAAGAATAAAAAAGGGAAAACAGACGATTCGTCATTGGGTGTCCACATATGTCAAACGACCTTAAATAATGTATTGAAATATTCATTTGGTATATGATCTTTTTATTCTTTTATTTGTTGGGTTGCAATTGTAAAAATGTACCATTTAAAACACTTTTATTGAATTGAGCTGTCAGTTTTGACAGTTAATCCATTTGTTTGAGATTATCGTGGAACTGTTCGAGGTTGTAGAATAATAATAATAAAAAAAAAGTGAGTTGTATTGATGCTGTGAATAGTATCGAAAAAATGAATCATTTGATATGTTTCAGTGCTGACTTTTTAAAGTAATTTTTTTTTTTTTGTTTGATGGGTTTGGCATATAGCATTTGGATTTCCGAACTGGAAGAGTTTGATACAAAGGAAAGATGACCTTGCAAGGCCTTGCAAAAGGAAATCGAACCAATTGTTCTTTTGTATATGCCAATGATTGGCGCGTTACTTTCAAACCCCAAAACTCTTTTCGTTGAAATGCAGAAAATACAGAACCACCCCCTGGATGCTGTCGCTAGGGATTGCAATATCGGACCAAAAGTTCAATATCGGTATTCGGTATTTTTTAGATCTTAATACCGGGATACCGGTTTTAATACCGATAGTAGAAATTTTAGAAAAAGAAAGAAAACGCAAGTGTTTTTTTTTTTTTTTTTGTTGTTGTTGTTTTATTTGCCAGTTTTATTAGAGAATGTAAATATCACAAAAAATTTGTAATTTATAAGCTATGACAGTATATAAAGAATCGCAAAAAAGTAAAGGAACATCTTATTTATTTAAATCACAAAAAAGCGTAAATATCACTATTCAGTCTGTGGTACTATTACACATTTTTGAAATGTGATCATAAAAAAACATAATGCATCAATTGTACTATCATTAAGCCTTGAACGTAATTTTGTGCAAAAAATTACCAGCTGTCGAAAACGCTCTTTCGGCATCTATGCTAGTTGGTGGAACTGTTAGAAATGCGCGATAAACTTTTTCCAAGTATTTACCTCTAAATCCCTCATCTTCAAATAAATTTATTTCTCGTCGGATTGTTTCAGATATAGCTAATTTTTGTATTGTACATTGGTTTGTTGAAAATTTTTTAGTTACCGCCAATTCTAATTTATTTATGAGTATATATATATATATATAATAAATCTGAAAAATATTTTGAACTCTAAAGTGGGATATGCATATACAATGTGAAAAACAAATTCACCAATTTAAAAACTATCGAAATATTCACAACTACAATCTTATTTTCACAGATAAGAATTCTTTCACAGTTAATTCTAAATTTCTGGTAAATACCGAAAAAACGGTATTTAAATTTGTGAATACCGGTATTACAAAATTGTACAAATGGCTCAAAATACCGGTATTCTGTATCCAGGTATACCGGTAGTGTAATCCCTAGCTGTCGCCAAACAGCTGTCTATGGACAAAATGTATGCAAATATATATGCGCAATGTGACAGAGTCCCTATGTTGCACACTGAATAACGTTGAATCTGTTACGTCGGAATCCACGTAACAGATTCAACAATATTCGGAGCGCAGAATAAAGACGTCCACATCCCCACTAGGGAAAAGGGGATTCAGTAATCTTGATCAAAATTTTAAGGAGTGATAAAACATTCCTAAACAAGCAATTTTTTTCAAACAATTATAGGCCATCAATTGCACCTGAATTGCTCTGTATATGAGGTAGCGAAAATGTGAACACACAACAATGAAAGATTTGGTTTATTTTGTCGGTCTACGGATATTTTTTGCACACTTTAAGCTAATTAGACCGAGACCTACAGTTTAACATGGATTCCGAACCACTACTACTCTACTCTACCACACCACACCACACCACATCATATCACTGTGCTTAGAGCTGAGTTGCTCCTTTACAGTTTCGGATTGATGTGGAGAAGTTTGATTGGGCTCCGTGACGCTCTACGGTCCTATGAGACCGGGACCTAGGGCTTAAAGTGGATTCCGAACCACTACAAACATCCATGCCCCCTCCAGAATTCGAACCTGAAGCCTGTGGTATTGAAGGCCAAAGCGCCAGCCAATTTGCCAACAGACCGCCAAATATGAAAGAAGAAACACGAAATAAATACATTTGAGATAAAAAAAAATGAATTACAGGAAGCGCTGAAAAGAATGACCGCAGCAGTAATACAAATCTCACCAATAAATGCATAATACACATAGCGAGTAATACATATGTGCAAATAAACCATCTATTTCTTGTTCATCTCCAACATCTCCTGACAACAAAGTCCACTTGCCATCCTTGTTCGTTCATTCTTGCCCAACCCTTCTTTGAAAAATTGCTTGTTTAGATTTTTTGATTTGCTTGTTTAGATTTTTTCTATCACTCCTTAAAATTTTGATCAAGATTTCTGAATCCCCTTTTCCATGTGTAACAGATTCAACGTTGACAGAATTATCGCAGACGAGTCTTTTCATACGGACCCATAGGTGACGCTGGGAGGCATTTAAATCTAACATGCGTCGTGTCGGGAAATACTTTTTGTATAGTGTTTGAACTTCCGCAGCATTCTCTTCGTCAGCCCCACATACAAAATGCATATCCGTCTCTTCATTAATCGCGTAATGACACATTCCTTCTGCAATCTCCGATATACGACCAATAGCAAATTCAGCATTTTATGCGTTACTCCCCCCACCATATTTTAGCGCCACCTATTCGCTTACCTATACATTATATGATGAAAGCTGCTTCAAATATGTTCCATAACTAATTAAAGTTCTGAATTACTCTGAATATAGTACATGCTGTTGCATTGGCGAAATCATCAAGTCAGAGTACCCGATATTTATCAAAGCATTTTTTTTTTACTACTATGCTATGGGTTGCTTGCTTCATTGCCTTAGAAGAAAAATTCCGAAAATATTCAGACAGTCCACCTGTCCGATGGCCACACAAGTGGGCAAAATTTCTATCTAGTTTCTTCATACGTTTCTAAAAACACTGATAGCAACCCACAAATTCATACATTCGACCCAATTGTATACGACTACTGCGAGATATAAAAATTCATAAAAGGAATTTTAAAATGAATTTTCACCCCAAACTATAAAGAAAAAAACAATTTTAAAGCAAAAATCCTTTTTTTAAGAACAATTTGGGGGTAGCAAATTATAAGCGAGTTCATATATTTCTAATCAATTGTTAAATATCTTAATATCCTCATATCGTAAAATATCGTAACAGCATCCTCATATCGTAAAATATCGTGAAAATATCTTCATTTCGAAAAATATCGTAACAACATCTTAAAAAATTGTAGTAATTTATATTCTAATATTGTAAAATTTCTTAATTTATATTCTAATATTGTAAAATTTCTTAATTTATATCCTAATATTGTAATGATAATTTAATTTATATCCCAATATCAAATATCATAATTTATATCCCAATATCAAATATCGTAATAATTTATACATTAAGATATAACTATTAGTACATCAATAATATTTTAGGATATATACGTTACAAAATTGTAAAAAACAATTTGAAATAATTTATAACATATTATATTCTAATATGTTATTTGTATTGCAACAAATATCGTAATAATTATATCCTAATATCGTAATACTATTCCAGTATAGTCATACTACTGTAAAGTATCGTAATATTATCTAATATTTTGAAATATCGTAATAATTTATATCCTAATATCAAATATCTTAATATGTAATTTTAACATATCAATAATATATTACGATATATATGCCACAAATTTGTAACGTAAAATTTGTAACATATATATCCTAATATATTATTCGTATTGTATCAAATATCGTAACAATTATATCCTAATATCGTAAAGTATCGCAATACTATTGTAAAGTATCGTAATACTTTTCCCAATATCATGAAATATTGTAATAATAATAGCCGAATATCTTAACATATCGTAATAGTAATATTCTAAATATCGTAATAGTAATATTCTAAATATCGTAATAGTAATATTCTAAATATCGTAATAGTAATATTCTAAATATCGTAATAGTAATATTCTAAATATCGTAATAGTAATATTCTGAATATCGTAATAATAATATCCCAACATCGTAATAATAATATTCTAAATATCGTAATGATGATATCCTAATAGCGTAATAATATCCTAATACTGCAAAATATCTAAATAATCTAGTTATATTTTAATCGTTCAATATTTCGTTTTAGCAAGCTCAATATGAATGAGCATATCCAGAAAGTTTTGGTCAAATGCGCATGCGTGTTCGTAAAAAAAAATTAACTATATATGGTGAAAGGTTAACAAAATTTTCAATACATAATTACATTTCAATATGCAGCGTCTACAAAAACACCTCGTAGACAGGCGAAGCAATTTTGTCGAGAAATCTAATGAGAAAACATTCTTGGCCTATAAAGAATCATTTTCCTCCACAAATATATTTCCTCTCAGTATCTCGAGAAAAAGAAATAGGTTTTTCTTTTCACCTCATATCAAAAGAATAGATCTTTCGAATTTTAAATTTGTCAAAAAGATTAAATTAAATACAATTCCTAAGCAGCAAAATAAGATTTTTTTCCGTCCTTTTGAGATCTCTTGTGTAGTTTTTAGTTCAATTGTTGATTTTTCTATTTTTTAGAAATTTTTTTTTTATATAACTCGATATTTCGAATCAATCGCGTAGGTGAAAGTCAGAGCTGATAAGGCAGCCATATTTGCCCACTTTTATTTACAAACTATATATAAATATAAACCTTTGAAAAAAAATTCTGAAAATTTTAAAATATAAACTACCGAAAAACAATTTTTAAAAATAATGAAAATCATAAAATTTATAAAAAGGCATATTTTATACACTATAATCAGGATGACGACTGAAATGTTATTTTAGGGGAAAAAATCATTCTCTAAATATACAAATATATTTTGTACTTCTGAAAAGTATTGCTTGCTTGCCGTTTGAACGTCAAAAGTTTCATAACTTCTTATACGAAAAATTGCATAAACGAAAAAAATTAACATACAAATTTCATAAATTCATTATTGTTCTCTGATAATATAAATAAAAAAAGTTTTTATTCTAATAATTTTACGTTTTCAAATTCTATTACCTCGAGCATCAACAGCGCTCATTTCAAAAAGGATGCTTCCACAGAATATGGCCATCTTGATCACCAAATTTGTCGCCCTATGATTTTTGTTTTCCAGTCGGAAGTTACCGAAGATCTAATATTTGACCTCAAATTCTATTACGTCAATCTGGCAATGTTAATAAGGGAACGAGTACCATTGGAGTTGAAAATGTGATGGGTGTTTTTTTTATTTTACATAAACTTTCAGTTTATGGTTTTAATTTTATAACGCACACTGGAATTGCGGTCATTATATGATTAATAAATAGACGCGTGTTATGCATATGACGTATTTATGTTTTAAACGGATGTGCGTATATTAGATAAATTTCCATATGATTTTAAAAAATTTTCCTAAAGAAACATTCTGTATTGATATATAGCAGTATTACACAAAAAAAAAAATAAACAACACCAAATCAAGTTTAAAAAACAAATCACATACCTTTCAGTATGACTGAATATGATATACCTGTACATGTAAAAGCTTTTAAACATCTGGATTTATGTAATAAATAAGCTTATTAACATCTATATGCAAGAAAGCTATTGCTAGTTTACTTTCAATGTTTGTCCAAAGGTAATATTTTTTTAATTTATTAAAATTATTTTTATTTTATTTTAATTTTATTGAATTCATTATTTTTAATTTTAATTTTATTTAATTCATTATTTTTAATTTTAATTTTATTTAATTCATTTTATTTTAATTTTATTTAATTAATTTTATTTTAATTTTATTGAATTCATTATTTTTAATTTTAATTTTATTTAATTCATTATTTTTAATTTTAATTTTATTTAATTAATTTTATTTTAATTTTATTGAATTCATTATTTTAGTTTTTATTTTATTTAATTCATTATTTTTATTTTATTTAATTTATTTTTATTTTATTTAATTCATTATTTTAATTTCAATTGTAATTTTATTTTGAATTTGTTTATTTTTTAATTTATTAAATTTTAATTTAGACAATTACCATATTTTTAAATTTCATAAGCGCATAGTCTATAATATACTTAATCTAAACAATTACGAAATATATGCTTAACATTAAGTACTTATCTTCCAATATATATCATATATAGTCTAACGGATTTTTCAAAAATAAAAAAGTGGAAAATAAACATAAGACATGCAAGAAATTTTTAATAAATAGAGTTTTATTATATAAGAAATGAGATTTAATTAAACATAAGTAGCTCAGAGAAAATTTTATAAGTAAATATAAAAACGTTTATTTATCAATTATAATTAAAAATTTGGAAACTGCCAATATAACTTTAAAAAAAAAAAAATAAAAAAAATAATTTTTTTGCTTCCAAGATAACTTGGCAACTTGTTAAACTGATTAAAAACATTCGAATAAATGGAACTGAAAACCGAAAAGGAAACCATTTTGGAAGAACATCAGATTCACATACATGCATTTAAATAAATGAAATTGTAAATTTAAAAAATGATTAATTCTGAAATGGAATTCAAAATGGAACATGACGTCATCATCAGACGATTTGGCAAACGATAAAAGTAGGAAGCGTGCAACTCATATCAACTCGAGAATGAGAAAGAAAAAAGAAATGGCGGAAAAAGAGATTCACTTAATCTCCTGCGTTTTCTGGATTCTAACAGATGTGGGAAAAAAAAAAATTGTAAATTCAAGCAGACGGAAAGTCTAGAAAAATGAAGCGTTAACACGCAATCTTAAATATTTTTATAGTTTTTGATAAATTAAAAAATAAAAGATTTTTCTGAACTATAAGAAGAAGTATTTGAAAATAATAAACAAGTTTATTTACGGCAACGTATTAAAAATCTATAAGAAAGATAAAAAATGTTTACAACAGGGAATTTTAAGTTTATTTGGATAACTCTAAAATGTATTTATTTACATATAGTTTACAAACATTTCGACACCTAATATCGCAACAGAAAATCGATTAAAAACTTCCATTGTAAGTTTATTATTTATTTATTTTATTATTTATTTTTTATTATTTATTTTTCCTAGAAAATTTATTTATTTTTATTTACTTTTTTTATTATTTAGTTAATTTTTATTATTTATTTTTTTCTATTCAACTTATTATTTATTTATTTTATTTTATTTATATGTTTATGTTTTATAACTTTAAAAAATTATTCCGTAATCGAAAATAAATTTTTTGAAAATTTCGATTAAATTCAAATTAAAATGTTGGAAAATTTTGGATTAAATTCAAATTAAAATGTTGGAAAATTTTGGACTAAATTCAAATTAAAATGTTGGAAAATTTTGGACTAAATTCAAATTAAAATGTTGGAAAATTTTGGACTAAATTCAAATTAAAATGTTGGAAAATTTTGGATTAAATTCAAATTAAAATGTTGGAAAATTTTGGATTAAATTCAAATTAAAATGTTGGAAAATTTTGGATTAAATTCAAATTAAAATGTTGGAAAATTTTGGATTAAATTCAAATTAAAATGTTGGAAAATTTTGGATTAAATTCAAATTAAAATGTTGGAAAATTTTGGATTAAATTCAAATTAAAATGTTGGAAAATTTTGGATTAAATTCAAATTAAAATGTTGGAAAATTTTGGATTAAATTCAAATTAAAATGTTGGAAAATTTTGGATTAAATTCAAATTAAAATGTTGGAAAATTTTGGACTAAATTCAAATTAAAATGTTGGAAAATTTTGGATTAAATTCAAATTAAAATGTTGGAAAATTTTGGATTAAATTCAAATTAAATTTTTAAAAATTTAAAAAGAATCTAAATTTTAAAGCTATATTAATTTACATTATTTTTAAATATATCAAAATTTTATCAAATATATTAAATATATCAAAATTTTATCAAATATATTAAATATAACAAATCACTCTACTCAAAAGTGACATTTAATCAAAAACAAATAGTTTAGAGAAAATTTTATAAGTAGAAATAAAATCTTTTATTTATCAATTATACTTTAAAAAAAAGGCAATATTACTTAAAAGAAAAAAATTTTTTATAAAATTTCCGAGACAAATTGCAACTTGCTAAATTGATTAAAAACATTCGAATAAATGGAACTGAAAACCGAAAAAGAAATCATTTTGGAACATCATATTCACATAGTACATGCATTTAAATAAATGAAATTGTAAATTTAAAAAATGATTAATTCTGAAATGGAATTCAAAATGGAACGTGACGTCATCATCAGACGATTTGGCAAACGATAAAAGTAGGAGGCGTGCAACTCATATCAACTCGAAAATGAGAAGAGAAAAAGAAATGGTGGAAAAAGAGATTCACTTAATCTCCTGCGTTTACTGGATTCTAGCAGATGTAGAAATTTTTTTTTTTTTTTCTTGAAAATTCAAGCAGACGGAAAGTCCAGAAAAATGAAGCGTTAACACGCAATATTAAATACTTTTTATAGTTTTTGATGACTTAAAAAATAAAAGATTTGTCCAACTGTAAGAAGTATTTGAAAATAATAAACAAGTTTTTTTACGGCGATGTATTGAAAAAATATATACGAAAGATTAAGAAAAAAAAGGCTTACGTCAGTGGAATTTTAAGTTTATTTGGATAACTCTAAAATGTATTTATTTACCTGTAGTTTACAAATATTTCAACACCTAATAACACAATAAAAGATCGATTAAAAACTTCCAATTTAACTTTATTATTTACTTATTTTATTACTTATTTTTTATTTATTTTATTATTTTTTTTATTTATTATTCATTATTATTATTATTATTATCTATTTTTTTATTTATTTATTTTTTAAATATTTTTTATTCATTTATTTTTATCATTTAGTAATTTTATTTATTATTTATTTATTTTTCTTATTCAAATTATTATTTATTTTTTATTTTATTTTATTTATATTTTTTAACTATTAATTTTAATTATTTATTTTTCCAAGTCAACAAAACTAACTTTCCATTTCAGTTTTGAAATCATTTAGTTATGCATAAAATGTAAATAACGAAGTAGTTTCGAAAGTAAATTGAAGTTGCGATTTGTATATATTCTATGTGAAAAAAAATTATTCCGTAATCGAAAATTAAAATTTAAAAAAATTTTTGGATTAAGTTCAAATTAAATTTTCGGAAATTTTTTTATTAAATTCAAATTAAAATTTTGGAATTTTTTGGATTAAATTCAAATTAAATCTTGAAACTATATTAATTTATGTTATTTTTAAATATATTACACTCTACTCAAAATTTGAAATAAAAATTTTGATTACTTTCTAAAGGAAAATTAACTTAAAAAATGACTGATTCATTTATAGGAATACTGAATTCTTGAAGTAAAATTATAAATAGATTTTTTTAAGTGATTTAAAATTTATGAGTTAAAGTTATTAAATTATTTTATATAACGACGCGTTAACTATTTTTTTTTAGAAAATTGCTGTTCATTCATTTTAGGTTTAATCATCACTTAAAAAAAACTGTAATGACATTTTAAAAATTATAATAAAAAATCTTATTTATTCTCAAATTTAATAGTTTTATTTCTTTAAAATTCCTTCTGTTAAAAATAATCATTGCAATTTTATTCTTCGCAGTTTAAAATATTCATAGGATAAAGGAACTAAAAAGCAAATTCTAAAAATAAAAGAAATACTTTATTAAAAGAATAATTTTTCTCATTAATTGAAATGGCAACTGTCCATAAATTAATAGTTTTTTTTAAATTAATGTCGATTAAAAATATCGCCTTAAAGCTTTTAAATATCTTTTATGATTCGAATCTAATGAAAATTATATAATATTAATGAGTATGATATAAATTACCAAAAATGGTAATTAAATTAAAATCTCAAATTTTATAACCTTAACCCATTAAGAAAAAATCTGTCCGACTCGTGGCTCAGTGGCAACGCGTGTCGCTGGTGAGTATTAAGGCTAAGATTCAGTCCGCTGGTGGCTGTGTTTGTAGAAACGGTTTCAAAAAACAAGCAGACACGATGGAGTTCATCATCTTGCCTCGTTAGTAGGCTACTTGATGGGAGTTTTCCGGTTTTTCTCCCATAGGATAAGCACATGTGGGGTAGTTGTCCATAAAAGTCCTCTGGTCTTCAGCGACACGGAGCCAAGTGAGACTACTACCTATAGTTGCTCCATCACAACAGAAGCTGCCCCTCCATCCATGAGAGCGGCCTGTTGGTCAATTGGCTAGCGCTATCACAGGCTTCCGGTTCGAGTCCTGGCGGTGGCATGAATGTTTGTATGTGGTTCGGAATTCATGTTAAATTGTAGGTCTTAATTGCCCCGGTCTAATTAGTCCTAAAGTGTGCACAAAATGATAGCAGAGCGACAAACCAAACCTTCGAAGAGATAGCAACATCTAGACCAAGTCTAAGAACCCGTGTTATCTACCAAGTGGAATAAGAAACAGGAAAAATCCTTTTCCACTTGATAATATTTTTTTTTACAGATAAGGGGACACAAGTATAAAAAAATATTTTTACGTTATTTCTTGCAAATACTTACAAAAATGGTTGCAATCAAACTTGTTTTTTTGTACGAGTTTGGTTTGTCTCACTTTAGGCTAATTAGACCAGGGCCTACAGTTTAACGTGGATTCCGAACCATTTATAAACATCCATGCCACCGCCAGGATTCGAACCTGAAGCCTGTGAAACTAAACGCCAGAACGCTACCTAATTGGCCATCAGGCCGCTTTTTTTTTGTGCGGGGGAGGTGGGACAAGGACAGCGTAAAAGAAATCGCATAAAAAAATATCATGAAACTTCATAAGTAGCTGTAAAATATAGTATTTGCAAGACATTTAAAAACAAAAAAATTTAATGCGTTAAATAGAGTCCGCATAAAAAAAGTCCTACATAGAAAATATGTAAATCAAAACTTCTCAATGTAGCACTACCTCTCATCTGACAAAATTAGTGGTAATGGGATGATATATCAGGTGCGCCATATGTTGGATTTTTTTTTAATTTGCATGTTATTTTTACAGCCATCTGTTTTTATTTTTAATAATATTTTTGAATTTATTTTTATCATAATATGCATTTAATGGAATTTTTTTATATATATATATCGCACAAAAAAAAAAAATTGCATAAAAAACCGTACAATGTTTAATGGCACTTTTCCGATACATGAGATTTAAAATAATCTATTTTATAGAAAGGTGCATTATAATTTCTACACATAAATATAATTTGTAGAAAAAAACCATAGCTTCTTAAATTTTTTCTTCTATGATAATGACTATTAAGAAAATAAAGCAAAGGAAAAAAGAATGATCAATCGCTAAAAAAAAAAAGCGAGATTAAATATATTTTTTTCTTTTGAAAAATTTATCACAGAAAATGGAACAAAAAATAACTTATGCTATGTTGGGTTTACATAATGGCAATATATCAAAAATTAAATCAATAGTTAAATAATTTTTTTATAGATATTTTTTGATGCTACGGGCAAATTAGACTATAAAAACCATGACAAATATGAAAACTAAAATATATAAATGAATGGGGGTTTTTTTGTTATAAGGGAAAAAAATATATTTTTTGTTTTTAAGTAAACATTCCTAACTATACGAATGTGCAAAATGTATCATACTTATTTACATAAATGAAGAACTAGATCATAACTAAAAGAATGAAAGTATTTTAAAATATAGCCGATTCACAACTAATCAAGCAATTTAGAGCAAAAATACAAAAAACAGATAAAGTTTTTTTTAATAAAGATGTCAACAGCATATCTTTAAATGACTATATTTTAAATCTTTAGGTTTGATATATGCGCAATATCATTAATTGTAGCATTTTTTTCTCACGGGACAATATTTGGGATTTCATTCCCAGGAGAGAGGGACGTATATTCTTTGGCAAGTGCAAAATAACAACCCATCACTCAAATTTGACAGCAGATAAGCAGTGTTGTAGATATTTATATTACATGAAATTAGTGTTTTGTACTAATGAGAACAACCTGTTACTTAAATCGGATAGCAGATATTCAGTGTCATGTATGATGAGGAAATCGGTGAATGTCTGTTTGACCTTCACAGGTCGAAACAACTATAGATGGAATATGAACAATACCATGAGTTGTTCCATCATGATGGGTGATAAATCATGGGCTGAGAAAATGTCTACTCCAATGAGAGAAGCTGTCACCCTCCCCCTTTTGACGGATTGTATTAAAAGGAGGTTTTTGACGAGAGAGAGTTCTGCAACAAGTCGACGTTTAATCAGCATCTTTCAACTGTCCTAGGTATTAATCTTTATTTTTCAATTATTCTAAAATTTAATCAACATTATTCAATTGCTCTAGGTTAGATGTATTAGATTAGATGAATTTCGTACCCTTAAAATAGAAGAAAATTAGGTCATTCATACATTTCATACGATATTTAGTGAAGCATAAATATTTATTAAAGAATTTTACCATTTCCAAGTAAGCAAATATTACAAATAACAGAAAAATTCTTAATGTTCAAGTGTAGGTGTATACGCATACGTGATATACTTTAACAATAAAAAAGTAAATATTCAGGACAGTCAGGTTTTCTATCATAGTGTCACAAATATAGTATAATTGTTGAGATACACTGGTGGATTTTATGGTTTTTAGGTAAATCTAATGTCCATAATGCGTCTAATGCATGACATTACTTATTCAGTACGGCACACACAAAAAAGAAAACCCGAGTTTTTTTTTAACACGTACATGTTTTATTCTCATATATAAAAATGAAATTCAAATAATGAATGGATGCATGGCGTTACATAAATTCAACCTTTTAGTATTTGGTTCGAGGTTTGTAATCAAGTTAAAACGCAAAAGTTATTAGTTGAATAGTTTTCATATATCGATTTTTTTTAATATTTATGTCTAAAATTGTTGTTACAAACAAGCTTATCAATTTTCTTGTGTTATTTATTGACAACCCCATCTACTTTGTTTTATAATGGAACTTGTTTTTGACCTGTACCTAAACTAAAGAAAAAAATAATTACGCAGAAAGGGATACTGAATGCAGACCATCAAGTTAATGAAAAAAGATCCGCAATACAACAGATAACATTGCACGAAATATTTTTTAATATTTAAACGTTTTTCTTTTCTTTTATATTATTAAATTAAAGCTGGATCGATCATTTCCCACTGTTTTAATCTTCTATCAGAATCTGAAATTTTTTTTAAATGGCCAATTATATTTCTTAAATAAAATAACATGTAATGATCTCATAGGGGGTCTGTTTATTCTTATGACAGATCCCCTATGAGATCATTACATGTTATTTTATTTATAAATATTATAGCATTAGATCAAGAATATTTAATATTTCTTAAAGTAGAACTAACAAATGCGTAGAACAAAATATGACAGAACGATTATCAGTGTGAGCATGTATCTACACCTTTCAATTGCTCTAGAATTTAATCTACACTTTTCAAAAGTTGTAGCATTTAATCTGCACTTTTCAATTGTTTATTCATACCTTTCCATTCCTCCAGGATATAACCTACACCTTTCCATTGCTCTAGAATGTAGTCTACACCTCTCCATTGCTCTAGGACGTAATCTACACCTCTCCATTGCTCTAGGACGTAATCTACACCTCTCCATTGCTCTGGGACATAATCTACACCTCTCCATTGCTCTGGGACATAATCTACACCTCTCCATTGCTCTAGGACGTAATCTACACCTCTCCATTGCTCTACGACATAATCTACACCTCTCCATTGCTCTAGAACGTAATCTACTCTCCATTGCTCTAGAATGTAGTCTACGCCCCTCCATTGCTCTAGAACGTAATCTGCACCTCTCCATTGCTCTAGAATATAGTCTACACCTCTCCATTGCTCTAGGACGTAATCTACACCTCTCCATTGCTCTAGGACGTAATCTACACCTCTCCATTGCTCTAGAATGTAGTCTACACCCATCCATTGACCTAGGGCGTAATCTACACCCATCCATTGACCTAGGGCGTAATCTACACCCATCCATTGACCTAGGGCGTAATCTACACCCATCCATTGCCCTAGGGCGTAATCTACACCCATCCATGCTCAGTATGTAGTAATGTACTCTCAGATACTTGAATTCAATAATTTTTAATTATTTAAATCTTTGAAGTTACCTAAAAATTGTCGAAAACATATTTAAAAATTACCAATAATATTACTTAAGTCAAATGACTAGTGGTAAAATGGTGATTCTTGTTATAATGGTACAATAATTGCAAGGCAGGACTCGCGTAGAACAAAGCACGATTACTATGGAGATACATCTGCATCTATCAATTATTCTAGAATTAATATATTTCAAGCAGATATATATATTTTTTAAATTATTTAATTTCAATTCATTAAAGAGATATTGGAGTTTCACGGACGAAACATTTAATTACAAACGAAAACGAACCATGCAATTTTAGTCGAAAGTTTTTCCCTTCTATTGATTGTTTTCTTGGTAGTTCTGGTCTCGGTCATTTTTTTATTGTTGTTGCCGTTGTTGTTGCTGCTGCTTGCGGGAGAGGGTAGTCAAATATGCATGCAAAGTGCCCCACCTCCACCTGACTGTCCATCGGAATGGTGTGATGCCCAAACACTGGGTGTTCTCATAGCAACTGGGGCATTTAAACAAATTATTTATAAAAGAGGCCACAGGGTCTGTGTCAGGGGTATGAATCACTCGCAGGAGAGGAGTGTTCTGCCCGTGTGGTGGGGAGGGTGCCAAAAAGAACGCTTTGTTTTCGGAAGAACATCCATTGGAATGCATGAATCGTTCGCGAGAAATGAGTTTTGCTGGCCAAACAAGACAGCGGAATGTTCGTGAGTGAGTGCTTAGCGCGTTTTTAAGAATATACGATTCTGCGAAAGCTGATTCTTTTTTTTAAAAATATTGTTAAAAAAAGTTCAAATTATGTGAGTACTATCCGTATATTATTATAGATTGAAAAGGTTTCGAAATGAAAACAAAGTGGTTTTAACAGATTTATGGCGAAATTCCTGGAAAGAAACACGTTTCAGTTCTAGCAATGTTATGCACAGATTCCGCTACAGGCGTACATTACGGTCATTATTTTATAAAAAAGCTTTTTAAGAAAAGTTCGAGGGAGTTTTTTTTACATAGGGTCTCATACAGACAGTGTAGCATTTTTTTTTTCACGGGAAGAGTTTTGGCCTTTTATTCACATGAGAGAAGAATGCATATTCTTTGGCAAATACATAATAACAAATCATCAAATTTTGCAGCAGATAGGCAGTGTTGTGGGTACTTATATTGCATGCAATTAATGTTTTGTACTGATGAGAACAACCTGTCACTCAAATCTGATACCAGATATCAGAAGTACTACAAAAAAATTTGTTTCCATTTGGACAGAAAACGAAATGCATGAGAAAACGTTTGCCACCTTTTGAGATCCGCTTAGAAGGAGGCCAGCTTCGGGTCACGCACTGAAGTATTTCAGACTTTCAAAAAGATGATTGGGAACCATCTGGTAAAGGGGTTTGGTTTGTCACTCTACGGTCGTTTTGTGCACAATTTAGAGTAATTGGGCCAGCACCTATAGTTTAACGTGGATTCCGAACCACTCACAAACAACTATTCCACCCGCCAGGATTCGAACCTGAAGCCTGTGATACCAAAGGCGAGAGACCTAGTGAATTGGCCACCAGGACGCCCTTGTAAAGGAGAGATAACCCGGGACATACAAATAATAATATAAAGGTTTTGCAGATAATAGACCAGTCTGATTCATGCTAACGTACAAGAGAACTGAGGTTGTTGTCAGTCCTTTCAGAAAAGAGGAGATTGTGGCAATGTGTGTAAAACCGTCTCGTATCGATAGTTAAGATACCTGATGGAATGCGGAACAATTATCCCCAAAATTCTTCCGGAAGACCTTGCCCTTCCCCATCACCTATCAATGGACTGTTCGTGGTCTAAATGAAACCCATCGATGTTCCTAACGGGTAGGGGGGAACAAAGCCCTAGGTACAGGGTGAGGTGCGGTGAGAAAGAAAAGAAAAAGACTCGAGAGCTTTGGCGGTTTGGTTTCACTTATCAAATTTGGGACTCCCTATTCGATATTTTTGTTCTTGCGGTCTCCTATAAAAATTACCTGGTGGCCAAGTGGCTAGCACTCTGGCCTTTGGTATCCCAGGCTTCAGGTTCAAATCCTGGCGGTGGCATGGATGTTTGTGAGTGGTTCGAATACACGTTAAACTGTAGGTCCCGGTCTGTTTAGCCCAAAGTGTGCATAAGATGACCGTAGAGCGACGAACCAAACCAAACCTATAAAAATTAGTCCTTTAAAGGCCAATTAAATGGAAATTATTACAACGGCCTTGCATAATTTTATGCTACTTATCAATATACTTTATGTGGATGCCACAAAACGACGATACATTTTGAACCTTTAATGAATCGGGATAAAATATTGAAATATTGTCTCTCGAAATAATAGAGAAAAAATAGCATGGAAATACCCTGAAATCCTGCAGGAGTTTACATTCGTCATTTATGATCATATTTTATCACTTATTACATCAGCGAAACATGAATGCGTAATGTAAAGCTAGGGTTCAATTAACTTTGATATGCACAACTGGCCCTCGGACACTATTTAGAGGAAATTGAAAAGCCACTTCTGATTAGACTCTGAAAGCCAGACAATTCATGCATGGGATATAATAGAGCACGTGACTCGTTGTCGGCCAATCGCTCGCCTTAGCAATGCATATCGCATGTCAATGTTAAAACACGCACGATTGAAATCAATGTTATGTCCATAAATAAAACATTTTTGAAGTGGAAGTTTCTCATAGTGATCAAGGTGATTAATCTATTTCAAATAATAACGTCCATTATGTAGTTTCTTGCCATGTGGGGATATCAGAGCTCATGCCAGATCAATAGCATTTTCACGTATAATAAAAATTAGTACGCATAAATTTGTAACTTTTTAGCATATATTTTCATCATATCGTTCAATAATATCGTAGAATGAGGCCATACCATAGGCCATATGAATTTTGATTTTTAGCAGTCGAAGCAAAAACCCCAGACAGTGACACCGCAAAATTAATGAGGCATGGATAGAACGAACATACTACAGAAGTAACAAGTAATAAAAAAAAAAAATTTTAAAGTCAATTCCTACTTTTTTTCCACTCTATTGCAGAAAGTCCCTTGTAAATAATTTTAACTCATTTTTAAATGTATCTGGCGCCATCTATTGCTAGATACATGCAACTTAAATCTAAAAAAAAATTAAAATTAATTCATTAAATTTAGTTACTGAATTGACGTTTGAAAAAACTGTATTCACATCCAGTGTCATCCACTACAAGTTCACAAAAATGTATTTGAATTTGAGTGGACGAATAAAAAGTATTTTATGAACGATTGAAAATTGGAATAAGATATATAGAGGGAGAGTGTGAGCTAATGGAAAGAATTGAATTAAAAAAAAAAAAAAAAAAAACGTAATCAGACGGGCGGATATAATTCTAATTTTTATTGTTAACCTATATATGCAAGGTATAACGAAACGCAAAATAAATATAAAAAAATATAGAATTCTAAACAATTTTCTTTTCTTAAAAAATTTCATTTTCGCTTTGAAACAAAATGGTCTTCGCTTTCACCAGATGATCTTTTAGAATAATTTATAGTAACATTTTTAAATATATAATTATTACCTCGGGAAAGAAATTTAAAAAAATAAACTAACAGTTCGGGAAAGATATTTTTTTTTTTAAATTAACCAATAAGAATAATTGAAAGTCGTCCAGGAAGCGAAAAAACCCGCTTCTCAAAACAATATCCATAATTTTATGGGTAAAATAATTAACCGATACGAATAATTGAAAATGGTCCAGGACACGAAAAGTCCCGCTGTTCCTAACAATACCCTTAATTTTATGGATAATAAAAATAAATAAATGAATTCAACATGAAATATGTATTTAAAAAACATTAAAAGTTTCCACAGATTAAAACGATCAAAATTTCATTAAATTTTTTAACAAATATTTATTTTTAAATATTAAAAGTTTATTAAATAAAACATAAAAAACTGTTTTATTACTTTTAATTAACAAATAAAATTAAAGCAACTATAATTGATACATTAAAGTCTGATATAACCTTATTTAAATTTTTATTTTTTAAATCGAGCCATTATTACATTAATGATCAATGGCATTTAATTGTTTAAACTATTTCAGTAAGGATCGCTTATTTCAAAGCAGAAAATATGCATATTGGATAATTAAAAGTAATAAAGCTATATGATGAAAAAAAAAAACGTTTTTCATAAATCACTAGTAAAATAACCTTAAATAATTATCAAGATTACAATAACATTTAGTTCAGAAGTGAAAAATGAGCACACATAAAAAGAAAAGACACATTAACTTAAAAAAAGCCATATAAATTATAAAATATTAGAAGCAAAAATGACATTTTTGAAAAAAAAAAAAAAAAAGTGCAATAAAAGTAATAAAATTAAAAATTAAAAGAAGGAAGAAAACTGAGAAGGTAAGGAAAAAAAATAAATAAACTTTAGAAAAATTATACAATTTAATTAAGAGTAATTTGTAAAGTAGGGTTTGCCACAGTTTGTATCTTAAAAGGAGGGTTACCACATTTATTCATTTTATATTTTTGGCGATTAATTTTGAACGAAACTCCAGTGTACAATAAATCCGTTATAACGAAAATACTAAAGATTGAAAACAAACCTCAGAGTTTATGTTGTTAGCATATTTTCGGATTTTCAGTTAGAATTATTTAAAAATAACATCAATATTTAGTTAATAACATTATAATTTTTTTTTTATTAAAAGATAATTTTAAAAGATTATATTAATAAATTTTCTGTAAGATAAATAGGAAAAAGGCATTGTACAAAAAATTAATTGTTTTATTTTACATTTCATCTCTTTTTTAAAGAAGATATATAAATACTACCATAGATATGTAAAATATTATATTTATTTGTTCAAACTTTTTCTTTTTACATATGTGTTCTTAATTTACCAATTTAAATTTCACCAAAATTGACAGGGATTCTTCTAATACGAAACAGGTAATAATTAATTTAGTCCAGTTAATAATAAATTGAATGGAAAAAAAAAAAAAAATTCGACATTGAATCAATATTTGTTAAAAAACGACTGAATTAGGTTTTGCGCCAATTTGGCGACTTTTTTTGGTGATTCGCAAATTTTTTATGCTGCTATATTGTTCATAGACCGGCCGACGTAAAATTCATAAAACATACAAACCAATGAAATACAACCACTTAAAATTTCATTTAAAAAATTTGATTGCGATTTTACCAATAAAAATGTGATCTCATATTCGCATTTCTGTTCTCACATTCGCACAATTTTCATTACGCCTTTTAATTAATTTTGAAGTTGTAGAAGTTCATATGGGCCTGAATGGCCGAGTGGCTAGCGCTCGGTACCACAGGTTTCTGGTTCGAGTCGGGGCGGTGCCATGGATATTTGTAGTGGTTCGGAATCCACTTTACACAGCAGATCCCGGTCTCATAAGACTGTTGAGCGTTGGGCGTAGAGCTGACAACCCTTCCCTACCCCGTAAAAAATAAAAACATCTCCCGTCTCGAAATCTACCAGTAGGCAGACGGCCTTGGTCCACACTGGGCTGTTGCGCCAACGATGATGATGAGAAGTTCATATCTCAAATCCCAAGTATAAAAACAGAACTTCTTTGATAATATTATTATGTCAAAGAATTTAAGTGAACTGGTACGAAACGTTTGCGGATCATACGGTGCTTTGAATTATGCAAACTCATTTTCATTTTTGTCACCAAAAATAACAAGTAAGCATTATACGCCAATAAAAATTATAGGCAGAATAGTGCGATAATTTTGAAATGTATTTTCTTTTTTTAAATGTGCTTTATAAACAATTATTTTTTCACGCAGAATATTAAGCTCATCCGTGGATTATATAATAGCAGTTCATTTTGACTTGCTACCAAAAATAACAAGTACGCATTATACGTCATTGAAGATTCTTGGCAGAAAATTTCGATAGTTTTCTTTTTTAATTAATTCTCATCTGCTTTATAAATAACGATTTTTCACAAATATTAAGCTCATCAGTGGATTATGAAATATTTCATTTTTACCCCCAAAACTAATTACGCATAATACGCCGCCGCGGATTCTCAGCATAAAATCAGCTTTTTTTAAATTCTTTTTAACTGCTTTATATATAATAACTTTTCATGGGTATAGAGCTCAACATATAACAACATTTAATGTAACGACATGTATTATGCAACAAGATTTAATTTTTATTGCTAAAAATAAAAAAATACGCATTATACGTCGCCTCGGATTATGATAGAAAATTTCGATAGTTTTTTTTAATTAATTCTTTTCAATTACTTTATAAATAATGATTTTTCATTGATATTATTAAGCTCATTCGTGGGTTATGAAATAACTTCATTTTTATCACCAAAAATAACCAGTACGCATTATACACTGCTGCGGATTATAAGTAGAAAATAACGATAGTTTTGAAGTTTATTTTATTTTATTTATTTATTTATTAATTATTATTATAATTTACTGCTTTATAAATGAGGATTTTTCCCGCACAATATTAAACTCGTTGCCCTCCCTTCTTTTCAAAATTTTATGCTCCAGCTTGCTGAAAAATTCTACGCAAGTCTTGAACATATTCCGAATGATGAAATTCGTAATCTCCCGTGTATGCGATTTTACTCTGCCGGAAAATGCTAAACGCCCCAGGGCGGTTCTTTACAATTTGCAAAGTTCCTAGACGTCCTTTCGTCATCATTTCTAGCAGCGGTTACCCTATCCTCCTGTGGAATCTCTTTTTAATTTGCTATCTTACTGTTTTATATTATTCTAATTTTACTGTTTTATATTATTTTTTCTTCAATTATTTAATTTAATCAATTTAATTTAATTTGCTTTTTTAACTTTTAATATTATTTGTTATTCAATTCCTTCTATTAGCTCTCACTCTCCCTATATATATCTTGTTCAAATTTTCAACCATTCATAAAATACTTTTTATCCATATACTCAAGTTCAAATACATTTTTTTTTAACTTGTAGTGGATGACACTGGATGTG
The DNA here is from genome assembly GCA_021605075.1 of Caerostris darwini. NCBI lineage: Eukaryota > Metazoa > Arthropoda > Arachnida > Araneae > Araneidae > Caerostris > Caerostris darwini. The sequence continues at coordinate 1,125,165 of BPLQ01013371.1, read as the reverse complement.
AATACAGTTTTTTTCAGATATTAATTCAGTAATTAAATTTAATTAATTAATTTTAATTTTTTTTAGATTTAAGTTTCCTATATCTCCCAATAGATGGCTCCAGATAAACTTAAAATAAATGAATGAAAGTTATTTATAAAGGACTTTGCCAATATAATTTAAAAAAATAGGAGTTGACTTAATTTTTTTTTTAATTATTTGTTTTTATTTCAATTTTCATCTTAAGTTTCTTAGTTTGAGGACATTTTCCTTAATTACTTATTTCCTGTTTTTTGATAACCATATTTTTCCTACTTATCGCCATGTACCCAATTAGGCCAGACATGAGTTTAAGGCCCCTGAGGTTAAGGTCCTCCGATAAACCGTAAAGACTGTCTATTAAACTGGTCAGTAGATTACACAAGATTTCATTTTCACTACCAAAAATTAACGAGTGCGTATTAGAGGCACGGAATTGTGTTAATTAGATCTCTGTCATAACTCAATAAAAGTTAAAAGCCTTCGAATATCACATTTTTTTCTCCATATCTACTATAAATAGTTTGGCTTGGTTTGTATAAATTGTTTCTCTACGGTCATCTTGTGCACACTTTGGGCTAAACAGACCGGGACCTACAGTTTAACGTGGATTACGAACCACTCACAAACAGCCATGTCACAGCCAGGATTCAAACCTGAAGCTTGAGATACCAAACTACCTACAAATAAGCGATAAAGCGGCCAACTATCGTACATAAATTCAATCCTATACAATAACAAGTAACATAAAAAAAAAAAAAAAAATTAAGTCAATTATTCCTTTTTTTCACTCTATTGCAGAAAGTCCTTAATAAATAATTTTCATTCATTTTTTTAAGTTTATCTGGCGCCCTCTATTGGTAGATAAACGCAACTTAAATCTAAAAAACTAACATTTATTAATTAAATTTAATTACTGAATTGATATTTGAAAAAACTGTATGAACATCCAGTGTCATCCACTACAAGTTAAAAAAAAAACTGTATTTGAACTTGAGTGGATGAATAAAAAGTATTTTATGAACGATTGAAAATTTGAACAAGATATATATAGGCAGGGTGGGAGCTAATACAAGGAATTGAAAAATATTCGAACACAGTTCGATTCAAATTTGTGACGAGTAAAACCAAAAGAAATTCACTCCATCGCAAAATCAGCTTTCTTGAAAAGCAAACGATATTCCGGTACCCGCCCACCCCTTCTCTTCCGTTAATGAATCGAGAGCGTCATCGTTTGGCACGGGCCTTCGGAAGATCCCGGAACTTTGCAGGAGGTGCAGGGGGATTGCTTTCTCGCAAGTAATCGTTTGGTGGGCAACTTGCCGCCGGTAAACGCTCGAGAATAGAAGAAAACAAAAGCTGCACCCCTCCCCCTTCCCGATTAGGTGACACTCTCTCAGATCCATTGTCGTAGGACCTCCTTTTGAACGCCGTCTTACGTAAGGCATCTGGTTTTGAGAGGAAATCTCTCAAGAATACATGTTACAAACACAGTGGAAAATGTCATGCTCTTTTATTACTTGGAGATACAGTTGGCTTTCGTTAAAACTCGTTATATGGCATGTCCTATAAACTAACTAATATGAACAGTTCAAATGTAACTTACTATAACAGCTTGTAGGTATTGTACGCAATCATGTTTAAATGTTCGATTGAATTTGTAAAAAATTATTTAATCTACACAATCATTCATTCTTTTCAATTCAATCTTCCCACCAGCTTCTCGATGTACTTTTTATAAAATTCTTTGTAACCCATCTCTTGACGTCAGCCTAACTAATGTCTAAAAAATTGGTAAGCTGTTGGAGCAAGTTCGGGAGATTAATGTGGGAGAAGCATCATTTCCATCTATCAGAAGCTTCCAGAAGACTCTGCAAAATAATCTTCACTGGATTCAGACCCCTTCGAGGCTGTTGGTCAGGCATCGAAAAATATATTAACGATAGATTTTACGCTTTTAATGTTTATCTTTTTCTTCTTTATATGTTATCTTTTTAAAAAATATTTGGTTAATGAAACTACTAAAGAGACAACATTATCATGGGAACAATATATTCTTTAAGGTTAATATTATTTATAGGGGACAATCTTTATATTCTTTAATGGTAATCTGTATAAGGGACAACCTTTATATTCTTTAATGGTAATCTGTATAGGGAACAATCTTTATTTTCATTCAAAGTAATATTCTTTATAGGAAACCATCTTTTGTTTCAGGAGAAATATTCTTTATAGGGAACGATCCTTTGTTTAGTAGAAATATTCTTTATAGGGAACAATCCTTTCTTTAGGAATTCTTTACAGGAAACAATCTTTTCTTTTTTGGAGCAATATTATTTATAGGGAATAATCTCTTCATTAGGGATAATGTTCTTTTATAGGGAATAATCCTTTCATTAGTAGTGATATTTTCTATAGGAAACAATATTATTTAGGTATAATATTTTTTTATAGAAAATAATAGTCTTGGGTAATATTCTTTATAAGAAACAATATACTATTCTTTATAGACAATATTCTTTTAGGAATAATATTCTTTATAGGCAGTAATATTTTTTTTTTTTTATGGATAATATACTTTATAGGAAACAATATACTTTTAGGAATAATATCCCTTACTAAGTTAATTAAGTACGAGAATAATGTTTTCCCAAAAAACTTTTAGTCCATATTAGTATGCTTCGTAGAAGAAAAATCAGAAAAATCATAGCAGACATCTGCGACGAGTTTATTTTTCAAAATAATCATAAATAAAATAAAATAAATTTACTTCCATTGTACTTCCAGTCGCACGTTAACTATGCGATGCCGTTAGTCCAGGATGGAGAAAAACTTTATTATGCCAAAGATAAAGGGAAATAAACTATACTTAACTAAGAGTTCTTTTATAAGAAAAATATTTCGCCAACCATACATAAACACTCGAAAATTCCGTTCTATTTTTTTCCCCTCTGTCTTGTTCTGCTCCTATCCCCCCTGCCCAATGTTTGGTAGGATCCAATCCGTCATAACAATCCACAGACCTTTGCGGTTTCATGGGGTATCTTAATGACTTCCGCTTTCTTTTACAAGCATGTCATCCCGGTAGAGGAAAGGTTACTACATTTAGAAAATTATGCAACATTTTTAAATTGTCTTAAGAAATTTGCATTTTTGCACATATTTGTAGGATTACAAATGCTACAGTGCAAGCTAAATGAATAGTTCACAGCCCAAAGAGATTGGGCCTACATTTCGAGTTTTGTCACTTTAGTGCAGGAATGGTAGGTTGGTGTTTATTTGCCTTTATGTACTTCAAACAAATTTCTTCTATAATAGATTAAACACAATGGACTTGCAAAAACTTTACGACCTTTATTAAAAAATAAGTTGACAAAAGCCAATTAGATTAACTCCACATAATACAGATTGTCCAAGAATCGGGTTTGTTAACTTCTAGGTTTCATTTGGCTTGTCGCTCTACGGTCATTTTGTGCACACTTTGGACTAATTAGACCGGGAAGTACAGTTTAACTTGAATTTCGAACCACTCACAAATATCCATGCCACCGTCAGCATTCGAACCTGAAGCCTGTGCTGCCAAAGGCCAGAGCGCTAGCCAATTGGCCATCAGGCAGCCGCTAACTTCTAGGACAGACATGATAACTTAGGCGGCTGGGAATCTATAGCAATGCTTTACTGAAGCTGTAGATGACGTTTCAAGTTTCGAACGATCTCGTAGAGACTTCACATAATGTCGCAGCTGTTGTAGAGTGGTTGAGGCTACGAATGCGGAATTAACGGATATGCATCTGCCGAATTTGATTTGTAGAGTAAGAGGAAAAGCCGCATGTCGCTTGCACGAGGAACCTATCCAAGCGTCCTCTCAACCATCATTGTCACCCATTTCAGGCCATAATGTCTGTAATCATTTAGAAGTCACATTTGGCCAATAGTAAATTGACATTGTAGTTCGGCTGGCAGACCAACTTGATCGCCAGACTTATCACTTTGAGTACTTCTTTGATTGGTATAGCAAGACACTGGTGTATGCGCCGAATTACGGGCAACTAAAAACTAAGTTTTTAAAAACCACTTATAATAATTCATATAATTGATTTTGGTTTGGAAAATAAAATTCCATGGTTATTTATTATTATTATTTTTTTTTTACTATCATTTGGCGATCCTGTTAATTTTTAATTGTGCTATAGCCGCCACAAAAATAAGTTAAATAACCTTGGCGCGATTTCAATTTGGCAACTTAAACAATTTCTCACTGTTTCGATGTATGTATAACTTATTTAATTAGATATTAAATTTGGCGCTTTACTTAAAAAAAAAAAATGACAAGAGTGCTCATTAAACCTTATTTCAACCAATTTCTTTATTATCATTGCATTAGTAATGAAAAAAAATAGCAATTACGCGAAGAATACTATATTTTTTTAATGGAAGATAAAACTAAACCTATAATAATAATACATTAAACAGTATTTATTTGAATTCATATTCTTCGTGAGTTTTAAAAAGCAACACAAACACATTTATCAATTTCATCGATTTTTCCTTTTGTGAAAGTAACCGATTTGTAAAAAGAGCAGTACCTTTTCTTATATGGTCTAACTTTACACAAATATTTTGCAATCAATAGCTTATTTTAGTCACATTTAAGGATATTATAACTGTGGTAAATAGCCCAAATTTCGTTAAGTAAAATTGTTACAAGGTAAGTTACCTCTTTTAGAAAAACTTCTCACTTCTGTTAGAAAAGTCTCTAAGGGATACGTTAATTGGTTTACATCCATTAATTACATTCATCTTGACCAAAATGAGCCAATTATATAATTTAAAACTTTATTGGGCCTGAATGGCCGAGTGACTAGCGCTCTAGAAAGTTAGGGCGTCTTTTTCGTACAAGAGGTATTCGTACGTATCGGCGCTTGGCATTTTTTCCCTGTGCGCCGTTTTTTAGAAAAAGTATACATGTTACGAAGTGATTCTGTATATTCCAATAAATGCCTGAAATTCTTCTTTTCAAGTCACACATTTATTTAACTATGTGCTTTTACTTCTTCTCAAGCACTACAACGCGGCCACACCGGCAAAGGCTGTCTCATTCAGTTTTCACCAGACAGGCCCATCCTGACACTATCTAAAATGAAATCTGTCCATTTTTTTCCCTGATTGAGATTTCTAAACATGGGTTTTCTTTTAAGGTGTAGGGTAGTTAGCCTTCTGCCCAAGCCCTGGTATGTTGCTCTACGATCATTTTGTTGCTCACGAGGTCTAATTAGACCGGGACCTATATGATTTAAAGTGGCTTCTGAACCCCTCACAAACGTCCATGCCGCCGCCAGGATTCGAAGCTGAAGCCTGTGAAACCAAAGGCCAGAGCGCTAACCAATTGTTCATCAGGTCGCCGAAAGTTCAAGGGATTTTTTTTACACACTGACAGTCAGATTGACCGCCTGCAATTTTTCCCGATTCTGTTTAAAATTCTGAAACTTGTGGTACCGTGAGCTAAAGCGCTAGTCACTCAGCCATCAGACTCCAACTACGTGCTTACTAAAGTTAAATGGATACAAGAAATGCTTGTAACCCACCTCATTTGTATGAAATATATATAATAAAGCATTAAAAAATAAAATATTTCTTCATACAAACATCTTCTAATCATTTTTGGGGGAGAGGCAGGTCGGGAAGCGAAAATTTATTGATAAAACATAAATACAAAAAATATTTTGAAAAATTAAATTTACATTTATTTAAATAGTCACAACTAATGTATTAACAATCCTAACAATGACGGACTGTAATAATTTTTCTCATTCGGATCATTTGTAATGTTATTTGTAATTTTTAATTGAAATGCTGATCTGTGGAATGCAAACGTTTCTGTGTGTAATGCAAATGTTATTTCTTAAAATCAGTCATACTAATTTTATAATTTAAAGTTTCATAGTGTCTTACCTACAACAACGTTATTTATTAAGTTTACGCAGGTGGATATCAGAATTATTATTTTTTTACTACATCTGTTTATTAACTTAAAGGACGGAGAATTTCAGAGGATCTAGCCGAGTAATTATTTTTTTCCCAAAAGGTGGTGGTAAGAAATAAATTTGGGAACCACTGACTCACTGTAAATGTCACGCATCATTAGCGATTGAAAAAAAAAATATTCTACATAAATATATTTTTTAAATTTGTTACGTAAAGTAATGTTTCGCGGAGATTGCCACGGCAAAAGCATGCTCCACGTGAAAGTGATGTAATAAAAATAAGTCTAAGAAACCAAGAATAGGCGATCCTTAACAATCCTTGCAAATGACCGACTGAAGGGCCGGATTTAGATGAAAAGAGGCCCTAAGCTATTCCAATTATGAGGCCTTTTCACCTCCCATTTTCAAGTTTGCAAATTACTTATTATGTTTGTTTATTAGTCCTATGTGTAGAATTTCTCCTTATTTTCGATTCAGCGTTCTCTGTTTTTAGAATAGCGTCATTCTAATTTTGCTAACAATTTGAATGTAGGCCACTCTTGATCTTGAGGACCTAGGCTGAAGCCTATTTAGCCTATAGGAAAATCCGGACCTGACCGACTGTATCAATCCTTCTCATTCGAATCATTTGTAATGTTATTTGCAATTTTTATTATCACTGTCCTGTGGAATGCACATTTTCCTGTGTATAACGCAAATGATATTATGATTGATTTTAAGAAATTATTTTATAATTTAAAGCTTCATACTGTCTTTACTTACAACGACGTTATTTATTAAGTTTACACAGGTAGACATGAGAACGCACTTTTATTTATTTATTTATTACTGTAAGAAGGTAAATTTTCAGAGAGTGGGGCTTAGTAATATTTTTCCCCAAAAAAGGGTGGTAAGGTAAATAAATTTGGGAAGCATTGGTTCACTGTAAATGTCACTTATCATTATATAGCAAACAATTAATATAAATTTTTTTTTTTTTTAAAGTGAATTCCTACTTATTTTTCACTCTATTGCAGAAAGTCCTTTAGAAGTAATTTTCATTCATTTTTTAAACTTTATCTGGCGCCCTCTATCAGTATATATATGCAACTTAAATCTAAAAAAAACTAAAATTAATTAATTAAATTTTATTACTGAATGAATATTTGAAAAAACTGTATTAACATCCAGTGTCCTCCACTACAAGTTAAAAAAAAATGTATTTGAACTCGAGTGGATGAATAAATAGTATTTCATGAACGATTGAATATTTGAACAAGATATATATAGGGAGAGTGTGAGCTAATAGAAGGAATTGAAAAGGGATTAATTTATCTTTTCAAAAGGGGGTGGTAAGATAAATAAAGTTGGGAACCACTGGTTCACAGTAAATGTCACGCATCATTATATAGAAAACAAGTAATATAAAAAAAAAAAATTTAAAGTCAATTCCTACATTTTTTTCACTCTGTTGGAGAAAGTCCTTTATTAATAATTTTCATTCATTTCTTTAGGCTTATCTGGCGCCATCTATGGGTAGATATATGCAACTTAAATCTCAAAAAAACTAAAATTAATTAATTACATTTGATTAATGAATTAATATTTGAAAAAAAAAGTATTAACCTCCAGTGTCATTCACTACAAGTTCAAAAAAAAAAAAATGTCTTTGAACTCGAGTGGGGGAATAAAAAGTATTTTGTTAACGATTGAAAATGTGAACAAGATATATATAGGGAGAGGGTGAGCTAATAGAAAGAATTGAAAAATGATTAATTTATCTTTTCAAAAGGGGGTGGTAAGATAAATAAATTTGGGAACCACCGATTCCATTTAGATTTGTAGCATCATTAACAATGGAAAAAAAATTCTACATTAAATTTCGTCTTTTAAGTTTATTACATGAGATAGGGTTTAGGTGAGATTGTCACGACAAAAGCATGCTGCACGTGAAAACGATATATAAAAGAATGTCGTCTTAAGAAGCCAGGAATTGGGGGGGGGAGAGCGTTCACCCCGGGAGATCCCTGCATGGCCGGATGGAGTCTGATATTGATCTGAACGCGTGCAGCTCACGTTGCCGTAAAGGTCAAGTGCTCTGTGGCGAGGGGAGCAGAATGGCGGGAAAAGATGCGACTTATGAGTGGGATAAATAATACTAAAACAAACAACATAAATACATTACAATGTATGAAAGACAAAAATTTATACAATGCATATTTGTACCTGTTTATAATCCAGGTATTACACGTTCAAATGGATTTCCAGATGCGGATTACAGCTCAATGAATGGCATTTATCACAGAATAATATGTTTAACGTAAAAGAATAATATGTTAAATGTAAAGCTCAAACAAATACAGTAGAACCTCTTTAAATCGAACTTCGATAAGTCGAAAACCTCCACAATTCGAAAACATATTTTGTTCCCTTCCCTTCAAGCCCCAAAACCTCCATGACTCGACATTTCAACCCTCTATAAGTCGAAATAATGAGTCAATCCCCACAAGCCATTTTGGTACATATTTTTCCTCCGTAACTCGAAAAAAAAAAAAAAAAAAAAAAAAAAAAAAAAAAAAAAAAAAAATTTTTTTGGACCTCTCTATCTCGAACACTAGCAATGTTTGATTTTACAACTCGATCATTTGAAACTCATTACCTCTATAGCTCAAAGAAAAATAAGTTACCGACTTTAAGGATTTGCCGACAATGCACGTCATTGTTTCCTAGAAAACAATGTATGACTATCAACTCGGAAGAAAATTATGCTCTTATAGCTTAGATAATGCCATAGATAGAGAACGATCGAATTGTCTAAAGCAAAAAAAAAATAAATAAATAAATAATAACTGACTTTTTTAATATATAATATTTTTAATTTTAAGGTTGTTTCGGAATTATTTTGATTTTTTATTGTAGTACATAATATAATTTTTAAGCTGCAAATAAACATGTTTATTACCTTTGTAACTTGGATTTTTATTTTACCTCTCTAACTCCAAAATAAGTCAGAAAGTATGTAAACCTCTACAAGTCGAATATTTCCTTACAAAATCCGCCCAAGTCGAAATCCTCCAAAAGTCGAAAACTCTATAACTCGAATTATTTGTGTACTTAAATAATATTAACTGGAATTTTTGTCGTAAACTCTTGTCGAAGACAATTATGTTTTGCCATTTGATCTTATATTTTGCCCAAAAACAAAAGTCTACGGTAAATTTGTTCCTTACATTTTAACTAATAAAACAGAAATCAAGGAGAAACGCACATTGTGAAGAGACTTCATTTTAGGCGCTGAAAATGATCCGAACGTCTCGAAATCGATTGTTGCAGGGGATGAAGCATGGTGCTTTCAGTATGATCCAAAAACAAGATGCGGAGTGCAAGTCAGAAAGCTCACCCCAAGCGAAAAAAAAAAAAATGTTTCATGAAAAATCAAAATAGTGCTCATCCCATTCTTCGATGGCAAGGTTGTTATCCACAAAGAATTTGTTCCGACTAGACAAACAAGTAATGTATTCATCGTTAAAACTCTACACTCTCAGAAATGCTTCATAATTTTGGCATCAAAATTGAACCACTCCTTGTTAGTTTAAAATCTCAACAACGGTTACAAAATCGGCATATTATTGCTATTGGTACAAGGCAGGTGTTGTATCTGGAAATCGAGCACTTATACCGGAATCATTTACTTCGAGACTGGTAGATCTGTAACAGTTTCAGCGTGACCCAAGGTGTACCCCAAAGGGTGTGGCACAATGCAATCCAATCATCTAGTACCCTGGTTTTTGAAGATATCAACTGCAACGAATGTCATCTTTGCCTTTAATTGTACAATTTTTATTTCTTAGTGTAATAATATATTTAATTGTTTTGAAGCGTTTGTTGCAGTGGCGTAACTATACCACCTGAGGCACGTGGCAAATTTTTCGAATGTGGCCCCTCAATGCAAAGTATAATCATTGTATTTTCTTTTTAATAAAGTACTACCTAAAATGCGTATTATTTTTTATTGATACTATGAAATTCTAATTTATAGGGGGTATTGAATTAAAACTACTGGTTTTTTAGAGTAAAAATTTTATTTACTATTTTGTGTGTGTGGGGGGGGGGACTCTGATCAACACAAGTGTCAATGACAGAATCAAAGTTCAAATTTCGGGCTATAGAATGTTCGATGGATAAAATAGCGAAATGGCGTAATCTCTCTTGTCCGTTAGAGTTTTTTAAATGGGTTTTTATCAATTTTAATTTCGAGAATGATCACTCGATACAAACCGAAGTCATAGAATTTTTTTATAAATAACATAAATACAGAGCTCACTTCAGAAAAGCTTGCAGACATAAAATGGTTCCTTATGATTAATAAATCACTCAGTTCCCTTATGTTTACGTCATGCATAAAAGGGGAGCACATGGGTAACAGCAGGAATTCCCTTTTTTTTAATTTTGTACCTATTCAAAAACCAGAAATCAGGAATGGGTTTGATTTGTCATCTTATGCACAAGAGCGCTAAACAGACCGGGACCTACAGTTTAACGTGAATTCTGAACAACTAACACACATCCATGCCACCCGTAGGATTCGTACCTGAAGCCTGTGGTACAAAACGCCGGAGCGCTAGACAATTGGCCATCAGGCAGACCAGAAATCAGGAAAGTCCCTAGCATCGGGATTACTCGTGCGTAACTGTTTCTATTACTATTACTACCAGATGCGATATTGGCGCAACAGCCCCAGAGTGGGCTACGGCCTTCTGCCTACTATAAGATTTCGACACAGTTGTTTTCTTTTTACGGGGTACGATTGTTAGCCCTCCGCCTAATGCTCTATAGCCATATTAGACCGGGATCTACGGTTTAAAGTGGGTGTATTCCGAACCACTACAAACATCTATGACACCGCCGGGACTCGAGTCCGAAACCTGTGGAACCGAGCGCTATCAGTGGGCCCTTCATGCCCCTGCTTTGTTTGATACAATTTTAATATGGGACATCTTTTTCGCATTAGATATCACAGAAATAAAACAAAATTGAGTAGAAAAATTCAGATATCTAGGCAGCACAAAATTGAAAATGGCCTGATCTTCCAATCTGTAATAAAATATTGAATATAATATTTTTCTAGTATTTTAATCTTTACTTTTTTTTTTAAAGAAAAATCGAAGCCGAACAATGTCTTCTGTTTTAACCTTTCATAAAAATCAGAAGGTTTTTTTAAAAAATTAAAAATTACTCTCTCTGCCCCATAATACTATTATTAAGTGAATATTTGAACTGGAATTTATTAGCAAATGCAGCCGTATATTAAATTGTAACGCAAAATTACGAAGCCTTCCATAAAAATCGATTCTTCGTGACATCTGTCATTTGCTATGATAAATCTTTCAATTGTTTAGATTAACCTAATTATTATTAATTATAAATGTTTTCCTGATGTCATCCGTTGATCGAAATTTATTTATTTCAGTCTAATAATAACCCATTGTAAAAGCAAGATGGAAAAAGGGAGTTTTCAAGCAAAGATGGAGTTGCGATTGTCCAGTTATTGATGCATCAAAAGAAAAACTAAATGTTGCTGCAGAGATGTAAAATTTGTTAACTGCACAACAAATTAAGTGAAAAAGAGTGATTCAATCAAGAATTTGGATAAGTGCTTCCTTAAATAACTGCCTAAGGTGAATCTTTTGCTAATAACGATTCTTTGAATCTGTGGACGTAAATGCAAAGATTATGAAGAAAAAAAAAACTTGGATATATTCTTATTAGCAGAAGAGGAATCATCAGCTCACGCCATTGAAGTTCCCAAATCTACATTATTCCGAATTTAGGTTTGGTTTGGCACTCTACGGTCTTATTTATTTTTTATTATTATTTTTATTTATTTTAAACAGCAGGTCCCATTCTAATGTGACTACAACTACTATACACCAAACCACATCACACCACTGTGCCTAGAACTGAGTTGCCCCTTTCCAGTTTGCGAATGACGTGGGTGAGAAGAAGTGTGACAGACTAACTCTATGACGTTCTATCATAGGAGACAGGGATCTATTAGCTTAAAGTGGATTCCGAACCATTACAAACATCCATGGCACTGCTGGGGACTCAAACACGAAACTTGTGGCACCGAGGGCCAGACACTCTGCCATTCAATTTCTGGTCTATTACGACTGTAGAGCATAGGACTGACAAACCTACCCAGTAAAAAGAAATCATCCCCTGTTCCTAAAAGAAACCATCTCCTGTCCTGCACTATGGAGTTGTTGCGCCAATGAAGAAGAAAAATCAATTCAAGTCATTTTAATGAATAAATGACCTGATTTCTAACTTCAATTGTTTTTATACAATTCATGTGACTATATGGTAATTTTTCGTGCACACTTTGGCTAATTAGAAGGGAGCCTGCAGTTTAACACGGATTCCGAACACATCCACTAACACACATCCAATACCACCGCTAAGATTCCAACCTAAAGATTGTGGTACCAAAAGCCAGAGCACTAGCCGATTCAAATCCATATCCATTTTAAGCTCACGCATATAGGAAAATCAAAGCTTCTCAACCAAAGGATCCTACTTGCAAATTTTAATGCAGAAACGAAATTATTGAAATATCCAGAAACTATCAGAACACGCAAAATAAAATTTAGAGTAATATTTTTAATTTATTGTTTAATTTAATCTTTTAATAATAAATATATATATTTTTTTTAGCTGCTATTATTATGAGACAGAGGTAGTAAATTTTAAAAGCAAATTTGGCGTATGAAAAAGCCTGTCAATATGCCAGATGATACATATAAATATATACACACACACACAAATATATATATATATTCATTTACATATGATAAAGTCTCTCCGTATGGCATTTAATATATATATATTTCATTGCCATATGATAAAGGCTGGGGCGGTGATGACTGGCGCTCGGTGAAAGCTTCGGATTCGAGTCCCGGCGGTGCTATGCACGTTGGTAGTGGTTCGGAATCCACTTTAAAATCTTAAGTCTCGGTCTAATTTGACAGTAGAGCGTTCGGCTGATAACCCTACCCCGTAAAAAGAAAGCCTCTCATGTTTTGAAATCTGCCAGTATGCAGACGGCCTTGGCCCAACAAGGGACGTAAATGAAGAAGATATGATAAAGACCTGTCCCAAACAAATATTGATTTTTTTTTATGAAATTGAGAAGGAATGCGTTTTAAGGCGTTCGGCTTGACACAGTTGCTACGCTTCACACATAATTACGTTTCACCACATAGTCAATTTAAAATGTAATACTAAATATCGTAATTATATTGCTGCAAATAAAATGAATACAATTAGAGGAGAATTCCAAATAGGTTTTGAAAGTTAAAAAGATTGAGGATCTTCTCAGTGTTCAGTTAGGAATCTGCATTAATTGTTACAAAATAAAAAGGTTTTCTCCCCAAATAACTGAAACCGATGTCTAATGATTGATTAACAATCCATCCTAGTATTCGATTTTCTTTGCAAACCCCTATCACCGACATTCAGAATAAAGTCAACAATGCCGAAAGTGTTTAAGTATCGTTTGAACGAAATCCGATAGTTAGCTCCGTTGTTTTCACGGTGTTAATTGAAGATTGGATTTTACCACATTTCACCTATTGAAAAAAGTTGTCCCGAGACATTGAAAACAAAAGTGTTAATGAACGAAATACTACGCAATTGGACGCTTATGTGCAACCAAATAATTTAACAAGCCAAAGAAGAATGGAAAAAAATGCATGAAAAACAAAACAGGAATGAATCAGGAAAAAATTATTACGTGCAAATCAATTCATGGGGGGCCTGATGGCCGAGTTACTGGCGCTTTGTGCCACAAGTCTCGGCTTCGAGTCCCGGTGGTGCCATGGATGTTTGTAGTGGTTCTGAACCGACTTTAAACCGTAGGGGTCGGTTTAATATGACTACTACACCACACCACATCACTGTGCCTAGAGCTGAGTTACCCATTACAGTTTGGGAATGATGTGATTGAGTTCTCTGACGCTCTAAGGTCATATGAAACCGGTACCTACGGTTTAAAGTGAATTCCGAACCAATACAAACACCCATGGTATCGCCAGGACTCGAACCCGAAGCCTGTGATACTAAGTGCGAGAGCGCTATCCACTCGACCATCAGGCCACGGTCTCATGTGACTGTAGAGCGTTGGATGTTGAGCTGACAACCCTACTCCATAAAACGAAAACATCTCCTGTCACAAAATTTGCCCTTAGACATTCGGCCTAGGTCCACCATTGTGCTGTTGCGTCAATGAAGAAGAAAAATCAATTCATTTTAATGAGTAAATGAAGTGATATCAAACTTCAATTGAATTTATGTAATTCATTATATCAGATTTAGGCAATAGCAAAGCAGCTAGTAGATTGGATTGGTTTGGTTTGTGACTATATGATCATTTTGTTGCACATTTTAGGCTAATTAGACAAGGACGTATAGTTTAACGTGGATTCCGACCACCCACAAACATCCATGCCAACGACAGGATTCGAACCTGAAGCCTGTGCTATCAAAGGCCAGAGCGCTAACCAATTGACCCTCAGGCCACCTGTTCTACGGGAGTATTAGGGTTGTATGAATATAAAATATATTCAATAATTATACGAAACTTAGTGAAAGTGTTTGAACAATTTCACCTTATATCTTCCTGTTTAAACACTCTCGAATTTGGATGCGATTCAGTCAATTTTTTCCGCTGCAATGTATAAAAATAAGTAAGTATATACTTCTTTGGATCTTTCTCATTGGAGCAACAGTCCCATGTTAGATAAAGGCCGTTTGCCTAATGGCAGATTCTGAAACCGGATAAGTCATTTTACGGGGTAGGATTGTCAGCCCCACGCCCAACGCTCTGCAGTCATATATGTTGGATCTAAAGTTGCTTGCATACGAAATTTTTTTACAACCAGATAACTTCTTGGTGCATTGGAGTCTATTTCGATTCAAATATTTATTAATTAAAAAAAGATTTTAAACATAGAAGAAAAATGGAAAAAAAAAAAGAAAATATTCTTTTAATATTCAAATATTTTTTTTTTTTTGCTTTACTAATGTAGATGTTTTCCAATATTTCAAAAAAAAAATTCTTTAATATTGGCGTATATTTCTTACGAGTCATGTTTTGATAGAAAAATCTTTAGCGAATTTTTTTTTCTGTTCTTGTTTTAAAAATTGTACGAAAGATTAAATAAATGGTTCTCAAAGGTTCTCATAATCCCTGTAGTAATCTAGAGAAATATGTGTCCATATACAAAAATAAATCTTCTTCATTGGCGCAATAGTGCCATGATGGGTCAAGGCCATCTGCCTACTGACAGATTTCGAGACATGAGATGTTTCCTTTTTACGGGACAGGGTTGTCAGTACTACGCCCAATGCTCTACAGTCATATTAGACCGGGACCTATAATTTAAATTGGATTCCGAACAACCATGGAACCACTACAAATAACCATGGAAACGCCGGGACTCGTACGTCGAAATCTGTGGCACCGAGCGCTAATCACGCGGCCATCAGCCTGTGTTTTGGTTACAGTTAATAAATTCCTTTTTTTAATTAGTATATCTATTACACTTTAAAGTAATTACATTGGAAGATATTGAGTTAAATATCCGCATTTAAATATTTCTAATTCTTCAAATAATATTTGCTTACTTTATAAAACTAGGCGGTTGTAGTTTTCCTACAAATTTTGTTACAATTTTGAGAGAGTTTGAAGACTTCTGACCATAGAATAGTACTGTAAAGAGCGCGTCTCTCTATTTTAAAGGAACAGAAAGTTGGGGCAAATATCGCCAGTTCTTCTCGTACTACATTTGGCGCAGCATCGTCCCTTGGCCCTTTTTCCCTGCGCGCATTTATTTAGAAAATTAGACGTGTTGCAAAACAATTCTGAAAATTCCGAGAAATACTTCTTCTTGAATCTTCTCAAGTCATACATTTATTTAACTATGTGCTTACTGATAGATAAACAGATACAAGAAATGCTATTTTGTTTATATAAACTCTGATTACTTTCTATGAACTGCAATCAAACATTACAAAGAGTTCACATTAATAATTATTTTAGTTTTTAATCGTTTTAAAGGGGAAATATTTCACAAGAAAATTTATTAATATATAAATGCTAACTATTTAAAAAAATTAAATTTACTTTTATTTACGGCTCAAAAAAAAAAAAAAAAAAATAAAATCTTTCGAAAATCGTTGCATGACAGTAAATCTTTTTTCTCCTTTCACGCCAACAATAAAGAATACTGCCAAACACCGCCAAGCTATCAACGCATAAGTTAAACTACAAAGTAAAAGTCACGTGACTATTACGAACTCAAAACTGGTAACCGTGATGCAAGCTTTATTTGTGTCCAGAAATTATTAAACACACCATAAGAATTATCCATAAAAACAAAACACCCATTCATAACAATTATGAAAAAAAAGCTATAGAGAGTTTTAAATACCTTCACATCATAAAAAATAAAAATCAGAAAAAAAGACAAGTTTAAATATGAACTAACAAATCACTATTTAGTTTTGTTTAATACGTTAATTTTAAATATAATAAATTTCTAAAAAAATCAACTGTAAGTCTGTAAGTAATACTCTTTGGAATTCATCATTTCACATTAAGCAAAGAAGAACTTAAAGTTTATTCACTGATCGTGGATAGAGGATTCAATATAAGTAATTTTCTCTTGAAATCTTTTGGATTCTATAAAAGAAAAACGCGTGCTATTATCTAAAAAGACTGAAAAATTTTATAATAATTTTAAACATTATATTTATGTGAATCAGGATTTTCTACCGTCATCACAATGAAGTATAAAAAGAGAGGAAATCTGCAATGTCTTGACGAAGAAATAAAACAGTGCTTTTCATATATATGTCCAAACATTGAAGAAATCTCTAGGATACTACTTCAGTCTCATGTTTATCATGAGCACAAGAGTAAATAACTTGGGGGTGCGTTTCATTTCATTTTTTTTTCTCCTGTAATATTTTATTCAACTACTATAATATATTTCTCAGAAATTTGTATAGTGCGCCTACAACTATTTGTAAAATTTGAAATGCGAGAAAAAAATTGGAGAACCACTATTCTGAGGAATGCGTTTGCAACAAGATGTAGACAAAACAAAGTCTTATTTTGGATTCGAAATTCAATAACAAATATCAGAATAACTTGTAAAATAACGTAGCTATAGCTGAGAAATTTTCTCCCCCCGCATTCAGAAAATTATAAAACCCAAAAGTAAAAATCAATTTTGGTCCATGCTATGATGTTTAATAACGATATTACATAAAAAAAGTAGTTTTAATTTATTTATGAAAGATGGCCATAAAAAGTAACTCTACAATTATATTCTTTTATTTTAAACTGAAAAAAACCTCATGTATTTAAACTTTTGAAAATTAATTGACTAACTTTTATGGAAATCAGTTTTTTTCTAGTATTCAAATAAATAACTTTAAATAGCATGTCACAAATATTTAATTATTTACACATGATAATTAAAATAAATACATATTTGTGATATACCATTTAAGGTTAATAAATTAAGATTACATGTAATAATTAAAATAAATAACCCTAAATAGTATACCACAAATATTTAATTAATTACACTAACAATTAAAATAACCCTAAATAATATATCACAAATATTTAATTAAATGTACTAATCATTAAAATAAATAACCCTAAATAGTATATCAAAAATATTTAATTATTTTCTCTAGCAATTAAATTAACCTTAAATAGTACACCACAAAAATTTAATTACAAAAATAACCCTAAATAGTATATCGCAAATATTTAATTAATTACACTAATAACTAAAATAATCCTAAATAGTATACCACTTACACAATTAAAATAACTTTAAATAGTATATTACAAATATTTAATTCTACTAATAATTAATGTAACCCTAAATAGTATATCACAATTAATTACACGTAATAATCATACTAGTTGGAAATGCAGCCCCATTTGGCGCATTTATACTAAGGAGGAACTAAATTTATTTATCGTTTGGGATATCCCCAATATCTGAGTGAGAAGCCACCCCTCCTCGGCTGCCAGAATAAAGCAGACGATTCTTGCGCCTCACGCGGGGACCCTTCCAATTCAGACGATTCCGCCGGCAGACCCCCAGAAGAAGGCGGCTAAAAATAGGCGACATTTTTGGCAACGGCATCCCCCCTCTCGCCTAGGAACCGTCCCATTTCCGGATGGGGGGTGCAGCCATTTCGTGCACCCCTTCGGGATTTCAAAGGGTACCGAGAGAAAATGTGTTACTCGCATCTTACGAGCTGGAATCGTTTGGTTTCCGAAGTAACTTCTTAATAAAAATTAGCTGAACATTCGTTTCCAGTATGCTTGTATAAAAACAAGCAATATAAAAAAAAAAAAAAAAAAATTAAAGTCCATTCCTACTTTTTCCCCCCCTTTATTGCAGAAAGTCCTTTATAATGAAAGAATGAAGATATTTTTGAATGAAAATTATATAAATATTAAAACGCAAAATAAATAAAGAATAAATATAAAAAAATATAGAATTCTAAACAATTTTACTATTTATTTACTTTATTGCAGAAAGATCTTTATAGTGAAAAGAATGAAATGAAGGGAATGAAAAAAATGAAGATATTTTTGAATGAAAATTATATAAATAATTTTCATTCATTTTTTTTTTATATCTGGCGCCATCTATGGTTAGATACATGCAACTCAAATCTAAAAAAAAAAAAAAAAAAAAAAACTAAAATTAATTAATTAAATTTAATTAATGAATTAATGTTTGAAAAAAACTGTCATAACATCCAGTGTCATCCACTACAAGTTCAAAAAAATGCATTTGAACTTGAATGGAGGAATAAAAAGTGTTTTATGAACGAGTGAAAAATTGAACAAGATATATATAGGAAGAGTGTGAGCTACTAGAAGGAATTGAATAAAGAAAATTTGCCCTCAAAATAATGTATTATTGTATTTTCAAAATACTCATCTCATACATACATACATACGATTTTGTATATATAATTGTATATACAATATATATGAGAGTGTATGTAATTAATTGATATTTGTTACGCATGTATTAATCATACAGTATAGAAAGAGAATTTTTAATGTATAGAATCAGGAGTACCTAACTCGAAAACCTCCGGGCCACATGCGGCTAAGTACTGCTATGAATGTGGCCCAAATTTTAAATTTCCTTAGATCAGTGAGATTCCTATGTACTTATACATATAGTAAATATATATTTATATAATAGCTATATATTTATTATATGTATGTATTTTTTACAGCTAACTCAAATGCGTAAAAATCATTATTTTCATTTTATTCATGATGAATGATTCACAATAAATAAATGGGTTATAAGTTTTGAAAAACGTACGAAGAGTGTTAGCTTTTAGCTTATTATCGTTGAAAGTGGCAATTTTTTTTATTTTTTTTTTTATGGTTTGAGGGTTTGAGCGAAGAGGAAGATCATTCACTCAGTAAAGAAAGATCCGAGGGTGAATGCCTCTAAACTAGCTTCATCGATGTCCTCTACAATCGGGAAAAAGATCTCAGTTAAAACAATTCGACGTACCCTTCACCAATATGGGTTTCATGGCAGTACACCAATACGAAAGCCACTCATCAAGTATGTGAATAGACATAAGAGAGTTATTTTCGCCAAAGAACATCGTTTAAAGCCTATTTCTTTCTGGAACACTGTAATATTTTTTGATGAAAGTAAGTTTAATATTTACGGAAGCGATGGACGATTTAAAATATGGACAGAAGCTGGGAAAGCACTGGCACCTAAAAACACCATTAAGACAGTCAAGTTCGGAGGTGGATCTGTCCTCGTTTGGGGTTGTATGTCGGCTGGAGGAGTTGGAGAGCTTGCTTTTATTGATGGTCTTATGGACAAACATGTACATTTGGGGATTTTAAATGATAACTTGAAAAAAAGTGCCAGTAAGTTGGGACTTGGGTCAAGCTTCATATTCCAGCAGGACAATGACCCCAAGCATACAGCGAAGATTGTGCAGTTATACTTGCTGTACCATTGCAAGAAGCAATTGCACACTCCAGACCTAAACGTCATCGAAAATTTGTGGTCGCAATTAGAGAAAGCTGTACATGAGCACGAGATCACAAGCAAGGAAGTTCTCAAGAAGGTTCTGAGAGAAGAATGGGCTAAAATTTCTGTTGAAACCACTAAAACACTAGTAGAATCTATGTCCAGAAGATTACAAGCTGTAATTCAAGCAAAAGGTTATGCAACAAAATATTAATTTGTACGTTAAAAGAAAATTAATAAAGGTGTATACTTATTTTTGTGGTGTTGTTTTTCCTCTCGTCTCAGATCTTTTATTTTTTTTCGTAAAAAATAAACATAACAATTTTATAAGTATAGTACAGTAAAGCATAGACTAAAGTATATAAGGTAAAAAATTCAATCATCTTAAAGCAATATTTAATTTGTAATTGCAAAAAGTCTCTAAGTTTCTAAGGTGTATACTCAATTTTGTGGCCCACTGTACATTCATAACGACAATCGTTGAACCATCCGAGTTATTAAGATTCATTTTTTCTTTCATATAAGATCATTGGAAAGCCAGAAATAGAACAACACTTAAAGCAAGGAGGCTCAGACCACGGCCCGCGGGCTTGGGCAGATGGGGTTATAGGATATTTTTCAACTTTCAGAAATCAGTAGGATCCACTTTTCAGAAACTATAATAACAAATATACCAGGAGAAATAAGTAAAAATGTCTTATATATTCTAGATTGTAGTACATGTTTAGCGACAATCATGGAACCATTCGAATTATTTCGATGCGTTTCTACCTTCATATATGATCACTAATAAGCCAGAGATAGGACTACCATAATCAGATTCAAATCTTAATAGCACAGTTGTTTTGAATCAAATTCCTTGTTAAGTAAATTACAGCAACACAGAAAAAGGAAAACTACAGCGAGTGGAAGCGGAACATTATTCTGATGAAACTGACGGATTCCCGCTCTAAATAGGAAGTGACGACGTGCGTTCATAAATGCGCACAAAATGAACAAAACAGCCTCGCCCACTTCCTTAACAAAAGTTGCTCTCTTTCTCGATGACAAGTTTGTTTAACTTTAAAAAAAACAAAAACAAAAAAAACAGAATATTATTTCAAATTATTACACTCATAACAAAAATCACAAAAAAAAGTTTCACAAATGCTTCAATACGCTTGAAAAGTTCACAAAGATTGCAAGTTGCTTGAAGTTAGACGAAGCTGGATTTGGATTGATTAGATTTGTCGCTCTACGGTCATTTTTTTAGCACACTAAATAGACGGGGACCTACGGGGATGTTTAATGTGAATTCCAAACCACTAGCAAACATCCATGCCATCCCTAGGATTCGAACGTGAAGCTTGTGGTATCAACGGCCAGAGCATTAGAAAATTGGGCATCAGGCCGCGACGAAAGTGGAAGCTAGCAAATAAATTGTCTTTATAAAACTGGCTATAATACGATTTATTTTTGCCAATAAAGTTGCGTAAAATACAGAAGCAAATATTTCTGACAATGAAAAAACCTACATTTAAAGTTATTGATGTTTCAAAATCAATATTTGTATAGACCATTCACAAGAGGCAATGATTCTATGCCAAGGTTACTACAGATCGTTACTAACAAGCAGAACATCTTAGTTTCTCTAACAATTCGCCTTATACGTACATGATACTTTAATTCAATGTTAATGGATGTGTGATGTAAATGTATGGCGGATTAGTGTGTACTGTGCTGTGCTGTGCGGTGTGGTGTGGTGTGGTGTGGTGAGAGGTCTTTCTCCCTGTTTCTCGGTGCGTGTGTGTGGGCGTGTTTCGCGGAGGAGATATGGTAAATACAGTCTTCACAAGTTTGTGCATTCCTATTTTAAAGTATAAGAAAATATAAAAAATTATGTATATCACTAAATTACTAAACTGTACTGTATATGTATTATTATCATAATTATATACACTCAAGTGCCAAAACATTATGACCACCCCTACATTTTGCAATGAACTCGCCTGGATGACGTGGAAGGCACGTGATCAGGTGGAAGTGGTATTTAACTGCTGCTGGAGAGTCTGAAGAATCATTCTTCAGATTCCTTAAGTAAGTGAAAGGTGACAGGTGGTCATAGTGTTTTGGCTCTTGAGTGTAAATATACAATATACATTAATTTTATATTATAACACTGGTTTCTAAACGATCAAGAGAAATGATTGTAGGCCTGGTTGCATTTTAAGCCATTTAATAATAATAATAATAATAACTATAATAAAAGCAGCAGCAAATAGGGTAAAATAAAAAGGAGAAGAATAAAGATAAAAAAAAAGGTGGTTAATAATAAGGGATCGAAAGAGGTAAAATAAAAAAAGGTTAAGAAAAGGGCTTTAATAATAATAAAAAAAAGCGAAAAGGATAAATAAAGGGTTTTGATTAAAAATAAGTGTAAGTAGCGCATAAGAAGCATGCTGTAAGGAATGAAAAGAAAATTTTCTTTCTAATGCAGCTGGCAAACATAGACACCTTGGTGTTGGATGCCTTAAGGCAAGTGCTGCACAGACGTACCCACTTTGCATTACCCAGGGGGCGCGTGTAACTTGAAGATAAGCCACGGACACAGAGTAACAATGCCCCCGCAACGCTCTACGATCCTATTAGACCGGGACCTACTTTTTAAAGTGGATTCCGAACCACTACAAACAACCATGGCACCGCCGGGACTCGAACCCGAAACCTGTGGTATCGAGCGCCAGAGCGCTAGTCACTCGGCCATTTAGGCCCATGAAAAGAAAATACGAGAAAAGAAAAAAAGCTATGAACAATTAGGATTGGGATTATTAGTGCGGTCACAAGTTAAAAAAAAAAAACAGGCCGACTGCAAATAGCGGTAATTTAAGAATACAGCTCACAAAAATAAAGATTAAACTCTTTGATCACAAAAAAAAAAAAAAAAAAAAAAAAAAAATCAAACTCATTCTTCTCATTAAGATTATTTTGAATGTTGTATTCGCAATTTTTATTTTCATAACGTTTCATACGTTTGACTTTAATAGTTTTATTAATTACAAGCTTCAAAGTGTCTTATTTATAACATGTTTGTTTACTATGTTTCAAGACGCAGGTAGAGTACATATAGATATAAATAGATATAAAAGAACAAACTTTAACTATATCTTTCTGTTATATATATATATATGCTTGTAAATAAAAATTAAAGTGTTCCCACGATCCTGAAAGTGGCCCTCTACTATAGGCCGAGACGTTACAATGGTCATTTTGCGTACACTTTAGGCTAATTAGAACAGAACTTACAGTTTAACATAATTGCAAACCACTACTACTACACCACATCACACCGGTGTGCCTAGAGCTGAGTTGTCCCTTTACAGTTTGGGAATGATGTGGGTGAGAAGATGTCTGAATGGACTCTGTGATGCTCTACGGTCATATGATTGATTGGCTCTGTGACGCTCTATGGTCATATGGTCTGCCGGGATTTGAACCCGATACCTGTGGTACTCAGTGCCAGAGTGCTAGACTCTCGGTCATCAGGCCCGATTCCAAACCATTCACAAACATCCATGCCAGCGCCAGGATTCGAACCTGCAGCCTATGATACCAAGGCCAGAGCGTTAACCAATAGCCATCAGGGCGCCGTGTGTTTTATGAGTTCCCTTACTGCAATACCCGAACTTGGGCCTGATGGTCGAGTGGCTAGCGCTCTGGTGCTCGGTACCCCAGGTTTCGGGTTCGAGTCCCGGCAGTGCCATGGGTGTTTGTAGTGGTTCGGAATCCTCTTTAAACTGTAGATTTAGCCTAAAGTGTGCACAAGATGACCGTAGAGCGAGAAACCAAACCAAACCTCTATTTCGGTGCGGCCGATAGCCAGTTGTCTAGAGCTCTGTGCCGCAACATGACTGTAGAGCGGCAAACCAAGCAATACCCGAGTCCCATCCTGCTTTGTGTTCTATTTTAAAAAGTACATAAACGTTTAATCATTCTTTGATTTCTATTGCAGGCCTTTTAAGAAAGGCCTGCAATACAGGACCTTTTTTTCTGAGTTTTCTTTTCTTGAGTTTCAATGGTAAAATTTATCTTTTGATTACAAGTTCCCTCTCAAATTATAAGACGTTATCCAATCATAAGCTACATAAGGACTAATTGACTAGCGCTCTGGCCTTTGATACCACGGGCTTCAGATTCGAATCCTGGAGGTGGCATGAGTGTTTGTGAGCGGTTCGGAATTCACGTTAAACTGCAAGTCCCAGCCTAATTAGCCTAAAGTGAGCAAGAAAATGACAGAGTGACAGATCAAACCCATCATTTGGACGGCCTGATGGCCAATTGACTAGCATTCTGGCCTTTGGTACGAAGGAGGGCAATGCCTTCCAAGAGGACCTTTAAGACGAACTATGCGCATGTGCACGTGCATGTCTGTCGTATGAGAGAAAACCCGGAAGACTCCCCACAGGTAGTCCGATTAACGGGGCAAGATACTGAACACCACAAACACCTTCCAGTCTCCTTGTTTTTGAAACAGTATCGGCATCGACAACAATGCCACCAGAGGATGGAATCTCAACCTTATTACTCATCAGCGGTTTACACTGCCAATGAGCCACGACTTGGGCACGCTGAATTTGTTGCATCTATGACGTTTTAGTGCAGCCTGATGGCCAACTGGCTGGCGTTTTGGCCTTTGGTACGATGGCCGTCAGGTTCGAATCCTGGTGATTGCATGGATGTTTGTGAGTGGTTCAGAATCCACGCTAAACAGTAGGTCGCGGTCCAATTAGCCTAAAATGTGCACAAAATGACCGTAGAGCGACCAAACAAAACCTATCCAGTCATAGAAAAGAGGATGAATTTATCATGTTTTGATGATACCATAAAAATACTTTATGTAGTAATATAAAAAAAAAGAAAGAAATGATTCGTTAGCATGTCTAAATAAAATCGAAGTATACGAGCTCGTATCTAGGCTAATCTCAGAAATGGCAGATTTTAATTTTACGTGTTTATAAATTCAGTCAAAAGCTGTGATATATTTTGTTTCAATACAAATCAATACCTCAACGAGTTAAAAACGATGTTAATAAAGTCACAACAGAATCAATTCATTGATTAAATAACCGATCTCTAAACGTTTCGGTTGACAGTTATTGCTGGCTTTTCCGGTAAATGAGGCTGTCAATGATTTAACTGAGTCGCTCTCAAACTTTGTGAAGTCGGGGGCATTTACAAATCTACAAATAATTGTAGGTTCATTATATACAAATTTCTGACAAATTAATATCCGCTACTAACACCTAATAGTTTTATACCCAGTAGTTCTATTCCACAGAGTACAATTTACAGACAGAGGACAAAATTGTCGTTCTATGGTCATTTTGTGCCCATTTTAGGCTAAATAGAGAGGGACCTACAGTTTAACGTAGATTCCGAAGCACTTAGAAACATCCATGCCACCTCCAGGATTCGAATCTGAAGCCAGTGGTAAGAGTGCTAGAGAATTAGCTATCAGACCGCTACAAACAAAAGGTTTCAGGGAGCCTGAATGGCCGAGTTTCTAGAGCTCGGTGCCCCAGGTTTCGGATTCGTGTACCGGTGGTGCCATAGTTGTTTGTAGAGGTTCGGAATCCACTTTAAACCGTAGGTCCCGATCTTATATGATATAGAGAGTTGTCTTGAAGTTTAATCAGACTTCAGTCCTTGTGGTTCCCCGCTAAAAGGGAAGCTGTATATTACTTTTAGCCATGGACCAGTCGCCTGCGGCGTGGTCTTTTGGACCTGGTTTAGGCTTTCCTGTACCTGGGGAATTAGTAACAACAAGGAGTTTCAGAGGTAGCAGATGAAATTTTGTAATAATATTAAAAATTACATGGACGCTAAAGCTTCTAGTAGCTAACCATGGAAGTGACCGTTCCTAGTTTCTCGAAAACCTTTTTTGACGCATTACTGCTGTTTGGCGACATTTTATGTGAATAAAAGAAAAAAAAAAGCAACCAGACAAGTGAGTTATTGTAATGCAAGCTATCTTTGATTTTAAAAACTGACAAGAAAAAAAGTAATTAGAAGTAAGTAGAAAAAAGCTAACTGAAATTTTAATTAATAAATAATTTTATATAACACATTTTTCTACCTGTATGCATTTTCTCAAATTTTAAAGCTGTAGCTCTTAAAAGATATTAGTAAAAAAATGGTTTTATACCTGGTGCGTAACAAAAACTTACGAAGAAATCTTCCCTAAGGTTTTTTCATAATTAAATAAAAACTGCAATTTTAAAGTGTTATAGTTTCATTGTATAGCTATAACAAGACACTACACTAAAAAAATGAATTAAATATCAATTTTTTGTTACAATTTATTGTAGCTTCTTTTATAACAATGTTAGTGATTGTTTTATAAAAAAAATAAATACGTCTTTACTTTTTGGTTATGTTTCTAAATTTAAATTATCTAATATAGAATACTTGTTAAAAATATTGAAAAATTATTAATTCAATTTGGTAAAAAATTTAATTCAAAGATAAAATAAATCTTAAATAGATGACGATGTATATATTTATAATTATTTTACTTCCAAAAATGACGATATGATCCTTAAATGAATATGAGGGTAAAAGGGATTTCTATTTTAAAGACTTCTCTTTTTTTATTACAAATATAAAAACCTTATTTTACTTTTTAAATGGATATTAATATTTATTTTCATGTAAAATTTAATATATTATAAATAACCAAATCTTGCCATACTGGGCTATATTTGATAGTTAAAAATATGGAATAAATTTCAGCTTTTATACATTAGTTCGGCTTATGTTCCATTATTAAAAATTAATATGTTAAATTTTTAGATTGTACGGCATTGTTTTGTTCTCGAAAAAAAAAGTGCTCGAAACATACCTTAGTGACATCGTGATTTTTTTTTTTTTTTTATATGGAGTAGAGTTTTGTCTTCAGTTCAAAAAAACTCCGTCATTAATTATTTTAATTTATTACGATTGGTTTGTCGCTCTACGGGCATTTTTTGCTAACTTTAGGCTAATACAGGGACCTACAGTTAAATGCGGATTTCGAACCACTCCCAAACATCCATACCACCGCCAGGATTCTTAACCTAAAGCCTGTTGTAAAAGGGCAGAACGCTAGCCAATTGGCCGTCAGGCCGTTAATTTATTACGAACTGAGCCATGAGCACTGAGCACTGACACGAGCATGAGTACTGAACCACTGGTGAGTATGAGGGCTGAGGTTAAATCTGCTGCCACCTTTGTTGTAGACACTGTTTCAAAAAAGAGAAGAGACTAGATGGCGTTTGGGATGTCCAGCCTCTTGCCTCGTGAGACGAACTACTTGTTTGAAGTTTTCAGGGTTTTCTCCCGTACGATACGTAAATGCGGGGTAGTTTCTTCTACCTAAAAATCCCACCCGAAAAGCACTGCCCTCTTTTATCAGCGACGTGCAGCCTTCTGCCTACGGGTGCTCCATCACAACAGAAGCTGCCCCTTTCCCTCCATCCATGAGTAGACTGCTCATGGGATACACTGCAGGACACTGAGGATTAGACACAATACATCTATTATGACTCCTATTGTAGCGTTCATAGCATTTAAATCAGAACTTTATATAATATCATAGTTGTAATATTATGCACATCCTTAACTACTCGTTTATAATTAAAACGAGCCAACGGCCGTACCCTGCTGAATATACCGGTTCTCGTTAGATCACCGAAGTCAAGCATCATTGGGCGCGGTCAGTACTTGGGTGGGTGACCACCTGGGAACACCGCGTGCCGTTGGCATTCACAAATTTGGGACCTGAATGGCCGAGTGTCTAGCGCTCTGGCGCTCGGTGCCACAGGTTTCGGGTTCGAGTCCCGGCGGTGCCATGGGTGTTTGTAGGGGTTCGGAATCCACTTTAAGCCGTAGGTCCCGGTCTCCTATGACTGTAAGAGCGTCACGGAGCAAAAGTCAGACTTCTACCTACGAGTGCTCCATCACAACAGAAGCTGCTTCCTTCCCCTTCAATCATGAGCACGTATGGGCTCGTGGGCTTCGCCAGCCAAGTGGTATAAGAAACAACAACAACAACAACATAATTAAAACGTATATATCTGTATAAATAAATATAATATAAATAATCGTACAGGATCGGGAACCGATAAAATGATATCGAGGTATACATCCGCCTTGAAATAATTCAAGATTATATACATCCTGTTTGGAAACTAAATATTTCGTCTCGTATACGACCTCTGTTATTCATCTCATGTGCATCAAAATCTTTTTTTGACAGGATGTCAAAAAAAGTTGTACAGAAGTACCACAACAAAATCAGAACAAGTCATCATAGTACCCTCTAGAATGATAGACTATGACACATTTTCCGAAATATGCTCAGCAAAATTAAGAAACACAGTTCTTATAGGTTGTTTTTATAGTAAACATCAAATCTGGTGATTCTCAACCAGCAGGTAATAGAGACAAACTTAAATTTGGTAATTTTTAATTTCAGAGTCATCAAACCTTTTCGCCCCAGATGGCTTGATCATATTTTTAGATGCGATACTACGAATACTGTTTAAATATGTGACTTTTGCAAATGTACATGGTAAAAGGAAAATGAGGTAGACCTCGTAAAAGATGGATAGACTGCGTAGAGTCATTAAAAATCAATCATTGGCCGACTGTGGCGTCTGATAAGATCTGTTGGAGGAAGCTTGTTGACACGGCCTTTGGCCTCTAACAGGCTGTAATGCAAGTAAAGCAGAGAGAAGAATTTTTCATTTATGTACGCATTTCATTCAACTTCTTTTGTGGTTAAGTATTGTAATACCCAGAAGTGGGAAGTCGGAATCGGGAATACAAGAATATAAATCTCGGAAGTGTCGGGAATTGGTTTTTGAAGGAGTCGGTTTAAAATAATGTTTAGCTTTCCAAAATGGGCCTGAATGGCCGAGTGGCTAGCGCTCTGGCGCTCGGTACCACAGGTTTCAGGTTCGAGTCCCCGGCGGGGCCATGGATGTGTGTAGTGGTTCGGAATCCACTTTAAACAAGATCTAGCACGATGGCAGAGCGTTGCGGAGGTAGTGCTACTCCGCTTCCGTAGCTTATCTTCCAGTTACACGCACCTCCTGGGTAGTGGTAAGTGAGTAACGTCTGTGCCGCACTTGCCTTAAGGCATCCAAGACAACTATCTAAGTGTTTGCCAGCTGCATTAGAATAAAAAAAAAGTTTTCCAAAATTATGGAATTAATGATAAAATTAAATATTAAAGAGTGACTTCTATTGCATTCTTCCACAATACAACCACTAGCAAATACAATTCATTCTTTAGCAGCAAACCAAGTTAGTTTTTCTCAGAACTAAGGCTTTTAAAAATCTGTCTTGGACCCACGGTGGAAGAAGATCTCGTAGAAGCTATTCAATTTCTAAGAAAGAATAAGATCTTATGTATTACAAATGCAGCATCTTTGGGATTAAAATGTACAATTTTCTATTGTTTCTATGTTATTGGCTTTATGGCCGAGTGACTAGCTCTCTGACGCTCGATGCCACATGTTTCGGGTTCCAATCCAGGCAGTGCCATGGACGTTTGTAGTGTGTACCACTTTAAACTGTAGGTCGTTGGGCGTAGGGTGATAACCCTACCCCGGAAAGAAGAAAAACATCTATCGTGTCGTAATCTGCCAGTAGGCAGACGGCATTGGCCCACCACGAGGTTATTGCGTCAATGTTTGGGTGGTTTGGTTGGTCGCTCTACGGTCATCGCACAGCTTAGGCTAAACAAATAGGAACCTACAGTTTAATGTGGACTCCGAACCACCAATAAACATCCATGCCACCGCCAGGATTCGAACCTGAAGCCTTCGGTAACCAATGGCCAGAGCGCTAACCAGTTGGCAATTAAGCCGCTGTATTGCGCCAATGAGAATGATGTCTTAAATTATGCTGAAATACTTATGTACCTTCTAATTTAGTGCTGTTATTTTTATAGGACCTTATTGTTGTTATTGTGGGTTGTTACAAGATCAGTGCAAAAAAAATTTTTTTGTAGTTTTACTAGTTCAATTAAAAAATTATTTCACAAATTTTTTAAGTCCATTAATTAAGATCGCAGTTCATAGAAATAAGGTAAAGAATCAGAAATTAGTATAAAAAATTCGATCCAGGTGTGGAAAATTTTCCACGACAATTCCAATATCATCAACATATAATTCTTTTCGTTTTCAGCATTATGAAAATCGAAATTGCTTCCTTGCAGATCCAATATTTTGCTTAGTAATTAATAACAGTAACAAAAGACCAGTCTAGATGATACTGTAGTTCAGAAAGGAAAAATAAATTCATTAATTTGCTTAATTTAATTAAATTAAGTTCGACACGAGGGATAATTAGACCGAGACTTACAGTTTAAAGAGGTTTCCGAACCACTTCAAATAACCATGGTACCGCCGGAATTCAAACCTGAAACATCTGGTACCAAAGGCCAGAGCGCTAGCCACTTAAACATCAGACGTCCACTACTGCTACTAACCGATACGTCCAATGTAAATTCCAGGAACGTCACATATCAAATATTATGTTCCATAAAAATATTCATTCTAATATTGGGTCAGCAATTAAGTTCTTCCTCTTTTCAGCATTTAAAAGCATCGTTGAAAACCGAACGAACTTTCTTGCAAAGCCAATATTTTGCTTAGTAATTAATAACATTATCATTATCATCAGTGCCGAAACAGCCCCATAATAGGCCAAGGCCGTCTGTCTACTGGCAGATTTCGATACAAGAGATCTTTTCTTTTTACGGGGTGGGATTGCCCAACGCCGTACAGTCATATTAGACAGGGCCTGACGGCCAAGTGGCTAGCGCTCTGGCCTTTGGTACAACATTGGTTCCACACCTCAGGTTTCGGGTTCGAATTCCGGCGGTGCCATGGATGTTGTAGTGGTTCGGAATCCACTTTAAGCCACTCACACCGCTCTACGGTCTCGCATGACCGTAGAGCGTCACTCACAAATCAGACTTCTCGCCCACATCATTCTCAAACTGTAAAGGGGCAACTCAGCTTTAGACAGAGTGATGTGGTGTGCTGTAGTAGTAGTAGTAGTAGCAGTAGCCATATTAGACCGAGGTCTATGAGTTTAAATTGGAATCCGAACCACTACAAAAATCCATCGCCGGTACTCGAATGCGAAACCTCTAGCTCAGAGAGCTAGTCACCCCGGCCATCAGGCCCCAAAAGAAACAGAAGCAAAGAAACATCCAGGGGTACGAAGCTTTCATAAAATGAACAATTACATTTCTTTAAGATTTTAATCCATGAACTAAATATTTAATTAAATATGCCTTTCGGTTTATTGCTTTCAGTGTTAACGATGAAGTGTTGGCTGACATGTTTGAGGATTTAAATACGAGGTATGAAATTTACCGTATGGAGAAAATGATAAGCAGTTTTTATCTAGTATTTTGGCTTTATTTACTCCAGCTTTTGTTTTAGAGAAATGCTACTGGCAAATACTCTTATCGCCCTGCCGAAAAACAGTCAGTCCTGACCTTGGAGCAGGGCCAATATTCCCTCGCGTAGCTGTAAACAACGGCATTCATTCAGATCCGAGTCGTAACTACTCTAAGGATAACGACAGCAATAACAGGCCAAATTGTGTTCCCCTCTGCATAAAATTGGTTTATGCATTCTTTGCCATCAGCTGCAGAAATAGTGCAGTTGCAGAATAAGGATACACAAACCATGGCCATCGTTGCTTTTTCCTTATTTTTTAAAATAAAATTGACATATTATTTGTCTAAACATTTGTTTCCAATTGATTGGGATTAAATAATTCGCAATCAACTAAATAGCTGGGGCCTGATGGCCGAGAATCTAGCGCTCGGTACCACAGGTTTCGGGTTCGAATCCCGACAATGCCATGGATGTTTGTAGTGGTTCGGAATCCCCTTTAAACCGTAGGTCCCGGTCTAATAGGATCGTAGAAAGTTGTCCCCCATCATGCGTCCATCCGATTTCACCCACATCATTCCCAAACTATAAAGGGGCAACCCAGCTCTAGGCACAGTAATGTGCCTAGAGTAATAGTAGTAGTAGTAATCAACTAAATAACTGAGATTGTAACTAGGTAATTAGGTAATACATTAAAAAAATGAGCAATTGTAGTGTTGTGGGTTGGGATTTGGTTTGTCGCTCTACGGTCATTTTGTGCACACTTTAAGCTCATCAGACTGGCACCTACAGCTTAACGTGAATTCCGAACCTCTCACAAACATCCATACTACCGCCAGCATTCCAATCTGAAACCTGCGGTACCAAGGGTCAATGCGCTATATTGTGGGTTTAAGCAACTGGATTGTAACTGGATGTGGTTAGGTAGAGACTTGCACAAATTGGAGTACCCCGCAGCTTTATTGACACACGCACTAACAGAACACATATATAATTAGAGACAGACACTATTTAACACATTTAAAGACAGGCAATTATAGATTCGTGGAAGGATTCCCTTCTCAGCCGAAATCCCGATACTCAGGTTACGCTGAATGCGCCGAATATACTACCTCTCCGGGTGAGAGCCTAGAGGCCAACTTATAAACATCCTCATCAGTGACATAACAAGCCCATGGTGCGCCAAGGCCGTTTGCCTGCTGGCAGATTTCTAAACAAGACATGTTTTCTTTTTACGGGGGTAGGGTTACGGGAGGAAAAAAAATCATTGATTTTCTATTGTATTTTATTTTTACCAAAATGACACATTTTTTAAGTCACTAAATTTCATGAAAAATAAAATCAATTTGACACATTTCAATTTACACTACTTTATATCCGATTTTCATGTGGTTTTATTTGTCACCCTTGCAAACATGAGGATGCCCATAAAAAAACTATGTAACAACAAAAAAAAAAAGCTGGAATTCTTTTTTCCAAGCTACCCAAGATCAATATATACCTCCACCGAATAAAAATCTGTTTCTTCACTTTGTCCGCAATTGTTTCCTTTCTACGGAGTAAATCCTGGATGGAAAAATCCACAGAATCCTCCATCGAACACACTCATTCCTGTAGCGTCGACACAAATGTCTCTTTCGGACATTGCTTGATGACACTTACTACGATGGCAGACGAAATGCGTCGCTTAAGAATCCATTTGGAAAAACTGTTCTCCGTTTCTTTATCATCTTTTCTGACCACCCCTTCCCTATCCCTCCCTGACATTTGGGTCGTTCATCGCTTCAATTCAGCATTCTTCATTCGGTCGATTGGCTGGAATTTTTATTTCCCGTAAATTCTTGTAGGTTTTCAAACTAACGATCTTGGAATCCCTTCGCACAAACCTGCAGTTTGACATATAGCTAGAACTGTGTTCAGCACTTTTTAATCATTAATTTTTCTTTTTTAAAAAGAAAATTATAAAGTAGAAGAAAATCCGTTGATTCTTTATGTTTATCATGGAGTTTCTTCTGAGTTTCTGGAGAGTCTTCATTGACACGGCAATTAATAAAATATTCTTGTTTAAACACAGTCGTAACAAGTATAAAGCTGGATGGATGGCGAGTTTGGCGTGAAACGATACGTTATGATAGTAATTTCCTTGCACTACTACACATAATAATGTTTTATGATAATACATAATATAATATCCATATAATGATTTCGCATAAACTGATAAGAAAAGTGGATATTTACTGTAAACTGATGATGATAATTATGTCATATAAAATTGATGTTATTGATATCATAAAATGATGAGTATAGATGTATAATTTGACAAGAGTATAGATGTATAATTTCATGAAGGTAAAGATATCGCATAAATTGTTGAAAGCAAAAATATCGTTTAAATTCATGAGGGTAAAAAATATCGTATAAATTGATGAGGATACAAAATTTTTAATAATAAATAACAAATGACTGTGGAAAAAAAAGTCAATTTCTATTGTGTTCCATTTCTACAAACGTGGTACATTTTCTTAAGTCACTTAACTTCTTGAAAAATAAAATTCATTTGTCACATTACATTAGCATCGCACTCCTCACATTTCATTTCAAGACTATTTATATCTGATTATATTTCATCATCCTTTCAAACATGAAACCCGTAAAAAAAGTATGTATCAACAACAAAAAAAGCTGGAATTCTTTTTCCAAGCTACCCAAGATCAATATATACCTCCACCGAATAAAAATCTGTTTCTTCACTTTGTCCGCAATTGTTTCCTTTCTACGGGGTAAATCATGGATGGAAAAATCCAGAATCTCCCATCGAACACACTCATTCCTGTACCGTCGACACAAATGTCTCTTTCGGACATGGGCCGATGACACTTTCTACGATGGCAAGCGAAATGCGTCGTTTAAGAATCCATTTGGAAAACGATTCTCTGTTTTTTTATCATCTTTTCTTTTATTTCGTCACCTTTGCAAACATGAAGCCCATAAAAAAAATATGTACCACCAATAGATATTCTTTCTCCACGCTACCCAAGACCAATACAGTTCCACCTCCACCGAACAAAATCTTTTCCTTCACTTTGCCCACAACTATTTCCTTTCCCAATCGCACACACTCATTCCTGTAGCCCTAACACAAATGTCTCTTTCGGACATTGCTCAATGACACTCACCATGGCAAACGAAATGCATCGCTTAAGAGTCCATTTGGAAAACTCTTCTCTGCTTTTTATCATCTTTTCTGTTCCCAACCCCCATCCCTCCCTCACGTTTGGGGGCGTTCATCGCTTCAATTCAGATTCTTCATTCGGTCGATTGGCTCAAATTTTTATTTCCCATGAATTCTTGTAGGTTTTCAACTAGCAATAGTGGTATCACTTCGTATAAACCTGCAGTTTTAGAAGATGTAGCTGGAACCGTTTTCAGCACTTTTTAATCATTAAAGATAAAATGTAAGAAAATCTGTTGATTATTTTTGTTTGAGTTGTCATCATTGCAAAGACAATTAAAAATTAATTTTTGTTTAAACACAATCACAATCAATATAACGTTGGATAGGTGACGAGTTTGGAGTGAAAGAATACATTTTTATAGTAACTACCTTGCATTACTACACAAAATAATGTCTTATGATCATGATAAAAATATTGTAACCATAATCAAGATAATGATTTCGGATAAAGGTCGGGTATTTAGTGTAAACAGATGAGGATAATTATGTCGTATAAATTCATGTTATAACTCTTAAAATGATAAGAGTAGCGATGTATAATTATACGAGGGTATAGATTTAGAATTTGACGAGAGTATAGATTTAGAATTTTATGGGAATACGGATATATAATTTCATGAGGCTAAAGAAATCGTATAAACTGATGAGGTTTAAAGATATCGTATAAATTAATGAGGATTAAAGATATCGTATAAATTAATGAGGATTAAAGATATCGTATAAATTGATGAGGATACAAATTTTTAATAATAAATAGAAAATGAACGTGAAAAAAAAAATCATTGAATATCCATTGTATTTTATTTCTACAAAAGTGGTATATTTTTTATGTCCCTTAATTTCCCGAAAAAAAAATTTAATTTGTCACATTTAACTAACACCAGAATCACCTCATTTCATTTTATGCTATTTTATATCCGATTTTCATGTGGTTTTATTTCGTCACCCTTGCAAACATGAAGATACCCATAAAAAAACTATGTACCAACAAAAAAAAAGAGTTCTTTTACCAAGCCACCCAAGATCAATATACACTTCCCTCTCCACCGAATAAAAATCTCTTTCTTCACTTTGTCCACAACTATTTCCTTTCTACGGCGGAAACCATGGATGGAAAAATCCACAGAATCCCCCATCGAGCAACTCGTTCCTGTAGCGTCAATACAAATGTCTCTTTCGGACACTGGTCGATGACACTTACAGTACGATGGCAGATGAAATGCGTCGCTTAGGAATCCATTTGGAAAACTGTTCTCGGTTTTTTATCATCTTTTCTATCCACCTTCAATCCCACCCCTTCACGTTTCGTTTCATGGCTTCAATTCAGATTCTTCATTCGGTCGATTTGCTGGAATTTTTTATTTCCCATGAATTCTTGTCGGTTTTCAACTAGCAATCTCGGTATCACTTCGTATAAACCTGCAGTTCGAGATGTAGCTGGAACTTTTTTTAGTACTTTTAATCATTAATTTTTTTTTAAAAAAAAGATACAATATAAGAAAATCCGTTGATTTTTTATGTTTATCGTGGATTTGCCTTGATTGAGACGACGATTAATAAAATATTCTTATTTAAACACAATCGTAACCGGTATAACGTCGGATAGGTGGCGAGCTTGGCATGAAACGATAAGTTTTGATAGTAACTTCCTTGCACTACTACATAAAATGTCTTATGATAATGATAAAAATACTGTAACCAATGATCAAGATAACAATTTGATATAAACTGATGACAAAAAAAGGGTATTTAGTGTAAACTGATGAGGATAATTATGTCAAATAAATTGATGTTAAAGATGTCATAAAATGATGAGAGTTTAGATGGATAAGTTGAAGAGAGAATAGATGAGGTAAATGGATAATGGATGAGGGCATAAATGGATAATTTGATGAGGGTATAGATGAATAATTTGATAAGAGAATAGACGTATAATTTCCCATGGGTATATATATCGTATAAATTGATACTGTTTAAAGGTATCGTATAAATTGATGAGGGTTAAAGATAGCAAATAATTTCAAGATAGTTAAATATATCGTATAAATGGATACGGTTTAAAAATATCGTATAAAATAATATGGTTTAAAGATATTGAAATAATATGGTATAAAGATTCGTGAGGGTTGAAGATATCGTATAATTTCAAGAGGGTTAAATATATCATATAACTTGGTGAGGATTAAAGCTATCGTATATATTGATGAGGATACAAAATGTTTAATAATCAATAGAAAAGGACTATGAAAAATAAATCATTGAATTTCTATTCTGTATTATTTCTACATTTTTCTATTCTATACGTACATTTTTTTAAGTCATTTAATTTCCCAAAAAATAAAATCTAATTTGTCAGATAACTAAAATTACAAGCACCTCATATCATTTTAACACTATTTTATATCCGATTCTCTTGTGGTTTTATTTCATTCCCCTTTGCAAACACGTAGATGCCCTTAAAAAAACTATGTATTTATAAAAACTGAAAGTGACTGAAAAAAGCTGGATTTTTTTTCCTAGCTACCCAAGAGCAATTTACTTCCATCACCACCGAATAAAAATCTCTTTTCTTCACTCTGTCCACAACTATTTCCTTCCTACGGAGGAAATCACAGAATCTCCCATCGAACACACTCATTCCTGTAGCCCTAACACAAATGTCTCTTTCAGACACTGGTTGATGACACTTACTGCGATGGCAAGCGAAATCCGTCGCTTAAGAATCCATTTGGAAAACTGTTCTCTGTTTTTTATCATCTTTTCTATCCCCCTCCCCCTATTTTTTTAACACAATCGCAACTAATATAATGCTGGAAACGTGGAGAATTTGGCGGGAAACGTTACGTTTTTATAGTAGCTACCTCGCATTACTACATAAAAATGTTTTATAATAACGGTGATTAAAATATTGTAACTAATGATCATGATAATGATTTCGTATAAGCTGATGATTAACAATTTTTTTTTATAGTACTTGTTTAAGTCAATTCCTACTTTTTTTTCACTCTATTGCAGAAAGTCCTTTATAAATAATTTTCACTCATTTTTTAAGTTTATCTGGCGCCCTCTATGGATAGATACACATTAACATTAACATTTTAAACATTAATTAACATTTTAAAAAGCTGTATTCACATCCAGTGTCATCCACTACAAGTTCAAAAAAAATGTATTCGAACTTTGAATCAAAAGTATTATATTAAGGATTGGAAATGCGAACAAGATATATATAGGGAGAGTGTGAGCTAATAGGAGGAATTGAAAAAGAGGGTATTTAGTGTAAACGTATGAGGATAATAATGTAGTATAAATTGATATCATAAAATGACGAGACCATAGATGTATAATTTAATAATTTGATTAGGATATAGATGTCATTATTTGATGACAGTATAGATGTATAATTTGAAAAGAGTAATAATATTTCTTAATATAATAATTTGATAATATAATAATTTGACCAGGATTTAGATGTACAATTTGATGAGATAATAGATGAGGGTATTTGATGGGATTATTTGATGAGGGTATAGATGTATAAATTTGACGAGGGTAAAGATATCGTATCAATTTTGAGGATTAAATATATCGTATAAATTGATGAGGGTTAAAGACATAGTATAAATTGAAGATAATGATGTGTTCACTTGGGTCAAACTCTTCATGGGTTGTTACTGTCTCAATGGAGATTAACTTTTCTGTAGCATAGCAAGATGGAATGAGTATTTTAACATTGGTCCATATCCATATCCTGTGTCCATATTGGTAGAAATGCTGAGAAAATGTGTTTTTAGATGAAGTGTTTGAAAAATATGGGACTTATGAAATTATATTGAATACTGTGTTGCTCCGTGCAATAAAATCTTTCTCATTTGTGTTATTACCACACAGCTATATCCATTTTTACAAGAATCAGTTAGAAAATCTTCATTCAGCATCTGACCCTAAGAATCTATATGGAATGTGTATATGGAAATTTTCCCACAATTCATTTTGGAACCATGTGTGACCTTGGAACCTTTCTTTTTAAATTTTAACTCCTTGTCCGTCTTTCGAATTTGATGATATTCAATTAGTTTTTGCCATCGTAAGTGTCATATTATTACTTTTTGTTTCTAAAAAATCCCATTAATGCTTTGTTCCTTTTTTTTAAAATCGATAAATTCTTATATGAATTCAATTACGCTAGAGATTGGCAAGTAGTTGGAAGTAATAGTTCAATACGATTCAATCACAGTTTTTAAAGAAAACATCGCTCAAGTTACTTCTTTATTGCGAACGAGCAATTACTGGTTAGATTATGGACAACATAGAAACGCCCTTTTTATACTTCAGAAAAGTCTCACTGTTTTGCATATCTATGGTTTGCTTTAATTTGTCGCTCTACGGTCATCTTGTGCACACTTTAGGCAAAATAGATCGGGACCTACAGTTTAATGTGAATTCCGAACCACCAACAAACATCCATGCTACAGCCAGGATTCGTACTTGAAGCTTGTGGTACCAAAGGCCACAGAGGTAGCCAATTGGCCATCAGGCCGCATTGCAAAATTTGGGTGCATTTTGGTACAAAATATTACAAGATCTACAATTAAATCTAACGGCTTTACTTTTTAAAAACAAGAAAAATAGTTAGTTGTATATCCATAGCAATCTTTTCAACATACAATAAAATATGTTTAAAATAGGAAAAAGAATTTGAGCAAACAAATTTTAAATCTTTAATAAAAGCAAACAGTAGCATTGAAAGAATACGGGAAGGTAAAAGTCATATTAATCGTCGTCTAGCGCCGAAATGAATTATTAAGAGCAGAAAGAAAGAGCAATTAACCTTCTGACCGACAATGACACGCGAGTCATGAGCGCCATAAATATCATGTAGTTTGTGTCTTAATCCACGTCTGGAACTGTAGAAAAGTTACTATATGTAATTCAAATACCTTGAGTATTAAAAATGAAACTTTGTAATAAGCAAGAAAAACTCAGCTGTTATTATTTTAAAGGCGAATAAAAGTATTTGAGGGAAAAAAATTGTTTTATATTCTAAAAATGTATAAATTTCTCAAAAATGACTTAATCAAATATTTTAAATCAGGCATTTTCTAAAACAGAGATAGAAGAAAAAAATGTTGTAATATTTCCTTAATTCTTTAAATACATATGAAGTGGATGAAATATGTTTTTTTTTATGCCACTTTGTCGACAGTAACATCTAGACCAAGTCCAAGAATCCGTATGGTTTAATGGAAGGGATGAAAGGGAACAGAGTTCAGACAGTTTCTGCTGTGACGGAGACAGTTTCTGCTGTGATGGAGACCCCGTAGGTAGAAGTCTGACTAGGCCCCGTGTCGCTGAAGAAGATTTGGTTTGGTTTGCCGCTCTACGGTCATCTTGTGCACATGAGGGCTAGACAAACCGGGAGCTACAGTTTAAAGTGAATTCCGAACCACTCATAAACATCCATGACACCGCCAGCATTCGAACCTGGAGCCTCGCTGAAGATGGTAGATCCTTCCGGGAGGTCTTTATGGGGAACTACCCCGCATTTGCAAAGATAATAATATCCTGCCTAAGGAGGGAAAGGGGAGGTAGAAGTCCGTCTTGGATCTGGGACACTGAAGGATTGCAGTGCCATCTGGCAGAACCTTCTGACAACCTCCGTCCTGATGCTCACTCAGCGCTGCCATTGAATCACAAGTCGTTCCGATTAATTATGTACAAGATGCGTTCAGATAATCAAATAAAATTTTTTAAATCATTAATAATAAACATTTCATTGGTTAAGCACAAATTTTAAATTTTCTAAACTCGAGTAATATGTCTTTGGATAAAATACCCTTATTTTAGCAAGAAAGGTGAAATTTTTATCTCAGATAGCCAAAAGTTATAGACATCTTCATCTTCAAAATTTTAATAATTGAAGATTTTAGAAAAATTAAATGCCCGACTCGTGGTTCAGTGGCAATGCGCGCCACTGCTGAGAATTAGGGTTGAGGTTCCATCCGCTGGCGGCTTTGTTGTAGACACTGTTTCAAAAACGAGGACATTCGAGGGCGGGCGTTATGGGTTCAGCTTCTTTGGGCGGACTATCTCTTGGGAGTATTCTGGGTTTTCTCCCATAGGATAAGCAAATGGGAGGGGGGTAGTCCTCCCGGAAAGAACTACCCTCTTTCACCGACATTGAGACAAGTCAGACTTCTACCTACGGGTGCTCCATTCACAACAAAAGCTGCCTCCTCCGTCCATGAGACCATATGGGTTTTCTGACTTGGTCTAGATGCTGCTGTCTGCCAAGTGGGATCAGAAAAAAAAATTAACACAACTTAATTATTTAAAAAAAACCATTGGCAATTAAATTTAAAAAATAAATCCTTCACATGCGTATATGTACAAATAATAATATTTTGGGACCTGATGGCTAACGCTCTAGCGCTTGGTGCCACAGGTCCCGGCGGTGCCATGGATGTTTGTAGTTGTTCGGTATCCATTTTAAGCAGTATGTCTCGGTCTAATATGGCTGTAGAGCGTTGGGCATAGGGCTGACTGCCCTACTACGTAAAAAGAAAACATCTACTGTCTATAAATCTGCCAGAAAGCAGACGGCCTTGGCCACCATAGGATTGTTACGCCATTGAGGAGGATGATGAATAATATTTCACTTGAAACAATAACAAAACGATATTCCATTATTTTAACCAAATAAACACACAAAAAAAGCCGCTCCAATTCATTTATATAATAAAAATATTGTATAATAAAAATATAGGGGCCTGAGGTCCGAGTGGCTAGCACATTCGGTACCACAGGTATCGGGTTCGAATCTTGGCTGTGCCATAGATGTTTGTAGGGGTTCGGAATCCACTTTAAGCCGTAGGTCCCGATCCTAATAGTATTGTAGAGCGTTGTGGGGATAGTGTTACTCGCGTCCGTAGCTTATCTTCCAGCTACACGTGCCCCCCTGGGTAGTTCTAAATGAGTAACAGCGGTACAGCCCTTGCTTATGGCATAAGGATTAACTGTACTGCCAGCTGCATTAGAACAACAACAACATAATAAAAATATTAATTTATATTAAATAGAAAGTATAAGATTATAATCTACAATTTCCAGTTATTTTAAAAATGAAATAAATTATGATATTAAGTTGGATAAATATATTCATCTGATGATTTTGAAGAAAAATCTTTGAACTATAGACACAACTTATAAAGAAAAAG
Organism: Caerostris darwini; assembly: GCA_021605075.1. Lineage (NCBI taxonomy): Eukaryota > Metazoa > Arthropoda > Arachnida > Araneae > Araneidae > Caerostris > Caerostris darwini. The sequence continues at coordinate 1,083,177 of BPLQ01013371.1, read as the reverse complement.
GAGATCTTTTTTATTTTTCAGTTTCGTAATCAATTGAGTAGAAAAAAAAAATTAAAAATCTTTCACCCCTTTCGAGAATGTAAAATTAGAAAACCGAAAAGGTTGTAGTTTCTATTAATGGATTGAGTTTTTCGTTTTGCTCGACTTCCAATCTGATTTTGCCAGGCTAAATATAACGCCGCAGAGAGAGAGAGAGAGGTTCAAAGAAATCTGTTCTTGAAACGGTATCAAGATTGCTGTCGTTCTTGCTTCTGGATTGTTATGTCGACGGCAAGGTTCGTTAGGTTTGTGCTCTGGGGGTGCCAAAACAACTGCAAACTTTCAAAAGCCGTTTTGGAATAAACAGGCTTGTGGTTTTTGCTCCCATAATTTAAAAAAGAAATTCCATTTGTAAAAAAAAAAGATTAGATTCCCTATGGATAATTGAAATCAATTAAAGATAATACTTGTTAAACTTGGAATTATATCGAAAGTCAATATATATATATATATATATAAAGTTATTTTAAACTAGATGGGGGGAACCCTTGAATATTTTTGCGGCCCGTGAGATGTATCACACTTTTACAAAATATATTTATCTCATAGTGGTCAACGTAGTGAAAACACATGTACACTCACGTCCATAAATTAAGGATAATGAAGTTCAGGCAAAGAAAGAGACAGAAGCAAAACAAATTTGACTTATTTGTAAAGTCTATTTATTAAACAAAAGGTAAAGAGCAAAAAAAAAGCTATATGTTTGACATAATTAATAAAAATTGCGATTTTTACTCCCTGGAGCAAATTTCAAAAAAGAACATATTTACAAAATACAGTATAACATGGTTAGTAGGATGGTTAATATGGAGTATGTCTCCCGGACGATGCAATACAGGCCTTACAACGCCTAGGCATGCTGAGTATCAAATTATCAATCTGATCTTGGCGAATATTACACCACTCATCAAGCAATGCCTCCGAAGTTCCGGTTGACAGGTGGGAGGGAGTTGACGGGCTGCAATTCGTCGGCCAAGCATATCCCACACATGCTCTATTGGATTCAAGTCCGGTGAGTATGCTGGCCAATCCATACGGGTGATATCCTCCAATTGAAGGCATTCGTCTACAATGTTTGCACGGTGAGGACGGGCGTTGTCATCCATAAACAGAAATTCAGCACCCATGGCGCCCCGAAACAAACGTACATGTTGTTCTAGAATGACATCCCGATAGAAGTGGCCTGTCATCGTTACACTCTGAACATGCAGATCAGTTCTGGAACCAAGAATAATTCCTCCCCAAACCAGCCATCCTGCACCACCGTAACGGTGTCCTCTTGGTGGTAACGGGTACCTGACGCTCTCCATATGAAAGTCCGGCGAGAATCAGAGTGCAAACTAAACCTGGACTCGTCGGAAAACATCACACCAGACCATGTTGCGGTGTCCACAATGCATGCTCTCTACTCCAGGTTAATCGCAGGCAACAGTGAGTTACGGTAAGTGGAACACATCCGACTGGCCTACGAGCATATAGACCAATGTGACCTAAGCGTCTGTACATGGTCTGCCTTGAAACTGTCGTACCGGTAGCTGAAGAGAGCTGACGAGACAGGTCTGATGCTGTGCTCCGTCTGTTTCTTTTGGCAGCAACTGCTAAATACCGGTCCTCATTCGGCGTTGTAACTCGAGGGCGACCTGTGCAGTAACATCTACTCACATTACCATCATCTTGGAATCGTTGCCAAAGCCTGGAGATGGCGCTCTGGGCGATTCCAAGTTCCTCGGATACTTCCAGCTGGGTACGTCCACATTCCAGTCGTCCGATAATTCTACCATATAAAAAATCATCCAAATGCTTCCTTTGTGCCATAACTATGCGGTTATTGCACTGAAAGGCTTTTAAAGCGCTTGTGAACAATTTTACTTCTTTGCCACCATTCCTTATGTACCCCTCTCTTACACTCTCGTCATTGTGACGTACTATCCGCGCCATCTGGTGGTTGCCTGTAAGTTGCATATTCTTCTTCAAGATGTGTGTGATAATTCTACAGGTGAAATTTTTATTTTAGAGTTCAATTTCTGTGTGATTCTGAATTATTCTTAATTTATGGACATGAGTGTATTAAAAAATACATTATGAGTGCATCCGTATAGTCAAAAATGAACAGTCGAAATGATCTTTGATTTCAAAATAATATTCTTGCGAATATAGGACATATATTGCCTGTTTTATTGATGAGTTGATAGTTATGAGTGCGCAGAATAATTACATTATATTCCGCGAACTCATGATGCGCGGTTGATTGTTGATAGCAGAGCAAACCAGAAGCATTAATTGAAGTTGTTAGCGGTTTTGCTTCAACTTACACCTGCGAATAGTTTTTTTTCCCGAAAATGAAATTGACCAAACATAAAACACGCTCAAACATAACGGACGCAACTCCCATTACGATGTGCAAATACCCAAATGGAGATCGATTTGCAAATGTTAAGTGAAAGAGTGGAGAAACATATACCGCACTGGTAAAATAAATATTTTTTAATGATTTCATTTTTTTTCATTTCGTTTATATTCATATATTTTTTAATATTTCATTTTGAGTGTTCTATATTTCTTTACAATGTGCGTTTAGTATACTTATTATTGTATTATCTATGTTCACATGTAAGAATAATAGTAAACACAATGATAATAACTCATTATGTTTCATTAAGAGAAAATTTCCTTTTGTAGTAGGTGAAAAGGTATATTTGATTTAATATTTAGTTCAAATATCGTAAGCTTATAGAGAACATATGTTCATAGTGATATCATTTTCTACACATCCATTATAAAAGTTTAAAACCAGACTCCTATAAAGTAGGTTAAAGTAGGTAAAGTAGGATTTCACCACCTTAATTCCAACATGAACCGAAATAAACACTTTCACAATTTGATATTAGCCACAAATTACCATTTAATATTAGCTACAAAAAGCGCTTTAATATTAGATACAAAATACCTCTTAATATTAAATACAAATTAATATTTAATAATAGATGCTAAAAACCATTTAATATTAGATACAAATTGTCATTTAATAATAGAAACTAAAAATAATTTAATATTACGTACAAACTACTATTTAATAATAGATGCTGAAAACCGTTTATTAAATATAAGATATTTAATATTAAACATAAAATGCCACTAAAATTAAGTACAAAATGCCACTAAAAACAAACACAAAATGCCACTAAAATTAAACACAAAATGCCACTAAAATTAAACACAAAATGCCACTAAAAGTAAGCGTGAAATTTTATTTAATAATAAATATAAAATACTATTCTGTTATTTCCTGCTTGCTATCAAAAATTTCATAAACACATCTTTAAAACAATTTGGCGTAAACTACCCAAGAGACCATTTATGGGAGGCCTCTTTCTCTAGTCTAATAAAAGAACCCTTCTCCCTACAGATTTATCACGCCTATCATTTACGCATACACTTTTGGTATAGCATCGTTTGTCAGGTATCTAAATGAGCTTCCTCAGTTCAGAAACCGAATATAAACCGGAACCGAAACCTAGCAGATAAATAATATAAATGCAATTAGTTTATACTACTTGCCAAAATCTATTTTTTAAATTAAGATGCTTTGATCAATCCTGTTTATATTCGATTTAATTTTATATAATGACAAACCATTTAAGAATAAATATTTTATCGTATCGTCAATGCAATATTGAATTATTAAAAAAAATTATTATTTTTGGCATTTAAACTATATTACCGCGAGAAGCTAAATCACTATAAGTTTGCATAAATATTTTATCAGAAAATATTCTACGTTAAAATTTTTTTTTTTTAAATTGGGAATATGTGTAATAAGATACAACGAATAAAACAGAGCTGTCTTCTTCCCAGCATTGTGATCTGGCGACGCACATAAATCGCCAAGCCAGCCAATTAGGGCAAATGAGGCGCAAAACGACCTCAGTTAAATAAAACCACAATCCTTTGCAGATTTTTATCCCATTCGACAACCGCATAACAGTCCTCTGTGCTGGGCAAATTAAACATTGATTCTCTGAGCTTCCTGTAAAAAAGGATGGAGCAAGATGTATAACCGCATTTTAAGTCCCATCTCTGGCTGTTTGGGGTTTAAAAAGATAATCGCAGAGAAGTTTAAAGGGTGCGTTACTTTCAGAGCAACGACATCTTACGCCGTTAAGGGAAAAAGACAAATTTTAATAACTTCCTCGGCTGTGTGCAAAGGATCTTTACTTAAAGGAATTTTTGTTTACTTTGGTGTTTAGTTTGTAATGGAAGTGGCTGGTGGTGTTGGAGAAGTTAAAGAAAAGCAATTTTTTTCTGTTTCTAAAAATAATTTTTAACACTTTCGTACAAAATTCCCCAAAAATTAAATATAAAATTTTATTTAATAATAAATGTAAAATACTATTGTTCTGTACATAAAATACTATTCTGTATTTCCTGCTTTTTATTAAAACTTTCATAAGCACGTCTTTAAAAAATATTTGGAACAAGTTACCCAAAAAAACCATCTATGAGATACGTCCTCCTCAGAGACTAATAAAAGGATTCTTTTCCCCACGGATTTATCACGCCAATCATTTAAGCATATACTTTTGGTTACGCTTGTCAGGTTTCAAAACGAGCTTCATCAGTATGGAAAGCGAATATGCTATCACTAAACAAATAAATAATTTTAATGCAATGAGTTTATTATACTGATTATTAAAACCCATTTTTAAATAATATGCTTTAATCTATCTTGTTTATATTTGATTTAATTTTATTTAACGACAAACCATTTAAGAATAAGCATTTCATAGCATCGTCAATGAAGATTTACCAGATATATTTACTAAAGAAAAATTATTTATTTTTGGCATTTAAAATACATTATTGGTCTTGCTTTTTGCATAAATATTTTACTCAATTATAAAACATATTCTATGTTAAAAAATTTGTTTAAATTGGGAATATATGTAGTAAGATACAGCACAGCAACTTGCACAAAGAACAAGTAATATAAAAAAAAAAATTTAATTCCTACTTTTTTTGCAGAAAGTCCTTTATAAATAATTTTCGTTCATTTTTTTAAGTTTATCTGGCACCATCTATATGCAACTTAAAGATAAAAAAAACTAAAATTAATGAATTAAATTTAATGCATGGATTAACATTTGAAAAAACTGTATTCACATCCAGTGTCATCCACTACAAGTTCAAAAAAATGCATTTGAACTTGAGTGGATGAATAAAAAGTGTTTTATGAACGATTGAAAATTTGAACAAGACATATATAAGGAGAGTGGGAGCTAATAGAAGGAATTGAATACAACACAGCTATCTTCTTCTTAGCATTGTGATCTGGCGACGCAAATAAATCGCCAAGCCAGCCAATTAGGGCCAATGAGGCGCAAAACGACGCAGTTCAATAAAACCACAATCCTTTGCAGATTTTTATCCTATTCGCCAACCGTATAGCAGTGCTCTCTGCTGGGCAAATTACACATTGATTCGCTGGGCTTCTTGCAAAAGAGGATGGAGCAAGATGTATAACCACATTTTAAGTCCCATTTCTAGCTGTTTGGGGTTTTAAAAGATAATCGTAGAGAAGATTTAAATGGTGCGTTACTTTTAGAGGAACGACATCTTACGCCGTTAAGGGAAAAAGACAAATTCTAATAACTTCCCCGGCTGCGTGCAAAGGATCTTTACTTAAAGGAATTTCTGTTTACTTTTGTGTCATAGTTTGTAATGGAGTTGCCGGTGGTGTTGGAAAAGTAAAAGAAGAGCAATTTTTTTTTTTTTCAGTTTCTAAAAATAATTTTTAACACTTTCGTACAAAATGCCACTAAAATTAAATATGAAATTTTACTTAATAATAAATATAAAATACTATTGTTCTGTTATTTACTGCTTTCAATCAAGAATTAAAAATTTGGAACGAAGACAATCTAGTGTGCCCCCTCCTCGAGTCTAATAAAAGAACCCTTCTCCCTACAGATTTATCACGCCTATCATTCACGCATACACTTTTGGTATAGCATCGTTCGTCAGGTTTCAAAACGACATTCCTCAATTCAGAAACCGAATTTAAACCGGAACCGAATTCTAGCAGATAAATAATTTAAGTGCAATGAATTTATACTAATTGTCGAAACCTATTTTTTAATATATATTCTTTAATTAGTCTGTGGTTAAATAAAATTAAACCGAGTATAAAGCAAACCATTTTATAATAAACATTTTATTGTATCGCCAATGTAGTTTTCCTAAACAATTATTAAAAAATATTATTTATTTTTGGAATTTAAAATACATTATTGAGGGCCTGATGGCCGAGTGACTAGTGCTCAATACCACTGGTTTCGGGTTCGAGTCCCGGCGATGACATGGATGTTTGTAGTGGTTCGGAATCCACTTTAAACATTATGTCATTATAGAGCGTTGCGGGGGTAGTGTTACTCCGCTTCCGTAGCTTAATTTCAAGCTACACGCACCTCCTGGGTAGTGCTAAGTGAGTAACGCAGCCCTTGCTTATGGCATAAAAGACAACTGTCTAAGTATTTGCGAGCTGCATTAGAAAAAAATAGATAAATATTTTAGCCAACTATAAAACATATTCTATGTTAAAAGAAATTATTTAAATTGGGAATATGTGTAATAAAATACAGTAATATGCACAACGAATAAAACAGAGAGAAGCATTGTGACCTGGCGGCGCACATAAATCGCCAAGCCAGCTTATTAGGGCAAATGAGGCGCAAAGCGACGCAGTTAAATAAAACCACAATCCTTTGCAGATTTTTATCCCACTCGACAACCGCATAACAGTCCTCTGTGCTGGGCAAATTAAACATTGATTCTCTGAGCTTCCTCTAAAAACGGATGGAGCCAGAAGTGTAACTGCATTTTAAGTCCCATCTCTGGCTGTTTGGGGTTTAAAAAGATAATCGCGGAGAAGTTTAAATGGTGTGATACTTTAAAAGCAAGGACATCTCACGCCATTAAGGGAAAAAGACAAATGTTAATAACCTGCTGGTCTGTGTGCTGAGGATCTTTATTTAAGAAATTTTATTTACTTCGTTGTCACATTTTGTAATGGAGTGGCTGGTGGTGTTGGAGAAGTTAAAGAAAAGAGATTTTTATTTTTCAGTTTCTAAAAATAGTTTTTAATCTTTTCGTCGCCTTTATTTAAAAATTTTAGTGATTTCTAAATAATATAGGCACCATATTATAAACTATTAGAATAAAATGCATTCATTTCTACCATTATATTTTAAAAAGGTTTTGGTTTGTCGCTCTACGGTCATCTTGTGCACACTTTGGGTTACACCAGGGGTGACCCGCCTTGAACCATTTTCCGGCCCGTGAGATTTATCCCACTTTTACAAAATATATTTATTTTATAATGGTCAAAGTAGCGAAAACCAATGCATTAAAAATACATTATATGTACATCCCTATATTCAAAAATGAGCTGTCGAAATGATGAGAAAAATAATAAAATTAAATTTTAAAATAATATTCTCGCGAATATAGGACAGATATTGCCACAAGATGACCGTAGAGCGACAAACAAACCTTTTAAAGGTTGGGAACCAAATATTTCTTAAAGTCATCATCATCGTTGGCGCAACAGCCCAATGTTTTTCAAGGTCGTCTACCTACTCGCAGATTTCGAGACGAGTATGTATAGTCAGAATATGTAATTCGGCCAGCCCGAAGGCACACGATACTGTTTATATATATATATATATATATATATATATATATATATATATATATATATATATATATATATATAACTTTAATAACTTAATATTAACATAACTTTATCGCAAGTAATTATCTATTAAATTATGTAAAAAAATAGATACAATCAATTCCAATATAATGACTTTTGCATCATTTTCACTTAAAAAATCATCAATAAAAAACATATTTTATGCATGTTTTGTTTTGTGTTATCACGTTGCCCACATAAAACAAATATATAAAATAATATAATTAGCATAAAATAATGACGCAAATAAAGGAATCCAGTTTTAGATTGAACACGAGAAAAGCCTAATTATAGTTATAGGATGATTATAAAAAAACCCAATCGATATATGAGGTCATTTGGCCGTTCACAATAACTCAATGGAATTTGGTCTTAAAGTATTTCGATTTATATGATTCTTGAGCGCATACCTCAAAAGAGTTACGGTTACAGTGACACGATTTCGAAAATTTCAAATGGCAATAATGATTTTTTTTTTTCCATCGGAATGTTATCTCAGTAATAAAACCCATAAATAGCGTCGGAACAGTACCTGTCGAACCTATATCGCCAGCGCTATACAGACTAAGAAGAAAAGGGGAAAACCATTAGTTACAGATTAGCAACAGAAAACTAAACTTTTTATAGTGTTACACACATTTTTCACGTGACCTCCATTGAACACGACACGATGGCACTTTGCATGCTGCAGATGGTGGATAGCACTGAAGCACGTACCATGGCAAGAGGAATCTGCTGTACCTGCCGTTTGATGGAATCTTTCAAATCAGATGTAGTTTGCGGATTAAATGCATACGGTTTAGATTTAAGGTATCCAAACATCTAGAAATCCTTTGGAGCGAGATCGGGAGATCTTGGCAGCCACGGAAAGTGCAATGGCGGGTGATAAATCTGCCAATTGGCCATCAGGTTGCAGGAAATTGCAGGAGAAAACGCATAACAACCTCACAAACAGATAGAAAGATCAGTGATACAGGCTTAGAAATCTAAAAATGTCTAAGCGTATGTTAAGTAACCGGTAGTTGATGAATCGGAAGATTATAGTTCAGATTTTAATGTGCAATCCGAAGGGTTACATTTATGTGAGAATCTCTATAATAAAAAATAAACAAAACAGAATAAAAAATTCACTGATCGTAATTCTGTGTTTAATTAAAAAAATGCTCTAAAAGAAAAATAAGATTCTCTAAGAACCTTAAATAATATTCGTAAAATTTCCAACCGTCGAAAAGGTGCGAAAAGGACGATGAAAAGCTCGTAAAATTAACATTAAGGTTTACGACTCGGAAAAGAACAGCACAGTAGAAAGAAGGAACCAATCGAACAGCGGGATGCATTCCTGTCTAGACACGCATAAACTAAAAATCATGCATTATGAATGAGCAATGCACAGTATGGATCCATCTAAATCCATTATATGGGTTCTCAGATAAATTAAGGAAATAGAAAACAGTAGCACTTTATGGCTTAAAAATGCAGCTGAGTGGATTTCAATAGGAAGTGAAGCCCACTAGAGGATTCTGCATACTTATCCTTTGTTGTTGTTTAATTTAATGCCAATCTGTAAGGATTGTATGGTTTGTTAAAGCTATGGGATAAATCTGCCGGCCATAAATTTCAGTGATGATATCAGTGTGAAAAATAATGGTGGGATTATCTTTCTGTGTGATAAATTTTATCAGTCGATATTGGTGCATCTTTTAGTGCTTCCATATTTATGAATCTTCTGAATTGGATTAGGAAACGGTTTTTTATGACCATAAAGGATTCACCTTTTTTTTCCGTTTATTGTACGTTAACTCAAACTTTACACACTTAAATTTGAGCGCTAAATTTATAACTTAAAGAAAACATCTTGACTGATTAAGTGTTAAGGATTTCCATGTTTTTCCCCCATAATATTGTGTCAGTAAAGCATGTTTTTTAAAGAACTGGTTAATTAAAATCGTCATGCACAAATTTTTTTTTTTTCAAATTGTGAACAGTATTCTGAATTTTGGGGCCTGATGGCAGAATGACTAGCGCTCGGTGCCACAGTCCCCGGCGGTGCCATGGATGTCTGACGTGGTTCGGAATCCACTTTAAACCTTAGATCCCAGTCATATTACACTGTAGAGAATTGGCCATCGAGCTGACCACTCTACCCAGTAAAAAGATAACTTCTGTCTCGAAATCTGTCAGTAGGCAGATGGCCTTGGCCCAACCATAGGGCTGTGGCGCTACTAATGCTGAATTTAGAAATAAACCTCATGACCATTAAATTCAACTATACAAATTACAAGTTTTATCTACATGGTATCCATGTAGTAGTTTTACAATTAAAAAAATATTACAAAGATAAATGGAAAAACATACGAAAGAAAATTATTACAAAGCGAGACATACAGTGTGTATATATATATATATATATATATATATATATATATATATATATATATATATATATATATATATATATATATATATATATATAATGTATACATTTGCAGATTTAATTTACCCGCTTTATTTAAATGCTACTCTACAAAAAAAAAAAACTCTCAAAGTGCTGGAAAATGTAGGCATGTAGGTTAAATATTTCAAATATGGAAATTTTGCAAACTTAAAAGTGTTAAATCTCTTACAGCATCCATATTACGTACAATAAATCAAATTTATCTATAATACAAACACGTAATACGTTGAAATTAATCAAGTTACTGTACATAAACTATTTTTAAAAATATAAGATAACGAAACAGTTAGCACAAAACAAAAGGAACAGTTAGCGCAAGATGTGCTAACCATTTCATCATTTTATTCTTTTTACATAAGTTGTGCTAGTCGTTTCAATAAGTTGTACTAACCGTTTATTTTTAAAAATAAAAGGTTAGTTCAACTTTGAAACGGTTAGCACAACGTATGTAAAAGGAATAAAATAAACGGTTAACACAGTTTTTACATAAGTTGTGCTAACCGTCTCACTAAGTTGGACTAACGTTTATTTCTTGCTTTTTACATAGGTTGTGCTAACCGTTTCACTACGTTGGACTAATCGTTTCTTTTTTGCCTTTTACTTAAGTTGTGCTAACCGTTTCTTCGCCAATGAAATAAAGAAACCCATACAAAATAAGAAAACTCAATATAATGGATTTGGAGCATCACGAATCTTGTGTTATACAGGGGAGCCGAGAGAAATCAAATAAAAATATCGCAGGTGCAATAGGCTTACAAAAAAAACTCAACTTTTCTCGGATGTTTAATGAAAGATTTTTAAACAGAAAAAAAAAACTGACTTATCAGTTTCGGAAGAAAGAAAGAAAATAAAAAAGAGCGAAAAAAATCTTGGCAATGTTCTCTTTTCCATTGTTTGTGATTAACCTACTTACTACACCTTTGTAGGACATACGGTGGAAATCGGTCTTATTCAAAGGCGACACGAAATGACGCAACAAATCACGTGACCCTATCATAAATACAAAATACTTATTTAAAAACATTATATGATATCTCCCATCTATTCAAAAATTGGTTTTCTGAATTTTTTTTATTTTTTTACCCCGATGGAAACTTAATTCTCATGTGTAAAGTATGTTTCCCCAAACTTTTCGCCAAGATCAAATTGGCAACCTTCTAACGTATTGCATAAAACGACGTCTATTGCTTTATTATTATGATGTTATTACTTTTTTTTCAATTCCTTCTATTAGCTCGCCCTCTCCCTGTATATATCTTGTTCAAATTTTCAATCGTTCATAGCATACTTTTTATTCATCCACGCAAGTTCAAATGCATTTTTTTTGAATTTGTAGTGGATGACACTGGATGTTAATACAGTTTTTAGAAATATTAATTCAGTCATTAAATTTAATTCATTAATTTTAGGGTTTTTTTAGATTTAAATTGGACACATATACCAATAGATGGCGCCAGATAAACTTAAAAAAATGAAAGAAGATTATTTATAAAGGACTTTCTGCAATAGAGTGAAAAAAGTAGGAATTAACTTAAATTTTTTTTTTTCATATATTTCTTGTTTTTTCGGCATTCATTTTTCCAAGACTTTTATAGCCTATAATTTCCCTGCTGGTGTCTCCAAACAGGGAGGAACATATATTACGGTCATATTTTATGGACACCAATGGAGTAAAAATAGGATGGCAATATGATCAAAATGCCACGGATATACTTTTACAGCCCCCGACAACACTAACCTAGAGCTACCACAGCCCTGTACTAGCGATACACATAATCCAAACAAAAGTGAAGTGAAGTGACCGAAATGGACATGGAAAAAATGTCATATTCGTCCCACATTACTGATAAGGGTCATTTTAAAGTACTAAATTATCAAGGGATCGAAAATGGACATTGCAAACCTAAAAGAACCTTTAAGTAATACTTTATTAAAAAGAAAAAAAAAATGATACTTTGCATTGAGGGGCCCCCATTCAAAACATTTGCCACGGGATTCAAATGCTATAGGCACGTCATTAATGGTTATTCTGCATTTTAGCGGCCTGGTGCCCAACTGACTAGCGCTCTGGCCTTTGGTACCACATGCTTCAGGTTCGAATCCTGGCATGGACGTTTGTGAGTGGTTCGGAACCAACATTGAACTCTAAATCCCTTGTCTAATTAGCCTAAAGTGTGCACAAAATGACCGTACAGCGACAAACCAAACCAATCTGCATTATCAACCACGATTAGTCCGTGTTAGTCAAATCCGCAGTACATTGTAGTAAAAAAAAATAATATTTGGATAAACAAAACGAATAATCTTCCTCTTTTATTTCAGAATTCCCTAAATGATGAATGTTATTTTTCGGTCAGATCAATTTTTAATAACAAAATATCAACACGAATTCCTAAAGAAACTCGTCTGGGGGTTCATTTCGTATATATTTTTAAACCATTCGAATTTCTTGCCTTTGACGCATGGCTTCACTTTTAACTTTTCAATTCGATTTATTTCCGCTGCAATGCAAACACGAAAAACAATGAATGATGTATGGAAGGAAAGGATATTTTTTTCTGATCTAAAAACTTCTCCATTATTCATTTTTGATTCTTTTCTTTAAAGGAGAAAAAAATTCTATTCGATTTCATTTGTTTAGGGAGGCAGTTTTTAAATTGAACTCGGACGTATTGCTGAGATAGTTAATATAAACATCCCTCGTATAAAATGCCGACAAAAAACGGAGTCTGCATAAATAGTTGGAATTTTAAATCACACTTTTAATCATTTTAAAACCAAAGTATTTACTTTCCATAATCTGTTCATGAAAGTTAATTTAACATTTAAAAGTAAAATTCACTGTGGTTATTCGACTCAATATTATAATTATTAAAATAAATACAAAAACACTTCACGTTGTTTTAATTAATAAATAAATTGCTCACATAATTATTTTAAACTCTTATATGGATTTGTTATGGAGAAGTTTGGTTTGTTGCTCAACTATTAATTTGTGCACCCTTTAGGATAATTCGGCCAACACCTACAGTTTAACGTAGTTTCCGAGCCCCTCACAAACATCCATGCCACAGCCGAATTCGAACCAGAAGCCTGTGATACCAAAGACCAATTGGCCGCCAGGCTGCTTCTTACAGAAAAGGGATTCCCTATTTTTGAAATAAACCAACTAGATATAGACGTTATTCAATTTATTTTTTTCTTATCCTACTTGGTAGACAGCAACATCTAGACCAAGTCCAAGAACCCGTGTGGTCTCATGAAAGGAGGGAAAGAGGAGCAGCTTCTGTTGTGATGCAGCATCCGTAGATAGAAGTCTGAGTTGGTTCCCTGGCGCTGACTTTTTACTGGATAGGGTTGTCAGCCCTACGCCAAAAGATCTACGGCCATATTAGACCGGGACCTATGGCTTTAAGTAGTTTTCGAGTCACTATAAACATCCATGGCCCCAGAGCGCTAGACACTCGGCCATTCAGGCCACAAAGTGGTATAATAGGCCACTAATGGTCGCTCTATATTTTTAACCACGATTAGTCCATGTTAGTCAAATTCAAATGTTATCGCAGTCCATAGTAGTCAAATATCAGTTAGAATAACATAGATTGAATTTCGGATAATCAAAATGAATACTCTTCCTCTTTTATTCCAGAACTCCTTAAATGACGGATGCTACTTTTCGGACGGATCAATTTTTAATAACAAAATATCAGCACGAATTCCTAAAGAAACTCAACCGGGGGTTCATTTTGTATATATTTTTTAAACAATTCGCATTTCTTATGCCTTTGATGCATGGCTTCACTTCTGACTTTTCAATTCGATTTATTTCCGCCGCAATGCAAACACGAAAAACAATGAATGATTTATGGAATGAAAGTCAAAAAAGAGTTTTTTGGATCTAAAAACTTCAATTATTCATTTTTTGATTCTTTTCTTTAAAGGAGAAAAAAATCCTATTCGATTTCATTTGTTTAGGGATGCAGTTTTTAAATTAAACTCGATACGTTTTGCTGAGATATTTAATATAAACATCTCTCGCATAAAAGACAGCCAAAAATTGAAGTCTGCACATATAGTTGAAATTTTAAATCGCACTGTTAATCATTTTAAAGCCAGAATATTACTTTCTGTAATCTGTTTATGAGATTTTCTTTAACATTTAAAAGTAAAATTCACTGTTATTCGAGTCAGTGTTATATTAGTTAAAATATATACAAAAAAAAAACCTTTATCGTTTTGATTAATAAAGAGTTTAAATAATTATTTTAAGTTCTTATTTTTTTTGTTATTGGAGTTTTGTTACGGAGAGGTTTTGTTTAGTTTGTCGCTCTACTGTCATTTTGTGCACACTTTAGACTAATTAGACCGGGACCTACAGTTTAACGTGGATTCTGAAACACTCACAGACATCCATGCCACGGTCAGAATTTGAACCTGAAACCTGTGGTACCAAAGGCCAGAATGCTAAACAATCGGCCACCAAGCCGCAATTTAACATACGAGATGATAATTTGGCAATTTTTGCCCACAATCTTTACTGCTGGCGTGAAGGAGGGAAAAGGTCTGTTCTACAACAATTTTCAAAAGAAATGGTTCATCATTTTAGCCGCCAATGAATGGGAATTTAATTTTTCCGAAATATTTGGCAATTATATTTTATTAACAAATTTTGTGTAATATTGGCACTCCAAAACAATTTTAAAAAATAAAATATTCATTTATATGAGCTTTTTGTAATTTCTTATTACACTGTGTGAAAAAAGTAGAAGGACAGTCATTTTTTTGTACAATATGCTTTTATTTTACTGCTTTTGATCTGATTTTTATAGAGAGTTGTTTTAATTTACGTTAAGTGAAAGTTAAATGAGATTTTTTTATTTACCATCATTTTAACTTAGGAATGCAATACTTAATAACTTTGGGTGTGTGAAAAAAGTAGAAGGACACATCCAAAAAATCTATTTAGAAGCTGTCGGAAAGTTTATAGGTAAGTGTTTTTTTTCTCTTTTAATTCCTTTTTAACAAGAATAAAATATTTAGCTAGAAATTCATAGTTTTTATTGGTTTTAGGATGCCCAGAGGAATACCCTTAAGTAAGTTTCAGAAGGGCCAAATAGTTGCCTATAAAAATGAAGGCAAAGGTGTGACAGAGATTGCACGGCAGCTACGAATCAGTCCTAATACTGTTTCGAACTTCATAAGAAACCCTGAAAGTGACAGAAGAAAAAAGAAGACAGGAAGACCAAAAAAACTCCCCCAACGTGATCAACGAAAAATCATTCGTGAACTCAAAAAGACTGGTGGAAGTGTCGGCAAGGCGCAATTTCAATCAAGAATTACATATGTAACCAAAAGAACTGTCTATAACTACATAAAACGCTCAAAAAAGTTCGTCTTCAAAAAACGGATGCACCATCCGAAGTGGAATGAAGGACACATGAAGAACAGAATGCAGTGGGCTAAAGACCACATGTCCTGGAGCTCAGAATGGACCTCAGTTATATTTTCCGATGAGAAAAAATTCAATTTGGATGGTCCAGATGGTTATCAGTACTATTGGAACTGTCTTGGTATTGAAGAAGAAACTTATTCTACTCGACAGATGGGAGGAGGTGGTTTAATGGTATGGTTAGCAGTTGGCTATGGGGGCAGGACAAGTTTAGTCTTTCTAAATGGTAGACAGAACCATACAGACTACATCCAGACTCTAAACTCAAATCTCCCGTATGGCACTGAGTTAGGAGGAGATGACTGGATTTTTCAGCAAGATGGAGCCTCATTTCACACTGCAAATGGTGTTAAAGATTGGTTTGCAGCAAACAATGTCCGATTTTTACATTGGCCTGCTAAAAGTCCTTATCTCGACATTGTAGAGAACATATGGGCAATGATTGTATGTCGTGTTTACAAGGGTGGAAAGCAGTTTAAATCTGTAGCTGAGCTGCAGAAATCATTAAACTTTGTATGGGACAATTTTTGCCAAACAAAAATTCAATCTTTATACAGTTCGATGCCAAATAGGATCTTCGAAGTAATTCGACCCAACAGGAAAAGAATTCCATATTAATTTATATAGTACACCTCTTTTTTAGAAGTGTCCTTCTACTTTTTTCACTGATTATGAGATCGTCAAAACCAATTTTTTTATTAAGTATACATTTTTTTTAATTGTATACTTTTTTGTTTTGTCTAGATACAGGTATATGCATGTAAAAACGTTGTGAATAAATTAATTGTTTAAAAAATGCGTCATTATTCATTTATCAAAAATAATCTAATGTCCTTCTACTTTTTTCCCGCAGTGTATATTTCATATTAAATTATCAGACTGGAAACAAAATTAACATTACTTCTATCTATTTATCTTTTGGGGCCTGATGACCGAGTGACTAACCCTTGTCTATATAACTCTGATTATACAATAATATAAATTTTGGTTAATATATAATTTCCGTAACCAATCTATAATCAATTTAAATGTACTTACAAAAAAAAACGATAAATAAATAAGAACATTTCATATGAATTATAACCATAAAATAAAATAGGACGGCAGAATTTTCAAAAAACCCACTTTTTTTTTCTTCACCCTCCCCCTTCAATTCTTGAATAGTTTGTTTTCGTATAAAACGGAATAGTTTAAAAAAAATTGGCGATGGTAGATTTTCAAAATTTACCTCGACGATTTTGAACAGCAAAATATGAGGACAAGTGACCGAATTGTATCTCGCTTTTAACGTTACATTTACAATAAGCTGGATCTCATCTATAAAATATGAAATATCACTATGTATTATAGATAACACATGCATTAATATGCACAGCATAATACGTGTATTATTACAGATTACATGCATAATGCGTGTATTATTTTAGATAGCATGTATAATATAAGTATTATTATAGATAGAATACATGTATTAACATGTATTATCTTTATGTACATGATATTTCTGCTGTTTCAGCCTGCGAAAGTTTTTACTTTCCTTTTTAAAGTTTTGAATATTATAAAAAAAAAACTATAAGTTAGTAAATTTTAGTACTTTATTTTCTAATTTATTTAGAAAGACAAGTGGGACTGATATTGAAAAATATTAGTAATAAAAAATTTAAAAAAACATGTTTTTTACGAGTTTGATAAAAATACAATCATTAAAAAAAATACCGTTTCACACGCCAAGATTGATTTGATGAAGACCATCTTACTGAAATCTTCCACAATTCGAAATAATTCATTGCAATTAGAGACCTTTCGGTGTCCATTTCAAAATATTCTTCGCTTTGTTGCATTATAAATCCTAATTTTTTTTTCAAAAAGTTTCCATACGAACTTAACTGTGTCAGCAATAAAATTAAGTTATATTTTTTGCATTTTTTATTGCTTTTCGATAATAATTTCAGTTCCTTTCTTTGTCAATAGATCAACTTTGAAAAGTTATAATTAACGCATGAAAACATTAAAAAAAGCATTTCAATTATGCATACGAAAAATTTGTTTGACAGAATATAGAAAATGGTATCTTAATTTTTTTTTCTTTCAATTAAGTATACAAAACAAAACTATTAATTGAATACATATTTTTTTTTTTTTACAATAAGAAAATTTTAATTTAATCTCAAAAAGGTGGCCGTTGGGTTTTGGTGACTTTTTTTGTGGCGCCAACTGAGTTATAAGTCGCCAAATGTGGTAACCAGGGTTTTCCGTATTGTTTGAAATTCACTTCACTTAGAGTTTCAACCCTTTACTTGGCGGAAAGAATTTTTGAAACAAATCCCAACGGACCCTATTCTGCAAATTTACCAAAACTTTTTTGCATTAGTATAAAATATAAATGTTGTTAAAAGTTTAATAAGGTTATATAATTACAACTTAAATATAAAAAATATTTAAAATTGCCACGTTTCTAAATTTGAGCATAATTGCATTATATGTAACCTAAATATCGTTAGGATATTAAACAATTTAATGAATTTATGATGCAGATGAATTTATTAACAATTTTCGCTATATTATAAGTGTGCACTATTATAATGCAATCTGTCGTGGAAATTAGCATGATTATCTGCCTAAATGTGATACAGCTAATTTTTTTTTAACACAATATATAAGCTGAATGAAGTCTACTTCAAAAAATATCAAAGGACGTTATACAAAAAAATTCATCATACACTAAAAGGAAACGAAAATGCAGAAAATAATATCGCTATCTTCATACTTTTAGCAGAAAATAAATTCAGGATTTCGTTTAGATTAAAATTTGTAACAGTTAATAGCAGTTTAATTTCCATTGTTAATTCTTTTATTTTACTATAATAATTAATAATTATAAAACAAAAACGAAGTATATCATTTTTACTAGTATATATATATAAACAAAGATTTCAGGTTCGAGTCCCGGTGATGCCATGGATGTTGCGATTCGGAATCCACTTTGAAATGAAGGGTTCGATTTTTGGTTTGTCACTCTACGGTTATTTTTTTCTCATTTTAGGCTAATTAGACCGGGATCTACAGTTTAACATGGATTCCGAACCAGTCGCAAACATCCATGCCACTACCAGGCTTCGAACCTGAAACCTGTGGTACCAAAGACAAGAGCGCTAGCTACAGGTCGCAATAAACTGAGGAAGCATTTGTAAAGCTCACTGGTTGATTAATTGAATTGGCATTCAAGAAAAAGTAACAAAACACTCGCTTTCATGCACACATATAAATATTTGAAAATAGTATTAAAAAATAAACAATAAATAATTAGTAAAAAATTATCAATTAGCAACTTAAAAGATTTTAGAATTGTTTTTTACTTGATTAATATTTTTTGAAGTACTCTAATTTTTTACTCCTAAAACCAGTGGAATTTCACGTATTAATTAATATACGTATAATCATGTATCACATATTACGTATCATGAATCACGTATCAAGTATTACGTATCACGAATCACGTATTAATATTATAACAGAAGTATTATCTCATCACACATTGCCAACGTGAAACAGTTAATACTGAGTAAATTTCTTTTAATTATTGTAATAATTTATAAAAAATAATTATAGTCAAATGTAATTTCAATTATTATTTATTCACTCTAATACAAATCCATTGTATCTTTAGTTTTATTAAAATATAACGATCTGAAATATTAAAAAAAAAAAGTGGCATCAAATAAATCGAAGCATATGACGTCATTTTGTAAAGAAAAAAAATACTATGACGTAATTCGAAAGTCGAACTGAAAGTTTATGACGTCACGATCTGCTTTAAAAACGTTTGATATTTAAAAGCCGCATTCTAATCAAATTTAAATATGATTAAACTTGAATATTTTTATAAAATAAATCTGCATATGATTCGGATTTTATGTAGTATAAATATAAATTTTTTTTTATAACAGCTCTTTTGTACGTATAATTCATGAAATTTATTAGAATAATAAATAATTAATAAAGTTCAAAGGTCTATATTTCAGTTTCAAAATATTCAAATAATGAATCTCATTTATTGTTTAAGTTTGGTTATTATTTAATTAGAAAAGATTTTTTCCGATAAAGTATGCAAAAATCAGATTTATTCTTATTTTCTTTGTTCCTGAAATCAACCAAGAACAATTAATGTTCAAATGAAAAATTAATAAAATTTTTCGCGTAACTATTAACAAGTAGAACAATCACAAATCTTCTTTTGAATAAATAGTTTCAAGACATATTAAAAGTTTTTGATTGAAAAATAAATGAAAATACTTAATATACAGCTTGATATGTTAGGGAACTTAATGGTTTCAAATGCTATTTCACATTTAAGAAATTATTACGAAATTATTTTGAATTTACAAAGAATATAATACGTATTTAAAAGGGACATTTAAGAAAAAAAGGCGTTTAAAAAAACACGAATATATACACAAAATCGTACATAATACAATACAATTTTTTAATCATACATAATACAATAATACATATAAAATAAACTAATTTAAATATTTTTTCAATAACTTATTAATTAATAATGTATCAATAGAAAAATAGAAAAAATAGAAATAGAAAAAAATATCAATAGAAAAAAATTACGTTATAAGGATATAGTTTTTAAATTTTCAAATTACAAACAAATCGAAAATTATGATTTATAGATTTGGGCAACATCAAAATCATTTTTTTCTCATAAAAAAAAATTAGAGATTTAAAGCATTGTTTTGAGTAATAATCCTTTTGAATCTTTTTTTTAAGAATAATTTTTGGGCAATGTTTAAATTCTGTTAAGTTTTAATTTTTGGGCAATGTTTAATCATGTTAAGTTCTACTTGACAGTTTATATTTTGTAAATAATTTAACATTTCATTTCTCAAATAACGGAATTTTCATTATTAATAGTGCTAAAATAAAATAAATCAGAAATTGAAACTCAAGTTTCTATCCATAACCGAAATTTTCAGCAGATATTTAGCTAACCAGCACATAAACTTGGAAAGAAATTCTGAAAGTATTAAAATTGAAATCTATGTTGCGAAATTAAAAATTATTTTTTAAAAGTATAAATGAAACTCAATAGTAAGCGCATTTCCGAGGAGTAGAATTCCTGCGTAAGACATGGCTTTCACCGTTTCAGCACCAGATATAAATAGAATGCGTTTTGCACGCCAAAGAAAAACGAAACAAAGTCCATTTCTCTTAAACAAGATCTGTGTCAAAATAAAAGTGATGACTGTTTCTTAAAATTGGTCCCAATCATATTCTCTACAACAAGTTTACTATATTTATTTTGTAATGTTTCATTAATTTTTCTATCTATTTCAAAATAAAGTACACTACTAAAAGAAGTAATTTTGTTCTACACTAAATATTCAGTGGCAGTTTTCGATAGTAAAATTCAGTTTGATACATGAAACAAAAACGGCATAGAATATGTTTCTTAAACGCAAATTATTAAACAAAAAAATGAAAGCAAAAAGATTCATTAAATACATTAAATAAAAGCAAAAAGATGCATTAGATTCATTAAATAAAACCAAAAAGATTCACTAAATACATTAAATAAAAGCAAAAAAAAAAAATACATTAAATAAAATTGAAAAGATGATTTCGAATCATTAAATAAAATCGAAAAGATTCATTAAATACATTAAATAAAAGCAAAAAGATTCATTAATTCACTAAATAAAATCGAAAAGATATATTAGATACATTAAATAAAATTGAAAAGATGCATTAGATACATAAATAAAATCGAAAAGATGCATTAGATACATTAAATAAAATCGAAAAGATACATTAGATACATTAAATAAAATCGAAAAGATACATTAGATACATTAAATAAAATCGAAAAGATACATTAGATACATTAAATAAAATCGAAAAGATGCATTAGATACATTAAATAAAATCGAAAAGATGCATTAGATTCATTAAATAAAAACAAAGATGCACTAAATTTATTAAATAAAAGCGAAAAGATGCACTAAATTCATTAAATAAAAGCGAAAAGTTGCACTAAATTTATTAAATAAAATCGAAAAGATGCATTAAATTCATTAAATAAAATCGGAATGATTCATTAAATAAAATCGGAATGATTCATTAAATAAAATCGGAATGATTCATTAAATAAAATCGAAATGCATTAGATTCATTAAATAAAAGCGATGAGATACATTAAGTGCTTTAAATAAAATCGAAAATATTCAAATAATTAAATAAAATCGAAAAGATTCATTTGATTTAAATAAAACCGAAATGATGCATTAAATTCATTAAATAAAATCGAAAGGATACATTAAATGAAATTGGAAGGATATATTAAATGCATTAAATAAAATCGAGGAGATTCAAATACATTAAATAAAATCGAAAAGATACAATAAATAAAATTTGAATGATATATTAATGGTATCAAGTAACTAAAGTATCCTTTTATACGTACCAAAAAAAGTCTTGCACAATATATTTAAAGAAAAATAATGCTAAATACATTTTAAAAAATATCAATGGAAGAAGCATTTTGTCATTGTAAATCGTAATTATTTGTAATCATTGTCAGTCATTGTAAATCGGCTTTCCTCCATTATGACAATTTTGAATTGATTTTATTATATATATATTATATTTATTTTTATTTATTTATTATATTTATTATATATTCGCACCAGAGTTAGGAATTTGCTATATATATATAACCCTATCAGCTCTTATTCTAACGGTTTCCATTCATCTATGAACCAACCGATATGCTCCCGTGCCCACGAGTCGCTGCAAGCGATTTCTAGTAAAGGCACTCGAGTCGGTCTTCTGCTGGAATAGCCCAAGAAAGCCAAATTTCTCCGCACAGTTCTAACAGTTGAGTCCCTTGTACGCCCCACATATTAACAATATGGGTGAAAGCAGATTTTCAATCTAAGACGCTGTAAAGCTGTTCAATAATGTAATTACTAATTTTTAAATTTTTCGTATTGTAATGCAAATTTTACTTTTCCTACATTTTTTATTTAGTAATTAATTATGTTTTTATTATAATAATTCCCATCTTTTCAATCTAAGACTTCAAGTATCTTTTTTAAATTTTTCGTTCAAATTTTAACTCATTGTTATGACCCTCTTCTTCAAGTATCTTCAGTTCAAATTCTTTTTTTTCTTTTTTTTTTTTACAGCATTTTGAAAGTGGGACTTTAATTATAATCACCCTGTATATTCCACTCTTGTGATATAAAGATGTCTTGTTACTCATTATTATAAGCTAAAAAAAATATTTAACAAAATTCATTCCTAGAAATACATTGCATAACTTACTTCAAACAAACATTAAAATTGTAAGAGGGAAAACCACCAATTAATTCTTTAAAAGGAAAAAAAAAGGAATAAAAAGGAAAATTCAATGAAAAAAAATTATATATGCTATTAGATTATTTTTTGAAGATAAATATAATAAAATCACTGATACATGAAATAATGAAGCATTGAGAATTAAAATAAATGAATTCCCTTTTAAATTAGAAATGATTCTGATTTCACAGGATGATGATTTGAATATTCAATCTTCCATTTGAATAGACTTGGTGCTTAAGTGTCAAGATGATATGTGAAGATTTGATAAATTCCGCCATAAAGCTGGTAAAACTGTCTTTGATTCCATTTATTAGGTAATAAATCATTTTATTCTAGCCACCAAACGATTTTATCCACTTCTTGAATTGACAAAAACAGCTGACGACTTTTGTTAGCAGACGATAAATTCTATTAAGACGGCGATGGGATGTATCAAAAGATAATAAACCATGAAACAGACGTTTTATTCTAACAAATAATATTTTAAAAAATTTTTGTTCTATGTTACAAAGTAGATAATCGTTTGCTTGTGATAAAAGTGCAGATGAAATATTTCGAACATAAAAATTTAATTGGTTTTTATTTATTTAAAAAAAAGTTGCAATGATATATATTCAATATTGGTCACATTTTAAATTATTTTGTAATATTTTTATTCGGATTTTTTGTTCCATTTTACAAAGTAGATAATCGTTTGCTCGTGGATTAATTGCAGCTGAACAATTTTCGAATGAGAAAATTTAATTGGTTTTCATTTATTTTTTAAAAAGCGGCAATGATATATGTCCAATATTGGTCACATTTTAAATTATTTTGTAAGATTTATATTGGGAATAAAAACTTGATCATAATTGTTAGCAGACGATTAATTCTATTAAGACGATGATAGAATGTATCAAAAGATAATAAACCATGAAACAGACATTTTATTCTAACAAGTGATAGTTTAAAATTTTTTGTTCTGTGTTACAAAGTACATAATCGTTTGCTTGTTATATAAGTTCAGCTGAAAAATTTCGAACTTAAAGATTTAATTGGTTTTAATTTATTTAAAAAAAGTGGCAATGGTATACCTCAAATATTGGTCACGTTTAAATTATTTTGTAATATATTAGTTCAGAATAAAAGTGATTGCTTTTTTTTTTTTAAATAAAATATTTTTTTTTTAAATAAAATATTTTTTTTTCTTTTTAAATAAAATATTATTTATCTTCTTGTTGCTGTGTAGAACTCTCATGGAAATTCATTAAAGTGAGCAGAAAAACTCACATAATTATTAGAATTCTTTAAAAAAAAAATTCTTAAAAAAGAATTTTTAATTTTGTTTCCTACTAAACGTTGTTATTTAGGAAAAATAATTCTGATAATTCAATAAAAATTATAATAAAATATATTCATGGCTTTTGACAAAATTGTGAAAAATGTTAACTTATTTTAAATTAATTTAACTATTTAAGTTACTCCAAATCATATTTTCAAGTAGAAAAATTAATTTGTTTTCCAGAACATCCGAAAATGAAAAATTTAACTCTATACGTATAAACTATTTTTAAAACATAGGCAACATTTTAAAATAGCAAGTAAACAATACAGCGCAAAATGTAGATAATAGACGTTCCTATATTAACAAGACAACCGATTCGTACAACCAAAAACTGCATTAAGATGCTAAAAATCGAGCCAATCTCGGCGATGTTGGCGACTGAATTTCATTAAAATAGCATCTGTGGCGGTTCTATAGAAAAAAATCCTTTTTTTTAAATGCATTTTCATGTCGATGTTTAGAAAGCAACCAATCAGAAGCGAATGTGTCCCATGTTAAAATGTTTCTGGACTTTTCGGAAAAAAATCATTCAACGACTGGAAAAAATATTTTACTGTCTAAAATGAAAAGAAAATTCCAGAATTTGTATAAAATGTGAGCAAATGTAGTAGATAAAAATGTTTTACATATAACATAAATTAATAAGCACATGGAAATTAAATGGTAAATTAATTGATAAGAAATAAAAAATGCCTAAAAATGTTAACCTCCGTATTGCAAATATAACGAATAATGGTGGTCATTCTTGATAAAAACAAATTTTAAATTCAAAACTTTTCATTCTATTATGAACTAACCATACTATACAAAAATTAAGTGTTTAGAAAACGTATTAATTTCGCAATTAATACTATTTAATCAGTTTTAAAACAGAAAACTGTCTATAAAACACCATGGCATTTAATTTTGATTTATAGGAATCTATTAAAAGTTTAAAACTGAATTTATTGAGTTATTATATTTATTGTTAAACAATAGTTAATAGAACCAAATCTCTCCATAAAATAGGATTAAAAAAGGCATTTTTTAATAACTAATATTTTTTTTATAACCACTTGAAAAATTTCACACAAAAAATAATAATAAATTGAAAGAATATGTAATACAGGGTTTTTCTTTTTCTTTTTGACATAAAAGATTTGTCAAGAAATGATTTATAAATTTTAAAAACATTAATTATAAAAGTTTTACTAAATAAAATTTTGTAGTTTCAAAAATTTCTACAACCGTACAAATAATCAATAACGTTATTTATCTTTATTTAGCTAATAGTTAAAAAATGATTTTTTTATATTAAACAGCGTCTAATTTTTTTCGAGTCAATGCTTTCATATTGTTTCAATATAATTTCTACATTATATATCTCATCTTTATTAATTTTTATTTTTGGCCCATTAGATAGTAGATCAAGTATGCCAATACTTTTTGCGAGGTAATCTTCGTATCATATGTCTATTTTACTTAAATAATTATAATTCATTCATTCTTTTTAAAGATTTTCATATTTTGCTTCATAAATGTAATTTTGATTATGTGGAGGCTTTATAGGGTACCCCACAAGTACTCCGTAACAGGTACGTCGTATGCATATCGTTCATATTTCAACGAAAGATTAAATCAGGGGAACATGATCTAGCCTTAGATAAATAATTAAAATAAAACTAAAAGGAAAATATTTTTGGGTTGCTTCTAGTTCAATGCCGATTAAACTATCATAAGGATGATTTTGGTAATAAAGATGCAGTACTAACTAGCACTAATGTCTTTTTTTCTAAGGTATTTAGTGTCGAAAACATGTATCAGTGTAAAATTACTATTGTTCAAGCTCAACAAAGTATAATGGGTTGTTGCTATATATACATTAAAGCAAGCTTATTTAGATAAAAATAAATCTTTGAACAAACAACACTCCAAAAATAGAAGAGATCGATAATAACCATTTGACCAGCCACATTTGCACTTGATTACTATCAAAATCGAAACAAATGCTAACATATTTGTTGAATTAATATACTATCACAAATTTTTATATGCTTTATTACGTTATATTGATTATTATAATTAGTGTGAACGTTATGCTTGCATGCGTGTGTATTATGCATTATATATATATATATATATATATATATATACGCGAATATTATGTATGTGCGTGTACGTGTTAGTATTATGCATACATTTTTATTACATTCTATGTGTAAGCGTTAGTATTGTGCCTGTGTGTGAGTTCATTTATTGTGCTTGTATGTGTATGCAAGTGCATTATACACGCATGCATGCGCGTGTACTGTACATGTGTCTGCATGCACATGTATTATGTATCTGTATATCCGTATGTATTATAACGGGTATGTGTGTAGTACATGTCTGTGTATGCGTGTGTATTATGCACGTGCACATGAGTTAGTATTGTGCATATGTGCGTTTATTCTGCTTGTGAATGCATTATGCATGTATGTAAGCACGTGTATTGGGCTTGTGTATTATGTATCTGTGTACCCGTGTGTATTATACACGCGTATGCGTATGTATTATGCACGTGAGTGTATGCATATTATGCACGTGAGTGTATGCGTATTATGCACGTTTGTATAATGCGTTGTTATGCATCTGTGTATGCGTTATTGTGCATGCGTATGTATTGTGCGTGTGTGCGTGTATGTTATGCACATGCCCCCAGCCCAAATTGCAGCAAGTTTACATACGGCTTTCACAGGTCTGTGCATTCCCTTAGTAATGTGAACTGTGACAAAGCGATTCGCTATTCCAGGTTTCCAGATTTTAAATATCAAAGGTTTAAAACCAATAAATATTCTCGAAAATACTTCCTGTCTATTACATATAGTACTATATGCAGTTAACGTATTGAAGTTTATTGCTACCAAGGAAAAATTCTATCTACTGCTAAGAAAATCTTCAAAAGTAATATCTGTAAAAAGTTTAAAAAAATACTTTTTCCCAAATATGAAAAAAACATTATGTATCAATAAATTATTCATCTTATAAAAAAGACATACAACAAAATATTCAATTATCCGATCTGAAGCTTTAACTGCAGTACTAAGAACAATTTATCTATTGACAATGCAAAATATTAAATTAATGTAAGATAGGTCGATAATTTCTTTGAGTAAATAGAAACCATTTTAACAATCAATCAAATTAATGAATTAATGAATAAAAGAGTAATATTAAATAATTAAAAGCAGATATATTGTCATCGTAACATTGCAGTGACGTCACTATGTGTTTAGGTAAAATATTGCGTTATCTTTAAGAAAGAGAAACATCACAGACTATTTCATAACAAATGAAATTTAAAAAAAGAACAAATCGCGTGTTAGTTACATTGAGTCGTGGTGTATGTAATTTATCCGTAGCCATTATTGACTTCATATTCAATATTTTAAATGACAGCGAAAAAGTTCCTGTACTTACACAAAAATTTTAATAGTTGTTCACATTCATTATAGGGTACTTCTGTTTTTGAAGCTTTTTGTTACCATTAACTATTAATCGCAGTAAAATTTTGCATTGCAGTAATTTTATTTTAAAAGACATTTTGAAATTTTTAAGTAGATTTTTAAAACATAAATAATAGTCCACGTAAAATATGGATTTTTTTTCCATTGTTTAATTTGTATTTTGTCTGGATAAATATCTAACAGAGAAAATATCTAAAAACAAATAATATTTTGTAAACAAGAGTTGAAATTATAATAAAGTTTTTTTTCCCACTAATTACTATTGCAGTAAAATTTTATAATACAATAATTTTATTTTTAAAAGCCTTTTGAAATTTTTCACTTAGATTTTTAAAACATATATAACAGTTTACGTAAAATATAGATTTTTATTCATTCTTTATTTTGTATTTTTTTTTTCTCGAATAAATTTCTAATATCTAAAAACAAATGCGATATTTTTAAAACAAGAGTTGAAACTATAAGAAAGCTTAAAAAAGCCCAACGAAGTTAAAAACAACTTTTATTATTCCTTATAAAAAAAATTAAACAAAATGAACTTGAAAATAAAAATGTCTAATATTTAAAAATGAAAATAAGGAGTTTTTTTTAATTATAATTAAATCTATACAAACCATAAAACTTTGAATGTAGATACAATGAATTTCTAAATCATAAAATACTTATAAATTTGAAAAATTAATAAATTCCGTTTAAATTCTTTCACACGATTATTATTTTTATTATTTAAATGTAAATATATCCAAATAACTATTTGAGTTTTAAAACAATTATGTTTTCTACAAAATATTTAAATAATTTCAAACTTGAAGTGAATAATGCTAAAGTTCAGCAAGTAATAAAGTATTTTTTTAAAAAATAAAAATTTTACGTTAATGATTATTAAAATGATCGTTAATGTATAATATACAACAATTTTTCATATTATAAAAAAATGGAAACTTTTTAACAACTTAAAAATTGCATTAAAATAAGAGACAACTCCCAAATAAGTCTTGAAATCAGAACTGTATTATTTAAATAATCGTACAATCTAAAATTTAATATTACAACACTTGCAGATAGCTGTTTAAAATGAACGGTTGGCAATGAAATATGCACAGCCAAACTGTACTTGGCCATATTATGACCATTATATAGTTATCAACAATTTCAATAAATAAAATTTCAAAAAAAAAAAAATAAATATATGAGCATTCTTTTTTTCAGTAAATATTGTAGCATTTAAAAAAAATCTAGATTATGTCTAGTTCAGTTGGATTGAAGAAATATTTTTAGATTTACTAATAAACAAAAAATTTCCAAAAAATAAGCATCATAAAAATTAACTTTTATAATAAATAATTATCATTATAAAAGATGAATAATTTATCTATCCATTATAACTTTTATAATAAATAATTATCATCATAAAAGATTATTATTATCATTTATCTTTTATTTATCTATCCATTATAACTTTTATAATAAATAATTATCATCATAAAAGATTATTATTATCATTTATCTTTTATTTATCTATCCATTATAACTTTTATAATAAATAATTATCATCATAAAGATTGTTATTATCATTTATCTTTTATTTATCTATCCATTATAACTTTTATAATAAATAATTATCATCATAAAAGATTATTATTATCATTTATCTTTTATTTATCTATCCATTATAACTTTTATAATAAATATCATCATAAAAGATTATTATTATCATTTATCTTTTATTTATCTATCCATTATAACTTTTATAATAAATAATTATCATCATTTATAATAAATTTATCTATTTATAACTTTTATAAAAGATTATTATTATCATTTATCTTTTATTTATCTATTTATAACTTTTATAATAAATAATTATCATATAAAAGATTATTATTATCATTTATCTTTTATTTATCTATCCATTATAACTTTTATAATAAATAATTATCATTATAAAAGATTATTATTATCATTTATCTTTTATTTATCCATTATTTTTTATAATAAATAATTATTATGAAAATTTATCTTTTATTTATATATCAATTATCTTTTATAATAAATTATTACTATAAAAGATAATTATCATTTATATTTTATTTATTCATATTATCTTTTATAATAAATAATAATTTTGCAAAAAAACTAACTTTATTCTTAATGAAATTAATATTAAAATTTCCTAAATGATTTAATGTTGCGCATAACTATAATCTCAGTAATACATAAAAAAAAAACTCTACATGTTGCCACTTTTAAAAAAATCATGATTATTACTGATCATCGTAAAAATCTATAACAAATAGGCAAGTCACATAACACACAAATTACATTTATATAAAAATTTTACCAATTAAATATTAAAAATTACAGACATAAAATTAACATATAAGCCATAATATTAAAACGAAAATAGATAAATAGAATAAGTTTGGTTTAGAGTTTTGAAAAAAAAAAAAATGTTTGCAGTTCAGTTAGACTTAAACTATATTTCTTAGCAATAATCGTAATCTTTCTGTCAATAATAATTTTGCAAAACCTAATCTTATCCTTATAAATGGATGTAATATTAAAGTTTTGTAAGTAATTCAATGTTCATAAAAAAAAATCTCGGTGTGGGTTAAGAATTTTTGCTCATAAAAGAATTTCAATTATCATAATGTTTTGGTTTATTTAACTTTTAAAAATATGTACAAAACTTAAATACGATGTTTATTTTGTACATATGCCCTGTTAAAAATTATGTTTTTAAAAATTATTTATTTAAATACCTTATGCAATCAAATTAATATCTAACGTAAATGCATTTTTTGCACAATTTATAAGTTTCGCAATATTTTTTTTCCTTAATTTTATTGAATCGTTTCACTAAAAATAATTAACATTTCCCATACATAATACATAAACGGGAAAATAATACACAATTGAAAAATATTGAACAAATATTCAAAATTAGCTTTAAAAATCTGTTATAAATTAAAATAAGTGAACTCAAAGTAAAATTTTTTTTAAGATCATATAATACAGGTAAAAAGATGCCTACTTCTGACTTTTTTTAATAATATATTTATTAAAATGCATTTTGAAGAATTAAATCACTCTTCTAAGAATGTAAACATAAAAACATACCCAATAAAAAAATATTTGATGAGATTTATAATTACAAAATCAATCATTAACAGTAAATTGGAATATTTTTTTTTTTAAATCTTTTCACTTTGACAAATCATATATTTAATTTAAAGTATCAAAGTTAATTAGTATTTAGTCAACAAGATTATGATTCGATTTTCTACAAAATTTTGAAAAATCAATAGCTATATAATTAATAGATTAATACTACTTTCAATTAAAATATTAATATTACTTTCTAATTATGAAAAAAATTAAAGAGTTAGAAATAGAATGTGTGATATCCTAGCACACCGTATATATAAAATATCAAACCTATACATATGTATTCCTCAATATAAATTTAAAATAAACAAAATTATTTCACATTTTGATTGGCAATTAATTGACTATTCATATATATGAGTTGATATAATTTAAATTTGTAAACTAAATTTTTTTTTCTTATGTTTACTATTCGGTGAGTTTAAAATTAGCAGTTGTCATTGATTTTGTTTCCATTTTGTAATATATATTACTTTTTTTAAATCTAAAGCGACAAATATTAACATGAGAGTTGTTGCATAAATTTCTTTTATATATCATACTTAATTTCTCATCTTTGTATAAAAAAATGATTGATAATATTGACAATCGATATGTGATATACAGTACCTCCCCTCGAAATTTAAAGTCATCTGATGGGGTTTTTTTCCCTAAAAGATACAATTTTTTCCTACTAAATATAATTAAAAAACATGTAATATTCCAAGAAATTATGAAAAACTATAACATAATGAACCATTAAAAATAGAAAAATGACAAAATAAGCTGGGTTCGAAAAACCCTTTTATAAATCAAACTTGAACAATTAAAAATTTTTTTAAAGAAATATTTCTTAGATCCATAATTACATAACATACAACAAAACTAAACAACATTTTTTCATGATAAAATACATAATAATCCAGCAAACGATTTCAGAGCACCCTCTCCCCCAAAAAAATTCATAAACCCCTCATTTAATATTCTTTTTTGGAAAAAAAAACAAAAAAACCCAGACTTAATTCTTACATAATAACATTTTTGTAACTTATACCTTGCAATACAAAAGATTAAAAACATAACACATAATAACCAAACGATTTCAAAATTAAACAACCCCTTAAAAAAATCGAACACAGACCCCTTTTCTCTTCCATCAGAATTCCACCCCCCAAGTCCATTGCTACCTTAAAATCAAGGGGTGAACATCCCAGTCAATAATACAGGGAATGATTCAAATATACATAGCAAACGATACTTGGATTCAGAGAGAGAGAGATGGTGAGGGGTTGATGTTCGAAAAAGGGGATGGTTCGAAAGAGAAGAGGGACTTACTCTCTGTTCCAGTGGTCATCGTGTGTACATCCAAACGATTTCAGTAAAGGGGGTGAGCGCCGGTTAACAGCGCGTCATGGCGCACGGCTTCTCTCATCAGCAGACGAGTAGTGAAAGCAGATGGGAAGCGGCAACCCTTTCGAGGTCGCCAAGGCGATCGCCAACTATCATGCCAAGAGTAGCTTAATGGGAGTATGGCAGTGAAACAAATTTCAGTAATACAGTATTTCTGTCTTGCAATAAATTGGATGCTTGCATTATTATTTTTTGTTTAATTGCCTCTAACAATTTAAATATAATTTTCTTCACTAAAATCGAGATGTGTCGACACTGTATTCAGGAATAGAGAGAGATCATTTCAAAAGCTAACAGATGCAGCCCTTGTCTAGGCCAAAAATGAGCAGGATAAATCTGTAGGGTGGAAAGACCTCGAGAAGGAGAAATATGGTTATTTACCAAATACCGAAATGAGAATGATATATCTAGTTTTCAGTGAAGCTATAAAGCAGTAGCTCCATTCTCCTTGTTGCATCCTGGGTAACGTTGAATTTGCTACGTATCTGTTGTTCTAGTGAACTCAGTCGCAGTATCTGGAATTTGAAGGTTGACACACTCATATATGTTAATGAAATTCATTCCACTCGTGGCCAGTGGTAACGCGCACTAGCAAGTCTTCATGAGAATTTAGGTTTGATTCCATTGGTGGCGTGGGTTGTAACCACTGCTTTAAGTAACGAGTAGATTTGATAGTGATTCTTACAGAAGTGATGTTTCAACTTCCAAGAATTTTGCATGTTTGCCAATTTCCTTTAATTATGAGCTATAATGTAGTAACTCCATTCTTCTCTGTATTGCATCTTAGGTAACGCTGAATTTGCTACATATCTGCTGTTATAGTGATGAGTGAACTCAGTTACAGTATTTGGAATTGGAAGTCTCACATATATTTTATTGAAATTTGGACCATTCGTGGTCAGCGGTAACAGCACTAGCAAGCGTTAATGAGAATTCAGGTTTGACTTCATGGGTGGCGTGTGTTGTAGTCACTGCTTTCGGAAACGAGTAGATTTGATAGTGATTCTTGAAATTTTGAATTAATGTTTGAGATTCCAGTAGTTTTACAAGTTTACGAAGTTATTGGGACTCATCCTCGGTGTCCTGTAGCTCTGGAAGGGCACCCCATGAGTAGTCTACTCAAGAATGGAGGGAAAGGGGGGGACCGCTTCTGTTGTGATGAAGCATCCGTAGGTGGAAGTCTGACTTGACTCCGAGTCGCTGAAGAAGGAGAGGAGTGCAGTGCCTTCCTGGATGATTTTTAGGAGGAACTACCTCGCACATACTCATCGAATGGGAGAAAACCAGGAAAACTCCCACCAGATCGTCCGACTCACGAGGCAAGATGCTGAACACAAACGCCGTCGAGATTCCTCGTTTCTTGAAACAGTGAATGTGGTATGACTAACGTGGATGAATGAATGTGGTATGAAACTGACAGGTGAATGAGGTACCTGAGAAGCCTAAGGTACGACTGCTGTTATAAGAAGCGGCGTAGATACACCGAAGCAGTGACCACCGTAAAGATGGAGGACATATGAACCATAAATTGAAAGCGCTAAGTTCGCCACTTCGGGAAAAAGCGTTTATGTGTTTGGTTAAAATGCTTTATTTGATTACCATGGGGGGGGACTTACTCGAAATTGTGGCCAGCTGTTGAATTAACAGCCTCAAATGAAATTTAATGAAAAACAATTGAGATAAAGCAATTGTAATAAAATTGTTAATTTAGAATTCGCTCGCTAATGCGTTTTTTCTAAATTCGAACTACAGTCAGCTAAAACTTATCCTAAAGACTTACTGGTGTGAATTTTTTTAATGGAATTCAATTTGGACTTTTTAAAATTTTGCGACATTTCACTTATAACAATTATTGATTAATATGATTAACGAATTTATTATTAATTTTATTAATGACAAATGGCCTGAAATTGTCTTATTAAAAAAATATATATATTTTTGAAGATGAACGTTACATTCTTCTGCTTCTTCTTTTTCATTGGCACAGTAGCACCGCGGGCAACAAGGTCGTTAGTCTACTGGCAGATTCCAAAACATGAGATGATGTTTTCTTTTGTACGGGGTAGGGTTGTCAGCCCTACACTCTACAGTCCTATTAGTCGGGGATCTATGGTTTAAAGTGGATTCCGAACAACTACAAACATCCATATATATGTATATATATATACAGAGTTGCGGCGATGTACTTGGTGATTCAGAATTCGCTTTAAATCATAGGTCCGGGTTTTTGGTTTAGTTGTATAGTCATTTGTACTAGTCATTTGTATTAGTCATTTTTGTACACTTTTGGCTAATTAGAATCGGAACTTACAGTTTAGCGCAGATTCCAAACCACCAACAAACATGCCATAGCCAGGATTCTAGGATGAAGCCTGTGATACCAAAAGGGACAGCGTTAGTCAATTGGTCATAGGGCCGCTAAATACCGGTATAATATAGAGCTTCGGTAGACTACCCATAACACAACATCTCAGGTGTCGGAATCTGCCAGTTGCCAGGCAGCCTTGGCCCACCATGAGGGTGGGGTGCCATTAAAGAAGATATATATATATAATATGCGAAATAAAAGAATTCCAAAATGTAACTTTTGATATATAATATATTATCTATATATCAAAGTCAATATTTTTGCTTTTTACAAAAAGAAATACCTTTATACGCTAATTAAAAAAAGATGTAAAAAGTATGATTTTAATATTTCTAAGCGTAAAATAATTGACATAATTAATAAAAAAGTAAAGAAACGTCAAAATTACATTTGACTAATTAACTAACTCCCTGGCACTACACAGTCCATTATGGACCATGGCCGTCTGCTTACTGGCAGATTCCGAAACAGAGGTTTTTTTCTTTCTTACGGGATAGGGTTGTCAGCCCTACGCCCAACTCTCTACAGTTATGTTAGAGCGGGATCAACGGTTTAAAGTGAATTCCGAACCCCTATAAGCACCCATGGCACCGCCGTAACTCGACCTCGAAACCTGTGGCACCGAGTGCCCGAATTACATTTGACGAGGGGGGGAAAAAGGTGTAAATAATGCATACCCAACACAGGTATGTACACAGCGGATTATATCTAAAGTCGCATATTATGTTTAAAAATAATTCCATTCACTCCAATAACTATCGCAAAATCATTAAACATCTTTGTAGGAACTTTAAATGAAATTATAAATCTGATTTAAAGCTAAAAAAAAAAATGTTCCCCGGCTAATGACAAAACACGTTTCTCAATCTTGTAGAGTATAGGTTGGGCAACCCGATTGTAATTGGGTGTGGTTGGATTGAGATACTTGAGGTTAGAGAACTCATAGCTTTATTTTTTGAACATATTGTATATCTATATGTACAAACGCCACATACAACTAGAGACATACACTAATAAACACATTTAAAGACAAATAATTATAGATTCGTGAAAGGACTCCACTTCTAAGCCGAAAATCCGAAACTCGGCTACGCGCATCGTGCTCAAAATATAATTCCGATTTCGAACCACTCACAAGCCTCCATGCTACTGCCAAGAGCACGTTTGACAAGAGCCACAAGCTGCATGTTTCTGCAGGCGTTCCAAACAAAAGACATTTTGATGTATAAAACAAGAAATTGGAAATGTCCGAAAATTGGCTAGTGTCCAATTTGGGCGGATTCAAACAGTGTGACGCAATAGGGGAATAAGGTAATTTCCGAAAAGTTTTAATTGTAATAAAAATCATTTTAATATTATTAATTAAAACTTTAAATTGCATATTATCAAAAAAGAAATTAAAAAGATGCCGAAACACTAACAAACAATCAAGCCACTGCAGGATTCGAGCCTGGTGCCTATTATACCAAGGTCCACAGAACTAGCCAATCGGTCATCATGCCGCGGAAAATTAAGAATAGCGCAGAATTTAAAAAGGACAAATTTGCTTTACATCCGGAAATTTATATTAAATGGAAATTTTGCAAAATTACAAAGATATTCCATACTTATAGGTGCGAATTTTAATTAATTGTATCCAAATTATTTGTTTTTATGTGTTCTAAAACATAAAAAAAAAATTAAAATAATGTAGTTGTGAAAATATACACATTTCAAAACATCGTTTTCTATTCATAATTTAAAATAAAATAATAATTTTATTATTATTTTAAAATCCCTCAGAAATCATTTTATTTTAAAAAAAGTCTACTATTACAGATTTTAACCCAAAATTTACAATTTTCTCAGTAGTTATTTTGAATTTCATGTATTTTTAATAAGAAGTTAAATATTGAAATGTAAAAGAAGATAATTTTTTAAATAGAAATTAACTTCGTAAATTTCTAGAGTGTTAATTAACAATAAACGATTTTAGTTTAAGCTACATATTTTAATCATTACAGTTATAAAAAAATTATAAGTAAACGGAAATAAAAACAATTTTAATGAAAAAATCTGCAGATGCATTTTAAGGTTTTTTAAAGAGAATTTAGTTCATTATTAAATAAAATTCAATTTATTTTGTTTATTATTTATGTAATTATTATGTATATAATTATGCAATTTATTTTGTTTATAATTATAATTCATTTTGTTTATAATTATAATTTATTTTGTATATTATTTGTATTGTATTTTATTTGTTTTTTAAGGTTCTTTAAAGTGAATTGAATTTTTTATTAATCAAATTTAATTTATTTTATTTATTATTTATGTAATTATGTATATTATTTTGGAATTTATGTTTATTATTATAATTTATTTTGTATTTTATTTAATAATTTATTTTGATATTATGATTTATTTATGATAATTTATTTCGTATATTAGTTATTTTCTAATTATGTATTTTAAGGTTCTTTAAAGTGAATGATATTCATTATTAATCTATTTAATTTATTTTCTTTATTATTTAATAATTTATTTCATCTGTTATTTAATAATATATTTTGTTATTATGATAATTTATTTTGTATATTATTTATTTTTTAAGTTATTTATGTATTTTAATGTTTTTTATTGTAAATGGAATTCATGATTAATCGAATTCAATTTATTTTCTTTATTATTCATGCAATTGTTATGTAATTTATTTTGTATATTATTTATTTACGTATTTTAAGTGATTCTTTAATGTGAATTGAATTCATTATTAATCAAATTTAGTTTACTTTATCTATTTTGTCATTTTGACCGATATTTATTTATTATTTAAATTTGACTTCAATATTAATTCATTTATTTCATCTATTTAATGAACATTGAATGAAATAGAAACATGATAGATATAGCGCTTTCATGAAACTTTTCAATGTAGCACCGTTGTAATTCAGGCCCTGACAATGAGCGATGGCGTAACGCATGCTTCATTGGCGCATTGTTCTGCTATTGAGAGGAATTGACAGGGAGACAGATGTTCTTGACAAAAAACATGACGCATTTTTTTTATTTATTTATTTATGTACTTTTCTTTATGACGGCTTATATTTTGTAAGTTGGATATTTTTGTTACATAATGTATAAGGGACGATTCTCATTTTTTTTTTAAGTGAGAATGGGAGTTGTTAAAATAATCTGTAGATTATTTACGTGTTATTTTAATTTAAAAATAAATCAAATCCTTTTTTTTTAATTAATACAAATGCAATAGAGATTTTATTATTGAGAAGTATACCAATTACTAATCTAATTTTTTAAAAAACTCAGAAGAATGTATTTCGTAAAAGAATGAATGTATTACTCAATGTATTACTCAAAATGTATTTCGTACATTTTTTTCTACTTACTTGTTTTGAAACATAAATAAAGTTGTACAAATATTTTATTTATATTCTTCATCATCAACATTTGGTATCCCAGGCTTCAGGTTCGAATTCTGGCGGTGGCATGGATGTTTGTGAGTGGTTCGGAACCCACGTTAAATTGTAGGTCAGGTCTGTTTAGTCCAAAGTGTGCACAAGATAACCGTAGAGCGAGAAACCAAACCAATCATCATCAACCTCATTGGCACAACAGCACCATTGTGGGTCAAGGCCATCTGCCTACTGGCAAATTCCGAGACAGGATATGTTTTCTTTTCAGGTAGAGTTGTCATCGCAATGCCCAACACTCTACAGTCATATTAGACAGAAATCAACGGTTTAGACCTACCTTAGTGGATTCCACATCCATGGCATCAAGCGCCAGAGCGGTAGGCCATGAGGCCACACTTATATTCTTATGTTTATTTATTACACCTATTATGTATTATATGACGTGATAAAAAAATGCAAAACTTACAAAGTTGTCACTTCAATTAATATTTCAAATAATATCTTTATATCTTTGAGAACAGGAAAAAGTGTTAATTTTAAACATGTTTTTATTTTTATAATATAGATAATAAGGCTTGATAGCCAAGTGACTAGCGCTCGGTGCCACTTTCGGGTTCGAGTCCCGGCGGTGCCATGGATGTTTGCAAGCGTTCAGAATCCACTTTAAAACCGTAGGTCTTGGTCTAATATGATTTGAACCTACGATTTAAAGTACTATTAAATGACATTATTATTAAAATTTAAAGCAAAGGTTACTACTCCTACACCACACCACATCACTGTGCCTAGAGATGAGTTGCCCCTTTACAGTTTGGGAAATGATGTGGATGAGAAGAAATCTGATTGGCCTCTGTGACTCTCTACGGTCATATTAGACCAGGACTACATCCGTGACACTACAAACATCCATGACACAGCCGTCACTCGAACCCGAAATTTGTGGTATCGAGTGGCAGAGAGCTAGCCACGCGGCCATCAGGCCCCCATGGCGTAGGTCTGACAACCCTAACCTGTAAAAATGTAAACCATGTCTAAAAATCTGCCTGTAGACAGATAACCTTGGTCCACCAATGGGTTGTTGTGCCATTGAAGAAAAATGCACAAAATTATATTGCTAATGCGTACAAAATATCATTGCAATATCGCATTTTAAACAGGCGACTCATAGTAGAGTGGAATTAAAAATGTCAGTTTCAGTTTACAAAGTTTTATGCTTATATCAAAGAAAAAAAAATTTTAATGTTTAGAACTTAAATAAAATTTAAGTGAAGAACTTTGATTTGTTTCTTAATATTTTTGAAAGCTTAAAATCGCAAAATTCACGGAAAACTATATGTAATCAATTTTATCGGTGCGGTTTCACCTCAAGTTGTAATGATATACATTAAAAATAGAATGGATTGCACATAGGTGGTAACTAAAAATTTAAATACGATTTTAGGATAGATTATGTCTGGTAAATATTAATATGATTATTAAATGTACTTGATTAGCAATATTAATAAATAATTCTACCCTACTTGTGGCTCAGTGGTGAGAATTAGGGCCTAGATTCAATCCGCTGACAGTATTGTTGTAGATATTGTTTCAAAAACTCGATGGCGTTTGGGATGCTTTTTAGTCGTATTACTTGGTGGGAATTTTCCGGGTTTTCTCCCTTACTTTTTGAGGGGAACTATCCCTCAAATGCGGGATAGTTCCTCTTAAAAAGTCCTCACGGAAAGCACTGCGGTCCTACTTCAATGACACGGAGCCATGTCATACTTCTATCTACTTGTGCTCCATCACAACAAAAGCCCTTTCTCTCCTTCCTTTGAGACCACACGGGTTCTTGGGCTTGGTCTAGATGTCTACCATGCAGGATAATAAACAACAACAAAATAATTCTTTATTAATCATTTTATTATAATCGATTTAATCTTTTGGTTTTTCATTTGTCTGCGGTCATTTTTTGAACACTAGGGCCAATTAGATAGGAACCTGCAGTTTAAAGTGAATTAAAAATAATTAGCAAACATCCATGCCAGCGCCGGAATTCAAGACTGAAGACTATGGTACCAAAAACAACAGCTTAATTTTTTTTTTTCAAAAACGTCGTTTGCGAATCAATAATGTTCACAAAATTAATTTAACTATCAGCCGGCATATTGAAAGATTATTTGTTAAATAACGATCATACATGATTAATTAAAATTCTTAACCGGATTTTTTATCATGTATGAACGAGATGGGGTTCTGGTTAGAAAGCCATACTGTCTCTAAAAAAGTGAAGCCATGAAATAAAAAATAAGTAACAGTATTAAGTTATTGTTTAAAACAGATTCATCTCCACGCGCATCACGAGAAACTCATTTCAAAAAAATTTATTTTAAAATAAACGCTGATTTTCAAGTGATTTTATTCACGTGCGTTTTGAAACTAGCATGAAATATGTGCTGCCAATTGTAACGATTGGTCACTATCAAATCACGTACTCTTTAATGCATTATTGAATTGTCTGGTCCTCAACCTATAAACGGATTATTGTTTCAATATCCTCAAAATAGTGTCTAAGGATTAGTTTATGTTCATAAAAGTTAATTTAACAGTCACTTCTCTGACTGAATTAGATAATGCTTCTTGTGGTATTTAAACAATTGCTTCTTCATAAAATCCCAGCGTTGTTCAATTTTTTATATTCCTGTCAGTATTGAATTGGATAGTTCTTGTAGGGATTCTGCACCTTAGGGTTCCTATTTCGCCGCTATTTTTTTCCACGCCAAGGGGAATCGCCAAAACAGCAGTGTTTTGTAACAGCAGCGGCCATTTTATTTATTTAGGAAGGGACTTGGCACAAGGAAAAAATCGCCAAATAAACAAGCGGGACCCTAAAGTGCAGAACGGCTGTTATTGTAGTATTCTGACTAACTGCTTTATAAATTTCTTGGGTTATTGAACATGGGTATACACCCATATATATTCGTCGAGCAAAGTATGTTCGTACGTGATGAATAGAAACTCGTGAAAGAATTCAATTTTTATATTTATTATTATTATTTTGAAGTTCTTTCATCTTTTTAATGTTGATCTATGTAGAACTCACAATTTTCAGATCCCTAAACCCATTTATGTTGACAGCTATCCTACTCTTAATCTAGAGATAACGTGTTTGGCTAATGTGCAAAAGATCTCAGGTTCAAATTCGCTGGCGGCGTCCGTTGCAGCCACTCTCTTCATAAACGAAGAAACCCAATGAAAATTGTCACAAAGTGTGTAAAGAGTCGATAATCAAACTTCCCATTGTAAGTTTTCCGGGGATTTTTCCATGCAGCTCAAATGAGGGACAGTTACCCATAAAAAAATTCCACCCGGAAGGCAATAATACCCTTTCCTCATCACCCATCGGTGGACTGCTCATGGCATATGTGAATACGAAACCCAACGACTTTCAACAAAAAAAAGTGGTAGCGCGTGTAACTAGAGCTCAGGCTGTCATGCATTATATGCATCTGTTGCAGTCATTGCTGTCAGAGATAAGCAGACTCGATGCTGATTGTGACAACTCGTGCAACACATCTCGCCTTGTCAAAACCCAAAGTAAGGACTTTCCCACCCTTAGGATTTATTGTGGTGATTCCTGGCACAGATACGAATAGGCAAAATCATAATTCTATAATCATAGTAAGCCTATATGAAAAGAAAATGATGATTATCGACTTTAAAGTTTATTAACAAAATTTCTTGAAATTTCTTAAAATTAGTTCTTGCAAAAGAGTAAACTAAAACTGTTTATTTCTTTGAGAAATATGTGATAAATTAAATCAAGAAATAAAAATATTCATTATAAGTGTAAAAATGTTTTATTTAGCATTTTATGCAATTTTCAATAATGAAATGTTTAAAAAGTTGGGTTAAAAAGTTTTTTAAAAAAACCCTCTTTTGAAGGAAAATTGTTTAATGTAATATTCGAAAACCATTTCGTTTCGGAAAATTTGAAAACTTTTCGAAAATATTTTAAAGTAAAAAAAAATAATAATAATAATAATCAAAATATTTTTGATTAAAATGTCAAACGTTGAATGGATTAATTCAAACTGCTATTTTTTCCCCTTTTGCTATACCTGAGGGTGCTGGTTAAAAAAAGAAAGAAAGATCAAAACGAATTTTTATTTCTAAAATATGCTGATTGTATATGACAACGGAATATATTTTCTTATTTAACTCAGATATCGTCTATTTCTGATCTATATTCTATCAGATGTCGGGGAATTTTTTTAAATAAATCTAGCGAGCTATTTGCCAGGAATAAAACACAAGCTATTTTTCGTATACAGAAAATGGAATTTTCGTATATAACTGTAAGCAGCTTTGAAATTTTGCATTCGCTTCCAAAAATCTATTTAAACTGACACTTCAAAATTCTCATTGAAGTTTAAAACTATAATTACTCATTCTAAAATTTACACATCAATTCAAGAACAGTTGGCTTTTATAAGAATTTGTTACAATATATTGTTATTATTGCCATTTGTTATTAAATTTACAAAAGTAATAAAATTAAAAATAATTTATGTGTTAGGTAGTTGAGAATTTATGCAGTAATAATTTAAAACCAAAATAATTAGAAGTTTAATAATAGAATTATTTTTGTTATTTTCGCGAATGTCAGAAAATCCTGAAAAATTATAAGAATTCCTTTCTAACTTAAATAGAACTATAATTGAAAGGAAATATATTTATGTAATCATACTTGCATTAAAAATATTTCTAAGGAATTTAATGAATTCCTGATATTATTAAATCATGTTTTAAAAATATTTAAAATCAATGTAAAAAATTCCTTACATGCAAAATTAATATATATTATAATGAATTTCGTTTTTTAAAATATTCTAAAATATAATTATGATAAATATAGAGAGTACTATATTATAATATAAATATTATAAATTCAGATATTTTTGTAATTTTTTTTTTTTTTTGACTTTGTCCATGAATTAAATTTAAATAAATAAAATAAAACTTGAATGGCTTAATCATCCTACAGATCACTAATGTTATTCTTTGTTTTAAAATATCACTGGAAAATGAACAAAGAATTGAAGGCCATATTTTTACCGTTTACACACAGAAATATTCTTATTCGATTTTTTAAAAACGAAGAAAATGGTTTTAATATTTCTACACTTTAAATCAGTGGCACAATTAAAAAAAATGAAATATCAGTAAAAATTACATTTGACTAAGAAATAGGTAAAAAATGCATACCCAACAAAGGTATGTACACTTCTTATTATAACTAAATTCGCCTTTCATGTTTTAAAAAGAATTCCAATCCCCCAAAAAACTATCTCAAAAACTATTAAACATCTCTGTAAGAACTTTAAACACAATTTTTAAATTTGATTTAAAGCTTAAAAAAAATGTTCACCTGCTGATGATAATGAAAGTTTATCGGTCTATAGCAGGGGCCGGCAACCTGCGGCTCGCGAGCCACATGCGGCTCTTTTGATGTGAAGCTGCTGCTCTTTAGTTCCATACGCAAATATTATTTATTTTATCAAAAAAAAAAATTTAAAAATCGTTTAAACATGCATGTGCGTAATACAACAAAAGTGGACAGCTTTAAAAGAAATGCCGCGAGTTGAGGCACTTATATTCGACGCATGGAATAGTTTTCCAGATTGCTACAGTGAGACGAAGAAGTTGGCATTTGGAGTGCTGACTATCTTCGGATCGACATATTCGTGCGAGCAAGCGTTCTCTTGCATGAATATAATTAAAAGTAAAGTAAGAATCCAACTAACAAATGAAAATTTAGAGTCGTGTTTGAAACTTAAAGCAACAAGTTATGAACCAAATTTATCCAAACTTTCTAAAACCATGGCAAAGCCAACTCTCCCATTAAATTTGTTTGCTCAAATGTATGTTATTGGTTTTTTTTAATTTTAAGTACAAGTTACATTGTTTGGTAAAGTTTAAATTTTCTACTTGAATAACCATGCAAAGCCATCGCTCCCATTGAATTTATTCGCTCAATTGTTTGTTATTGAAGTACAAGTTAATGTTGTAAGTAAATGTTTAATTGTTTTAATTTTTTACTTAAATAATAAGTAATTATCTAATAATGCCATATATATATTATCTAATTTGTTGTGAAAAACACTACTAATATATGAATAAATAGATATTTTTTCGTATGAATAATTAGATTAGGTTTTTTTTATAAAAAACTTTATTTATGCAAGTACTATTTATTGTTGTCAAGAAAAAATTTTGTGGCTCTTTAAAAATTTTGA
The DNA here is from genome assembly GCA_021605075.1 of Caerostris darwini. Taxonomy (NCBI): domain Eukaryota; kingdom Metazoa; phylum Arthropoda; class Arachnida; order Araneae; family Araneidae; genus Caerostris; species Caerostris darwini. Next base: position 1,038,688 of record BPLQ01013371.1, on the reverse strand, counting down.
AATTTTGTAAATTGTAATTTTTGACTCTTCCCACTCAAAAGGTTGCCGACCCCAGTCCTATAGTACGGCTATGTGCCGTTAGACGTATGGGGAAAAATGGAAGTATGTAATTACAATTGTTGAGGTTTGGATATATTTCCTGATTTACAATACAAAGAGATTGATTAACTGCCGAAATAAAGGAAAAAAGTGCTGGTACAGAGAAAACAAGGAAAGTTTTGTTAAAGGTCTTATGATTATTGCTGGATTCTCTTATAATGCAAAACTTAAACTAATGGAAGTGAAAAAGCCAAAATTAACTCGGATTACTATCAGAAATTCGTATTGGAATTTTTGACTAACCGAACTGCATTCTTTAGGATTTGGCAGAATTAATGAGTCGATCTCATCTCCATCGTTGCTTGGCCCTTTCATGGCGAATCCGAGACGGCGAGATACGTGCAAGCTAGAGAACTCTTAATGCAATAAAGTGTTTTTGCATACTGTATTTCGGACGTCCGTTAGCTTTTTCTCCCTAGTGCGCATGCTCATAGGAAACATTATTACAGATACGCATGCGCACTTTCCTATGAGCTTGCGAGCTAGGGACAAAAAGCTAACGGACGTCCAAAATACAGTATGCAAAAACACTTTAATGACTCCGGTCAACTTTGTGGAACTCTTTTTTGTTGTCAAACTCTTTACGAACACCACAATGCTTGCTGATCATTTTTCAATAATTACCACCACTTAAATGGTTCATTGTCGTTTCAAGTGAAATATGACGTAAAATTCGTTAGGAGATAGGATCTGAAAATCTCATGACAATTCTCTTTCAATTCTAGGCACGGAATTGAAATTCCTTGGATTAGAAAATCAATACGCTATCCACCAAGCCTAACTTAATATTAATATTAACCAAGGATGGAAACTCAAGCAAAAAATTTTCAACTCCTGACACTTTTCTGTAATTTTATGTACTAGATCTTATGGATTTACAGCAATGTGTGAAATAAATTCAATAACTTCTTTTGAAATCACATATCTGTAACAGCTGCTTTTCCATAGCAAATTATTTTTTACAATTTGAAAGATGTAGTCTTTATATATTCATTTAAAAGGCCTCCCTTTTTTCCAAATTTCCTTACGAAAAATACATACATTCTTCTTTTTTATTTTAGCAACAGCCTCAAAGTCGTCGCCGTACTGGCAAATTTCGAGACAGGAGATGCTTTCTTTTTACGGGGTAGGGTTGTCAGCACTACACCCAACGATCTACAGCCATATTAGACCGGGAACAACAGTTTAAAGTGGATTCCGACCCACTACAAACATCCATGGCACCGCCGGGACTCGAACCCGAAACCTGGGTCACCAAGTGCCAGGCAACAAATATATATATTCCATATAAATAACTCTATAAAAATAGCAAATACTAACGCATTGTAGAACATCCGAAGGCAAACAAAAGAAATTGACTAGCGCTCTGGCCTTTGGTACACAGGCTTCAGGCTCTTGATCTGGAGGCCCTAGGCTGAAGCTTAGTTAGCCTATAGGAAAATCCGGCCCTGGTGGTTCGGAATCCACTTTCAATTGTAGGTTCCGGTCTTTTTAGACCTCGTGGGCACAAAATGACCGTAGAGCGACAAACCAATCATCAATTGTTAAGCTTATTCCTTGGAAGCTGTAATGGATAACTACCCATTCATTCTACTCAGTAATTATCATCAATATTGCCTTCTTTAGATGCCAAATTGTCCTGGATGCGTGCATGTTTAGGCTTATCTGCATCCAACCATATTGCTGAGAATTTATGCTTATCATACAGTAACTTTTTATCATATGTAAAAGGAAAAATTTCTATGCTGAATTATGGGGAAATCTGCAAAAGTTACCATTCTTGCCTATCTTTCAATTCTTATGAAATCCATTTATGAAATTTTTCCACCTTTCCAAGCGCTGCAAGATGTCTGGAAACTGTTGTTATGTTTACTTCAAGATCAACTGATAATTCTTTAATACGTACAGTAAAGTTAGTGTAAATTTTTGATTTCAGATCGCCATTACAAAGGGGCACTTTCAGGGCTTCCAAGGAGTTCCTTTTCATATCATCACATTAAAACTATCTGGAACCATCCTCTCACTGTGGTCTGTATCATTCCCAAATGTAGCATTAATGTTACTTGCTACTTGGAGTAGGAGAATGTTCAAGTTTATATTCATACAGAAAAATTACCCAGAAGTTGTAAGATTCTATATTTCTTTATGTTTAAGAAATATATGTGATCTAAACAGACAAAGCACAGAAAAAGTAATAAAATAATACATAACACTCTTATTTAATTTAATACAAGTAGATACTTTTTTTCTTTCTAATGCAGCTGGCAAACACTTAGACAGCTTGGTCTTGGATGCCTTAAGGCAAGCGCTGCACAGACGTACTCACTTTGGTTTATCCAGGGGGCGCGTGTCACTTGAAGATAAGCCACGGACGCAGAGTAACAATGAGCCTGCAACTCTCTACGATCCTATTAGGACCGGGACCTACAGTTTAAAGTGGATTCCGGACCACTACAAACATCCCTGGCACCGCCGGGACTCGAACCCTGTGGTACCGAGCGCCAGAGCGCTAGCCACTCGGCCATTCAGGCCCGATACAAGGAGATATATACAGGGTGATTATAAAAAAAAACCATTTTTCTAAATATGAGTCGCTAGCTATCATACCGTTCACAGAAACAGTATTTTGAGGTATACACTCAAAAATCATATGGATAACGTCAGTTAAACTCTAACAGTTACGGTTGCAGTAACACAATTATGAAACTTTTGCATGGTAGCACCTACTTTTTTCATTGGAATGTAATCAATAACCAAAAATAACGTTAGGAACGGTACTTGTAGTACGAAATTCGTTGGCAGCAGCAACAATCATTTTAGAAAAAAAACGATTCGCACGTATAAATTGAACCAAAAGCGCTAACAACTTCAACTGAGAGTCTGGTTTACTCTGCTATCAAAAAACAACTGTACGTATCTAGGGACGGACGCAGCATCACTGAGGTCCCTTAAAGTGAAACATAGAACCTGTTATATTAAATGTTCTAAGGTGCACGCGCATCATGAGTTCGCAGATTATAATTTAATTTTTCTGCGAACTCATCAATACAGCAGGCACTATCTGATCTATATTCGCAAGAATATTATTTTAAAATCAGAGTTCATTTTTTCGCAACATTTCGACAGTTCATTTTTGAATAGAGGGATGCACACATAATGCCTTTTTTTAATAAATTGGTTTTCATTACTTTGGTCATTATAAAATAAATATAATTTGTAAAAGTGTGATACATCTTACGGGCCTGGAAAAATATACAAGGCGTTCCGCGGGTCGGCCACCCCTTCTCTAGAACAAAAGGAAAAAAATAATAATAATAAGAACCGCAGTTATACAATTCAGAAAAAAAAAAAAAAAAAATCCATTCTTCTATTCAAAGAAACCTAAAAAAGACGCCAATTGGCGCTAGGGCGCCAAATGCGGCGCACCTTCATCTCGCCAAGAGTCGGTGGATGCTGTAATGATCGATGTAGAAATGCCAGCGCCTTTCCGTTTGTTTTTAGCAACCGATTCGGACGATCGGCGTTCTATTAACTGCGGACTCTCCTCCCCCTCCAGAGAGAGAGGGTTAAAAATAAATGTTTGGAGTATCGGAGACGAATTAACTGCGACTGTACCTGAGTGGAGGCGGATGGGAGAGAAAATATCAGCTGCCAGTGTGTGCATAAAATAAAAAGGGAAGGGGGGAAAAATTTGGTTGGTAAGGAAACATTGTTAGGAAGTATTAAGTGGCGCAATTTTGAGATCTGCGGTATTCACTGCTTTGTTAGAGTAGTGAAACCAAACTACATTTGTAAAATAAAATGCACGTAAAACATCAGAATCTGCTAATTTATTCAATGGCGTCATTATATATTATTTATATTCTGTCCAATACGAATGGCATTTAACAATCAGCATTTTGGCCTTGGAATTTCAACCGTATCTATATATATCATCCTCATCATTGGTGCATCAGCTCCATGGTGGGCCATTCGAGACATGAGACCCAAAGCTCATGTCTCGAACGCTCAACGCTCATATTACACCTATAGACCTAGTCTGAGTGGCTAGCGCTCTGGCACTAGGTACCACAGATTTAGAGTTAGAATTCCGGCGGTGCCATGGGTGTTTGTAGTGGTTCGGAATCCACTTTAAGCCGTAGGTGTCGGTCTCATATGACCGTAGAGCTTCGAGGCGTTCTCACCCACATCATTCCCAAACTGTAACGGACAACTCGGCTTTAGGCATTATGATGTGGTGTGGCATAGTAGTAGTCATATAAGATCGGGACCTACGGTTTAAAGTGGATTCCGAACCACTACAAACAACCATGACGCCGCCAAGACTCGAACCCGTAACCTGTGGCACCGAGCGCTAGTCACTCGGCCATCAGACCCCATATCCTACGAACATTTCACCTGCCCGCACGCCGAAGAATGGTGAGAGCTGAACAGTGCCTACCGAGAGGAATTTTAAGGGTAACCGCCCTGCCTTTGCGTGTCTTATGGGAGAAAACCCGTCAAACTCCCACCAATTTATCGATGCGAGATGCTTTACGCACATTGTCACAATCACCAAGGAGTCTCCTCGTTTCTGAAAGCAGTGACTATTACTACTACATCACTGTGCTTAGCGCTGAGTTGCCTCTTTACAGTTTGGGAATGATGTGGGTGAGAAGAAGTCTGATTGGGCTCTGTGATGCTCTACGATCTTATGAGGCCGGAACTAACAACTTACGGTGGATTCCGAACTCCTACAAACGTCCACGGCACCACCGGGATTCGAACCCGAAACCTGTGGTACCGAGCGCTAGCCACTCGGCCAACAGGTCCGCGAAAGCAATGATTACAACAATGCCACGATCCGAATAGAACATCAAACCTCGCACTTTCTTTTCTGCACACCTAATCTCGTACCTAAGGCAATGCAATCGCCTTACCAGTACGAAAGATAAAGGTGTAACATCAGTAGGCAACATGCATCCCATGAATAACCTACCAAAGGATGGTGAGGGCAGGACAGAGCTTACTGTGAGGATTTTAAGGAGAACTGTCCGGCCTTTGCGTGTCTTATGGGAGAAAACCTGGCAAACTCCTACCCGATTATCGATATGAGATGCTTTGTACACCTTGTCACAATCGCCACGGATTCATTTCGTTTCAAAACGCAGTGACTACAACAATGCCGCCAACCGATTCGAACCTCAGCCCTCGAACTTTCTTTTTTCCACACCTTACCCCAGTACCTAAGGCAATGTAGCCTCCTACCAGCTATGAGGGCCTGAATGGTCGAGTGGCAGCGCTCTGGCAGGTACCACAGGTTTCAGATTCAAGTCCCGGCGGGGCCATGGATGTTTGTAGTGGTTCGGAATCCACTTTAAGCCGTAGGTCCCGGTCTCATATGACAGTAAGAGCGTCACGGAGCAAAAGTCAGACTTCTACCTACGGGTGCTCCATCACGACAGAAGCTGCCCCTTTTCCTCCATCCGTGAGTAGATCACTCATGGGATGTCCGTCCTGCACTGCATGACATTGAGGATTAGTCACAAACAAACCAGTTAGGAAATTGAGGTTGTAGCATCAGTGGGCAAAGTGTATAACATGAACAGCCCACCAATTGAAGGTGAAGCAATTACAGTGCTCACCGGGAGAATTTTAGGAGTAACTGCCCTACCTTTGCGTGTCGTATGAGAGGAAACTCGGAAAATTCCCACCAGATTATCGATGCGAGATGCTTTGCACAAAATATCCCAATCACCATAGTATCGTCTACTAGTTTCTGAAAGTAGTGACTACAACAATGCCCCCAACGGATTCGAAGTAACATAAGTAACATTTTAACATAAGTGGGAAAAGTGTATAAAACAAACAACACGCAAACGGATGGGGTGGGCAGGACAGTACCTTCCGGGTGATAATTGCCTTGCATTTGTCATATGGGAGAAAACTCGGAAAAACTCCTACCAGAGCCTGGCAATCAATGTGAGACGATTTTACAATTGTCACAATCGCCATCGAGTCTTCCTGTTTCTGAAAACAATGACTACAACAATGCAGCCAGCGAATTCGAGCCTCAGCAGTCGAACTAAAGGAGCTCAAACCAAAATTCGACAAGAGAGTCGAACTCAAGATTTTCGTGTTGAACTAGATAAAACCTTTGGCTGTTAGGTCTCTCTGCAAGGAGAGAGAGCTAACAGCTAACGGTTCAACAACAAGAGATGTTCATTTTCAATTCAGTTGCCACCAAAGAGCCAAGTCCTCGTTCTCTGAATATGGCCTAGGAATTTACTAAGCTGCTCACTTGTTTATAGAAGTGCACACCACTGTGCATGTCAATATCATCCTTTAGAACAATGTGAAAAGAAAAAATGTTTTATCCGTGAGGGCTTGGGTCAGAATAGTCCCACTGCACGTCATAAAAGGCGACTAAAATGGGTACCCAGTGCCCGGGGTATAACCGGGTGGGATAAAATCAGGCCTCTCCTTTTGGGTACCCCATATCTTTGTACCGCAAGGTAAAGGACAAAAAGAGACTGCATTTTTTACCTTTTATAATGACTCGTCGGCTTAAGAATGTGGAAAATATTGCCACGTCCGTCGCGCAGTAAACTTGGAGTGATTTTTTTATTGTTTGAGAACAAACACATGGGTTCATGGACTTGGTCTAGATGTTGCTGTCGACCAAGTGGGATGAGAAACAGCAATAGAAATGACTAGAGGAGAGATTAAAAGGTAAATGCCTCACTTTTATATATCGTTTACTGGTCTAAATAATCTCAGTACACAACCAGTCCTACTATCAATGAGAGACTTTTTCTCGACTTATTTTTTTGCCCTACTGGCAAATAAGCTCCGGTCTTGCCAGGATTTAGTGAAATTACGTACATTTTTAATTTGGTATAACTTAACCATGAAAAAATATTAGCGTAAACTGCAATGATACTCAAAGAAAAATTTTAATTCAAATATATTTACATATTAACATTAAAGTCAGCATTTCACTGTTCTAGCAACTGGCGCATTTTGTTTTCCTCATCGGAATTAACATAAAAATTTGCATAATTGCTGTGGTATGCATTAATAAGGTTAGTATGGCTTAATAATAAAAGTTACCCAATTATAAAAGTTTTAGTAAAATTCAAAATTTTGAACAATTTTTTTTTTGTAAAATAACTGTTAATAAAAGAAATTTTTTTAAAAATAAGTGAATATTTAAAAGAAAATTTAAACAAAAAAATTTTTTTACTTAAAAATTCATTTGAGAAAATAGAAATACTAATGTAATCCTTTAAAAATCGAACATACTATAGTTGGTGACATTTTTGTATCATAAGTAAGAATAAACAGAGTTAAACATGATCAGACCACCAGATGGCACCAGGCAAGCATTAACAGTTAAAAAATTTAACAATCAACATTTTTTTATTAAAAATTTAATAATTACGTTATTTAACAATTAAAAAAATTAGCATTTGGTTCTAAAAGAAAAAATAATAAATTTTTCAATTTTTTTCCCTGCATACCAAATAAACAATATAATAAATTCAGAGAAAAGATTGAATTTCTAAATACTATAGCTTTTAAATTGTACTGGCACATTGCACACATATATATACACTCAAGAGCCAAAACATTATGGCCACCTGTCAATAACGAGTTGGCCCCCCTTTGGCGCGCAACACAGCTTCAACCCGCCTTTGCATGGATTAATATCAGTTAAATACCACTTCCACCTGATCACGTGCCTTCCACGTCATCCAGGCGAGTTCATTGCAAAATGTAAGGGAGGTCATAATGTTTTGGCTCTTGAGTGTATATAGTAAGACCCTTCTTAACACTACTCCATTTAACTCCATAAGCCAATAAACAGTCCATTGGAAAGCTTTGTAAGAATTACAGTATAATGTATGCTGCAAATATCAACAGCCTCATCAATTGGGACTAATAGTCGAGGGACTAGAGCGAAACCATAGGTTTCAGGTTCGAATCCCTTGCAGTTACAATAATGCTTATAGTCATTCGGAACCCATTTTAAACCGTAGGTCCAGGTCTAATATGACTGTTGGGCGAATACTGACAACCCTACCCTATAGAAAGAAAGCATTTCCTGATTCGGAATCTGCTAGTAGACAGAAGGTCTAATAATGCCAGGGGACTGTCTGACTATAATTTCAGGGAACTTACTTCGACAGTAAACATCAATCCTTCCTAGAAAGAGATGGCCGAGAAATGTTTGAAAATCAATCTGGAAGAATTTGGGGTAGGCGCTAAACAAGCATGGCGACTCAAGAGAATCTGCTATTGATGTCGAAGAAATTGTCAGGTTAACTTATGAAACAGGGTTGGATAATAGAAATGCGCAGGATGTTGAAGAATTATTGCAAATTAAAACTGGTCAAAGTCTCTGCTTAAAGAAGATTATAACGTTATCATTTTTCAACTCCTTCTAGTAGCTCACACTCTCCCTATATATATCTTGTTCACATTTTCAATCGTTCATAAAATACTTTTTATCCATCCACCCAAGTTCAAGTACATTTTTTTGAAACTTGTATTGGATGGCACTCGATGTTAATGCAGTTTATTTTCAAATATTAATTCAGCCATTAAATTTAATTCATTAATTTTAGCTTTTTTTTAGATTTAAGTTGCATATATCTACCCATAGATGGCGCCCGATAAACTTCAAAAAAATGAATGAAAATTATTTATAACGGACGTTCTGCAATAGAGTGAAAAAAAGTAGGAATTGACTTACATTTTTTTTTTTTTTTTTTTCCATATTACTTGTTGAAGATGTGGTTACAAAAGGAATTCAACGGATTTTTTGAGAAAAAGTTTAGCTTCTATAAAGGAAAATTATGGATCATCATTATTGCTTATGTAAAGCAATTTAAACTAAGACAAAAAGACAAGACGAAACGTCATTTATGCGATGTCTTTGCTATGAACCAAACAGAAATAAAATCAAACGAAGAATTTTCTTCGTGCCGAACATAATTTCTAAAATCGATTTTTCTTTTCATGAAAGTTTTATGAATAAAAATCAATATTAGGAATAAAGAAATCTGTAATTAATGTAATAAAAAAGTATTTTTAACATTAAATGCTACAAAATAATACAAAATGATAATTTTTTTTTTATTATTATTATTTATTCTGTTTCGCCTATCATCATTATTTACGATGACCTCGTTTAATGCTGTTTCTTTCGGGAAGTTATTGAGGCGTCTCACTATCAATATACACTGAAGTGACAAAAGTCATGGGATAGCAATATGCAAATTTTCAGATGGCAGTAGCATCGCGTAGAACAGGTATAAATGCGCAGTGCTTTCGCAGAGCTTTCATTTCTGTTCAAGTTATTCATGTGAAGAGGTTTTGACGTGATGATGACCGCACGACGGGAATTAACAGACTTTGAACGCGGAATGTTAGTTGGAGCTAGACGCATGGGTCATGCCATTTCGGAAATCGTTAGGGAATTCAACATTCCCAGATCCACTGTGTCAAGAGTGTGCCGAGAGTATGAAATTTCAGGCATAACATCCCACCATGGACAGCGCAGTGGTCGACCGCCTGCACTTAACGACCGAGACCGGCGACGTCTGCAAAGAGTCGTAAATTCTAACAGACAAGCAACACTGCGTCAAATAACCGCAGAAATCTATGTGGGCGTACAAGGGACTTGTCTGTTAGAACTGTGCGGAGAAATTTGGCTTTCTTGGGCTATTCCAGCAGAAGACCGACTCGAGTGCCTTTACTGACAGAACGACATCGCTTGCAGCGACTCTCGTGGGCACGGGAGCATATCGGTTGGTCCCTAGATGAATGGAAAACCGTGGCCTGGTCCGATGAGTCACGATTTCAGTTGGTAAGAGCTGATGGTGGGGTTCGAGGGTGGCGCAGACCCCACGAAGCCATGGACCCAAACTGTCAGCAAGGACTATTCAAGCTGGTGGTAGCTCCGTAATGGTGTGGACTGTTTTTTCATGGCATGGACTTGGTCCTCTGGTGCGACTGGACCGAACATTGACTGGAAATGCTTATGTTCAGCTACTTGGAGATCACTTGCAGCCATTCATGGACTTCATGTACCCAAACAACGATGGGATTTTTATGGATGACAATGCGCCATGTCACCGGCCACAACTGTTCGCGATTGGTTTGAAGAACATTCTGGACAATTCCAACGAATGATCTGGCCACCTAGATCGCCCGACATGAATCCCATCGAGCATTTATGGGACATCATCGAGAGGTCTGTTCGTGCCCAAAATCCTGCACCATCAACGCTTTCACAATTATGGACGTCTATCCAGACAGCATGGCTCAATATTCCAGCAGAAGACTTCCAACGACTTGTTGAGTCCATGCCACGTCGAGTTGCTGCACTTCGCCGGGCGAAAGGAGGGCCGACACGATATTAAGAGGTATCCCATGACTTTTGTCACTTCAGTGTATATATGCTAAGATCTCGTTGGACACGGTGACACGTTTCAATAAGTTCAGGTTCGAGTCCTGAATATGACTGCTCTAATATGATGTATCCCTAGTAGGGTTGTAGAGCGTTGGGAGCAGTGCTGACAACCCTACCCCGTTAAAAAGAAAACATTGCATTTTGCTAAATCTGTCAGTATTCAGATTGCCTTGTCCCACCATGTGGCCGTTGTGCCATAGATATATATATACTCATCCCAATTCTTTTCACAACAATAAGCCCATCCGGCCATGTTTTTTGTTCTTATCTGAATGCACATTTCATCCGTTGATGTCACTGCTTTTAGAAACGAAGATACCATGCTGAATACACCGGTTCTCGTTAGATCACCGAAGTCAAGCATCATTGGGCACGAGCAGTACTTGGGTGGGTGACCACCTGGGAACACACCGCCTGACGTTGGCATTCACACATTTGGGACCTGAATGGCCGAGTGTCTAGCGTTCTGGCGCTCGGTGCCACAGGTTTCGGGTTCGAATCCCGGCGGTGCCATAGATGTTTGTAGTGGTTCGGAATCCACTTTAGGCCGTAGGTCCCGGTCTCCTATGACTGTAAGAGCGTCACGGAGCCAAAGTCAGACTTCTACCTACGGGTGCTCCATCACAACAGAAGCTGCTTCCTTCCCCTTCAGTCATGAGTACGTATGGGCTCGTGGGCTTGGCCAGCCAAGTGGGATAAGAAACAACAACAACAGAAACGGAGATATTCGACGCTGATTTTGAAGGCGTCCATAAAAAAATCACCTCGCATCAATAATCAAGCTAGCTCATGGGACTTTCCCGGGATTTATCCCGTATGACACACATAAGAGGGGGAAGCTATCCGTAGTGTTCGGTTCGAAATTCAACGAACAAGGCCGAACCGAAAACTTTCGTGTATATACCTGGTATGGACACGTTAAATCTATAGGCTGAGAAGTCCTTCCGTTGGGTTCCAGAAAGACGGCAAGTGGAAGTACAGGTCCTCTGTTGCGAATCCTTTATAAAGCTGGATCTGCTACATATCTGTCAAATGATTTAGGTCAAAATATCCAGCATTCGAAAACAACAACCTCAAAAAAGTAGCTTTCAAAAAAAAGGGTGCTGATTTTATTAACTAACATTATAACATTAGAATATATATATATATAGTAAAAAATTAATTAGTTGTCCTTCCTCACAAACCATGTCAATAACGCAAACAAATTCACTAACAATATTCCCAAAAATTTACATGAAATACATTAAAGCAAAATTTATCGAGAATGTCACGTGACAATTTAAGTTTTTTTTTAAGATTGTCTGCATAAACTCAAAAATTTAAAATACTTTTTTTGTAATAAATATTTTACCCATAAAAATCTATGGGTATTGTTTACGGAAGCTGGGTTTTTGGTGTCGTTGACCACTTTCAATTTTGACATTACCACTCAAATGTTTAATTTTTTAAAATTTTACCAGCTTTTTTTTATGTATGTATATTTAAACTCCCTTCATGAGCCTTTTTTTATTTTTTATTTTATTTTTTTACCAGCTATTTATATAAATAATTGACTTAAAATTGCTCTAAAATACCGTCTGGTGAAAGCAAAGACCATTTTATTTCAAAGTAAAAAATGGGTTTTTTCAAGAAAAAAAAAATCATTTGGAATTCTAAAGTTTTTATTATTCTATCATTTTTTTATTTTTAGAGTGCTGTTACTCATTTTGTTCTTACATTAAATTCTAAGTTTTGTGGGTAACCAATGCTATTTTTTTTCTTTAATTTCTTTTAATGTAACCTCTGTTGAAATAAATAATTATTCATTATTACATTCGTAAAGATGGGAACGCAATAATACGAGACAAATATAAATAGAAAATAAGTAGAGATTATCCGAAAGACTCTTTAGTTTGTAGTGCCAAATACTAGATGGCAGCACAAACGATTATTATTATCTCTTCAATTGGATTTACATTAGTTTATTCTCTTATAAATTTCTAGTTGTCGAATAGATATTAAAATGCGAACCAATTTGAAGAAAGTATTCTTAGCTTTTATAAAAGAGGTTTTCCCATTTAGTCATTAATTTCTGAAATTTTGAATAAAATAAAAATTGATATATTTTTATTTTATTCAAAATTTCAGAAATTAATGACTAACTTACGGCTTAAATTACTTTTAAGTACAATGTTATTTCCATACAAATGAATAATTGCTTATTGGTATTATTGCTTAAAATAGCAAATAATAACAAACTTTTGAATTGCGGATGAATTTTTTGGGTTGATATCTGAGGAGTTTTTATAATAAACATGTATAAAATATTGATATTTTGCATAATACTTATAATTCATATATATATATATTCATACGAAATAATATATATTTTGCATAACATATTTTTGCAACTTATGCCGCAATACCTTTATTTTGAAAAATAAGAACTGGTATCAATTACGACAGAGTCTTTGATCAACAGTCGGTTGCTCGGTAATCAATCTACTTGCTGTCAATCTGAATGGTTGCCTGGCAACCGATCTGCTGGCTGCGGATGGCGTCAGATTACTTGGGAGTTTTCTATTTTTTCTTACTAAAAACGACACTCAAAAGCTAGCAGAAAAGCGTAAAATTTACCATAATGTTCTAGGGAAAGGCGTTGATACACTAAAGTGGTGTTCATTCACTTGGAGTTACCAACAACCTAAAATAACGATGAGCCATACTATAGAATACAAGCATCGAAAAAAACGAAAACTTAGCAATGAGAGCTCCGCGATCAACTTGGCGAAGTTATTTAGAATAACCTAAAATTTAGAAAATCTATTTAGAACATCCGGCTTTTATTAGAAAGTATTTATGAAAAGTGGTAGGGTACTTACGTATTAAGGTACTTACGTATTAACGCTACCTTGGCTACAAATTTGGCGGTTTTTAAGTGTCGCCAATCTAACAGCTATAGATTTGGTGGTTTTTAAGCGGTGCCAATCTAACAGCTACAGATTTGCTGATTTTTGACGCCATTTTTTAGTGCTACGAAACTGCGTATTTGGGATTTGCCAGAAACAGAACAAGATGCAATTTTATTTTTTCAGGAGCGAAATATTTTACCAAAACAGCGAAAATGTCCCAATTCCCATGATATGAAACTTTATTGTGGTAAACGTAAGTTTTGAAAATGCAATTTCAGTCAGTGTGCTTATCATGTGGGACTTAGAAAAGACAACTGGTTTGAGGGAAGCAGAATTCCCTTTAAAACCGCCAAATCTGTAGCTGCGGTTGGCATTCAAAAGATAACTGCGTGCGCGTGCGAACAACAAGATTGCTCTTTATTGGCGCAACTGTAGCCAAGGTAGCTTTAATACGTAAGTACCAGTGGTAGTATTCGCTCTGGTACTCGGCGGCACAAGTTTCGGGTTCGAGGTCTGGCGGTGCCATGGATGTTTGTAGTGGTTCGGAATCCACTTTAAACTGTTGATCTCGGTCTAATATAACTATAGAGCGTTGGGCATAGGGCTAATAACTCTACCCCGTATAAAGAAAACACCTCCTGTTTTGAATTCTGCCAGTTGGCAGTGGCCCACCATGAGGCTGTTGCGCCAATCAAGGTTTAGTTTGTCGCTCTACGGTCATTTTGAGCACACTTTGGGCTAATTAGATTGGGACCTACAGTTTAACGTGGATTCCGAATCACTCACAAACACCCATGCCACCTCCAGAATTCGAACCTGAAGCCTGGGGTACCAAAGGCCAGAGCGCTAACAACTTGATCCTGACGCCGCACGCCAATGAAGAAGAAGAAGAAGATACGCATTAGTCAGATATACACAGTGCTAGACTTTTTTTTTTTTTTTAAAGTAGTTATTGATGCGATTTTTTTTTCTTCTAGCTTTCTTTAATCTTTTTTAATCAATCAATCTCTAATCAATCCAATTTAATCTTTTATCAATCTTTTAATATTGTGTTATTCAAAAACTTTAATTGCTACAAATTTAAATAATTTTTAATTGCAATTAAAAAAATTCCGAAAATACCTTTCTCTCCGATTATGCCACTCTTTTGAATCCATACGACTTGGCCGATTACTAGTTTTCCACACAATCAGGAGTCCAACCATATGTGCATGATCCATAAGTTCGCAGTCGTGCTTATAGTCAGTAAATACGATCCACGAATTTCAAAAACTGTGCATCTATGCCATACAGGAATACACTGTCTTCATTGTAATACATTCTTAAAACGACTTGAGTGGAATGGTGGTTAGCAAGTTGTGTGGTTCATCCAGAGCAGTGGTCTCCAAACTGGGGTACGCAAAGTGATACCTGGAGTACGTCAAATACGTAAGTGACACTTGTGAGTGTATCATGATATATCGCGTAAGCGCGAGGTTATCTGTGTCTGGTTTCAGTTTGGGGAGCTCAATATCATAAATGCCCCGACCCTAAAGCCCATGTTACAGCGGCTTTAAAGTGCATGCAGGTGTATATGTATATAATATATGGTGTACTATAATTATTTTCATCTCAGGGAACGATCTAGTGTTCAGTTTGAATCCCAGTAAATGAGCCGAACTAAAAGTTCTGCATTTGTGTTGGGGATGAAAATAATAAACCTGCAAGCTGGAAATTCCCTCCATTGCATTAAAAGAAGGAAAGAGAATATGGCATCACCAAGTACCTATCCGACGGATGTTAGTTTCGAATTACAAAGGTACCACCGAAAGAGTAGTTTCAGTGTCAAGTGGTCAACATCAATTTGATTGGTTTGCTTTAGTTTGATCATTTGATCAAACAAGATCATTTTGTGCACACGACAGCTAAACAGACCGGGATATACAGTTTAACGTGGATTCTGAACCACTCACATCCATGCCAACAGCCAAGATTCGAACCTGAAATCTGTGGTACCAAAGGCCAGAGCGCTAGCCAATTGGCCATCAAGCCGCACATCAGTTTGAGGATTCATTAGTTGATGGTCTTAGAAGCATAAATGGCCACATATTTAAAAAAAAATTCTTTGAATTCAAATTCGAATTTCACCTAATGTGAATTATCATTTTCTACCATTCTAACCTGAAGAATAGGTTAAAAAAAATTATTACCTAAATAATCTTTATCTGGGGCCTGAATGGCGAGTGGCTAGCGCTCTGACGCTCGGTACCACAGGTTTCGGGTTCGAGTCCCGGCGGTGCCATGGATGTTTGTAGTGGTTCGGAATCCACCTTAAACCGTAGGTCCCGGTCCTAATAGGATCGTAGAGCGTTGCGGCGGCATTATTACTCCGCGTCCGTAGCTTATCTTCAAGTTACACAATGCAAAGTGAGTAACGTCTGTGTGTCCAAAACCAAGCTGTCTATGTGTTTGCCAGCTGCATTAGAACAAAAAAAAAATAATCTTCATATAATCGTAACCGTACGTTATTATTTCGAAAATTTCTACTCTTTTATTTTGAGTTTACTTTAGTAGGACACGGGGCAGTTAGCTTTAAGAAATTTCGATGATTCCCGACTTTTAAAGTTTCATTTAATATGTTGTGTTGTGACTTGTTCCTTTTCTAAGGCAAACTTTTTTACTGTTACTGGACTAGGCGATATTTTTAAAAGTTTTATATGGAGAAATCGAGCCTGATCGATGCTGAAAAATCAGCCCCGATTAATCTTAAATCGATACAACGCATCGATTCAACTGGCATTGAAATCGTGGATATAGCTTCACAAGTTGCGCTTTATAATTTCCATATTGAATTAGAGAAATGGGTAAGTGTAATTTTTCATTGCTGCTATATCTCCATTAGCAGCAAAATTCTAGATTTCGGATTCCTTCACTAAAAAAGTCACCATAAAGGAAAATGAAGTTTTAATGTAAATTAAAAGGAAAAATATGTATTTTCTTTAAAAATTTGAATTTGTAAATATGTTACTGTTATTGTAATTAAAATCGCTCTGAAATTATCTTTCTCTCCTATTATGCTGCTCTATTTGAATCCATATGACTTGACAGCTCTCCACTCTTCCGCAAAATCGGTGGTAGAGCTATACGGTAATTTCTTAATATATCCAGCTAATATCTACATTCGTAATTTTCGGTGCTAAAATTAAAACGATTAACGATACCGATAAAAAAAAATTAAATAAAATGATTTTGTAAAATCCTCAGTGCCATATGACATGCAGATGAGCTTATTATTCCTAGTGAAAAATCATTGATAGAGCAGTAAGAAAAAAATATAAACAAAATAAACTATCTTAATTTTCTGCCTATAATCCGCAGTTGCTTATAATCCGTGATGGTAATTTTTTGGCGAGGAAAATAAGATTTTGTTATATCCACAGCGCCGTATAATCCGCGAAGGATTTGTTGACAATTCATTTATTTTTCTACGTAGAAGTTCTGCAAATATAATTGTTTTGGTATTAATGACTAAAACTAGAATTCCCTCGCTAATAAAATATTATTAAAAAATTTTTTGTATGCTACCCTTTTTTTTAAATTAAACTTTGTACGTCACCTTATTTAATAAGTGTGATATATATATCAAAAGCGCGAAAATATTTACTGGTCATATTTAGTAGAAACAAAAAACATAGGCTTTCAGGAGGCATTTTTCATTACTTTCTATTTTGTTCCTGCCCCCCCTTTTTTTTAGTCACACGCATTTATAAATTAGCGGTAAAAGTTAATGTGCCTCCTTATTTTGCCTCTTATAGTAAAGTGTTAACGCATCTAAAAGTTTAGCGTCTTAATGTATTTTAATGTCATCAAGTATTTTTTAACGCAGTATCATGGGCGGGAATTTACTTTTCTAATTATTGATATAAACCTAATCACTTTGTTTTTTCAGTCAGAATAAAACTATTTTCAATTTTACTGTTCATTCTCTAACATTGGAGCAACTAGCACATATGACTTTATATGAAAAAAACATTTATTAATAGAAAATAGTTCCTGTGATATTTTAAAAGAAAAGCGATGTCTAAAATATGAAAAATTCTATTTTTTGATCATGTCGCAAAAAAAAAAAAAAAAAAAAAAAATGCCAAAAATTATGATAAGAGATAAACTAATTTCACCTGTATAAAGTGTGCTGTAATCTAATCGATCTATTTTCTCAATTGTCAAGAATGGTAATTGCTATGCATTTGAATGAAACCAAAAAAATTGCATTGCAGTTTCAACTGTTGATTTACTTTAGTTTGTAGTTATGAGAATCTTTTGTCTAGTTAGGTATTTATATTGAATAGTATTGCAATTGTTTCGCTTAAAAAATGTTTTGTAATTAAGGAAAAACTTAAATAAAAAATACAGTAATAGAGCTATACTTTTCCAGTATTTGAGAAAATGAACTGAATTTGAAAGGAATGAATCCGGCATTTGATAAATTATGATTCGTCTACATGGGCGACTCGAGAAATGTTGAGAGCAGTAAAAATCAACCAGAAAGTTTTGAGTTCGAATTTCAAAGATCTAACTGTGGTGGGATAGCGCAGGCATGCTGATGAAGCAAGTTGTTTTTCAGAATTTAATTGGTTGTGAACATTCAGCGCCTAGTTTATCTAGTGTGAGTTCAGATTATAATTAGGATCATAAATGTGTTGTCGATCTTCAGGATATCATCTTCCGGTGTTTGGCTACGTTAGTTGAGAATGCATTTAGAATCAATAAATATCTTGTTGAATTTTAGCTTTGTGTTGAAATTGCTTGCTAGAATAATAACAAATTATGAAAATTAAAGAGAAGATTAACAGAAGAAAAGTTTAAGCAAGAATGCGATTAGTTAAAAAAGTAACAAATAAAATATCTATTTTATCCCCATAAAAATTGAATTCAGACTCAGTAGTAACCTTAGATATTAGAGAGTTTTTGCATACCGTACGTTAGTTACCGTAGGACGTCCGTTAGCTTTTTCTCCCTAGCGCGCATGCTCATAGGAAACTGAGCATGTGTATCTGTAATAATGTTTCCCATGAGCATGCGCGCTAAGGAGAAAAAGCTAACGGACGTCCTTACGGTAACTAACGTACGGTATGCAAAAACTCTCTATTGCCTGAGAAATGCCGAAAATATTATTTCATGAACTGCTTTGATATATAACATACATATTCAGAAACTGGTATCTAAAAGAGGATCAAGCAAACGCTGTAATCTGACTTTTTTTTATGCTCATAAAAATGTTTGCAGTATTTTTGAATCCAGTATTATACACAAATGCAATAAAATTTTTCATTTAAAATGAAAAAATTGCCTTATGAATCATTAAGAAATGTTACCCTCAAGCAAATATTTCAGCATTCATCAATAAGATTATTTAAGATTTTAGAAATTCATACAATCAATTAAATTAATGAATTTTAAAATTATGTATAATTTCAATACAAAGATATATATATATATATATATATACCTTTGTATTGAAATTATATATAATTTAAAAATTTATTAAACATATGTAAATCAAAGATAAAAAATTGAACACTGGTATAATATAATTAACACATTTAATACTGACTTGGTGCTGAAATGATTTTTAGAATATTTAAACATCAACATCTTGTTACAGACATGGTAACAAATTTCATAACATTAATGAATATTTAAAGTATATTTAGATTTATTTTTACACAATATATTCCTAAGAATGATGCACAAAAACTCCCTTTATTTAACTTGATTAAAATCTCAGGAAATTCAAAGGAATTACAACATTTTATTCTTATAATTATTACTCTTCAGGTTGATCGGGAAAAAAATGAATAAAATTTTTAAGATAATTATGTTTGATATTCCTAATCATTCAATTCTGAATTAACAAAGAATTTAGGGTATCTTCTTTCCGTGTAGATTTCGTGGCAGTATTTACCTTTGTAATCAATTCCAGAAAATTTGAAAAGAGATGTAATTTACTTTTAATAAAACTGTGAATTTTATACAAAAATTAAAATGTTTTTCTTTGAAAAATTTTAATGCTTAATTGCCATTTATCACCTATGATAGAACAAAAATTTTACCAATCTTAATCTACAACTTTAATTTTTCATTATCATATGATAGGAAATTATCATATGATCATGATATCATATCATATATTATCATATATCATGATTCATTATCATATGATCAGTGAATCGGTACGATTCATCGGAGTTCCTTGGTCGCGAAGCGACCAAACCTCCTATTAGCAAGAAATAATTAAACAGTGGTAGTCGGTCACTGCCCATTGATAACGAAAAACAATTTGCACAATATATAGAAAAAGTGAAAATATAAAAGAAAACATATACAAGAAAATACAAAGCACAACTACTAAAAAAAAAAGAGAGAAAAAGACCGGAGAGAACCTAAAGCCGAAGCACAACATAGCACCCACGCAGGAGTATTTAAAAGAACAAACAAAAATATACGCGGAGCGCGAACTTAACCTGAAGTTACCAGGACCATAGAAAAATGCAAGAGAAGAAATGCAGTCTACTGATTGATGTTTATAACACATCTAGGTCTTTTACGAGACGAGTGCAGAGAAATATCATATTCAAATTGATTTAATGCTTGGATGACAGAGTTACTAGATCTATTGAGTGATGAATAAAAGTTTTTTGCAATTTTAGCCACATATTCCCTAAAGCTAGGCATGGAAAGTGCATATTTAATTTCGGCGTTTCTAAAATACCATGGGGCATCAACAATCATGCGGATAACCTTGTTTTCAAGCCGTTCTAAAATAATAAAATTGCTTTTGGCTGTAGAGCCCCAGACTGGACTCGCATATGCTATTATCGGACGAAGATAAGCTAAATAGATTAGTGTTTTTAGTTCAATTGTTAATTTAGAATGTCTGCCCATGACAGAGTAAAATTTACGCAAAACATTATTAAATTTATCGCGCAAGTAGTTAATATGCCTTAAATGTTAGTCTTCTATCAAAAATTACACCTAAATACTTAGCTTCTTTAGACCAGGAAATGTTAGTATTAAAAATAGTTATGTTAGGAGGATTATAGACTTTTTTCCTGGTAAATAGCACTGCTTCAGTTTTCGCGACATTGAGTTTAATTTTCCATTTTTCTAGCCATGATTCAAGAGTGTTGATGTAGTTTTGTAAGTTTACCTGGATGATGTGTAAATACCTTCCCTGTGTAATAATTGCTGTATCATCAGCGTAGAGTGTCAATTTAATTCTGTGGTCTTGTGGAATGTCATTAGTGAAAATATTGTACAGGAAGGGCCCCAAGATCGATCCCTGAGGAACACCCGCGAGAATCTTGCAGTTTTTAGAATCAGTATTGTTAACAGAAATATCATATGATCAGGAACTTTATTTACCTTAATTCGTTATAAAAATGAACTATTCAAATTTGAGTGTATGCTCTAAAATACAGTGTAAACAGATTGTACATTGAATTATTTCTAATACTAAGTATTTTAAATTTATATATATTTCGCATCGTTAGTTATAAATTCCAGTTTTGTTTGAATATGTCGATATTTGATTATAATCATACACGTTAGCAGTGTAATTGATTTCAAATAAGAATAAAAGCTTTTGATTTGCCAGAAATATTAAAATCAAATATTTAGAACTTATAATAAATTTAAAATTGTGTTACTAAAAGCAATAGCACTTATTTTTGTAATATACACTTTCAAAAATGGGTGTTGATGTCGCACTAAAACTGTATTCTAAATTATTTACTGATTTAGTTTCAATTTCTATAGAATAATAAAAGTTTTCTAAAATATCTAAGTTCATCTTCTGAACTTTCTAATTCTAATTATTTAGTTTTTCACTTTGATTCTAAATATTTCTGGAGCCTAATAGAATTATTTAATGTAAACAATTAATCGTAATCTCAGCTTGACATTTCCAGAAGTGAAACTAAAACCAATTTCAAAATGCACTAGTTGAATCCGAACTCATCAAAAATTACATATGATGTAGTGTGATGTTGATACAAACAAATTTTACACTTCAAATTATTTGCTGAACTTTTTGTGAAGCAGGAAAACTGTAAGAATTTCTATATGCGTTGCTAATTTTTTTTTAAGTGCTGTGAAATGACCTCTAGAAGTGAAACCGAAATTAATCTAAAAACACTACAGCGAACTGATTCACATATAATAGAAATTATTGATAATGCTAGTCAAGTTGCAATATATAAATATGATGAAAAATCTAGAAAATGGGTAAATTTATTTTTTATTCCTTTTTGAATCAAATATATTTTTACGTAATGTTGTTAATATTTAAAGAATCTCAATTGAAAAATTATTTGATTATTGTATTCTATTAATTTGCCAGCAAAAAATTGACCTTAACACAAATTTCACTTTTTTTATATGAATATCAATCTACAGAATCAAATCATTCATTTGTAAATCATGTGATTCTATACATATCAAATGTTTTTCCGTTCTTTATGTTTGATAAGTCATATGGCAATTTAGGGTTGAATATATTTTGAGATAGTGTTTGTTAAATTATATGTCTAAAATTATATTGTTTATAAAATTTATGTATCAAAATCTAACTATAAGAATATGAATGTAATACCTTTTTTCACCAAACAGATTTGAAAAATTTTAAGATTATTTTCATCATTTTAAAGTTATAAAATATTTGCTTATTTTATATAGTGTGGTAGACCTTTTGGTTATTTGATGTTTTTATTAATGATTAGCCTATTTTGTTAGAAGTAATAGTCAATTTTCTTTTAAAGTTAGTTGAACATATTTTGTGATATTTCTCATTAATGTTTTTGGAAAAATTCATGCTGTTTTGTAAATCATTGCTCAATTAAAATTTGATATTGTTTCTATACATAGCTAACAAACATTTAAAATAAAGTAGTGTCAGTGGTTTACAAAAATAGTATGTACAAAACATGGTGTAATGTGCTCAATCTTGTTTGTAAGTAAATGAAAGACATCACTAACATATGATTCATAAAATGATTTTTCATTCATAAAATGGTTTTTTAAAATTAGCTATATATTTGTGTATATCTTTCTATCTGGAAGTAGCAGGGAGAAATAAATAAGGTGTTTTATATTTAGGGGCATTTACTCTTTTTTAAATTTAACTTTCTTTAATTGTCTTTTTATAAACAAATAACTTTTACATATGAGAGTATAGCTGAACACTTTTTTTTAAATATGTGTAAAAGTATGTGTATAATTTTTTATTATACATGTTTGAATGCTCTGTGTTATAGAATGTACATTGATTTCTAAAAATTTAAGAATCTAGAAAATTTGTGATCATGAAATCGCAATTCTTCAGAGTTTAATGAAATTTTTCGAAAAAAATTGACCGAAGAACATTTCACAAATAAGGAACAAAAAAATATTGTTAGGCTTATTTTCTGTTTTGAAATAGAAATGTATTAAAAGAATTAGTATCCGACACTGAATGTGTGGTCAGTTTTATTGTAGAATTCAATGTCTTCCATAAGCTATAAATGTATGACATAGTTGATCTGGATCTTAACCAGTCTTGCAGTTAACAGCAAATAATATCTGTAATACTTACTTAATTACTTCTTCCATGGCTATGCCTTCTTAAAGCTTATTCTGTTCTTGTAATATATTTCGCTTTATGAATCACAGAAGGGCTGATATTAATCATCCTTTTATGTCTGACTTGCTTCTATTTATAATGGAAACATATTAAAAACTATTTTAATTAATTTGTCATTTTGCAAATCATGTTGTATCATTGTAATTTTTCAATTTAAATGATTTTGAGTAGTTGTATTTAAAACATAGCCTTCAAATTTCACTGCAGTTTTTGAAAGTAGAAACCACATGATTTTAAAGCCTGAATTTTGACCACATGCTCAGTGATATTAAACAGCAGTTTTGTCATTTTGTCTCTCATATCCTGATATAGCATTAATATTTATATAGTATAATTGTAATGAACATTCACTTATTTTTGATCATGTAATAATTTTTTTTTTTTTTTTTTTTCAATTTTTGGAAACTAATGTATTTTTTTTTAAATTATACTTGGAAGAGATATTAATTTTTCAAATGCATTATCCAAGTTTAAAAAACAAAACCTATGATTGAAACCTTACTTGTCTTGCGATATATTCTAATACCTTTGAACAAACAGAAAATATAAAATATTAACTGTTTTTTAATTAAAATAGAATTTATGTGAAATCAAATAACTATATAATTAAAATTATAACAATTTTTTTTTTTTTTTTTTTTTTTAATAGCTGTTTTTGACGATGCAATTATATAACTAAATTGATGTTCTGCGAGATTTTTTTTTTTTTACTAAAATATCTTAATTGCTGTATTAATGCAATGAGTCATAATTTTTTTAATGAAGCTGAATTGTTATATTCAAATCTTTTGATATAAAAAGTCTTAGTAAGATTATGACTTATTTATTACTGTATATGGAAAATCAAATTAGTGATATGCAGAACATGTGCCATCGTTAGCGTTGCTTTAATCTATTGTCTATCTTTACGAGATGACTTAACAACAGAAGAAAAATTGTCTTGCGATCATTTATATTTTTACATTGCCTTACCATAAGGATTATTTATTATGCCTATTTCTGTTCTATTAACAATTTGCTGTGAGAAAAAGATTGTACCATTTTATGAATACTATAAGAGCAATGAAGGTGAGAATTAACTAGCTTCTTTCAGTGTAACGTCCTTATTTGTAGATTGATTAATACATTATATATTTCTCTTTATCTACTTCAGAAGGAAAACAATATAATAAAGTATTAAGTTCATCTTTAGTTGAAAAGAAATAAATCATTTTTTAATGAATAAATTTGATAAATCATGAATAGTTATCATGGAGCTTGACTTTGCTATCATTCAGTTGTTGAAATATAACCATTTATTTAAATTTAAAGTTTAGAGTAATTAATGTTTAGATATTAGAGAGTTTTTGCATACCGTACGTTAGTTACCATAGGACGTCCGTTAGCTTTTCCTCCCTAGCGCGCATGCTCAGTTTCCTATGAGCATGCGCGCTAGGGAGGAAAAGCTAATGGACGTCCTATGGTAACTAACGTACGGTACGCAAAAACTCTCTAATATTGAATGTAAGGCCATGTTCTGGAATAAGTTACTGCAACTACAGAAGAGGGTAGTATCAATATATTTAGGAAAATTTTTTATAAAATGTAATAGCTTGAATCTAGCATTAAATAGAAAACATATCATTTGGAATCTGCCAGTAGGTAGACAGCTGTGATGGGGCTGTTATGCCATTGAAGAAGAATAGCCTGAATAGTTGTAATAAAGTAAATTATTTACTTATAACATAATGTCAGAAATAGGTAAATGGAACATACAAGTAACCTAATGATAAAAATATTTTGGCATATTCATTATTATTGATCATTATTCCAAATATTAAATTCAAATGTTTATAAGACATAATATAATAACAAATGTAATATTCAGTTACATAATTAAATAGCAAATTGCAAATGTTAAAGTTCAATATTTTCATATTAATCTTATAACTTCATTTTAATAAGTATTAATTTAAAAATGCATGCCTTGCTTAAAATAAGTATGACTTAGAAAATTAATAATTTTAAGTTGAGACTATTAAGTATATAATGAATGAACATTCATGTTAAAAGAAACATTTAATTTAAAAAAAAAAAAATCTTGTTCAAAGATACTGTGTTTTTTTATTGCTTCTGTGATTAAAATGACAATATTTTTAGTAAATATTTCACTTGTAATTCTGCTTTCCATTTAAAAAAGTATATAAATTTTATAATGAAAAGGTAAGGTATATTATAAGAATATTTTATTTTTACCTCTTTGTATATTAACAGTTAAATAATAAAGTACAAATAAATATTAATAATTCAAAAATTTCTTAAATGAAAATTTTTTAGTAATTTTAAAATTACAACATTTAATTTTAATAAAAAAATAAGTAAACACCTCACTATGAAAAAAATATATGCTCTTTATTTTAAAAATAGAAAACATTTTGTTTTAGTTCTATGAATTATTTCTAATTTGAAAAGGATGGATTAATGCTTACTCTTAAGTATAAACTACTTTGATATTAATGACAATGAATCATTAACAGACAGAAATTTTGATTGCCCTAAACAAAATTGTTGTTAGCATAGAGATTCTAAGTTGAAATCTGCATAGACCTGTAATTTGATTTCTTAAACTTTTTGTATTCCTACATTTATTAAATACATTCAAAATGAGAACCATCATTATTGAATTAGGATAGTAAATTTCCAAAATGTTGATAATTTTTAATAACTATTCTGCCCTCTCTTGATATAAAAAGAAATAAATATTTAAGTTTAAGGAGTCTTGATATTTAAATTTGTAAAAAATATGGAGAATATGTTTAAAAGTTATAGACATTAATACCTTTAAATACATGTGCTGATCCACAATGAAAGATCTTATAGAAGATATTCTATTATTAAAAAAGGGAAAAATGATGTTTTACAAATATAGCATCTTTCTGCTCCAATGAACAATTTTCTTTTGCTTGTCTGATAAGCTTTTCAATAATAACTTTAATTTTTATAGGATATATGTATTTTTTTGTAAGCGAATGTAGAATACAAGAATATATTAAGTTAGTGCAAATACTGCACATTTAAGGTTTTGAAAAATCTGTATCTGTAGATATGAGTTCAGTAGAAGTCATTGAATTTATTTGTCAAATTTTTCTAAAGCCATTAGTAAAGATTATAGTACTTAAATTTACAGATAAGAGTTAGTATTAAAATTAAAATAAATCTGAATCGGGCATCAGAAATTTTTCGACCGATTCCCCACTCTTGCTGTAACCGATGAATTATACATTTTTTAAATAAAGAAACCTTAGATTTCGTAATGCGAATTAACAGGTGGGCTGAAAAGTTCGTAGGCTTACTCATAGATGGCGCTACTAATATTAAATCCATATTATTTTTAGTTAGCCCTAATCTTTAAAAGACGTGTATAAATTTGACAGCTGTTGCACTATTAGTATGTGAGTTATAGCATTTTTAGTGAAGCAACTTTTGTTAGTTTGAAAAAATGGTTAAAAAGGAATTTCGTGTGTTAATAAAGCATTGCTTTTTGGCGAAAAAAATACTATTGAAGCCAAGGCTTGGCTTGATAAACATTATTCGGACTTTGCACCAGGAAAATCAACCGTAGAGAAGGGGTTTGCTAAATTTAAACGAGGCGAAATGAGCATTGAGGACGATGCACGCAGTGGACGCCCCAAAGAGGCTGTTACCGACGAAAACAACAAAAAACTCCACAAAATAATTTCTGATAACCGTAAAGTGAAGTTGATTGAGATAGCTGAGACCCTAAAGATATCAAAGGAACGTGTTGGTCATATCGTGAATGAATATTTGGATATGCGAAAGCTCTGTTCAAAGTGGGTGCCGCGCGAGCTCACAATCGACCCAAAACAACAACGAATTGATGATTCTAAGCAGTGTTTAGAGCTGTTCAATCGTAATAAACCCGAATTTTTGCGTCGATATGTGACAATGGATGAAATATGGCTCTATCATTTCACACCAGAGTCCAATCTACAGTCAGCCGAGTGGACTGCACGTGATGAACACTAAAAAAGCTATAACCCACATACTAATAGTGCAACAGCTGTCAAATTTATACACGTGTCTTTTGAAGGTTAGGGCTAACTAAATATCATATGGATTTAATACTAGTAGCGCTATCTATGAGTCAGCCTACGAACTTTTCAGCCCACCTTTTATAGACCATTGCTTGCATTCTGCATCGAGTGCAATTTATATATACAATCATTTCTGCAAAATCGCCACCTAAAAATTGATTTTTGTGAGAAAAAGGAGGTGAGGAAAAAAAAAGTTCGTGCGAGATTAAAAATAAACTATTCTGTAAACATAAAAGAACAGTTTGGGAACAATAGATGAGAGCTGGATGTTGACAAAATTCGATGTCTATGCTACATCGCTGTGTGCTAGTTCAGTGGCCTCCAAAGTGGTGTACGCAAAGCGATACATAGGGGGTACACTAAAGATGCAAACTCACTTTTACTTGTGAGTGTGTGAGATCGTATATCACCTGAGTGTAAAAATAGTTTTTCGTTTGCAATTAAGAACAGTTAACTGACATGGGTGAAAGAACAACGTTACAATTCGAATTGAAAGAAAAATCTATTCGTAATTAATGGATGGAAAACCGAATATCCAGTTTAAAATAAGCACAGCAACGAATACAATCTTGTCATTTTGTTCTACGCACCTTTTGAAATGACAACCCTTAAAATCAAAGTACACAAATAAGAGTTTGAATCAGATCTACGAATTGTATTAACAGAGGACATCCAATCATATATTTTTCCGATATTGCTTAACAAATGCAATCACATTGCTTATAATAAAAATTGTAAATGTGTGATTTAACTTAAATGCATATATATTGCTTGAAATAAATAATAATTTGAGTTTTGACTGAACATTATATTATAAATATATTTGAGTGCAACTTTTAATTATTTTAGTCTTTGGGGTAATAAATCAAAATAATTTGCAGACTTGCTGTGTTAAGTGGATGAAAAAGGCTTGGAATGAATTTATTGATAAGAATTACAACGTTTTACAAATTATTAACTCTGACACTGGTCAAAATTTCTATTTGTCTAGCCAATATGAAGATTACAAATCGTCTCCAAAATATAGTCTTTGGTTTTTCCCCGTAGTTCTTTTTTACTGTATTCACTATATTAAACTTATAACATAATTATTTTATATAATTGTGGTATCAAAAAACACTCTTTAAAACTGAGAAATGTTTTGTTTGTGTTATGCTATGGGTTTATAACAGAGCTTGATGGGTATAGCATGAAATTATGGTAATAAAAATACTTTTTGATAGGGCAAATTAATGATTAACTTATGGTTTAAAATCTTCATCTCACTAGCTAATAAACTTCTTTTTATGTCGTTTAAATTGATTCTTGTGTTCTTGAATAGAATTTCGTCTTTTTTTACTTTCACTTGTTTTATTTTCATGAAATATGTCTGATTTGTTGGAATTTTTTGATCTTATATGCATATTTTTTATTATTCTGGTGCAAAGAACTCTGATTTACAATATATATATGATTTGATAACATAAAATTATAAATTAATTATTTCAATAAAAATATTATAATTTATAATTAAATTATATTATTAAAAAAAATATTAACGTGACTTTATGAATATTAGAGTTTTTGCATACCGTAGGACGTCCGTTAGCTTTTTCTCCCTAGCGCGCATGCTCAGTTTCCTATGAGCAATTGTAAACGATAATTCATAGAAAAGAATTTACTTCTTTTCGGTGAATTACCAGACGATTCGGAATTCGAATAATCTGCTGACGATTTGAATCTCCTAAATCGTCTGCAGATTATTTGCGGGAAATAACGGCAAATTATAAATCATTTATAGATTGATATAAATGAGTTATACATAAATAAAAAAGGAAATTGGAGAATTTTGTTTTTTCTATGGAATTAAATGGATATTCATAACTTGGTAGGAACTTGGTTAATTGTATTCTTCTGAATAAAATTATTTTAAGTTTGGTTTCCATTTTGTTTAATTAGTGGATCGATATGAATTTGGGTTAATATTCATCTCCATTGGTTTACTGTTAGCGTATTCTTTATATATATAGTTTAATTACTGACCAATACCATTAAATATAATTTTTTTTTTTTTTTTTTCCTGGAAGACTTTTTCTACCTTTTCCCTTGTGAGCATGCATCATTTCAACTTCCCATCCCTTTTCTTCAATACCTGGTTAACATTGAATTTACTAATTACATTAGTGTTATATTATCAAATACTCAATGTTAAAAGAAAAACATGGAGAGATATTTTTAAATGTTTATTATCATTAAATATATATTTTTTAAAATGTATTTGCATTCAACTTTATTTGAATCAAATGTATTATATTGAAACTAAACTTATATTAAGAATTGAAATATTTAATGCTCAAATTGGTCTAATTTAAAGGCAATATACACTTTTACACTCTGGTACATAGAGCATGCAAGTTTTGAGAATTGAAGAAAGATTTTTCAAAGTGGAGTTGGCGGCTCGATGGCCAATTGGCTAGCGCCCTGGCTTTTGATACCACATACTTCAGCGGTGGCATGTATACTGTACTTCAGCGGTGGCATGTATACTGGAATGCATGGAATCTTGGCGATTGGTTTGGTTTGTTAGTGGTTCAGAATCCAGTTTAAACTGTAGGTCCCAGTCTAATTAAATTAGCTTAAAGTGTGCAAAAAAAAAAATGGCTGTAGAGTGACAAACGAAATCAAAAGGAATTTGAGTTGTATTTCTGTAATATAAAGAGAAAACTATAATATTATTCAACCAGCCTTTTTTAAGTATGCTAATTTTAATATTGGGTTTTGCTTTTTATTAGAGTTTTGTGAAAACATATTTTCTTTGCAAAAATTTAGATTCATTACTTAACTAATATTTAGTTTAAATAAACTTTAATTATTTTATACATTAATTTTTCTTTTTCTTTCCACCATAGCGCTATAGCAAGTGTGTAATTCTTGTCTGTTAGGATTTAAACTTTTTCCAATCATTATCTTCATTTTTCAATTCCTTCTATTAGCTCACCCTCTCCCTATATATATCTTGTTCAAATTTTCAATCGTTCATAAAATACTTTTTATTCATCCACTCGAGTTCAAATACATTTTTTTAAACTCGCAGTGGATGACACTGGATGTTAATACAATTTTTTGAAATATTAATTCAGTAATTAAATTTAATTAATTTTAGGTTTTTTTTAGATTTAAGTTGCCTATATCTACCAATAGATGGCACCAGATAAACTTTAAAAAAAAATGAATGAAAATTATTTATAAAGGACTTTCTGCAATTTAGTGGAAAAAAAGTAGGAATTGACTTTAAAAATTTTTTTTTAATATTACTTGTTATTTATAACTTTTGTTTTTGAAGATTTTGTATGTTTTATGTATTGTATGTTAAAATGTATTTAATATAATTATCTCAATCTCATTAACGTGTGTTTGTTCCATTTCAGGAATCCACTGGTATTGGAGGGGCATTATTTTTATATCGCAGGTAATTATACTGATATTCTTAACATATACAATATAACCGATTCTTCCTCAGTGCAGGTGTGACCGCGAAAAACAAGCCACATTATTTCTAGTTGGGAGCGAGAGAAAAAAAAAAAAATCAGGAAATTTTTCTTTTTTTTTTTTTAACTTATTTATTTTCACGATAAAAAAAAATCTTAACTTTTAAAATTGATATTATTTTTACAATGTTGCACGTATTACAATCACTTCTATCCAGTTTTTAGTTATGAGTTTTAGTTAGCACTAGGGATTGCAATATCGGACCAAAAGTTCAATACCGATATTAGGTATTTTTTTTTATCTTAATACCGGGATACCGGTTTTAGTAGAAATGTCATTGGTGCTGTCATTTTTCTTATAATTTAATCCAAATTATCTTTTTTTTTTTTTCAAAATTATCTAAAATTCCAGATGGCTTGGGCTTAAAAACTAGGCTTAAGTTTGTATCTTCATCGCAGTTAGATTCTTTCCTCTTTAACAAATTTGTGTCATGTTTCGTTTTTAAATGTGCACGGAGTCCGCTTTTACTTCATTAACTTTAATAACTCTTGAACATTTTTTTACATTGTGCCACCCTATTCTTTTCATCATATAAATAATGAAAGCAAACCGAAGTATTATCAACTGATTTTTTTATGTTCTTTAAAGTTATTCTTATTCATTATTATGAGGTATTATTTATGAGTACATATATATATATAATAAATTTGAAAAATATTTTGAATTCTAAAGTATGATACACAAATACAATGCGAATAACAAACTCACCAATTTAAAAAATATCGAAATATTACACACTTTCTTCACAACTACAACCTTGTTTTCACAGATAAGAATTCTGTGTAAGAATGCACAGATAAGAATAAGAATTTCTAGTTTTCAGATAAGAATTCTAAATTTCTAGTAAATACCGAAAAAAAAACGGTATTTAAACTTGTGAATATCGGTATTACAAAATTGTACAAATGGCTCAAAATACCGGTATTGCAATCCTTAGCACCACCCAGGAGGCACGTGTGACTTAAATTTGTCATGGACGCGAGTAACATTTTAGATTAAGAACTGGACACGACTGCCTGGCGAAACATCTGGTCGAAATAGGGATTGTGAACTCTCTTGATATATGCGTTTTATGTAAGACAGAGAAAAAGAATAAGGCCCATCTGCTTGTTGTCTCGGGACAGAATGGTGATGCGTGTACTCTTTGCTTTGGGTTCTCCAATAGTTTTAAAAAAAAGAGAATAAAAGAAACAAAATTAAAAAATACTTTTCAACTTATTATTTGTTGGTTAAACTAAAAAAAATCATTCATTTTTTTCATTTGAATAATTTATCATTTTCTCAAAGACTAGTAATTATGATGCTGCCTGGTCCTGAATTCAAATTCAGGAATAAGCCGAAAGTTTGTAAAATTATGGAATGCTACTTGACATTGTGGAAATCACACTGCTTACCAAAAATTAAGAGGAAAAAAGTCAAAATAATTTCCGGCACGACCAAAAATAAGTAAATTTTTATAAGAATTACGCAGTATACGTCAAAACCCCACATCGTAATATAATATGCAAATTGACGTTAAACTATAGTAGCTCCTTTAAAAGTTTTAACCTTCTAATCTGTAACAAAAAAAAAAAAAAAAAAAATTAGAAAATATTTATTAAAATATTTTTCTAATACACTAGTGAAAAATGAAATTTTCTATATCCGTTGATCTCACGGGCCAATTCGATTCTTTATAGAGCATATTTGGTGATAGCAGCGGTATGAAAACGAACGGTAATCCTGTTGGAAAACTCCCCCTGGAATATTGATTAAAAAAAAATGACTGCAAACCCAAAACACCAATCTGACGTTCAAATTTGCTGCCAAGGTGTATCTGCTGTTATAGGAAATAGAGCACCAGACTATAACCACTGACGACGCAGATAAATTGGTCCCCGGTCGGGCGCTCATCTAGCCCACTTGCCAACATGGGGCCATCATTGGCATCAAGACAGAAAGGGCTCTCATCTGAGAACACATCAGATCTTCAATCCGCCTTCCAATGAGTTCCAGCTTGATAACACTGAAGTCGCAGATGACAGTGATTTATAGTTAGTGGCATAAAGACTTCATTGTGTCTGGCTCGGAGCTATCCCTCAAGTGATCGATTTGCGTTACTCTGATTCCATCAGAAGCTGGAGCTTCTGCTTTAGATGCAGTATGATAAGCTACAACCATGCGGCGATCGTCCATCGATAGTAGCTCGTTTGCTTAAAGCAGTGTGTTTCCATGGCCACTGTCGCTTCTAAATCCCTGCCAAATCTTTCGCAATATCGCAACTCCACCTTCTTTTAGCCTTGTAAGCTGCTGATACTGCCTTAGTTTCCTTAAAGGCATTCTTGACTCAAAATCTAGTTCACAACGCTCAATCCGGAAGCTTAAATAACGTTCGCGAAATTTACATCGCGTATTTAAAGCAAACCAGTTTCTCTTGTTCACAGTGGCACTAGTAGCGCGAAATTTGAACAAACGTTGCCTTTCAGATGTGCAAACATGCTTCCTAAATTTCGTTTATCTAGCACAACACCTTGGTGTTGGCGGCCTGAAGGCCAATTGGCTAATGGCCAATCTCAGCATTGGTACCACAGGTATCAAGTGCGAATATGCAAGTTCGGTGGCATGGGTTTGTGAGTGGTTCGGAATCTACATTAAACTGTAGGTCCCGGTCTAATTAGCCTAAAATGTGAAAAAATGACTAGAGCGACAACCAAACTTGTTAATATTTTATTTTCTACCAGTGTATTTTAATGCTTTCTATTAAACTAGGTCTATATTTTATTTCTTGCTTTAAACTTTCATCAAAATTTAAAACTTTCTAAAAAAAATTTGCAAATTTTTTAAAATAAAATGGACATTGATGAAACGGCCCTTGAGATAAACATCGGCGAGCTGTGGTCTGTGAATTCTTGGTGTAATCTGGATGTTTGTAGTGGTTCGGAATCCACGTTAAGCTGTAGGTCCCGGTCTGTTTAGCCTAAGTGTGCACAAGATGACCGTAGAGCGACAAACCAAACCTTGGTGTAATGTCATTTTAGTATACAAGGTTTGATTTGTCGCTCTACCGTTATTTTGTGCACGCGCGAACTAAGCAGACCGGCACCTACTAAACTGAAACCTTGGACGCATCTAAACAGTTTCGAAAAATTTTATTTTTATTCTAGAATGTCCTCGTATGTTTTTTACAGTAAAGGGAAACGGGGTAAAATTTTACTATGGCCTATATTTGGATCTTTTTACACGATGCACCCTAAACACACGAACCATCAAGCGACTTATGAATGGCATCTTGTGTTACGCGTCCGCATCCATTTCACATGTTCTGGGAGGTGTTGAAACGCGTCCCGTTGCCAAATCTCGGTCTCTAACTCACACTTTCGCGGGTTTATGTGTCTCGCTGGGAAGGTAAAGACGTCAGCTGTTGTATTAATAGTCGCTATCCCGCGATTTCTCACTTTGTACATATTTATTTTGGCAATGCCGTTTTCTTCTGTATTTTTCAGTGCCTCTTTGGAGGTAGATGTCAAGAAAACGGAGGCAGATTGAAATTAGGGGGATCGAATGTAGGATTTTCTGGCATTATATATAAAATCACGAAATCCAACTATTTGAAACGCCATGTTTATTAAATTTGAGATACATATTTTGCATGTAAAATTCGATTTTATGGGTAAAGAACAATTTTTGGCAAATTTCAGAAACTCGTTAACAAGTCACATCTCATACAAAAATAAGTTTATTTTGCCCTTATTTTTCTCCAATATCCGTTTTTATAGAATTTAAGATTTACTATCCAAAATATTAGACTTACCAAAAAGGTATTTGTCACAAAAAGTTAAAAGAAAATTATAACTACACGTACGTATTATTTTATTTATTCTTTTTAAGACAGTTAATTTCAAAATTGGTTCAAAAATCACGGGCTTGGGTCTCGATAATTGCTTCCGTAAATGGTAGTGTATAAATACAGTTGCCATTTTACATATTAAAATTTCTGTTGTAAAAAAATTAATGTTAATTCATACACTTTTTTACATTGGGAAATTTTCAAGATGATAGAAAAAAATTAAAGGAATCTTCGAATAAGTATGGAAAACAGTTATTTGTTATGGAAAACAGTACTATAACAGCAAAAAATTAAGAAAAGTTCTTGAAATTAAATACTTCTTGGATTAAATCATATAGTAAGTAATTAATAGAGTATTTTTTTTTAAAATTATGTAAATATGGAGAGATCTGTAAAGAGAGACTATTTGAAATTAAGTGTATCACATTTTGAAATTCTTTTAGCATTTATTCCGTATCAGAGATAATTACTATTTTTTTCTTAATCCTTTTGTTACCCAAGCCCATGTTTTTTGTATACAATTAGTACCGAATTTGAAATTTACCTTTTTAGAATACAAAATAGTTATGTAATGAACAGTAAAGTTATTTTTTATATATCCATCATAAATGGGCACTGTCTTAATTTTAATAATTTAGTAGCAATAAGCAAGAATGGCTTCAAAAACAATTTCAATCAATATAAATTAAGTTTTATTTTGTATACTTCTTAAAAGAACAGGTATTTATGAATGTTAGACAAAGTGCTAACTGTAGTGGAATCTTATTTGATAACAGACAAAATTGATGCCAATAAATAAAACAGACAAATGTTATTTACAAATGACATTTAGAATAAATTGCATTTTTCATCAATGTTCGAACGTAAAAGAAAAAAAAAAAATCAAGAGTAAAAAGTCTATAAACTTTGTTACTTATTTTTAACCACTAATTACAGTTCGAATTTCTGTTCTTAAACATCTGCTATAATTTGCAATGGCACCCGTCTTTATAAATCACTTCTAATGGGACAATGTAAGAAAAAGTAATTAAAACGTGAACAATTGTTGAAGTAGATTATAAAAGTAAAAATAAAAATAAAAATGATATATCTGACGGTCGCCAAGTTTTTCCCATTGTATAAAAGAATACAATGAACAATCATCTTTAAAAATAGAGCTCAAAAAAATAATGTTCTCTCTCAAAGGCCTTGATCAGAAATCAAATGCCTTCAATCAACATTTTTAAAAAAAAAACATTACGTATGACTGTTTAATCATTGGTAGTTTGTGGTAGCCAAAATCAATACTGTTTACTCAAGATAAAGGGGTGAGATCGGGGTTAGAGCCGAGAATGAGTAGCAAATACCATCTGCTTTGTTGTCAGCCTTGCTTTGGATGGTGTCCAAGGGCTATTTGCAAACATAATTAAGGGCCACCTGGTGCTCAACTTGACAAAAAGACACATTTAACCAAGCTGACGTCTTCCGGGGGACTTTTACCCGAAAATGTGTGTCGCCGTGATTTGCTTTGCTTTTAGAATCTAATAAGGCATTGGTAAAACAAATGTTCCAATTCTTCAAGGCTTTTTTTTTTTTTTTATCCCTCGATCTCCAGATTTTCAATCTTATAAAATGACACTAATTTTTTAAGGATTATCTGAAATCGTGAAGGATTTTTTTTTTTTTTTTTTTTAAGTAAAAGCCACGTGGTAAACTGCATATTTTATTTCTCCACCAGAAAACGTGCATTTTTTTTTTCTGTGTATACAACTGGACTTTTTCCTCTTTTAGTCAACACGATCTCCAACAAATTTAAACATTATAACTTAATAAAAAAAATTCATAACTGTTTTAAAATAGACTATGTAAAGCATGCTGTATATTTACATATATTTAATGTTAAGAAAGTCTCATTGGCAAAATAATTTTTTTAATTAATGTAAATGCTATTTAAGTCACCTAGTATAAAATTAAATATTTTATTTCTCCACCAGAAAACGTGCATATTTATTTATTTTTTTGTATACAATTGGACTTTTTCCTTTTTTAGTCAACACCATCTCCAACAAATTTAAATGTTATAACTTAGTAAAAAAAAAAAAAAAAAAAAAGTTCATAACAGATAGACTTTTAAAATTAACAGTTTTAAAATAGACTATGTAAAGGAAGCTATAGATTTACATATATTTGTTAAAAATTTTTTTATTTATTTTGCCAATGAAGCTTTCTTAATTAATGTAAATGCTGGAGAAATAAAATATGCAGTTCATGGTAAACTGCATATTTTATTTCTCCACCAGAAAACGTGCATATTTATTTAATTTTTTCTGTGTATATAATTGGACTTTTTCCTCTTTTAATCAACACGATCTCGAATAAATTTAAATGTTATAACTTAGTAAAAAAAAAAAAAAAATCATTACTGTTTTAAAATAGACTATGTAAAGCAGGGGTGGCCAACTCAAATGATCTTGTGGGCCACTTTGGAAATGTATTCTAACTCCGCGGGCCGCATATCAAATTATACATCTTGATATTAGATTTAGACTCCCTATAGACATTTTTATATTCATATTACGACCTTAGGCGTTCCAAGATGCGCGCGCGTCATGAGTTTCCAGAATATAATTTAATTATTTTGTGAACTCATCAATAAAACAGCCAGTATGCGTCCTATATTCGCAAGAATATTTTAAATTCAAAGTTAATTTTTTCTCGTCATTTCGACAGTTCATTTTTGAGTATATGAATGCACCCATAATGTATTTTTTTTAATATATTGGTTTTCACTATTTTGGCCATTAGTAAAAGTGTGATAAATCTCACGGGCCGCAAAAATGTTCAAGGCGGGCCGCGGCTTGGCCACCCCTGATGTAAAAAAATCTGTAGATTTACATGTATTTCCTGTTAAAAATGTTTTTATTCATTTTGCCAATGAGATTTTCTTAATTAATGTAAATGCTATTACTTAGTTTAAAAAAAATCATATTTTGAAAAATTAATCGTAATACTCCTCTAAAGTTGTGACTGTCAGAAATATACCGTTCCATTCACCGCTATCGTTCGTGAGATATTTAATAGAGAAATGTTGATGTTCACAAAATTTTAAGAAAATAATTTAAATGTTGATTGAATTGTTTTTAAATTAATTATTTTTATTTTTAAATTCTAAGATTGTGATAACCATTCCGTTGATTTATTTTTATCTTGTGCATTACCGAAAATCACATAAAACTGTAAGTTCGTTTTTAATTAATTAAAACAATACTTATAAAAATCAGTTTAACCATAAAATAAAATTACAAATTATTGCATTCAAACTATATTAGTTAAAAAGGAAAGTTTCCATTTGTATAGATGTAATAAATTATTCGTAAATGTGTGATAACGAAACGAAATTGATACACAAGCTCAATAATTGTTAACAAAAAGAATTTAACGTTCGAAACCAATCTTTGTTGTAAAAAGGCAAACAGAAAATTTGTGCAATGCATAAACCTTAATATTAGCTATCACTACCATATTTCAAATTAACGGCGTATGTATGTGTGGATTAAGATTGTTGAGTTTTCTAGTTACCTACTGCTTTGGTATAAAAATTTCGAAATAGAGTTACTTCCAAATACGAGT
Organism: Caerostris darwini; assembly: GCA_021605075.1. Taxonomy (NCBI): domain Eukaryota; kingdom Metazoa; phylum Arthropoda; class Arachnida; order Araneae; family Araneidae; genus Caerostris; species Caerostris darwini. The sequence continues at coordinate 1,000,524 of BPLQ01013371.1, read as the reverse complement.
AAACAATTTTAATACCAACATAAACTGTCCATTCTTTAAAATGGCTCCATTTTCCATTTCATCACAACTTAATATTAGTAGAAAAGCATTTGGTTAAACGAAAACTACGGGAATTGGTGAATCTCATAGGTGCTTATAAAGAAAACTTCGTAGTTAAATAGATTAATATACTTAAAAACTAAAAGTATCGTAATTTCATCTGCAGAATTTCAAAACGATTCATTTTTTTTATAGTTCAATTTTATCATAGTTTGTTAAAAATAATCAAAAATAGTTGTGTATCTAATAAAATTTGAAGATTGATATTTCGCTAATAATAGACTTCAATAAGAATTTTAATGTATGAAATTTTCAAGAAATTTTCTGATCTTATAATTAATTTATTTTATTTGTTGAAATTATTTAACATCTTCAGAAGCAATGATGGATATGTAATTTTAAAAGTTATTTTCATTGATAAAAAAATCTAAAAATAGAAAAAATCTTTTTATGTCTGTGAAAACTTCATTTTGACATAAAAACTTATTTGATTATTGAAAGAATTTCTTCAATATTTTTTATTTATACCAAATTCCTATAATATTAGTATTTTAAAATAGATTTATATACATACTCATACGTGCTCAATTATCGTTTGCTGAATTCCCCCCATTCTTTAAAAAATTGAAAAAAGAAGTTAATTAAACGAATAAATAATTTAATACTTTTTTTAATTATAATTGATCGACTAAATAAAGAAGAAAAATAAATAATTTTAAATTATAGTTGTGTTTTTTAAAGTTTATAATTAAATCTAAACTATGTAATTTCTGCCCAAATGTTTCTTTGCCGTATCAAAACTGTTCTATTTTGAAAAGAAAAAAACAAGTTATTTAAAAACAAAATATTAATCGTTTGGTTGTTGCTTTTAAATATTTGAAAACATAATAAATCCATTTAGACTTCAATTTCATCAACATCATTTAATGGAAAAAATCGTACACGAGTAAAGATTTCTCCCCCTCCCCCTGATTATCGTTTTATTTTATTTTTATTTATTATTATTTTTTTCGTTTGCTAATAAGAATTCGCAATAGTATTTTAGTGAATACTATATTCATTACCAAAAAAGTTATTAAATTTCGTTCTGTTAGAATATTTTTATTGCATTCTAATATATAAACATTATTTCGAAACATTAATTACAATTTATTCGATGTACAGATATGCAATTTAAAAAAAAAAAAAAATGTGCAGTTCAAAATTTGCTCATTAATAATCATTATTTAATACTACATAAAAGATAGCAAATTTACTACTACAAAAAAGATATCAAATTTAATACTACGTAAAAAAAATGATAGGGTTACTTTTTTTTAAAGATAAGATAGTATTAATTAAATTTAAAATATTTTGATAGTATTGTTTTTTTTATTAAGGTTTTATAACTATGCCAATTCGGTAGTTGAATTTTGGAATAATTTTTTTACCTTTAAAATAATTTTAAAATTACTTACCCCATTTTGATGATCAGCAGCTTTTGTATATCCTGAGCTGGAATTTACTTTATGGTTATCCAATGCACTGCTTTTTTTTAAAACGATATATTAATACAAAAAAAAATAAACAAATAAATAAAATCGCAATCACTAGTCGAAGAGCTATTTCTCTCAACACAGAACGACAACCAGTCCGAACCCCTACCGGTGCCTCAACGACTGAAGAAAAGATCGTTTGACTCCCCAAAAATATACCGCCCAAGACTCCTCTCGACACATCACCCCACCCCTCTCTCCCTTCCCCTTCGCTCTTGTTTTTGTTTCCGCGTTATTTCGAGCGATTCTGCCTCAAAAAGCAACCGCGCACCCTTGCTGCCTGCGCGAAAGAAGTGGTGACTCTTCGAAACTTTCTGGGAACAAAAGACAAGTTAATTTCTTTGTTAACCCTTCGTACCCCCTCCCCTCCTCCCCCTTCCCTTTAGCCCGTGTCGTTTGTTCCGTTTGTTGGCAGGTGTTTTGGATTTTGCTTTCTTCTGTTTCGGGTTACAGAGTTTTGGATTTATCTGCTGGCCTCCACACTTCGGTAGATGTAACATAAATAAAAACATGTCCATGGGGTGGGGACTCGTTATAATAAGGGGTGGGGGAACTGCTATGATAAATAAAATAATATTATTAAAAATCCATGTTGTAATAAAAGGTTTAAAAAAAAAAAAAAGGTAAGAAAACAATCTAAACAAAAAAAATATTTTCTCAATAGAGAGGTACGTATTCCTTAATAAAACCATCTTCGGTATTTTTGTTTATGAAATTGGTTGTAAAGATTTTTTTTTTTTCTAATGCAGCTGGCAGATACATAGACAGTTATTTTTAAGCCATAAGCATAAGGCTGCACCGACGTTACTCGCTTAGGACTACCCAGGGTGAGCATATAGCTTGAAGATATGCTACGGACGCGGAGTGGCCAGGACCACCAGGCCACTCCGACCAGGACTATTAGACCAGGACCTACTGTTTAAGGTGGATTCTGAACCACTACAAACATCCATGGCACCGCCAGGACTCGAACCCGAAACCTGTGGCACAGAGCGCTAGCCACTCGCCCACCAGGTCCCTTTGCTTGTAAAAATTTATTGTGCTTTTACAAATCCCACATCAATTTTTAACTTTATATGAATTTGATCATATATATTTCTTGCTTTAAAATAATTGTGCATGTGTTGATTTCCCCCTAAAACTTACCCCCTATGGAGTGGTGACTAGAGCTTCGGCTCGGTGCCACAGGTTTCGGGTTCGAGTCCCAGCAGTGCCATGGATGTCTGTAGTGGTTCAGAATCCACTTTAAACCTAAGGTCCCTCTTTAATACGATTGCTGGGCGTAGGGCTAACCACCCTCCAAAGAGAAAAAGAGAAAACGTAAGAAGAAAATGTAAAGAGAAAACGTCTCGTATTTCCAGAATCTGCCAGTACGCAGACGGTTTTGACCCACAATGGAGCTATTGTGCTAATGAAGGAGTATCTTTTAATAGGGCCTGATAGCCGAGTGATTAGCGCTCTGGCGCTCGATGCCACAGGTTTCGGGTTCGAGACACCCCGGGGCCTTAGATGTTTGTAGTGATTCGGAATCCACTTTAAACCGTAGGTCAAGGTCTAATATGACTGTAGAGCATTCGGGGTAGGGCTAACAACCCTAACCCGTAAAAAAGAAACATCTCGTCTCGAAATCTGCCTGTAGGCAAGTAGCTTTGGCCCACCATGGGGTTGTTGCGCTAACGAAATAGAAAACTTCGTTAAAACACTTCCGAACAATTTTCTTATGTGAAAATATCAATAAAATCAGTATGAATAGCCGGTTTGTGATTGAAATTTACGTTTTCATGTCCAGTTTGAATTGTTAATAACTTTCTATAATTTAACTTTTTATAATTTTGGAAATTTTAAACATATCACTATGTAGAGGAAGGTTAATAGATTTTAGCGGGAAGGGTAAGCAGTAAGGCTAGAATCCAGCGTCTCTCGTTCATTTCCCGCTGTTATATCTCGAGATCCAGAACATATGGCATGAGTGAGGAAGGCCTGTTTTGAAAGGTAGCAGGGAAATCTTAACTAAATATAATTAAAACCACCACAATGAAATAAAACGTTAGAAATCCAAAAATAAATGAAATCTTTGATGAAATTTCATAATATCGGTTTATATACAACGAAGATAAATTTTTTTTTGTTTGTCGCTCTACGGCATTTTGTGTACACTTTAGGCTAATTAGACCGATACTTAGTTTAACTTGGATTTCGAACCACTCGCAAGCATCCATGCCACCACCAGTATTCGAACCTGAAGCCTGGGGTACCAAAGGCCTGAGCACTAGATCAGGGGTCTCCAAACTACGGCCCTCGGGCCAAATCCGGCCCGCCGTATGATTGTATCCGGCCCGCGGATAGAATTTTAATTTTCCGGTCCGAGGCAAATTAAAAGAAATATAAATTTATACATTATATATCCATCTCCTTTTCTACTTTGATTAAATATTTTTTCTTCCTTTTTTCAAAGGACTGATGATCTATTTACTTTCTCTATTTCTGTTCTACAAAACCTAAATCGACGGTAATGGCAAGCACAGACAGCTTCCAATCGGAAAGGATTTGCAAGTTGAATGAATTGAGTTGCAATCTAACAATCATCTCAAGCAGTTGTTTCTAAATATGCCAGAGTTTCGCAAATCAATATCGAAAGTAGGTTTCCCAAATTCAATATCACACGGCCAGAAAATCAGTGCTGTGTTTGCTTCATCTTATCTATGTGAACAAGTGTTTTCAACTATGAATCTTGGAAAGAATTATTTCAGAAGTAGACTGACAGATGAACATTTAGCCTCATTCCTTAGAATCCGTACATCTCACTTCGAACCTCACTATAAGGAACTTTTAAAAATGAAATCTCGATTTCATTCTGCTCATTAACATATCTAAATTGTAATACTTGTATAGTGTTTTTAAAATTTTAGAAAAAATTTTCTTGGCCCGCCAAACTTTTTTCAATTTTTGGCCCGCGACCGAAAAAGTTTGGAGACTCCTGCACTAGACAATTGGCCATCAGGCTACTACAACGAAGGTGAAAGCAAAATTTGTGAAAACTTATTGTTGAATATAGAGGGACTCAAGACCATACCAAAAAGTCAAATGCAGGTAGACAACGGTGAGTACAGAACTCGGTTTCGAAGTTTAGAGACCACGATTTGTACGAGTGACGTAATGGAACATATAACTGTAGAAAAGCCTATGAACGATTCATTTATTCCTTCATTCTTTTCCTTATTTCGCCCATTACTGCTTAACTCGTCCTGCAAATCTATTGAGAGATGTGTTCACACACTAATGCGACGGCATAGACCAGACCACTGTGCTCTCCGTGGTTTTTTTCCCTATTGAATTCATTATTTTATCTGCTACGTAGACCAGGGGTGGTCATCCCGCGGCCCGCCTTGAAGATTTTTCCGTGAGATTGATCACACGTTTACAAATTGTATTTATTTTAGAATGGCACAAGTAGTGAAAACCCATGTATTAAAAAAATACATTATGTGTGCATCCATCTATTCAAAAATGATGAGACAAACTGAACTTTGATTTTAAAATAATATCCTTGCGAATATAGGACAGATATTGCCTATTTTATTGATGAGTTTGCAGAATAATTAAATTACATTCTGCGAATTCATAAGGCGCGCGCATTTTAGAACTTCTAATATAACATGTTCTATGTTTCACCTTAAGTGACACAATGACCATCCCTAGATACTCATAGTTGATAACAGAGTAAACCAGATACTCAGTCCATGTTGTTAGCGCTTTTGCAACTTACACCTCCTGCGAATCGGGGTTTTTTTTTTTTCTGACTAAACACAAAACACGATCAAACATATCGAACGCTCACCTGCAACACCCAATTACGATGGCCAAATACCCAAATTGAGATCGATTTGCAAAAGCTAAGTGAAAGAGTAGATTAACGAATATCACACTAGTAAAATAAATATTTTTTTTTATTTATATTTGTATATTTTTTATATTTCATTTTTAGTGTTCTATATTTCTTTACAATGTGCGTATATGTTTAGATGTAATAATAATCAATAATAATAACTCATTATGTTTCAAATTTTTCACACCAAAAAAAATGTCTACAGTGGGTCTAAATCTAATAGGGAGATATATAATTTTATAGGCGGCCCGCGGAGTTAGGATGCCTTTCCAAAGCAGCCCGCAAGATCATTTGGGTTGGCCTACCCCTGATGTAGATGAATACTTATGTAGCCGAAAATTCTTATTGTTTTTTTTTAATTAAAATTATTTTTATTTAAAATTACATTTCTAAAAAATTCTAATATTCATCTGCTTTGACTAATATGTTTAGTTTTAAAAAAGTAATTTAGATGTTGAATGAATCGTCTACGTCATAAATTCTAATATTATGATATCCATTCTGATGATTTATTTATTTTTAATCTGGTACATTACCCAAAATCACATAAAATTATAAGTTCGTTTTTAATTAAATACTTTTTAAAATCAATTTAGCCGTAAAATAAAATTAAAAATTATCGCATTCAATCTGCATTAGTTAAAAAGAAAAGTTTTCATTTGTATAGATGTAATAAATTATTCGTAAATATGTGATTGATTGAACGAGACTGGAATTGAGATTCAAGATTCTTGAAGTTAAAATGGTTGCACATTTTTGTATTCGCCATCATCCTTAATTCCGAAAATATTTATATTTTTAATGAATTAAATACCTTATTTTAGTGACTTTTTTTTTATTTTCCTAAGATAGCGTCAATAATTTCAATAATAGAGAGATTTTTGTATACCGTACGTTAGTTACCGTAGGACGTCCGTTAGCTTTTTCTCCCTAGCGCGCATGCTCATAGGAAACTCTAATAATTGATATCAAGTTGTTTTTTTCCGCTTCTGGAGCTATTTTCATATTTCGCTTCTGGTGATGTTATGGCTTGCGTCTATTGTTATTAGAAATTTTACACTTGCGATTAAAATTGTTTTTAATACGAATTTTACATTGTACTGAATTCCACATGAAATTTGCTGGCAGTTTGTGGTTAGCATGTCATTTACCAGCTTATTTGTATAATTTAAAAGAATTATAAAATTGTTTTATTTTCTATAACAGAGCTATGTCGGGTCATATCGACTGTCTTGCATAAATAAAGGGGGAAGCCGAATAGCCTGTGACGCATGTATAACTTGACTTCAGGTGGCTGTGTTATAAATGAGGTCCTACTGTATTATGTTCCTATAATCATAATTTTCTGTTCCTGTATTGCAAATACTATAATTAAATGGGATTTTTTAATGCAATTAATAACTGTGTCCGGGAGTTTGATGGCCGAGTGGCTAGCGCTAGGTACCACGGGCTTCGTGTTCGAGTCCCCTGTGGTGCCATGGATGTTTGTAGTGGTTCGGAATCCACTTTAAACCGTAGTCCCAGTCTAATAGGATCGTTGAGCGTTGTTCCGAGCCCAGTCAGATTACTCACCCACATCATTCCCTAACTGTATAGGATCATCTCAGCTGTAGGCACAGCGATGTGGTATGGTGTAATAGTAGTAATAATAACTATGTCCAATCGTATATTTGATGCATAAAACAACACATAGTATATCGTTCTGAATAGCATTAACGTTTTAACTGAAAATAATGCTGTGCCAAATTTATTTTAGTTAAATTGATGTCAGCTGATTTGCTTTTTAAGTGTTACTAAAGAATGATGCATTTTAATGAATTAGTATATATTGTTGTATGCATACTAATTCATTAAAATGCATCACACAAATCAGTTATTTTTCAGTAGTTGGGAGTTTTTCTAGTTTTCTCTCATACGATACGCAAATAGGGGGTTAGTTTCCCTAAAAGTCGTAGGCACTGACCTCCTCCTTCAGAGACAAGCTTGCCCTCTTTCCCTCCATCCATGAGATTACTCATGGGGTGTTAGTCCAGCACTGCAGGATTAGACACACAGACATAAAACATCTTATTGGAGAAACAAGAATTTCTATTACAGCAAAAAATACTACAAATAAAAAAAATAATTAATGAATTTTTTTCAAATTTACAATACAGTTTTATTTATTATTACGCCGGTGGCGTTTGTGATGTTCAACATCTTACCTCGTTAATCGACTGCCTGGTGAGAGTTTTCCGGGTTTTCTCCTATATAATACACGGCCAATTGGTTAGCGCTATGGTCTTGTGTACCACAGGCTCCAGGTTCGAATCCTGACTTCCATGATTGCTTGTTAGTGGTCCGGAATTCGCGTTAAGCTGTAGGGTCCCGGTTTAAAGTGTGCACAAAATGACGGTTCATTTTTTGGTAGTAACTATGCATCAAATTGATTCTTAATTTGCATTGTTCAAGCTGTTTCTATTTCAGCTGTATTATTCAAGCTTGGTAAAAATGTTCAGGCTGCACAAAACTGTGTAATAATGCGCTACTTAAAATGCTGCGCTGGTGAATTCTTTGGTTAATATTTTTTCCTGTGAACTGGGCATACACTGCGTAAAAAAAATAGGACAGTGTTTTTTTGCCAATTAATATCTCTTATTATCTCCTAACTACCAGATATTTATGAGGATTTAGTTTAATGACCCTTTTTTTTCATTTTAGGCAAAAATTAAACATCTACCACTAATATTGATAATAAAATTAGTATATATAATTTTCGATGCGTAAAAAAAGTAGAAGGACACTTACTAATATATATAATTTAGTGAGTTGTTCTTTAGTTAAATAGTGATTTTGTACTTTGTTTTATCCTTTTCTGTCAAAAAAATCTAATTTGTTGAAAAGTTACGCTGTTTCTCCGTTCTCAGAAATGCCTAAAGGAATACCTTTGAACGATTTTCAAAAAGACCAAATTTCTGCATATCAAAATGATGGTAAAGGTGTTAGAGAGATTGCTCGATTGTTGCAGGTGAGCCCCAATACAGTTTCAAACTTTATCAGAAATCCTTATAAAAATGGAAAGAAAAAGAAGAGTGGTAGACCGAAAAAGCTAACACCACGTGATGAAAGAAAACTTGTTCGTGTGCTTAAGAAGAACAAAGGAAGTGTTTCAAAGGCAAGAAATCAAGCAGGACTTAATAATGTCCCGAAACAAACAGTTTACAACTATATTAAAAGATCTAAAAAATTCATTTTCGAAAAACGGAAACATCATCCTAAGTGGACACAAGCTCACATTGATAGCCATTTAGCGTGGGCTAACGAGCACATGTCCTGGACTACAGAATGGACTTCTGTGATATTTTCCGATGAAAAGAAATTTAACTTAGAGGGTCAGACGGATATCAGCACTACTGGCATTGTCTGGGGAATGAAGACGAATACTATTCAACACGACAAATGGGAGGAGGGAGTTTAATGGTTTGGTCGGCTGTTGGATACGGAGGAAGGACAAGTCTGGTTTTCTTCAATGGTAGGCAAAAACATACAGACTACATTCAAATGCTGAATTCCGAGCTTCTTCCTTATGGCTCTGACTTGGGGGCTGAAGAGTGGAAGTTTCAGCAAGACGGAGCTTCCATTCACACCGCGACTGGAGTCAAAAATTGGTTCCTAACAAATAATGTGGATGTTTTACCATGGCCAGCCAAAAGTCCTGACCTTAATATAATGGAAAACATCTGGGCAATGCTAGTTCGTCGAGTTTATGCTGATGGAAGGCAATTTGATTCTCTAACTCAGCTTCGAGAAGCATTGAATGACTCGTGGGACAATTTTTGTCAAACAGAAGTTCAATATCTGTACAATTCACTTCCAAACAGAATATCTGAAGTTATAAAGTCCAATGGGAAGAATATTCCTTATTAAAATCACTATTTTTTCATTCATTATAATGGTGTCCTTCTACTTTTTTTACAAAGTTTCAAAAAAGAGAAACTATTTTTGTTGCCATTAATATTCTATGTTTGAATATCATAATTCTGATGTTAAAATTGTATTTTTAAATTATTTGTAAAATGTTTCTTATAAAAATTTTTAGTAAAAATAAAATATTTTTTGGTTATCGTTACAAAATTAAGTGTCCTTCTACTTTTTTTACGTAGTGTATGTTTTCTTTTTTCGCTTTGCATGATTATAGATAAATTCACTTTTGGTAAGTCCCCTAAAATGTAGTCTTTCTTTTTCATCCCAAAGAGGAGATTACGAACCGACCTTCAACAGATTTGATTGAAATTTATTCTACGTCTACATTACGAAGGGATTAATTGAATAAAGTAGTAGTAATGCAAATTTCTTAAGGCTCGTTCCCACCGGGGCGTGAGGCGGCGACGAGTCACTCGGCAGGGAAGAAAAATTTTTCGACCCGTTCACATCGAAGCTTCAGAAATCGCTTTACGGCTAGTGAAGTTCCAGTTACTTATACTAGATCAAGGGTCTCCAAACTACGGCCCGCGGGCCAAATCCGGACCGCCAGTATCATCAATATCCGGACCGCGACGGCGAATACCTTTTTTTTTTTTTTTAACACAGAATGATAACTCGGTTTTATTGACTTGCTAGGTAAAGCTCAATGACAAGCATAATACGCAGAAAATTTAACTTAAGCGTAACAACTAACAAATAATTGAAATGAATCCCACTAACATTATGAACTAGTGAACATCCCGCGGTTACCCTCAGTAGTTATGTTGGGATAAAGAGTATCGCATATGTATGTATATTGATGCTTGGAATGTATATATCCTGAATCAAACATAAACCTGCTCGCTCAGAGTGCGTACTCGGCGACTAGTCTAGAAATTATAGATAATGGCAGAAAAATTAAAACGGTTTTGGACCTTGGTACTTACTGGAGTAGACAGTATGGCCCTAAGGCTAAAAGGTTTGGAGACCCCTGTACTAGATAACAGATCTATTGGCTCAGTCCAAGTCACATGACGCAGCAAGCATTTGAGAGTTGAAAGTTGGTCAACTGGAAACGGTGGATTTTAACCGGTTTCAGGCGAACGCTGTGAGGCTAGTGATTGGTGAACGCCTCACGTCTCGGTGGGAACGAACCTTTAGTAACCCGTGAAAAAATTGAGTTTATAATGTTAAAAAAAAATCGTACATTAGTCAATCCAGTTACATAATAACTAAAAGTTTCATCCTAGTAATAAAAAGGTGTGCATGTTATAAAATCCCAACATGGGGTGTTCTTTCTTTTCTTTAAACCCATTAGCAGAACTTTTATTATAATTGAACTTTTTATTTTTATTAGAAACATATGTTTATATATCTTTTCTTCCATTTATGTCTAATTTTTTTGTCTAACTTTAAGTCTTAATTTTCTGTAAATGTTAAAATGTTTAAAATAAAAAAATAATTTTATAATTAATGTCGCATTTTTATTACCACTTTTTTTAATTACTTTTATTGTATGGGTATATTTATTGATAATTATTTTATTATAATTGTAACAGTTGTCACTGAATCGGAACAAAAATCTTTATTCTGAATAGCCAGGAAGCATTTGTTAAGAATAGAGAAATTATTTAGATGCAGAATATTGTTAACATTAAATTTAAGTGAAAATAAGAGCATAGCATACTACTAGAACAAAAATTCAAGTAAAATTATTATTAGAATGGTTTACGTGCAGGGTAGTACTTATATTCAAAGGAAAAAGCTTTACATTCATAATGTGTTCTAAATGTCGTGAGGCATATTGTTTCTCATATTTTAATAAGTAATATAAAAAAATAAAAAAAATTAAGTCAATTCCTACTTTTTTTTCACTCTATTGCAGAAAGTCCTTTATAAATAATTTTCATTCATTTTTTAAGCTTATCTGGCGCCCTCTATTGGTAGATACATGCAACTTAAATCTAAAAAAAAGTAAAATGTATCAAGTATGAATTAAATTTAATTAATTAATTTAATTACTGAATTAATATTTGAAAAAACTGTATTAACATCACGTGTCATCCACTACAATTTTCAAAAAAAAAATGTATTTGAATTTGAATGGATGAATAAAAAGTATAGTTTTATGAACGACTAAAAATTTTAACAAGATATATATAGGGAGAATGTGAGCTAATAGAAGGAATTGAACAATCATTAACGCTGTCTCAATGTAGCATTTTTACGGCTTGTAAATACATCACAAGTAAATAATTAAATGTGATTAAATAATTGATGAATAAACATTGATAAATATTTATTAATAAATTATAAAATATTTATTGATAAATATTTGAATCTTGTGTGTTTACATTAATAACAAATTCAATAATTGATATGTTGAACATAACTAGTGTTTCATTTTCCTTCAATTTCAAAAATACTTTCCATTCTTCTCTCGTACTCAATTGTTCCACCAGACAATAAAACTACTTAACTTTTCCAAAAACATTGCTCTTTTTTAAATTAATTATTTGACACTTATAAAAAAATTTATATTGTAAAAAGAGTATGCATTTTCAAACAAGTATTGAAAAATAAAAGTTAAAAGTTTTTAATGCAAAATGATTACTAATTTATGTAGTACTGCTATATTATTTAAAATTAGTAAATAAGGCCCAGCATTGCTTGGCTTCAGTAAAATTATATTTGTGTGTACACTTTGGCTAGGTAAAAAGAGCGGAAAATGTACATGTATACACACAAAAAATATTTTATTGAAAATATGCTCACATAAGAACACTAAAACTAACGTTCTATTCAAGAAGAAATAAAGTTTAATATAATCCTTTAAAAAAATCAAGCATGTATCATGTTTGTGTCCAAATGTTGTGGATTTGAAGTTTTTTTTTTTTTTTTTTTTCCCTGATTCAGCTGGCAAACACTTAACAATTGTCTTTGATGCTTTAACACAAGCGCTGGATCGACATTATTCAGCAGTCCCCAGGAGGTGCGTGTAGCTTGAAGATAAGCTTCGGACGCGGAGTAACACTACCCCCGCAACGCTCTACGATTTTGTTAGACTGGGACCTACGGTTTAAAGTGGATTCCGAACCACCACATGGCCCCGCCGAGACTCGAATCCGAAACCTGTGGTACAGAGCGCTAGCCACTCAGCCATTCAGTCCCAGATTTGAAGTATTTGTAGCTCAGATATAAAAATGAAATCTTGTAATATTGCGAATTTACTAATTATATATATATATATATATATAATGTGGAAGGTTATTTCTGTTTATGCTATATTATCTGAATACATTGATGGATGTGTTTTTGACTTTGACCAGTCATTTCGTGAAATAAAATGGTTTACAGTAATATTCTGAGAAACATCAAGTCCTTGATAAAGTTACGCTGAGGATGTTGTAATTTTTGTGTTTTCTTAAGTATTTATTGCGGGTTTTACTGATTTCCTGAACAACTTGTTTCACATTCTGTTATTGTGCAAGGTATGTATAAATGTGTTCTTTTTTTAATCTGGCAATGCAGTCCTTGCCATTCACCCTTTTAATATTTTACATTAGATAGGAATTTACATTCTTCATTGAATGAATTATTGTGGAATCACATATTTGGTGGGGTCAATTACACATTTTATTGGGACCCAATCACACATTGGGTCCCAATACTTTTTTGTAGATACTATATGTAATCCTGTAAGTATATTATTTCATATTAACACATAAGACTAGATTTTGGCTGGCTTTAGTAAATATTATAATATTATATCTTATTTTTTCACATCAAAACTTACATAAAATAACTATGAAGATTTGAAATTAGTTTTCAAAAATTGAAATCCACTATTAAAATAAAAATGCCTTGATGTAAAAAAAAACCATTTTTTTATGTCATTGTAAAATTTTTCTTATGTCTGGTTATATCAAATATGGATAGAATGCATTTAAAAAATTAAATTTGTCATATTATGAATGGAATCCATAAATAAAATTTTTTTAAAAAAACAAGCATTCTACCATTAAAACATTTATGACTCTCTTATACTGTATCATGTTTAACCACTTAATTCATATGTGCTTTTATCATTTAAAGGTCTGTGCAACCTTATCATGGGCTAATTATCATGAATCGCAATAGTACGACAGATTATTTTGAGCTCATCACCCATGACATGGAATTAAAGTTACAGGAGCCCTATTTTCTCTATCGGAATAACATGGGTAAGTGACCATGAAAATCATAATAGAAATCTACTTGGCATGATTGTTGTCGAAAGCCATTTGATTTAACATGTTCTTTGTAAAGTTTAAAATGTTGTCGTAATTTTGAATATGGCAAGATTTTTGTATTCATCTTTTTTTTACGTTGTCAAACATCAACATCATTAATTATGTGTAGTATTGTTAGATATAAAAATAATTTCAAAATTTTAAAGACTGTTTTTAATTTGCCTGTAAATATTGTGTAATGAATACCGAAAGACTACAATGAGATTGATTAGAGGGTTAGAGATATGTTTCTTACAGAAAAATTATATTTTCCGAATCACTTAAATTATGGTAAATTTCTTTAAAAATCCAAAGGTTTAATCATTATCTATTTAAAAAAAAAAATTTATTTTTTTCAGTTAATAAATTTTTACACGCCATAAAAAAATTGCATTAGAAACATCATTGAATGCTTGCTGCATAAGTTCTTTGTGAAAGTTTTTAATAGGCCTGTATTATGGAAAATCATATTTTCTTTTACAATGATGTACTTCTTTCCTTTGACTAGGACCAAGATAAAAAATAGAAATAAATGTTTTTAAAGAATGTACTTAGGTCTTATGTTAATTCATTTTTTAAAAACATAAGATTGAATACAGAGATCCAATTTAGTGAATTTGGACCTTTTAAGTGTTATTTTATTTTGAGGGGGGGGATTAGATATTTGTTAATAATTATTAAAGTTTAAAGCACATATTTAAAAGTTATAAAATTGCTTTTCATTCCTAATCTATTTTAAATAATCATACTGTTCATATGTTAAAAAAATTTCTAATTGCTGTGTATCATATGATTAAAAAATATATATATTTTGCCATTATATATTTTTCATGAGGATTCATTATTGCTTTTTTTTCACATAACTTTGATTTGTTGTTTGATTATAAAAATTATGTTTTAGAACAATTTTCTAATTCTTAGCTAATTTATAAGTCTGAAACATCTTTGTGTATTAATAAAACCAATTTAGATACAGCCTGTCTTCCATTCTGTACTTTAATATGCTGAAAATAAAAGGATTTTATTGTAATGAATCTGAATGATAATTTGTGCTATATTAATATGATATGCATTTCTAAAATCTTCAAAAAATAGTTAGAGAAAATGGTATAAAAGATAGTTAAGATCTTCCAAGAAAATATTCTGATTTTATCAAAGCTATATCTATAGCTGACAATGGATTTATTATCTTATAAAACAAACTTGTTTGTATTTGGATTGTGATTGCTTTTCATAATCAGTTTTCTTTATTAAACAGAGAAATAACTTGGGATTTTTCTATGTCGAGTTGCATTTGATCACAAATAAATTATTATAATCTTTAATATAAAAATATAAGCGAGTCAAAATTGGAAATTTCTTGTGCCTACTCTAAGAAATTAGAAAAAATAAGGTTATTTATATTTTGAAGTTTTATTTCTGAATAAATTATTCTCTCTGTGCAGGGAAGATTTTTGGATCATGGTTTTATGATGAAAAAGATTTCAAAAGGATAACCAAAAAGATTCAAACGTAACTATAATCATTAAATTTCAGCCTTGTGTATATTAGCTTTCTTGTTGCACAATTGCAATGTTTTACATGATTTATTATTTCTTGCAGCATAATTTTAAAGCAAACAGTAACTCCTCGGCTGAGGAGTGCGTCCGATAGTGATACAAAAAATGGAACAGCCTGTGAAGGTTTTCTAGCATTGCTGTCGCAAGCAACTGATGAATATTACACGGTAACTTCTGTAATTTACTACTTGTATTTTTTGTTGTTAGTTTCATTTTTGGAAGAAATAGTTATTCACATTTAATTATTAAATTTAGTTCCCTAACTTATGTGCTGAAGAAACCTTTTATTTTTTATTTTTAAATATTACTAACAATAAAGAGTATTATCAAGCTCTACTTTGTATCTAAAGATTATCTTCATCTGTATTATCAAGCTCTACTTTTTCATTAATTGCTGCAAATCATTAAAAAAACTCATTCTAAATATATATAATAGCGTATTTTGATTGCTAAATTTTCTAACATTGCATGAATTATTGCATTCATGCAATGTTATATCTATAAGACTATAATATATATCTATAAGACTATTTCTTTTGTAAATGTACTTTAGGAAATTAATTAGTTGAGATAATTTATTGTAAAAACATTCTAAATTGACTATTATAACATTCTATTGGGCAAAAACATTTTCAATAACCATCTAATATAATCGGTAATAACTTATTCAATATTAAAATTCTACAAGTTTTGTATATAGATCTGTTTAACTTTGTAAATCAGTCTCTACCATTATCTGCTTAATATTTTCTCATTTACTTTAATTTTTTAACAAAACAAAAATGTAGTTTTCATGCATGGAAATTTAACTGATTTTTAATTTTCAAATATAGATAATAATTTATCCAAGTCATATAATAATGTGTATTAATCGTAAAAATGTTGATTTGAGATTTTAATTTAAAAATAAGTGTTATAACTAGCTCCATTATTTTAAGTTATTATCATTTTAAAATTGGCTTTTTACTTACATTTTTTATAAATATATTTCAGAAAAATGAAGCTAACAATCAAACAAAGAACAAAGATGTGGACAACAATCTCAATTCCCATTCTGAGAAAAAACCTCATCAAAAATTTGCCAAATCATTCACAAAATCGCCAAAGAATTTTATAACCCGTTCAATTTCACACGATAATTCAACTTCACCTCGTAAGAGGTTCATGTCCACGGGATCCTTTAATGCTGATTCAGCATCTCATTCAAAATCTTTTGGACAGTTCCAAAACACAGTCTCTAATGGCAATGAGAAGATTGCAGTCAAAGACTTCAAAGCCTCTCATCTCTCTCGGGAAAATAAGGTAGCACCACCTTCTCTGTCGCCCCTGTTTAGTCATGATGAGATTTCAACGCCTATTTTTGAGAACAAATCGACATGCAATATATCCAACTTGCAACATTCCAATGTAAGTATTTTTTAATAAAGTTTATTATGTGTTATACAATTTTTGGTAGTGACATATATTTTTAACTTTTATGCATTTTATTTAATACTTTCAAAAGTAAGTGATAATCTGAGGATTACCATTTTTATCCTCAGATTATCACTCAAGCTGCAAGTGGTAATCTGAGAATAATTTGTCATATTCATTATTTTTCATTTTGTTTATAATTTTTTATTAGTACAAGGTATATCATTGATTGAAATTTTAATTAATTCCTTTTTAATTTTTGAGTTTTCCCCCCCTTCTCATTTCAAAAATTTTGTAAATCATTGGTATAACAAATTATGGTATGTGAATGCTTGAGCGGGAAAAATTATTGAATAAATTGGTGTTTGGTTTGAAATCTGCTACTCAATTTGTTATATATATATATATATATATTATTTCCAATGGTAGGCTACAAATCTGCTACTCAATTTGTTATATATATATATATATATATATATATATAGGAAAGTAGAGGAAACAAGTGCAGGGCAGACAGGAAGGTGAGATGAATCCATGTCCTCCCCAAGACTGCAGAACATGCATTTTGGGCTTGCAAATATTTTCATACGAAAAAGATGATTGGCCATACAATCATAGCCTTGTCAGGAGTCTGAAAAGGGCAACAGCTTTAAAACTGGGCTGATCAGGGATGTTTAGAATAAAGTTAAACCAGGTTTAGGATGAGTTGCCTTCAAGTAGATTATCAGATAAAGTGTTCCGAAAAAGTCTCGGATCATCAGTTTCATCGAGTGAAAAGAGATGTCTTTACAAAAGGTTTGGGTGATGGTTGTTCCTTTTTTGGCCTTCTGATTACCCAAGATCCCACAATGGCCTGGGATCCACTGCAAAATGATATCCTTGCTTTTTATATATTTCTCAAATTTCATCGGAGATGTTTTTACAAATATTACGTTTTCAAATTAATGTATTGTGTGAATTGTAGAATGGTTTTATCTGTACATAAAATTCATTTCATACAAGAATCTTCTGTAATTGTTCGTTCAGTAATAAAAATGATGCTAGAAAAAATTATTAAATATTGTATTGAAACCTGAAATATATATTCCAGTGCATAAAAAAAGTTTAAGGTTTTTGTGATAAAATTCCTATTTTCAATCAAATTTAATTTTGAAACCTGTATTGGAAAATCATTAATTAGTTACTAATCTATTAATCTTTGAACTCATACCAACATTTTTGAAAAAAAAAACTGCTCGTAACTTTACCTTTATTTTCCAGCATTTCAATAGAATATCTAATAAATACTTTGTTATCATGGTACCTTTAAATATTTATCTTTTCCTATTTCTGACTTTAATGCATAATATATTGATTTTCTGTATTATTTTAAGTAAAAAAAATGCACAAAAATAATATAGCATGATTCATTTTATTGATTTTAAAGCCTTTTTAATGTGTCATGCAATTATTTATTATTATAATTTTTAGATCTCTGATAATTCCAGATATAATTGCACATCAAATCGATCAAAATCAATCTGGTAAGTTAGTTTTACCTGAGTTGGTTTACTAATCTGCTGTGGGAATGCTTATTCGTGCGAGATCAACTAATTTCCTTTTGTAGTTACTTCAATTAAATCAATTTTTTGCTGTTACTAAAACTATTAAATATTGTGATTATTAGTATCTTTGTCTTTCTATATTTCTTATTAATATTGTCTAATCTTCAAACCATGTTAAAATAAAACAATATTATAAAATGGTTTTACTTGCACATAAAATTCATTTCATGCAAAAATCTTCTTTAGTTGTTCAGTCATAAAAATGATGCTGATGAGATCCATAAAATATTGCATGGAAGCCTGAAATTTATATTTCAATATATATAACTTAAGCATGTCAAATATTTGAATGCCAATGTCAATGAATTAATGAATGAAATATTTGAATGCCAATGTCAATGAATTAATGAATGAAATATTTGAATGTCAATGATTTAGAATTAAATTACTCTAATATTTCAATTTTAAATTATTGAAAGCTGATTAAAACTGTATTATACAAATATTTAATCGATGTAAAATGTATATGCTTGCTGTCTTGTTAAAAAAAATACAATACATGAATGTAAAATATTTTGTATATTTAAAATATATTGTATAGAATATTTATTGTTTATATTGTATACCTTAAAAAAATTTGTAAAAAAATTTATTTAAATTAAAATTAAAAAAATTTTATGTAAAAGGTATCAACTTATTAATGACAATTTTAATTTTTTTCCCTCTACTAATTTTATTTAGTATTTTTATTGCATTAAATTTATTTTTTAATGCTGAATATTGATACCTTTTAAGTTATCATTGAGGAAAATCTTATTAGTATTTAATATATATATGCATGTGTATAAAGTATTTGGAACTTAAATTTGAAATACGAACTTAAGATATCACTACAATTTTGCGTGTTGTAGCACTTATACTAAGTTCCCACACGTAACTTGAACACTGTGTGTCTACAGCAGCTATTTTTGTAATCAAACTTTTGAGTTTTCTGTGAATTTTTCAATGGAAAAATTAAATTGAACAAAGAGTTTGCCTTAATATTTCTCTACTTTGGATAGTAAATATGAGCATATGAATAGTACAGAGTCAAAGAAAGGCGAGAAATGGTAGTTGATTTGCTTCATTTGATTGATCTGAATGAAAAAAACAAGTATTGCTCTAATTATTATACCTAATAATTATATTTTGTATTATATTAGTTTTATTGACAAATATTTTGCATTCTGAATTATATTAAGGTGCAACTTATTAATGACAAATTATCAAATATTTCAAATTTATTAGAATTTGTTGCAAACTGTTAATAAATTTTAAACATTAAAACACTATGTAATACTTAATTTTCAAGCAAGTTCGAAATTAAAATCGTAGAATGATATCAATCATATTGTCTGTTTAATAACTGTTGTTTTTATTATGAAATATGTCTTGGAGAATGCAAAAGGTAGGGGGAGACAATCTATTTTTTAAGTCTGTTCATAACTTTGAAAAATTTGGCTGTGAAATGCATCACACAACTGCTTCAAAAATAGTTAAATTTTTCCAAATTAAGAATATTCAAAGCTGTTCATTGAAAACAGGATTTCCCGATCTTCTAAGGGCTGCATTTCTTTATCAAACATTACAAATGCCATCAACAAAGCACCAAACTAGTAAGCTTCATGTGGAAACAAAGCTTTATATTAAGAGAGAAATTAGAGTATTATAAAATTCTCAAATTAGAATCAGTGCTTCATTTTCATAACTTATTGTATAGTTTTGAAATGCTGTACTGAAAATCACTTTAATTAGCGATTCATCTTGATTGTATTATTTTAATTAAAAACCTTTTCTAATGGGACATATATTATCATTTTTAGATCTCTGACAATTCCAGAAATATTAGCACATCAAATCAATCATTTGGTAAGTTGGCTTTACCTCAATTTCCTGGTTATTGTTTCTTTGAAATTAAAAAAAAAAAGTTGAGATATCTAGTTGAATTTTCTGATCAGCACTTTAAATTGTGTAGCTGCAATTCATTTTAATTGATTTAGCTACATTGTTACAATTAATGTATTTTAATGAGACATGAAAATTAATGCTAAAAATTATGTGTAACTTAAATTTTAATACAAACCCTGTATAAAATCTATTATACATTAACATACAAGTTTATTAAAAAAAACTATCCATGTTTCTTTACGTAGATTTTTAGTAATAAGTTTTTATTTAATAATAATATGAAAAATCTTTTATGAAAATTTGATGGTTAATTGTATTCTTGATGTCATGCAAGTTATTTTCTTTAAATTGGAGGAATTTTTGTATTAAAATTAAATTGATTTTAATTTCTTTTAGATACGCAAGACTGGAAAACCCATTTAAGTTCAGATTGTGATGCTCATTTTACAAGTATGAAGCAAGTTTTAAAATCTCATATTGAGGTTTGTAGAGTTTAATACATTATTCATAACAGCTCAACTATTTTAGTGTTTGTAGGTAGTTTATTTAAATCAGTTTTGTGCGCTAACTGAAACTATTAAGATCTTGGACTATTATTACCTTCTTTATTTCATATTATATTGTAAATTTGTATTTTAATGTAAATTTTAAAATTGTTAACCAAATATTTTTTGGGGAAAAAATAACATAAATACATGTATTGAATTTTATTATACTTAATTTAAAATTAAATTAAAATGTAGTGCTGTACTAATATTTTTAAATGTTATCCGCTTATTAATGTTTTAAAAATTCATCGTTTTTAAAATGCTGTCATAGTTATAAAAATAATTGTAACTATCAACACAAATTGCTTTGATGGTATGTCATAATTAAATTTTAAAATTATTTATAATCTGCTTACAGCTCTATTTAAAATATTCTACTAGTTTTATTGATGAATACTTTGCACTCTAAATTATATTAAGATACAACTTATTAATGACCAATTATCAAATACTTCAAATTTATTAGAATATGTTGAAAACTGTTAATAAATTTTAAATGTTAAAACACTACATAATCCTTAATTTTGAATCAAGTTTGGAATTAAAATCATAGAATGATATGTCATTGTCTGATTTATAACTGTTTTTTTTTTTTTAATTAATTTATGGTATAACTAAAACATTTTATTTTTCTCCTCCAGGACAACCCCAATATGATGCTCAAAATCCATGAGGCTTATGTTTCTAGTCTTAGATCTCTTTTTATCAAGAACTAAAGCTTTTACCAACTCTTGTTGTTTTACAAATGGAACTTTATTCCTTTTTTTGATGAAATTTATAAAAGTCTTGTTTTTAATAATTGTTTGTCTCTTTATTTAAATATAATTTTTACATCATATTTTTTTTTATATATAATGTTGCATATATAATTCTGTTATACTCAATTTGTTGAAAGGTTGTTTTAAAAAAAATGATAGGATTATGTGTTTAAGCAACATTTTTCTTTTCTATGTAAATTTTTTAAAATTTCCAGAGTAATATTTAAAATGGATCAATTTATATTTATTATTGATAAATATAGCCTGACCACAAATTGCAAGGAATGATGAACTTGAGGTTTAAGGATGGAAACAGACAAATCAATTACTTGTTATAGGTACTAGGCAGATGCAACACAAAGCTTCTTTGGAAGAAAAGGTATAATAGTTAGTGTATAGTTTTCTCATCTAATGTTTTAATGTATAATTTAAAATTTTAATTTTTGTTGCAATTATGAACCATTTTAAATGACATTTTCTTCCCTATGACACCTCTCTTTTTGAATCCATCCAACTGGGCTAATTGGCAATTTTCAACAGGATCAGTGCTCAATATATGTGTATTTTTTAGTAATAGAGCAAATTTATTAATTTTTGAAGCTTTTTTTTTCTTTCTCCATTTAAGTTAGTTATGTATTTTCTAAAGGAAATTCCATTCATTAAAGCGAGTAGCAAGAGAAAATTATTTTTTAAACTCTAAAAAACAAATGTTTTGTCTCATTTAATTCCAAAATGAATTCCTGGTTTGTTTGTTTTTTTCATGCATTTGTGTATTTTGTAAAATAGTAATCAATGTGTTTAAACATTGCTTTCACTGTATTTTAATTGGTTATGAAAGTAATGACTTTATAATCATAATTTTAATTTAATGATGTGAAGGGTTTTACCTAGCCTGCTAAATTACAATTAATAAAATAAATTTGTTATATAAAATAGATTAGAGCAAAAAAAAAGATATCTTACAGAAAGTAATGATGTAATAAAACCCAAAATGAAATTCAAGCAAAAAACGTTTAATGTTGTTTATAAATATAATACCAAAACATAGTATAGTGAGTTCTCCACACTTTCATGATTTGCTGCATTATCAATAAAATGCTTTACCTATAGATAAAAAATTTTAACAACTAAAACATGTAAATATTTAATATATTTAGATACATTGTGAATCTGTTTAAAATTATATAAATATCTAACAAATACTGTAGCAACATTGTGTTGCTCTCTCGTTGTCAAAATCAGCAATCATCCGAATCCATATAAAAGCAAAGGCTTGAGTTCTACACTATTATGCAAAGTACACAATTATAAGATGCCAAATTACTGAAGTTTCAATATATTTTTTTGTAAAAAAGCTGTAAATTGTTTTACTTAAGATGCAATGCAAGTAAAATTGATCAAAATTTACATAGTGTTTGGTTTTCTCTCGACTTTATTCGGTGTTTTTGAAACATTCTAAACTAGTGTATTGCAATCAACTTCAATGTCTTCTCATCACCATCTGCTATCATGAAGCTGGAATCTGATTTAGATCTTTATCTAGTGAGTTTTTTTTTTTTTTTTTTTTTTTTAAAGAGAAGCATAATCTTTTGATTTCAGTTTGACTTTTCAAATAATTTGATTTTTTGAGAGTAACAAGTAACAGACTATGAAAAATCAATGGCTAATATTGATAGTGGTTGCTTTTTGAGGATGGTTAAGAAGGAATTTAAATTGATCCTTGTGTAACAGTGAACTGTAGAATTCAATGTCTTTAAATAACAGAATTTTTTCATTTTCATCACTATCAAAATACATTACATTGAATCCGATTTTGATATTTTATAGAACTGCATTCACTTAACATAAATGTTTTGATATGATGCATTTATGATATAGTAAGAAAAAAAGGAATTATTGTTAGTATTATTAGTTTCTTAATAAAACAGTTATTCATAAATTGCATTAATAGTTATTTTATTTTGAGTTTCAAATGTTGGAAAACTTAAACTTACACTGCAGCATTGAGTTTTATATACTCATAATATTTTTAAGAACTTCAGCTATGCATGATTCAATAAAAATAATTTTCAATTTTTTAATGTTTCAACTTATTCTTTTATTGAAAACATTTTTCACTAATCTTGTTATTATAAAAAAAAGGATGTATTAAAATCCAAAATATATATGAAGCCATGTATTTTGGCTGAATTTCAATTGAAATAAAAACAATCATTTCTTTTCGTCGAATTGCATATATTTTTAAGATGCATATTGCAATATTTTATAGCATCATTGAAATTAATATCTTAATTTTAAATTATATTGTTAGATTACAAAATAATTTTTGCTGTTTTTTTTTAAATGTTTCATTTTTAAATGAAATTGAAATGCAAATTAAAGCGTACTGAATTATGTACATAAATAAAATTTAAAATTAGTATCTTCTGTTTGCATTTCACATATTAATTTAAAATATATCATTAAGAAATGCCATTATCCATATGGTTACTCAATATGTTGCAATTTTTTTAATAAATTAATTTTGAAGAATTGCCTTCTGTTCAAAAACACCCAGTATGCAGAAATTACTCATTAAATAAGTCATTCTGATGAAACTGATATAAATGTTAAAGATTTGTGTCTTGAATAAAATTATAAATTTAAAGTCATTTTGTTTCTTATAACTCGAGAGCTATTTTGCTGTAATAGAAAATTTCTATAATTTATGAAAATAAAGCAGGAAAATTTAGAACCTATAAAGATTTGTGAATCTTTATAGGTTCCAAATTTTCCTGCTTTATTTTCATAAATTATAGAATTTTTTTTTTTTTTTTTAATTTTCTATTATTAAATTTGTATTTATTAAGATTTTGAAAAAAAAATAATAAGACATTCGAATAATATTTTTATACTTAAAATAATCCAAAAATGCACTTAAAAACTAAACTGTCTTTTTTTTATGTTAAAATTGAATTTTTTTTTCACTTTAAATATTTTATGGGGTATTGTATAGTATGTGGCTCTTGCAAAATATTTTATTTCGTCAAATTTTTTTAAAATAAATTTTTAAGGATTGTATCCCGCCAAAATCACATGCAATAAAAATTCAAAATATTTTCGAATATATATATATATATATATATATATTTTATTATTATTATTAAATATTACACATTCGCCTGGAATGAATTCGTATACTTTAGAGGTGAAAAAAAAAATATTTGAAATATCTGCCTGATTTATAAATATGAAGTAAGAAATCTGTGAAATCTCAATTTGAGGTAAAAACATAGACCAACAGAATGGTAAAAGAAATTTTTATGGAAATAATGCTTTTTTCCCCGCCCTTTTTAAAATTGAAAAAAAAATTATAAAGTTAATGCTCGTAAAGTGATGTTTTTTTTAAATATTGGTAATTTCATAAAAATTTATATAAACCGTGCATAATTCGATAATTTATAATATTGCATACGAATGATCAATTAATATAAACTCTACTTTTGGCAATTCGGTTTTCTTCAATGCTATCTTCAGCTTGAACAAATTGTTTTGCTTTATTATCCAAACTGAAAATTTCAACAAAAGATTTCATAATACTCAATTATTTCACGGCAGTTCTAGCAACTGTGGTGCCAAATGAAGAAGTATACAATGTAGAGAAACCATTTCTGTTAAAAATGTCCCAGCCTACAAACTATAGAATATCAGAAATGCATTAATTGCAGTGAAAATGGTCGCATCGCTTTTTACTGGTAGTGTCCAAAATATAAAAACTATTCAGTTATAACTTTTCCTTTGGACCAATTAATCTAAGCATTTATCATGTAAATATTTTAAGTTAACAAAATTCTTCCTCAAGACTTCACTTTTTAATTAGATAACGAATTTTTGGGGATTTTTAGCCCCCTGTTTTTTATATAGATTACTATATTAGAGATCATTTGATAATATGATCGGGTTCGTGTCCCGGCGGTGTTATGGATGTTTGTAGGGGTTCAGAATCCACTTTAAACCTTAGGTACGGGTCTAATATGACTTAGGTTTGATTTGTCGCTCTACGGTTATTTGTTGCACACTTTAGGCTGGAACCTGAATGGGCGCTCGGTGCCACAGGTTTCGGATTCGGGTCCCGGCGGTGCCATGGATGTTTGTAGTGATTCGGAATCCACTTTAAACCGTAGATTCCGGTCTAATAAGATCGTAGAGTGTTGTCTTGAAGTTTAGTCAGTCTTCAGCCCTTGTGATTTTTCGCTAAAGAGAAGCTGCTTATTACACTTAGCCTGGAATGGGGTCTATGAGACCTAGTGTAGGTTTTCCTGCACCAGTGGGATCAGTAACAACAATACTTTAGGCTAATTAGACCGGGACCTGTTGCTGTTGTCTGTTTGCTGAAAAGTATAGAATGTCGCAAAGGGCATTCGGTGAGCATTCCTATATCGGAAAGAAATATTCAGAAGTGGTATAAACAGTTCAAAGAAGGCAGAGAACGCGTTGTAAGACGAAGAGCCTTCTGGTCGACCCTCTACCTCAAACGACGAAGCTCACGTCAAAAAAAGTAAAGATTTGGTGCTTGCAAACCGTCGATTTACAATTAAGAGTCCTTGCTGATGATGTTGGAATTTCAAAAGGATCCATGAATTCCATTTTGGGCCTCAAACACGTCAAATCTCGATGGGTACCGAAAACACTGAATGCGCCAGCTCACACTGCATTGATTCTTCGTAATTTTTTCGCCAAAAATGAAACCCATATTTTTCCACAATCACCGTTCGACTTCTGGCTATTTCCTAAACTCAAAAGACCACTCCGGGGACACCGAAGAGGTTCAACGCGAATCAGCGCACCCTTTGAAGTCCATCCCTGCCGATGACTTTCTAGCATGCATTGCGGATTTGAAAAAAAGTTGTCATAAGTGCATTGTGTCTTGAAGGGATTACTTTGAAGGCGACGAAATAAATTTGGAGGAATAAATAAAGAGTTTTTGAAGAAAAAAAATAATTGGTCTTACTTTTTGGACACAGTAGTAAGCCAAACTACACTCATGTCCAAATGCATCTTTTCATATCCAAAAATAATGATATTCAATTAAATATCCAATCAATGTGATCCATGTTTGAAGGGAATGTGTGAAATACAAGCCTAATTAGCATTATCCAATTAAAAGTAATCAAACGGTTTCTGATATGCAAATCTTGGCTTACGTCATCCGATGTTGAATGAAGCGTTTTGCGCAAAGTGAATTTCTGCAACATACAATTTGATTTCAGTGTGTAAGGACTCAAATCGATTTGTTATGGCGTCGAAATTTCATTTGGAAGAATTTGAGAATTGGCGACTCGCCGTTTAGAAGCAAGGCAGCCAATCACGGAAGCAGCCAGATGTCTGAATATTTCAAGACAGACAGTCTCTATGTTATGGAAACAATTTCAAAACTATGGAACTGTCGTAAGAAGGCCTGGACAAGGTCGGTTGCAACAAGTTGCGTAATAAATAGGTACTTTTAGATGAATACATTTTTTTTTATACTTTTAAACGTATTTCAATGGAATGCATTAAAGCAATATTACTACACAAATTAAGCGGCGCCATTGCTAGCGGCCGCTATCGTGAAGACATTTGACTTGATCTGACTTTAATAACATTTTAAATCCATGGACACGATAACAACAACATAAATTGCAAGCAACTATTTCTCAGACAATAAATTCCACGTTGTCTCTGAATATTATTTTAAATCGCTACTTCTTGTAACTTAACACATCCGCAAATTAGCTACGTAAATAAATTTATAAAATCATTGCTACATCATGATATTTTTAAAATAAAGTTTTTGAATTGTGATGAATCAAAAATCCATAAAGCTATTAATTATTTCCAATTCGTTTTAATTTTAGTTTTATTTCTAATTAGTTAATAAAATTCTTGATTAATATGTAGTGGTGTACAGTGGTAATACTCTAGTTAATATTAATAGTTTAATCCATTATATACATATACTTTTAGACATATACATATATATATATACTACCCCGCATTTGCTTATCGTATGGGAGAAAACCCAGAAAATTCCCGCTAGGTAGTCTGACTCCCGAGGCAAAATGCTGAACATCACACACGCCATCGAGTCTCTTCGTTTTTTTGAAACAATGTCTACAACAAAGCCGCCAGCTGATTGATCGTCAGCTCTAATGCTCATCAGCAGCGCACGTTGCCATCGAGTCATGAGTTGTATACATATACTAGTTGACCCGGCAAACGTAGTTTTGCCATATACATTATTTCTATAAAATATTTTTTTAGTTAAATAAAAAATAAAAAAAACTAACTTTACTAAAGTGTGTGGAAATGTGGTTATGATTGGAAGAGGAATGGAACGTTGCAGGCAATGACGGCCTATAAAATGATAATACACTAACCATTTATTTATTTCATAACCATTTCTTTATTACCATTTCTTTATTAAATTAACAAATATATTTTAAATTACATTATATAATAGCTGTATATACATCAAAAATAGTTATTTATATCTTTACTACTAATTATGGCATTTAAAAAATAATCAGTATCAATCTCTAAGTGCAATGGAGTGTACAATATTTTTCGTTAGTCCGTCTTTAGCCAACACAAACAAACTGGATGGTTTAACCGCACGCGAACATGCCACGTATAGTTTGTCCGTGGGAAATACATGGTGTGCCCAAATCTAAGCAACAAACAGACATCGTTTGGCCTTGCGACTTATTGATTGTCATTGCCAATCTAATTGGAAATTGAATATGTTTGAATTCAATTGGCACATCTGTGGGAATCATAGGGATTCGTGGCCGCAATATATTTTCGCCTCGGTACTTGCCATTCAAATTGCTGGCTTCGATAACGTTTTTCATTAATTTTTTAATGACTAATCGTGTTCCATTGCACAGCCGTGGTGGGTTCAAATTACGAATCAAAATAATCGGAGATCCAACCTTTAATTGTAAATGATGCGGTGACATGCCTGGCAAATCCAAGGAATTAAAAAACTCAATTGGATAATTTACAACTTCATTGGCATCGCAAACTGTATCGATGGATTTGTATGACACCAAGTCCCCTGGCAACAACTGTTGTATCTTCGAATTTAAACCATTGACGTCCACATTTTTTGCTGCCAAAATTGCTCTTTCTGCCAACCAATCAAGATTTTTTAATTGTGTGCATACATCGGGAAATATGTGGTCGATGAGATTATTTTGCAAGTCGATGATTGTGCAGAAATCTAGTCGGCAATTTTATACATTTTCATGTACAGCAACTTTTCCATCGCCAATATCTAACAGTTGTTTTGAGAATGTTTCAGCGGATGGATCTTGAAGCATTTGAACGCGCATGTTTACTTTTAGTTGCAATTTTTCAACATTATGCCCCAGTGACGATGATTTTCAGCAAGCGTTGATCTCATCGGCATACGTTGAACGTGGAATGACAGGTCAGCGGTAATTGTCACTAACAGTCGTAAAATTTTACATTATCTCTCTCTTTCAAAATAAAGTTTATGCTTTCGAATTGCAAATAACACTTACTTTACTGGAATCCCAGATTCGCAACAAATTATAACACAATTACACTTCGTAAGTTAAAACGCACAAACATCCATCTTTATTTTCTTAGAACAATAATAAAGTTGCCAATTTTGCTTAACTAAACATTAAAACACACTACACGCCATGTAAATATAATTTAACGCAACACGTGCAAAATATAACAATATTTGTTCTCTTATTATTTGACTTAGTTTTTTGATAAAACATGTATATTTATTTAACACATAAATATTTCTCTTTTAAATTAAAACTATTCCCTCAAAAATGTTGCGTATAATATATAAATGTAAAGCAACGGTTCACAACACGTGTTGATTTATATAAGATCACTCAATTAATTAAAAGTAAAAAAAAATGAAGCCGATTAAAGACTTTAATTTTTGTTTAAACACACGTGCTGTAATGTCATGACTAAGAAATTAAAAAAAAAAAAAACACATTGTTACCGAGTACATTGTTTTGCCAAAAAAAAATTAAAAATATTTAGAGGTGGACCACCCTTATCACTGAGGGGTTTAAAAAATAGATTACGACCTATTCGCAGATCTACCAAATATGCACAAAAATTTTCATAAGAATCGGTCAAGCCGTTTCTGAGGAGTTTCGCAACAAACACTGTGACAAGAGAATTTTATATATTAGATATATACATGTTACTGTTTATTGTAAACACTGTTTCAAAAAATGAGGAGGATCAATGTTGTTTGGGATGTTCAGGATCTTGATTCGTGAGTCAAGACTACTTGGTGGGAGTTTTCTCGGTTTTCCTCCCTTACAATACGGAAATGCAGGGTTGTTTTCCCTGAAAGTCCTTTCGGAAGGTACTGGTCACTTTCTTCAGCGACATGGAGCCAAGTCAAACATCTACCTACTGCTCTATGACATCAGAGGTTGCACCTCTCCTTCCATGAGGCCATACGGGTTCATGGACATGGTCTAGATGTTGCTGTCTACCAAGTGGGATAAGAAACTATATATATTCCATGAAAGATCCACTAATATTAAATTTTATAAAAAGAAATAGCCATATTTTACCCCCAGTAATATGTGGCTTTGTTTTAAAGATAGAGGCATAATAGACATTTACTGTAATGTCTTTGAAGTGGGGTCTGTTTATCTAATCATAAGGACAATAGAACCACAACGCATTTAAGTAAAAATATAATTTATTGAAATTTTCATCAACAAACGAGATGGCTTTGAAGACAAACATTCAGGACACACAACACATATGAGACATGTAGGATGAGGGGGCATTTCATCCGCAGAGTCCCTTGCCCTCCATCATGTTCTTGGCGCAGTAGAGGGGGAACTGGGTCGCCTTCAGCAAGAAACCCGTGATCCCCCCACACGCCCCCTCGCACAGTGCTTCCAGGGGGCAGAGGAGCACATACCACCCCGCGAAGAAGAAGCCCACGGGATAGCCGATGAAGATCAGGATCAGGAGCCACGCGATGGCGCACAGGCACTTGCACATCTTCTCCTAGAAGTGGAAAAGAAAAAAAGACATTAGTATCGTTGTTGTTGTTGACTTATCCTCAGTGTCCTGCAGTGCGGGACGGGCATCCCATGAGTGATCTACTCATGGATGGAGGAAAAGGGGCAGCTTCTGTTGTGATGGAGCACCAGTAGGTAGAAGTCTCACTTTTGCTCCGTGACGCTCTTGCAGTCATAGGAGAAACGGCTTAAAGTGCGTTCCGAACCACTACAAACATTCATGGCACAGCCGGGACTCGAACCCGAAACCTGTAGTACCGAGCGCTAGACACTCGGCCATTCAGACCCATTTAGTATCATTTAAGGCAGGGGTGGTCAACCCGCCTTGAATACTTCTCCGCCCCGTTAGTATTATTACATTTTTACAAAATATATTTATATTATAGTGGTCAAAGTAGTGAAAACCAATGTATTAAAAAATTACATGATGGGAGCATCCCTATATTCAAAAATTAACTGCCGAAATTAGGAGATGATGTTGAAGATTATTGGAGCTCACTGGCCCCGTCAGGGGCCTCATCTCCGGTGGTGACAAACATAAAAGAATGAAAACATTCTTTTACTGCTGAGATATTCATTAAAAGCCTACGGCCCGCCTTGAACATTTTTCTGGCCCGTGAGATGCATTACACTTTAGCAAAATACATTTATTTTATAACGGACAAAGTAGTGAAAACCAATGCATTAAAAAATTACATTATGTGTGCATCCCTATATTCAAAAATTAAGCGTTGAAAATAAGAGAAAAAATTAACTTTGATTTTAAAATAATATTCTCGCGAATATAAGACCGATATGGCCTGTTTTATTGATCAGTTTGCAGTTACGAGTTCGCAGAAGAGTTAAATTATATTCGGCGAACTCATGGTACGCTCCCGTCTTGGAATATCTAATATAACAGGTCCTATGTTTTACTTTAAGTTATCTCAGTGACAATCCCTAGATACGAAAACTTAATTGTTGATAGCAGAGCAAACCAGACTCTTAATCGAAGTTGCTAGCGCTTTTGGCCGGTTTTTTTTTTTTTTTTTTTTTTTAATGGAAACTGAAATTGACGAAACACAAAACACGCCCAAACTTAACGGACGCTCACCTGCAACACCCATTACGATGTGCAAATACCCAAATGGAGATCGATTTGCAAAAGCTAAGTGAACGAGTGGAGAAACAAATTTCAGACTGGAAAAATAAATATTTTTTAACAATTTCATTTTTTTTATTTCGCTTATATTCATATATTTTTTACATTTCATTTTTAGTGTTCTATATTTCTTCACAATGTACGTTTAGTATCATTATTATTATATTATCTATGTTTGCATGTAAGAATAATAGTAAACACACTAATAACAACTCATCGTGTTTAAATTTTTCACTCCAAAAAAATGTCTATAGCGGGTCTAAATCTAATAGGGGGATATATAATTTTATATGCGGCTTGTTAGGATGTATTTCCAAAGTGGCCCGCAAGATCATTTGGGTTGGCCATTCTGATTCTAATCCAGTCGGGCTTGTTTCGTTATCCTCAACGTGAAGTAAATTCCCTTTGACACTCAAATGATAAGTTTATCGCTGCGCGCACATCCAACATTTGTCTTCCATAGTTGAATTTCATAAGCATTCTGTCGTTCATTCATGGTAACCAGTGATGACAAAGCGATTTTGTAGTAACATAAATTTTAGGAACGTTAAAAAAGGAATTACCCTTTTTTTAAAAATTCCACACCACCAGAGAGAGCTGGTGGACTTTAGGAAAAGGGAATTTTCCCCGGGAGGTTTTAAGGAAGTAGCCGATCTTACCACCTTCGCTTCACTGTAATGAGCTGCGTTACTTTTTCCTTTTTTCTTACATTAATATACTCTTTTTGTCAGTTTATTTTTATGCGTTTAGTATTTTAAAAAGTTTTAAAATATAATGTTTGGGTGCGATGTTTTAATTATTAATCGCAATTGCACGAAATCGAGTTAGGCTTAGTTATTTACTCCAGGTATTGATAAAGTGGTTTTTAAATTATTCTTTTGTAAATTGAAGCAATAATAGGGAGTAAATTGAGTGGCATTTTCCCTAGCGCGCATGCTCATAGGAAACTGAGCACGCGCGCTAGGGAGAAAATGCTAACGGACGTCCTACGGTAACTAACTTACGGTATGCAAAACTCCCTAATAATTCTAATAAATATATTAAATTTAGTAGATTAATTTGATTGTTGTTAATTGTAAATATTGTAAAGTTTTATGTTGTAAACCAATCATCGTTTCGTTATAGCCTAATATTTTTTCATGTTTTCTTATCACATTTTCATAAATTAAGAATTATGCTTATATTATTCTAAAATTTCCGTATATTATTCCAAATTTAGTGCAACTTATCGATGATATTCTTGGTAGCTATATTGAAATACAGATGATTTGCGTTTACATATTATAAATCTCATCATCATCAATGGCGCAACAGCCCCATGGTGGGCCAAGGCCGTCTGCGGCAGATTTCTAGACAGATGTTTTCTTTTTACGGGGTAGGGTTGTCAGCACTACGTCCAACGTTCTACAGCCATATTAGACCGAAACCTACGATTTAAAGTGGATTCCGAACTAACTCGAAATCTGTGACACCGAGGGCCAGAGCGCTAGTCTTCAGGCCCCTGTTATAAATCTGCTATGCCAAAATGATGATCGGCATATTGTTTTAGAGTTAAGAGGAAAAATAAAATATATTTTAATAATAAAATAGATTTTTTAAAAAAAGTTCCTCATTAGAGCATGCATCTCATTAGTAGCACACAATATTTCATAATCTTATTTATGCAACTTTATTAGTTTAACCTATAGATTTAGATTAATAATTTGAAACACTGTAAAGAATTGGGTGCTCTTACATTTTTAGGATATATTTATTCACTAAATATTAAATAATATTAGTTTAAATTATAATATTACTTTACTTATTTATACTTTAATATTACTTTTAATTATTTAACTTAATTACTTTAATATTACTTTTAATTATTTAACTTAACTACTTTAATATTACTTTTAATTATTTAATATTCTAGCTGCAAAAGCAGACGGTTACAGTTTCGCTTGGATTTATTAGAGAGTTTTTGCACACCGTATCGCCGATATTTTTTTCTCCCTAGCGCGCATGCTCATAGGAAACATTATTACTGATACGCATGCGCAATTTCCTATGAGCATGCGCGCTAGGGAGAAAAAGCTAACGGACATCCAAAATACGGTACGCAAAAACTCTCTATTATTTTTAATACTAAAACTTTCGATTGCATTTTCTGCTTTATTATTATGGAAACGCGGCTTTAAAGCGATCACACATTTATTAACAAAAGAAAGTGACTGCGAAAGGCGAATTGCAGTGATTTAAAGATACTGCTGACAAAAATTAAACCAGAGTGCAATTAATTGATAGGAAGCACAAGATTCATCCTCGTTAGGATCATTTTTAGTGTTATTCACAATATTTTTTTTTTGTATCCGTTATCTTTATTTTGTAAATAATGGGATGATTTTTATAATTGTGTAATTAATAAAAGCCACCTTTAAAATTAGGCAAAAATGATTTTGTCCTTGCATAACCATGTCAAATAAATGAAGAAAACAAGAACAACATCACAAAACTACAGACAAATATAATTCGTCCCAGCCGTCTTTTTCTTCCGTGAACTAATGTTCTAAAATTAAAAAGTTGCATTTTTCCTGACGAATTCAAATAACGTTTGCCACAAAACCTTAACTATGTCAACAGCATTAAAAGAAATATCATAAAACTGCAGAAAAATTTAATGCGTTCGATCCGCATTTTTTCTGTGAACTAATGTTCTAAAAATGAAAAGTACATTTTTTCGAGCTAATTCAAATAACTATTGTCACAAAATATTAATCATCTCAACAGCATTAAAAAGAAAATAATTACACTAGAACCTCTTTAAGTCGAACTTCGATAAGTCGAAAACCTCCAAAACTCGAAAAAAAATTTGTTCCCTTCCCTTCAAGCCCCCAAACCTCCATGACTCAAAATTTCAACCCTCTATATGCCCAAATAATGAGTCAATCCCCACAAGCCATTTTGGTATATATTTTCTCTCCGTAACTCGAAAAAAAATTGGACCTCTGTATTTCGAACATTAGCAATGTTTGATTTTACAATCTTTTTTACAACCTTTGCAACTCGATCATTTGAAACGAATTACCTCTATAGCTCGAAGAAAAATAAGTTACCGACTTTAAGGATTTGCCGACAGTGCACGTCATTGTTTCCTAGAAAACTATGTATGAGTATACAGTAATTAGAATAACCAATTCTGTGAAATATTCTTATAATTCTTATTATTGCTATTGCTTTCATTTGAACTCTAGCGAAGCAAATCTTTTGTTGTCGATTGCAAAAATATCAGAAGTAGTTTGGTTTTACTGCAATACACATCTATTTTAGCAACAGTATACGAATAATATTGTTGTTTCGGAATTATTTTGATTTTTTATTGTAGTATATAATATAACTTTTAAGTTGCAAATAAACATGTTTATTACCTCTGTAACTTGAATTTTTATTTATTTCACCTCTCTGACTCAAAACAAGTTAGAAAGAATCTAAACCTCTACTTGTCGAATATTTCCTTACAAAATCCGCGTAAGTCGAAATCCTCCATAAGTCGAAAATTCTATAACTCGAATTATTTGCCGTCACCCTTGAAGTTCGACTTACAGAGGTTGTACTGTATTTGATAGTCAAATATAACTTAATAATAAAGTAAGAAATCGTTTTCGTAGTTTGTTTCGCATTTTCAGAAGTGGCAACATCATAAAAATCGTTTATATTTTGTATCAGTTGCCGACATACATTATAAGAACAATCTCGGAATAATCAATAATTTATTGGAATAATTATTTAAAAGAATATACATTTCTTTTCTTATTTTCTATTAATAAAAATTCTACAAATAACACCCAAAGTAATAATAAAATAGTCATTATATTGTTCGAAAAAAAGAAATTACGAATTCCTCTAATTACATTATTGTAACCCTAAAGAAATTGGCGGAACGTTGGCGAAATATTCAGGGGTTACAAGATTGGCGGCTGCCTCAGGGGTACAGTATTCTAGATTTCAACTGCAAGTACTTTGATAGGGAGGGTGGCACTGAGTAATTTTTAGTGAAATCGCAGAACAGGGGCCGTTAGGATTTGGCGTCAAAAAATCTTTTCACCAAAGTCCACTAAGTAACAGGGTGCGATTGTAAGTGAGATGAATTACAAACAGTGCTAAAAACTCGGACTACCACATTTGGCAACTTATCGCTTAGCCTGGCGCTACAAAAAAGTCGCCAAATTCCAATGGCCCCCTATTTTGGGATTTGACCTAATTTTTTTTCTGAAAAGAGATGAATAAATGATGACATCATTCAAAATTGAATCTTCATATTTGTTTGCGTAAAGAAAAGTACATTTCTAGGGAGGGTGAAGCTAATTAAGTTTTGGTAAATCAGGGGCCGTTGGAATTTGGCGTCAAAAATTCTTTTTGCCAAAGTCCATCAAGTAACGGGTTGCAATTGTAAGTGAGGTGAACTGCAAACAGTACAAACCCAGGTTACCACATATGGTGACTTATCGCTTAGCTGGCGCTACAAAAAAAGTCGCCAAACTCCAACGGTCCCCTATCTTGGGATTTGGCCTAATTTTTTTTTTTTCTGAAAAGAGATGAATAAATGATGACATTATTCAAAATTGAATCTTCATATTTGTTTGCTTAAAATGTATTTCTAGGGAGGGTGGCACTGAGTAATTTTTGATAAAATCAAGGAACAGGGGCTTTGGCGTCAAAAATTCTTTTTGCTTAAGTCCACCAAGGAACGTGTGGCGATTGTAGTGAAGTGAATTGCCAGCAGAACAAGGAATCCAGGTTAACATATTTGACGACTTATCACTTAGTTGGCGCTACAAAAAAGTCGCCAAATTCCAATGGCCCCCTATTTTGGGATTTGACCTAATTTTTTTTCTGAAAAGTGATGAATAAATGATGGTATCATTCAAAATTTAATCTTCATATTTGTTTGCTTAAAATGTATGGCACTAAAGTCGCCAAATTCCAACGGCCCCTATTTTAGGATTTGGCCTAAATTTTTTTTCTGAAGCGGAATTAATAAATAATGACATCATAACAAGACAGTTGAAGTCAGATTTCCACTCTTCATCTGACTTCAGTTTTCTGCGATCTTCACCCTCTTTTGTTTCTCAGCCTAAAAAACAAACGAACGTTAATAAAAAGAGTCTGAAAACAATACCGGTGTATCCAACTCAACATTTTTCGCGGCCTCAATATTTTCCGCGGCCTCTAAGCGTGCTTTTTCAAGCATGTCCATTATTTGCTCAATCTAAAAGTAAATAAAATAAAAAATTTGGAAACCATCTTTGGTGTTAAAAAAAAATCATCTGAAATAACAGTCTCTTAAAATATAATTTGGTGAAGAATATACATCTTAAAAAATTTCTGTGGTTAAAATTGATATGCGATTAAGTAATTCAAATATATTTCATATGCAATTAGACATGCAGTACAAAAACTACAAGATCTGGCAAGCATAATCGAAAACAAATGTATATAATTTAATATTTTTATTACTGCATAATTTAAATTTAAACAAGTAAGTTAATTATAAAAACAATAATAAAAAATATTTTTTTTTACTTCTGTCTGTTGAAATACTTAGAAAGTAAAACAAAAATTTGTGAGGGGAAAAAAGGAAGGATCATTATATTAAGTTGGGGAAAAAAATCCATTATTTTTACGTGAAATTCAAGACTTTATTTAACATGTTTCGGATTATCAATGTTGGTCAAATATGCACCGTTTTGTTCTATAATTTGTTGCCATTTTAAAAGTAGCTTCATAATGCTTCTCTCATAGAAGTCTTGATCTTTATTGGCGAAAAACTCTAGTAATCGATTTTCACAATCTTCTCTTGATGTCAATTTCTTATCATTAAGGAATTTTTGCAATACAAAAAAAAAAAAAAACGGGGTAATCGCTTGGTGCCAGGTCCGGACTATAAGGTGGATGCATCAAAACTTCCCAACCAAGCTCCTGGAGTTTCTGGCGAGTGTGTTGCCTAGCGTTGTCCTGATGGAACACTTCACCTGTCCTGTTGGCCAATTCTGGCAGTCTCTGTCAATCACTAGCTTCAAACGGTTCAATTGTTAACAGCAGAGATCCGAATTTAGTGTTTGGCCATATGAAAGAAACTCATAATAAATTATTCCTTTCCATTCCCACCAAATGCACAGCAAAGCATTCCTGGCCGATAGTCCTGGTTTGATCACAGTTTGAGCTGTTTCACCGCGCTGTGACCCGATGTTTTCGCACAATGTTACCGTATGTGACCCATTTCTCAATCCCAGTTACCATCCGTTTTAGAAATAGGTGGATTTCAATCCGTTTGGTCAATGTTTCGCAGATGGAAATTCGATCCATCATGTTTATTTTTGTGTTAATTGGCCTAGCACAGGGCCGGATTTAGATGAAAAGAGGCTCTAGGCTATTCAACATTTGAGGCCCTTTCACCTGTCTGTTTTTAGAATAGTGTAATTTTAATGTTGCTAACAATTTGAATGTAGGCCCCTCTTGAACTTGAGGCCTAGTTAGCCTACAGGAAAATCCAGCCCTGGTCTGGCATCCAAACATCAAGCTTCTTTTTGAATCCAGCTTTGTGCAAATGGTTTAAAACTGTTTTATGGTCGATCTTAGTTCCTGGGCGATGCTACGACTGCTAACATGCCGGTCAACTTCGATTACTGTGATTTTATCGACATTTTCGACTACAGGTGCGAGGTGCATCCTTAACATCAAAAATACCTGAACGGAATCGACGATACCGAAATTGCACATAACTGACTGTTACAGTATCAGGACCATAAACAGCATTCACAATTTCAGCCGTCTGGCTTGCATTTTCTCCTTTATCAAAGAAAAATTGTAAAATGTACGAAATGTTTTCTTTGTTGGCTTCCATTTTTTTATACTCTCTAACTCATAACTGAATAGACCAATCAAAAAATAGCAAAAGAATTTTTTTAGTGCAAAATGTCACCTTCCCAACGAGGATAAACTCAAATTGTTTGATCCATACTTTACAAGATATCGATCACTACAGCCATAAATAATGGATTTCTTTGTATTTTAAATGCAATAAGAGTTTTCAAATGCGTATTTTGCAACGTATGAAAACAAAGTTTTCTTCTTTTGAAAGTAAACGAAAAAAAAAAATCTTTCCCAATCTTGAAATGATAGACATATATATGGAATTGTGCACTAAAAGTTAATAAAAAAGAAACCATAGCACGTATCCCTAACATTAATTTCCAAAAAAAATTCGAAAGAAAGTAATGAATAGATTTCAAATTTTTTATTAATTTGGTGTAGCTACGATTGTTTTGATATATATTATGTGTAAAATATTTAATTAACATGAAGAAGCTTCGTTAAAATCGCAGAACAGGGGTCGTTGGGATTTGGTGTCAAAAATATTTTCGTCAAAGTCCTCCAAATAATGGGTTGCGATTGTAAGTAAAGATTTTTTTTCTTCTTCTTTCTAATGCAGCTGGCAAACACAGACAGCTTGGTCTTTGGATGCCTTAAGGCAAGTGCTGCAGGACGTACTTTTTGCATTACCCAGGAGGCGCGTGTAACTTGAAGATAAGCCACGGACGCGGAGTAACAATGCCCCCGCAACACTCTACGATCCTATTAGACCGGGACCTACTTTTTAAAGTGGATTCCGAACCACTACAAACAACCATGGCACCGCCGGGACTCGAACCCTAAACCTGTAGTACCGAGCACCAGAACGCTAGCCACTCGGCCATTCAGGCCCGTTGTAAGTAAAGTGAATTGCAAACAATTTAAAAAACCCAGGTTACCACATTTGATAACTTATTACCCTGACCTGTTCCTTTAGTTATCATTTCTAGCAGCTGTAACTCCATTCTGTAGTGTATTCTTAATTAATTTTTGCTTTATTTTTTACTTTATTTTTATATAATTATATTATTAAAAATTATTTATGTTTATATATATTTTTCCCCTTGCTCTTTTAAACTTACTTTGAACTGGGGCAGACCTTGGTCACTTGCTGCTTTGACTTTTATTTCATGAACTTTACCCACCATGCTTCTACTTTGCAGACAGGAGTTAGGCCCTGCGGTGCCAAGGAACTGCGAAAAATTACAAACTGACTTTGATAACTTA
Organism: Caerostris darwini; assembly: GCA_021605075.1. NCBI lineage: Eukaryota > Metazoa > Arthropoda > Arachnida > Araneae > Araneidae > Caerostris > Caerostris darwini. The sequence goes on along the minus strand of BPLQ01013371.1, from coordinate 960,761 downwards.
TTGCTCATTTGGCGCCACAAAAAAATTGCCAAACGCCAACGTCCCCTTTTTTGCGATTTGGCCGAAGTTTCTTCATAACTGTCATATTGTGTGCATTTTTTAAATATATTTTTAGACATTATACTTAGTTGATATTCTCTTTAAGGCTAAATTTATTCATATTTAAGTCATTTTGAGAATGTTTGCTGGTGAATTAATTGATTATCTTTTGAGACGTTTATATTTTATGATTTTTTATATTTGACTATGAAAAAACAAGTTCATACATTTCATTGTTAATCTAATGCCCTGTCTGAAGGAATTTTTTTTTATTACATCAATAAAAAAAATTATTTGAATTTTATAAACTTATATTTTAAATAATTTACAAGAGGTTTTGATATCCTTTTTTAATGCTGATAAACATGTTGAATCACGATTTTCTAAAAAAATAAAATATTTCTGAAAATGAATTTCATATTACTTACAGATAAATACCATAAATATTCCCAAGTTGTTTAAATTGATAAAAATAGCAACATAGACATTTTTATCAATTGTGTAATCATTAATAATAAGTTTGTTGACCTTCTTAATGTTATAAACACTGTTGCCATTATAAAAGTTATAACAATTAAATTTAAAAAAAATTATATTTACCAAAAAAAACTAATTGCCAGTGTAATTAAAATATTAAAATTTTCATTTCTATCAGTTATACTTAATGCACCTATTTTTAATTGTGGTAATTATTTAGCAAATAGATTGAAAAATAAAATAAATATGAATTATAATTTGACGCTTTTTATCTGATTGTATTGAGTTTTTGTTTTTTTGTTGGTAAAATTAAATTTGTTTATATAATTTTTATTTGAAACTGTCAAAAAATAAGCATTCTGTAGAAATCTCTCAATTCTTTGTTAATGAAGTTTCTCTCATTAACAAAGAATTGGGAGACCAAAATTTGAATAAGCAAGAAAAATGTTTTCTAAAAGAATTTTAATGCATAAAGTATTAATTTAACGGGGGAAAAATCGATTAACTTTTAAAAATATGCCTTTTAAAAATGAGGTAAATAAAAAAATTATCTGAATTTCCCCCCAAAAAAAAAGATTTTTAATAAAAATATGAAATAAGAAGAAACTATACAAATGATTGCAATTATAACTTTCATATGATCATTACATTGGTTTCTAATCCACTTTAAGCCGTAGGTCCCGGTCTCCTATGACTGTAAGAGCGTCGCGGAGCAAAAGTCAGGCTTCTACCTACGGGTGCTCCCTCACAACAGAAGCTGCTTCCTTCCCCTTCAATCATGAGTACGTATGGGCTCGTGGGCTTGGCCAGCCAAGTGGGATAAGAAACAACAACAACAACAACATTGGTTTCTTTTAAAGACAAATGGCATAATATTTTTAGTAGCACTTTATGAATCATAGATATTACGTTCTTTTTTTTATTTATAACAATTGTAAAATATCACAGAAGAAGTTTTCCTACTATTTTTTTAGTTAGTTACCTTTATAAGACATGTAAACTGATGGAATATTTTTGCAACTCATTATATATGCATTTGTTAACATTTTATTTTGAAGATAGTTAATAAATACTTTTAAAGAAATATTTTAGTTAAAAAAAAAGACACTTAATTTACATGAATGGTAATCATTACTTATTTACTAGTATTACATATGTTTACAAGAGCTTATTAGACATCTCAAAGAGAATAACTTTCTTGGAAACTACCTATATTTTTAATTACATTTATATTTAATAACAATAAAGTAAATCATCAACTAATTCATTCATTAATTCCTCTCTCAGCCTTTCTTGCTCTGTGGTTTCTTCAATCAATTTTATGATGGTTGGAAGGCATTTTTAAAATTTAAAAATAAAATCTAAAATTACATTAGTTCTTGAATATAAACCCAAAATATCAAAAGACAGCACATATCTACCATATTAAATAGCCTTTGTAATTTTTAAATTGCCTTAGGTGCCAATACTTCTTGATGTATAACTTTTCTCTAAAATAGTGATTTCCACCATATACTAAAATCTGACGCCTCAGAACACTGGAATTTGGAAATCTGCTATCCTTTCTTATCCCTTATCTCCAAGACGCGAAATTTTAGTAAATGAGGGAAACCCAAATATAGGCAGTACAAATCCATTTATACCAAAATATAAAACATTTTTAATATGGATCAAAACCCCTATTTAGTTTCCAATTTGCTCATTTTTCCTAATAATTAGGTATTTTGCGTTAACAGATAAAATAGAAACATATGTATTTCAGTTTTCATTTTTAAATCGAAAAATATTAAGATGCAGAATATTGACAATTTAATACAAATATTTGTTCCGAAATTTACTCAGAATAAACTGTATGTGTCAAATGTTTTTATTTATTAAAGTTTTATTGATTTTTTTCTACAATTAATTAATCTATATTAAATGATTTAAGCGAATGTTGAATTTTTATTCATAATAATTAATTTACAATTTCAAATTTTATTTCTATTTTAAAGTCCTGACTTCATAAATTAATCATTTGGAATAATTATAATAATTGTCACTGTTTTCTTGCTATTTTACCCTAAAATTCGCCAATCCATTTCAGGCTGTCCTGTACACACAATGTACAATATAAAATTAATAATCCAGAAACATACAGAAGTATTTTTTATTGTTCTATTATAATTTTATAATAATAACTAACTCTTAACTGTAAACTCATAAATCAAACAGGCCATATCTGTCCTCTATTCGCAAGAATATTATTTTAAAATCAAAGTCAATTTTTTTTTCATAATTTCGACAGTTCATTTTTGAATATAGGGATTCACACATAATGTATTTTTTAATACATTAGTTTCCACTACTTTGGCCATTATAAAATAAATATATTTTGTAAAAGTCTGAAAAATCTCACAGGCCGCAAAGACATTCAAGACGGGCCCGCTGGTTGGCCACCCCTGTTTTAAGCTGAGAATGGAGCTCTCTTAAAAAAAAAAAAAAAAATGTTTTCAAATTTTTGATGAATTTTCGGCATTAAAAGAAATACTAAAATATTTTAATAGTCTCTTTTCAAATTTAAAATCTATATCATGCTATAATGGATAATTCTCATTTGATAAATAATTTGCATTGTCACATATAGATGGCAGCACAAACTAATTTCAATGCACACACACTGAATCCCTAATTTAAATAATCGAAAGTTACTTTTCTTTCAATGAAAAGATGTTTAAATATTATAATATTGAAAAATAAGATTTGATTTGAAGAGAAAAAATATTTTGTCAGAGATTCATGAAAATAAAAATAATATCAGATGTGAAAATAATTTTTTTAAAATTAAAAAAATTCGCCCATGTACAAAAGGGAAGAGGATTGCTTTACCCAATGAGAAATTGAAATGGATATTTAAAGGTTAAATATCATTCATTTGTGAATCGTATTTCAGAAAATTCAAGCCCAACTTTTTGGAAAGAGGCATAACTTTTGCAGAGATGTCCATTTCTAATGAGACATTTTGATCGAGTCCATGATAATTTTCAGTAGTTTTTTATTTACTATTAACAATTATAATGATCACAATAAAATTACTAAAACAACTATTTCTAAACAACTATTTCCGCTGAAATTAAAATAATAATAATAATAATTTCAGCGGAAGCATTATTATTATTATTTTTTAATTTGTAGGAAATCTAAAATTTTTGTTATTTTTTAGTAGTAATTATATCTATAATAGTTTTCATCTTTGAAATTATTTAGCAGAACGAGTTTTATTAGTTTTTCAAATCAGCGATAGCAAACTATCAGTGAGAATCAAATTCTCCACCACTCGCAAACTAGCTTCAACGTAGTAGTATTGAATTTTTAAAAATATTTCCACAAGTACCCCTGACTTCATGAATACTTTCATACATTTCGTTTTCCTGTAACGAATTAGTTATCAAAGGAAAATATTCATATCTATTAAGTTAAATGTTAAAAATTCAAGCACACGAATTTTTAACTTTTTAATCATTCACGAAATAAAGCATCAAATTTAAAACAAAAAAAAACACTAAATTTTTTTAATGTTTTTAATTTTAATAAATTTCTGCATACGTAATTATTTATTTTATTTTTGAAGAGAAACAGCATTTGTATAAATTCTGCTAATTACTAGGAAATTTATTTCGATAGTTTAGGTACATTGATCAAAATATTTAAAAGCAATTTGAACAGTTTCCTTTAAAAGTGGAGTTTGACAAAAAATTAGTTAATGATAAAAATAAATACAATCTGCTATGAGTTTTTTATTTATTAAATGTTCTAAAGTAATGTAAATTAATGTTTAATAATTAAATAATTTGCCTGTAAAATAAGTGTTTTCATTCTGAAATTGCAATAATTATGCCTTTTATACTATAAAATAAAAAAATTCCATTTGTCTCCATGTAACAAAATTAAACAAAAATTGTAATTATATTATCAAATGCAATTGCTTTAAAAGCTTTTTTTGTTAATTAAATTACAGTACATATTTTTATAGATTTCGTAAAATTATCTTTTTAAAAAAAAAAAAAATAATGATATCATTTCAAGGTAACAACTGTCTGTCGTATTGTCAAACATTTACCAAAATTTAGCAAAATTTAATAATTTTTTTATTTAAAATTTCAACACTAGTAGAATTGTTCTGAGAAAATCAATTACTTAACTTTTTTTTAAATTTTCATCGAATTTGTAAAAGAAAGTAATCATGATATTTGCTAACCTTCAAATTATTTGTCATAAGTAGGCTAGGTAATTATTTTTTCAAAATAAAAAAACAAATATTTTTGATTAGAAATAAAATAAAATTACGATTCTAAAAAAAATAGAATAAAAAAGTTTAAATGGATCTAAAATTACATCACCAAACGCCATACAAATGACAAAGACATTAAAATATGTACCAAAACACTTCTACAAGCAAAATATGCCACATGTGGAAATAGACTTCCGCTTCTTACACCAGATGTCAACACAAGAATTACAAAAGGAGTTGAGTTGTTTACTCCTCCTATACATTATCATATATTCAAAATCAAGTATCTGTCAATGATGTCATCGCAAATTCTGATGAGGACATGGTATCATGACAAAAAAACAATGACATCTGTCTCTGTTAAAGCATATGACCTCTACTATGCAATAGAATATAGAACAAATGGTTTGAAAAAATCGTTTGGCATTGTTTAAATTGGGTTTTAAATAGAATTGATATAAAAATAGATTTTTTATTTAGAACAATTTTAATGTTCTTTTTGAATTATAAACAAAATTTTTCGTTGTAATGAAGCTAAACGATTAAAATATAAATGCGAGTAGTTATAATATAAAGCTGACAAATTGCCATAAATTAAAAGAATCGATTAAAAAGCGTTTCGTTTTAATTGAAAGCAAAAAGAAAATAAAGAATTAGAAAAATAAAAATAGTGAAGATAGAAAGAAAAATAAAAAAATTTATAATTTCTAGTAGAATCATTTGTGTCTTATAAATTTACTAAAGACAGTGATGCATGTGTTTATTATTATTTTTTTTACGAATCAATTTAATGAAATTGAAACAAAAAAACTATTAAAAATTAAAATATATATTGAATAGCTGTTCGTTATAAAATATTTCAGTAATGAAAATATCGCTTATTACATGTACAAAATTTTTTAAGGCGTTAATATGATTGCTTTGGTTTGGTTTGTCGCTCTACGGTCATTTTGTGCACACTTTAGGCTAATTAGACCGGGACCTACAGTTCAACGTGGAATCCGAACCAATCACAAACACCCATGCCATCTCCAAGATTCGAACCTGACGCCTGGGTTAAAAAAGACCTGAGGCGTTATTATTGAAGTAAATTAGTGATATGAACGTTTTCATGCATTACATTTGTTAAATTATTTGAAGAACAAACAACATCCCGTGATAAAACAGTTTCAAACATTTTTTTCTCTTGTTGGTACGCTTTGGTTGTTTCTTATCCCGTTTATTGTATACATCTAGAACAAGTCCAAGAACCCGTGCTGCCTCATGGAAGGAAGGAAAGGGGGGGACAGCTTCTGTTTTTGAGGGGCCAGCCGCAAGTAGAAGTCTGACTTGGCTCCGTGTCACTGAAGAAGGAGGGTAGTGCCTTCCGGGAGTCCATTTGGGAAACTATCCCCCATTTGCGTATCATGTGGGAGAAAACCCGGAAAACATCCACCAGGGAATCAGACTGCCGGGGCAAGATGCTAAAGACCACAAACGCCATCGAGCCTCCTCGTTTTTTGAAACAATAGAGAGTTTTTGCATACCGTATTTTGGACGTCCGTTAGCTTTTTCTCCCTAGCGCGCATGCTCATAGGAAATTGCGCATGCATATCTGTAATAATGTTTCCTACGAGCATGCGCGCTAGGGAGAAAAAGCTAATGGACGTCCAAAATACGGTATGCAAAAACTCTCTAATATCTATAACAAAGTCGCCAGATTGAACCTCAAGTCCTCATGCTCACCAGGGGCGCTCACTGCCACTGAGCCACGAATCGAGCCTTCAAACATTTAAAGTATATTGAATTTTCGAAATGATATGCTGATCATTTTATGAAACATTCTAAACACGTGTTATGTAATACTTAAAATGTGTTTATTGCTTCTCCAATTATATCTTTTAAGAATGAAGATTTTTAAAACGAAATATCTTTATTCATTTTCTCTCAACTAAAAGATAGTATACTGTAAAGATAAAGAACATGAAATTTTACATTAATTACTGTTGAGATAATCATTAAAAGAGCAATGCAAAGGACACTTAATAATACCTTAACTTACTTCTTCTAAGTTTTAAAGCAATTTTCTCTAACAATATCGCCTAGATCAATAGTTTTTTCGTAGGTTTGGTTTGTGGCTCTACAATCATTTTGTACACACTTTACGCTAACTAGACTGAGACCTATAGTTTAAAGTGGATTCCGGACCACTCACAAACGTCCATGGTACAGCCGGATTCGAACCTGAAGCCTGTGGTCAGGGCCGGATTTAGATGAAAAGAGGCCCTAGACTATTCCCCTTATGAGGCCCTTTCACCTCCCATTTTTAAGTTTGTAAATTACACGAGAGATAATAAAATACATCATTACGGTGATATATATATATGTTAAATGAAACATGTTGTGATGGGTACTAAACTTTATAAAAAAATGTGGCACAAAAAAAAGTCGAGAACACTAATTTGGACATTTATTCTCAGCACCCTATATAGTACATGTAACAATTAACTAATCAAACATAACGCACAACATTTTTATTATTTATTTCTACATTTTTATGTTTGTTTATGAGTCATATGTGTAGAATTTCTGCTTATTTTCGACTCAATGTTTTAGCGTGTACTGTTTTTAGAATAGTGTCATTCTAATTTTGCTAACAATTTGAATGTAGGCCCCTCCTGATCTTGAGGCCCTAGGCTGAAGCCTACTTAGCCTATAGGAAAATCAGGCCCTGCCTGTGGCACCACAGACCAAAGCGCTAGCCAATTGGCCATCATGCTGCTCGTTTCTGTACGATTTCCAAAACAAAAGACATTTTGATGTAAAAAACAAGCATCCACCCTGGATCAATATTTAACTGTGTAACGTGAACAATAATGAGTAATACTCTTACTCATTCTGTTTTACAATACCTCATTCAAGAAAACACCTCATTCATAAAACTGATGAATAAGTTTATAAATAAACTCTAGAGCCGGAAAACGTGGTGACCTTAATAGGTGTAGCATTTCTCAATCGCAACGGGTAATTACTTTTCTTACGTTAAAAAGTCATTACTCTGATGCTTTGTGAATGTCACGCCCACACAGAACTCTTTGTAGTATTGTAAAGAAATTGCAATGGTTAAATGTTCTATAGATACAAAACAACAACTTTTTTTCGACATCAGGTCATATTTAAAGACCTTCAGGAGGAGAAATATAACCTCTGAGCTCTATCTTGTTAGCATGAAACATAACATAAAAGAAACCATTTACGGGAAGCGTGAGTAATCTAAAGAGTGAAGAGTAAATATGGTAAAGTTAAGAACATTTCCCAACACCGAAAAGATTGAAAAAATAAATGAAAAGTGTGTTTCAAACTAAAAATTAACTCCCTGGCACCACAATCCATGTTGGACCATGATTCTCAGCCTACTGGAAGAATCCAAAATAGATGTTTTTCTTTTTACAGGGTAGGGTTGTCGATCCTACGTCCAACAGTTATATTAGACCGGGACCTACGGTTTAAAGTGGATTCTGAACCACTACAAACATCCATCGCACCCATCGGGACTCGAACTCGAAACCTGCGGCACCGAGTGCCAGAGCTCTAGTCACTTGGCCATCAGGACCCAAAAATAGAAGACTTTCTTGGCAAAATAGTAGTAAACGGAGCTTGCCAACAACTACATATCGGGCGGCCTCATTGCCAATTGGCTAGAGCTCTGGCCTTTGGTACCACAGGCTTCAGGTTCGAATCCTGACGGTGGCATGGATGTTTGTGAATAGTTGGGAATCTACGTTAAACTGTAAGTCAAAGTGTGCGAAATGCAACGAAATGACCATAGAGCAACAAACCAGGAGGCATAACTCCTACTTGCATTGATCTTCAACTAAAACTTGCTATAGCAAAGGGCTTCCGTAAATGATAATTTAAAGAAAACAAAAATTCCATATTTTGATGACAGATTAAAACAATTATAACAATATTTTATTCGCTGTTTTCTATTTCATTAGATATTAGAAGATCAGATCTCTTGTTAATAGCGTGTTAGCTTACATGCATTTTTTTTTTAAATTCTACGATATTTATTTTAAAAAAAGTCTTTCTAAAATAGAGCTGAACAAATTAGACGTAGTTGCTGCTAAATAATAAATTAAAAGCTTGATGGTGAAAAAGCAATTCTACGCATGAATATAAAAACAAAATCTATAAATAAAAACCATTTAATTTTTGAATTTTAAACTTGGTTACTATGTAATGTCACCAATGATTTTATTATATATATATATATCAGCATAAGAATACATTGCCATTTAAAAAATGATTAAAATTTATATTTTTCTTATGTGTTATACTTATAAGTGTTCGATTCATAGCTCAATGGTAAAGCAGAAGGTCTCAGTTTCGAATCTAATGGCTGTATCCATTGTAGTCACTGCTTTCATAAACGTAGAGATTTGACAACGATTATGACACTATGTGTAAGTGTCTATCATAGATAGTTAGGCTGCCTGGGGATAATTTCATATATTTTTTAAAACACGATGTGCAAATGCGAGCAATTATCCTCTAAAAGTGCTCCCATTTTCTTTTTGTCATGCATCGGTGGGTTGTTTGTAGTTATACATAAATGGCTCACTGATTTTCAACCAAAAGAATAAAAGTCTTACTTATCATATCATCATCGGCGCAACAGCCCCATGATGGGCGAAAGCCGTCTGTCTACTGGCAGATTTCGAAACATGAGATGTTTTCTTTTTACGGGTTAGGGCTGTCATATTAGGCCGGGACCTACTGTTTAAAGTGGATTCCGAACCACTACAAACAACCATGGCACCGCCAGGACTCGAACTCGTAAACTGTGGCACCGAGGGCCAGACACTCGGCCATCAGATCCCATATATGATTATATGGAAATATTTCCTTTCACATACTTAATATGTAGAAAGCATCATACTTTTCAATGGTGGGCTGCTGTAATTTCTGCGTAAAATGGCAATATCGTAATATTAATTCACATATAAAGAAATACAAATAAAGAAATATGCATATAAAGAATATGCATTTCAATTTCAATTAAATAAAATGTCTTAATGACGTAATTTAGTTCTAGGCTAGTAGTACTGTCGCGTGTTTTTATAGATTTGACCTAGAATCCAAATAAATGAAGAAATTTAAATTCATTCCGTGTTCAGAAATGGTGCAATTTTCTAATAATATTAAATGAATGTGGGTGTTAATTAGGAAATTATTTTTATTAGAAAACTAGACGCAATATATATTTATATATAATTCAACTAATTCTACAAACGCAAAAAAGTAAATTGTTAACAGAAAATCAATTTGCATAAACATATATTGATAAGTTCGCCATTTTATTTGTGTTTCTTAATATTTTGATACTTCGTTTTTAAGGCAACAGAAACTTTAAATGACTTTTATCCTATAGAACATGGGCAAATGTATATAAATAATAGAATATGGGCAAATAAAAATATATATGCAGATATATAGAATATAAACAAATGCGGCTTTTTCTATATTTAAATATGGTTTTAAAGGGCAGTGTATTTTTATATTAAGTTTGTCAACAAAAAGATCTAAAAGTTGAAGTTAAACTAGCAAATTCTTTTAATATTGTTTTTTCTAATACAGCTAGCTGGTTGGGCTGCACCGACATTACTCCTTTAGCCCTACCCAGGGAACAGGTGTAGCTTGAAGATATGCTAAGCACGCGAATAACACTACCCCCACAACGCTCTACGATCCGATTAGACCGCGAGCTACGGTTTAAAGTGGATTCCGAACCACTACAAACATCCACGGCACCGCCGGGATTCGAGCCTGAAGCCTGTGGTATCCATACAGAAGAAGGAGTCTTATAGACTACAATGGAAATTTTTTTAAATATTGAAAATTACATAGATGTTGGCGCTCATGGTAGCCAATCATTAAAGTCAACCCATGGTGGTCCAAAGCCGCCTGCCTACGAGCAGATTTCTAGACAGGAGATGTTTACGGGGTAAGGGTGTCAGCCCTACGCCCAAAGATCTACAACAGTCATATTAGACCGGGACCCAAGCTTTAAAGTGGATTCCAAACCACTACAAACATCCATGGCAACGCCGGGACTCGAACCCGAAACCTGTTTTACTTAGCACTAGAGCGCTAACCACTCGGCCATCGGGCCCAGTTTTTTTTATTATCGAGGAAGATAAAACTGATGAATATATATAAAAGACTGAATAGCTGAGAACGAATTTTAAAACTGGATTTGAAGATGTGAGAAGATTCAAATCTACATTTGCGTGTTTTGGTTATCCATTTGCAATTTTGCTTTATTCAAGATGGTTTTCCAGTTTCTGATATAATACCAACCGAAACAGCATGGAGAGAAATAGAAGTACAAGAAATAAAAGAGAGACAGGCATTACAAATCTCTTCCGCTGACTCAGTTTTGCAAATGGGTGCCAGAAATAAACTATTCTAACTTAGAAAAGCAGAACTTGCTGGCTATTTTCAAGTTTCTGTACCAGCTTCTGTGAATGTTTATACTCAGCTATAAAGTTTATCAAGGCACTCACAATCAAATAATTCTTAAGGAAATAATTTTTGCCAACAGCCTTGACAAATGACCCACCAGATTTTAAAGAATTCAAAGGAAAATCGAAGCACTTATAATTGTAAAACGTTTTGCTTTTTGTTTGTTAATTTTTTTTCAGTTGCATTTATTTTCAAAAAAATTTGTCCATATTTTTTAATTCATAGTGTCTATTTGATATTTTATATTGTAGTGTGTAGGTGGGACAATCAGATTGTAACTGGGTGGGTTGGGTTGAGATACTGGAAGCACAGGTTGGAGAACTCACAGCTTTATTGACACACACACAAACACCACCCATATATAATTAAAGACATACACTATTTAATACATTTAAAGACAGATCATTACAGATTTGTTGAAGAATTCCACTTCTAAGCCGATAACCCGTTACTGAGCTACGCGCAGGAGGCGCGAAATATACTTCCACTCCAGATGAGGGTCTGTAGACTAGAGTTGTGCTAAATATATTTCCTCACGGGATGAGAGACTAAACTAATCGTTTCTCAGTGGGAGTTCAGGTTGCGCTGTATTTCCTCTCGAAGAGAGTCTCGTGGCTGACTGACCATTTCTCCTGAACGCCACAGGGAGCGCTGTTGCTAGTGTGTAAGAGAAAGCACGGTTACGATGCTAAATAAATATTAATTATTGTATCTAATTTTATTAAAAAGGGGACATGATTCCCAAAAGAAATGACGGAATCAGTATGAGGTTCCGGTTAACCAAACCACTGTTCATCCATGCTATAGATCATATTATACACAATGATTAACATTTTATAGGTATGATATCAGGATTCTTTTATATTAAATTAATAAACATAAATGAATTTATACGGCTAATTTAAATTCTACTATCATTTTTTGGTAATTACCTTTTTTATATTTGATTTAAAAGCAAAATTTCAACTTCAAATATTACCAGAGTAAAATTTCAGTCATTAAATCAAGTTTTGAACAAAATTTAATTCAAACTTGCATACAAATTTCTTCATAATAAATTAAAATTTAACTCATTTCTTTATCTATCAATATATCAACTATCTGACGAAAGCTTGGCGATTTTAGGGGGAAATTTGGCGATATATACAATAGTTCAAAAGTTCTTATAATAGGTCAAAAGCACAAATACAAAGCATTTTTGAATAGAAACTTGCAACTACAATGTCATTAACAGTTACAAATACAGCATGAAACACGAATAGGAATACAAATAGATTGATTAATCATAAAGATCACATGCACAGTTACAGTTGCAGGAAACATCTGCAATTGCGTGTAACATTAACGAAGTGTTTATCCAAAATGATCAAATAACAGCTGCATTTTTGTGACTCACTTTTCAACAGGACGAAACATTCAAAATAAATAAATAAAGTTTATTTAAATTCAAATGTTTTGAATAATCCAGGAGTGGCCAAGCCAAATGATCTTGCGGGCCGCTTTGGAAATGCCTCTTAACTCCGAAGGGCCGCAAATAAAATTATATAACCCCATATTAGATTTAGATCCACTATAGACTTTTTTTTGGAGTGAAAAATTGAAACATGATGAGTTATTATTATTGTGTTGACTACTATTCTTACATATAAACATAAATCATATAATAATAATGACCTGAGTGGCTAGCCTAGGGCCTGAGTGGCTAGCGCTCTGGCGCTCGGTACCACAGGTTTCGGGTTCGAGTCCCGGCGGTGACATGGATGTTGTAGTGGTTCGGAATCCACTTTAAACAGTAGGTCCCGGTCTAACAGGATCGTAAAGCGTTGCGGGGGCATTGTTACTCCGCGTCCATGGCTTATCTTCAAGTTACACGCGCCTCCTGGGTAATGCAAAGTGAGTAACGTCCATGCAGCGTTTGCCTTAAGGCATCAAAGACAATTGTATAAATATTTGCCAGCTGCATTAGAACAAAAAAAAAATAATAATAATGATACTAAGCGCATGGTGTTAAGAATTAAAAATGAAATATAAAAAATATATAAATATAAAGGAAATAAAAAAAAAATTATTTATTTCACTAGTCCGATATTTGTTTCTCCATTATTTCACTTAGCTTTTGCAAATCGATCTCAGTGTGGGTATTTGCCCATCGTAATGGGTGTTGCAGGTTAGCGTCCATTATGTTTTGCGTTGGGTCAACTACATTTTCGAAAAAAACGCTTCGCAGGTGTAAATTGAACCAAAAGCGCTAACAACTTGAACTAAGAGTCTGGTTTGCCCTGCTATCCATAATCAACTATGCATATCTAGGTATGGTCACTGCGATCATTTAAAGTGAAACACAGAACCTGTTATATTAGATGTTCCAAGATGCACGCGCATCGTGAATTCGCAGACTATAATTTAATTATTCTGCGAACTCATCAATAAAACATGCAATATCTGTCCTATATTCTCAAGAATATTATTTTAAAACAAAGTTAATTTTCTCTCATCATTAGTTAATTTTTGAATATAGGGATGCACACATAATGTATTTTTTAATGCATTGGTTTTCACTCCTTCGGCCATGATAAAAGAAATATATTTTGTAAAAGTGAGATAAATCTCACGGGACGCAAAAATATTCAAGGCGGGTTGACCACCCCCGGAATAATCAAAGGAAATTAAGTTGCGAATCTTAAATACTTGAATAAAATACTCAGAAAGTATGACTCAATACAGCAGGAAACAAAGCGGAAGGACTTAAATCAGTCACGAATTTGCATTTTGAGACGTGCATTTTGTTTTGTTTTTCATTGTTAACTTAATATATGCATCGCACGTATTAGAGGTGACAAATGTTTTTGACAGCTAAATATCTACCGCAATCGCTGTAAAGAAAGATAAGAATATAAATAAACGCGAGCATAAAATGGAATTATGCAAAAGAAAACTCGTGCTCTGGCGTTTGTGAATCATGATGTCATAGTAATTCTAAATTTGAAGATGACTAGTTTGTTTGTTGTGTACCAAGGGTTGTCAAATCTTTTTAGGGTCGTAGCTGTCTTGAATTATTTATATATCAACAACAATTCTTAACAGATAAATAGTTTTGCAAATCCTAAATGAATTAAAAGTTCATTATATGTGTATGCCATATTATACTATTAAAAAATTTTCTTCGTTTGTTTTTTGCTAGACGGGAAAAATTAATATGTTAATCTCAGACAGTCAAATTGTAGGAAATAATCAACTGTAATGACTTAGCGAAGCTTCTTAAAATAACTAAACTATCACTTGATAGTAAGTGAACTTTACAAGCATCTAAATTTAAGCGCTTATTTTAAATTAAAACGATTTTTATTAAAATATAAATGAAATTTTAAACTTCGGTATGGATGAAATTAAAACTATCGAAAAAAATAAACAGATCTCTTGTTTTTTAAAACTCTATGTCCTAGAACAGGGGTGGCCAACCCAAATGATCTTGCGGGCCACTTTAGAAATGCTAACTCCTCGGGCAGCATGTGAAATTATATATCCCGCTATTAGATTTAGACCGCTATAGACACTTTTTTGGAGTGAAAAATTGAAACAGAATGAGTTTTTTTACAATATACTAAATGCATATTGTAAAAAATCTATAACAAAATATATTTTTATTAAGAATAGATGCATTTTTTTAAAATAATGATTTCGACTATATATTTTTAAATTGCATGTCAATTTTTTATATAACAATTTATTTCTTTATATATTGTTTAATCATTTCTTAAATATTTTTAATTTACGTAATAATTATCAAAATAAGAAGAAAAAAAACGTTTTTCAATTAAACACAAATTTAAAAAAAACAGCATACACAAAAACATTCGTTCAAAATTCTGAAATAGTTTCAAAAACGTAATTATTCAATAATTATTTAAATCTTAAATATCCTTAAAATAATTTGATATTAAACAAGTTTGAATTTCCATATTAATAAATTTATTTTTTTTAAATAAATGAAGTAAAAGAAATCAAATTAAGAATGTCAAATACTTATTATGCTAATACATTCTTAAACGAATTTAATTTTCATAAATTTTTTAGAAGAAAAAATTTTAATTAACAAAAAATAATTAAAAGAATTTACTTTACCAATTATTTTTCTTCCTTTTTATTAAATATCCTTTTTTGCTGTGTCCCGTGTGTGGCAGGTGTAGACAGCTGGAAAAGTTTTGACTATCTAAATACTAGGCGCCACACCTTTTGATGACGTAAAGGAGCACGTGTCTCCACTTGGCCTTTTTAATTGGTTGAAAGTAAACAGGAAGAGATCCGCACAAGGAGAGAAACATGGAAGTGACGAAAACTTCGAACTTCTTTTTTTCTTTTTTCTATTTCCCCCCAACTGAGAAGAAGTTCACTGGTTTTGTTTCTTTGGCCCAAATAAAAGTTTAGTCGAGTTTCTCTTGTATAAATTAAGCGAAATTAGGTGTTCTTTTTACTTCCTTAAAGTTAAGCGGTTGAAGTTCTTAGGGCAGGTTTTAATGAATGGAAAAAGAACAAAACAATTTGGAAATTTATCATTCTCAGAAAAGATAATTAGTAATGAATGTGTTGTGTACTATTTATTTGCCGTAAGCGAAACAAAAGTGTGTAATAGAATAGAAATGAATGAATGCCATTTTGAACGTAAAGCATTTAGTAATTCGAAAATGATTGATGAGTTCGTATGCAATTGAATGTAGTATATGAATTACGCTAATTGTATATGAGGCAAAGCTAATTGATTTATGAGTTTTTATTCATAAATATTTCATACAAGCAAGTATCATACTACTATGCCCCCCCAAAAAAGGACCAATGATTATTTTTTTTTTTCAAAAACTCTTTTTTTATTCTTCTAAATTTATTTCATCGCCTTCAAAGTAATCCCCTCCGGACACAATGCACTTATGCCAACTTTTTTTCCAATCCACAATGCATGCTAAAAAGTCTTTGGCTGGGATGGCCTTCAAAGCGTTCGGCGATTCACGTTGAATCTCTTCAATCGACTCAAAACAGTGTCACAGGAGTGGTCTTTTGGGTTTAAGGAATAGCCAGAAGACGCACGGTATGAATACGGTGGTTGTAGAACGCGCTTGAGGCTCAAAATGGAATTCACCGATCCTTTTGAAATTCCAACATCATCAGTAAGGTCTCTAATTGTAAATCGACTGTTTGTAAGCACCCAGTCTCTAATTTTTTTGACGTGAGCTTCGGCGTTTGAGGTGGATGGTCGACCAGAGCGCTCTTCGTCTTCAACGCGTTCTCTGCCTTCTTTGAACTGTTTATACCACTTGTAAACATTTCTTTCCGATATAGGAATGCTCACCGAATGCCTTCTGCAACATTCTATACGTTTCCGCAAACAAAATTGAATACAAGTTCTTTGCTCAATTCATTCAGACTGTTTCAAAAATCGCCGGAATCCCTTTTAGCGTCTCCCAAAGCCAAGCGTAACTCAAATACTCATGAATATTTGGATGTGAAATTTCACACAGATATCAAAGACAATGCCCAGCAACCTAAAAAAGAAAAAGAAAATTGAAATTTCACAAGCCCCGGGAATTTTAAATTGAAAATTGGTTTTACTTTTTTGGACACAGTAGTACATTGCATTTAATCTGACAAATATAAAAGACAGTGAAAACAATTTTCTCAAACGAAACTAGCTCTCGTAAAGCACATTACAAAACCTTGAAACTTCTTTTTAATATTTATCAGTTTTTCTTTTTAGATTCGTAGTTTGGAAATTGAGTTAGGAAATGTTAATTAAAGTTACATAACATTGTTAATGCTTTTAAAAAAATATCGAAAGCAAAAAAGAAAAGCTGTTAAACCAATGGCTCAATTTCACGTTTAGTAAAAAAAAAAAATTCATTTACATTTTTTTATGGCTTCACCTTCTGCCCACATCAATGTACGATGCGAGTCGCATTTTGTATAATTTTGTCAAACCCTTCCATCGCCCACAACTTTTATTTCTTCATGTTTTGAACATTGTTTATTTTTCTCTAATTCGAAGTATTGTTCAATTTTTGTTGGACAAAGGTATTTTAAAATGGTGGTTTAATATAATTGATATTTATGAAACTTCCTTGAAAAAGATGTGCACAAACTGTACGCAGTGGCCTGTAATCCACACCCCGAAATTTTAAAAGCGTATAATCCCCGAATTATAGGCAAGAAATAACCTAAAATTAAATATACCTAAACATTTGTTCTAGGTTTGGGTTTTGTTTGTCGCTCTACGGTCATTTTGTGCACACTTTAGGCTAAACAGACCGGGACCTACAGTTTAAAGTGGATTCCGAACCACTACAAACATCCATAGCACAGCCGGGACTCGAACCAAAAACATGTGGTACCGAGCGCTAGCCACTCGACCATTCAGGCCCCCATTTGTTCTAGGATATTTATGGCAAATAAATGTTTCTATGGGCGATGGGCTAAGAAACCCATTGAAATCAAAACTTATTAATGGTAATACAAAAATTAACTTACCTATGATTAATTATCAGTGTCCTGCAGTGCGGGAAGGACATCCCATGAGTGATCTACTTATGAATGGAGGGAAAGGGAGCAGCTTCTGTTGTGCTGGAGCACCCGTAGGTAGAAGTCTGACTTGGCTCCGTGACGCTCTTACAGTCACATGAGACCGGGACCTGCGGTATGAATTCGAATCACAACAAACATCCATGGCATCGAAACCGGTGGTCCGAGCTACTACTATACCGCACCACATCACTGTGCCTAGATCTCAGACCCTTTACAGTTTGGGAATGATGTGGGTGAGAAGTCTGATTGGGTTCTGTGACGCTCTACAGTCATGTGAGACCGGGACCTACGGCTAAAAGTGGATTCCGAACCACTACAAACATCCATGGCACCGCCGGGATTCGAACCCGATACCTGTGGTTCCAAGTGCCAGAGCGCTAGCCACTTGGTCACTAGGCCCCTGGTGGCACCGATCGCCAGATACTCGGCCATTCAGGCCCAAAATTAACGTATACAAGATCTTAATCACACCAACCCTTTATTGGTCTGATTAAGATATCATAGACATTAACAACTAAATGATGGCAGCGAGTGCTGTCATTAACTAAATCTGAAAAAGATAGGCTGTTAATTTTTTAAAGTAAATACTTCGAAAAATTTTTGGTGCTGTAGGCAAAACGATGTCTACAGAATACAAAATAATCATGAAATTTTCAACAAAATCATAGAACCTGATATTTTAATGTTAGAAAAGCAAGCCGTATTAGACTGGGGGACACAGATTCAAATAGAACGACTCAAATCCAACTAACTTTTGTTACTCTTTCAACAATTGAAGGCACCCGACATAAGGAAGGTTTCCCACCAGATGAACTGATTCAGTCGAAAGAAATCTAAAAGGGTCTGGGAGTCAGCGGATGGCGATCTATTGGCCCGGACAGAGTCAGCTGGATTAGGAAGGTCATGGAGACAGCCTTGACTTGTAACAGTCTGTACTGCTGGTGGTTTGGTTTGTCCCTCCACGGTCATTTTTTACATACTTTGGCCTAAGTAGACTGGGACCTAGAAGTTAGAGTGGTTTGGTTTGTGCACACGAGGGCTAAGTAGACCAGGACCTACGGTTTAAAGTGGATTCCAAACCACGAACAAAAACATCCATGGATTCCAGGATTCAAACATGAAGCCTGTTTTACCAATGGCCAGAGTGCTAGCGAAGAATAATAAGAAGAAGAAACATTTGTTCAGTCAAATTAAAACAATTTTTGTTAACTTATAGTAAAAAAAAAGTTTTTTGAATTCCTCAATATATAAGCGATTTTATTAGTTTAACTGGTATAGCAGGTTATAATACGTTAAATTAATTAAGATTTTTTTAATAGTCTTTATCAATAATTGCATAATGGTACAGGGAAGATGTGTGGTTTGTCGCTCTATGGTCATTTTTTGCACACTTCAGGCTAATTAGACCTGGACCTACAGTTGGTTTTATCTAAAATTGAATTCCGAACTACCAAGAAACATCCCTGCCACTGCCAGGATTCAAACCTCAGACCTGTGGTATCAAAGGCCAGAGCGCTAGCCAACAGGCCTTTGGTGCTATCTGGCCATCAGGCCTCTAGGTATAGGTAAGGGAGAGGTAGAAGTATGCTTTGCAATCACTGCTTCCATAAACAGGTACTCTTTGTGCTTGTTTGTGGAAGTACAATGCTTTGCAATCATGTAGCAGTGCTTTGTAATCACTGCTTCTATAAACACTACAAACAAGTACTCTTTACTCTCACTGCTTATAAAGGCGGCCTGATGGTAATTTGACTAGCGCTCTGCCATTTGGTACCACAGGCTTCACGTTTGAATCCTGGTGGTGGCATGGATGTTTTTGAGGAGTTCGGAATCCACATTAAACTATAGGTCCCTGTCTAATTAGCCCAAAGTGTGCAAAAAATGACAGTAAAGCTACAATCCAAACCTCACTGTCTCATTCAAGCATGGGATAATTGGTCAATTCAGACTTTTTATGTTGATCTTACACCTAACACTAAATAACGGATCAGCTTGACTCGTTCTTATGACTCGCTCAAAAACTACACTGATGTCAGACAAGCGGAATGCAGATGGTTTTGAACTTCAATGAAGCTATCAATTTAGTAATTAAAAGCTCTATTACGCGTTGCGAAGGATGAATTGTTAAGTCGTTTACTTATTACTCTTTTTGGACTCGTGCCCAAGAAATCGTTTAGAGTCTCTCAACCTTGGTTTCGGAAGATGTCGCTAAAAATACTTTGCGAGAACCGAATGATTAGAACGGAAAATCGCTCTTCAGCAAGGATGCATAGAGATCAGTCTGGTTCATGATAAGTTAATTTTACTTGAAAAAAATCCCAATATAAGCTTTTAAAAAAATGATTTTGATGGAAGATTAAAATATAGATTTTCTGTAATTCAAGAACGCACAGTTCACGGATCAGTGTGCAATATGTCCAATTTACTTCTTTAAAAAAAAAATAATTGGGAAATATTTTTTTGACAAAATTTTCAGATTTCGAAGAATGAATAAAGCAGAAAACATGAAATAGTTTTAGTTTGATAAAAAAGCAAACATCTAAATCAGGGGTGGACAACCCGCGGCCAACCATGAACATTTCTCCGGCCGTGAAAATTTATTACACTTTTACAAAATATATTTATTTTAGAATGGCCAAAGAAGTGAAAACCAACGTATTAAAAAAATACATTATGTGTGCATCCCTGTATTCAAAAATGAACAACTGCCGAAATGATAAGAAACAAGTAATAAAAAAAAAAAAATTAAGTCAATTCCTACTTTTTGTTCACTCTATTGCAGAAAGTCCTTTATAAATCATTTTTATTCATTCTTTTAAGTTTATCTGGCGTCATCTCTTAGTAGATATATGAAACTTAAATCTAAAAAAAACTAAAATGAATTAATTAAATTTAATTACTGAATTAATACTTGGAAAAACTGTATTAACATGCAGTGTCATCCACTACAAAAAAAAATGTATTTGAAGTTGAGTGGATGAATCAAAAGTGTTTTATGAACGATTGAAAATTTGAACAAGATATATATAGGGAGAGTGTGAGCTAATAGAAGGAATCGAAAAAATGAACTTTGATTTTAAACTAATATTCTTGCGAATACACTGTTCTATTGATGAGTTCGGAGAATAATTAAATTATATCCTGCGAACTCATGATGCGCGCACATCTTGGAACATCTAATATAGCAGGTTGTAATATGAATATAAAAATGTCTACGGTGGGTCTGAATCTAATAGGGGGATATATAATTTTATATGCGGCCCGCGGAGTTAGGATGCATGTCCGAAATGGCCAGCAAGCATTTGGTTTGGCCATCTCTAACCTAAATATTAAAAAAAGTACTGTTTTATGAGTTATTGTGTACATAGATAGATACTTTAAACAGTAGGCTGTTCTAATATGACTGTAGAGCTTTGGGTTGACAACCCTACATCGTAAAAATAAAAACATCTCTTGTTTCGGAATCTGCCAGTAGGCAGACGGCCTTGATCCCCCAATGGGGCTGTTGCGCCATTGATGCTGCTGCTGCTGATGAGACAGATAGATAGATGAATATAGGGCCTGAATAGTCGAGTGTCTAGCACTCTGGTGCTGGGTGCCACAGGTTTCGCATTCGAGTCCCGGCGGTGCCATGGATGTTTGTAGTGGTTCGGAATCCACTTTAAGTCATAGGTCCCAGTGTCATATGACTATAAGAGCTTCATGGAGCCCAGTTAGACTTCTCTCACCCACATCATTCCCAAATTGTAAAGGTGCAATTCAGCTCTAGGCACAGTGGTGTAGTGTGTAGCAGTAGTTGTTTTTTCTAATGCAGCTGGCAAACACTTAGACAGCTGTCTTGGATGCCTTTAGGCAAGCGCTGCACAGACGTTACTCACTTTGCATTACTCAGGAGGCACGTGTAACTTTGAAGATAAGCCACGGACGCAGAGTAACACTGCCCCCGCAACGCTCTACGATCCTATTAGACCGATACCTACGGTTTAAAGTGGATTCCGAACCACTACAAAATCCATGACACCGCCGGGACTCGAACCCTATCGTCTTACCGAGCGACAAAACGCTAGCCACTCGGCCATTCAGGCCCTCTTTGTGCAAATATAAATGTTAATATTTTGATCTTGTAATACTTGTATTTGTTATCTAATTGAAATAATATCATATTAACTACGTACATTTTTAAGTAGATATTACGATATATATACTTTCGTTTTAAATTATCATTTGTTTCCTATAGTATGAGGATTATAGGCTTAAATGTACTAGATTTTGATTCAGGCCCTAGGTGTAGCAGTGGTATATATATATATATATATATGTGTGTGTGTGTGTATATTCACATTCATGTTCTGCAGTTATAGTATAGGCAGCTTGCAGCCTAGTCTGGGCATTCCCTGTTCTAGTTCAAAAGTAAATACGTAAATATTAAACCTTGTAGTGTGCAGGTTGGGCAACCAGCTTGTAACTGGGTGTGGGTGGGTTGAGATTCCCAAGGCACAGGTTGGTTATTGACACACGCACATACACCACACACATACAATTAGAGACATAGAGTATTTAACACATTTAAAGACAAATAAGTATAGATTCGTGGAAGGACTCCACTTCTAAGTCGAAAACCCGATACTCGGATACGCTCAGAGAGCACGAAATACATTTCCTCTCTGGGTGAGAATCTGTAATCCAACTAATGAGCCGGGATGTCTAAATATGTTTCCTCTTGGGACGAGAGACTTTAAACTAAACGTTTCTCAACTGAAGCGCGTGGTTGCACTGTACTTCTCTCGACTGAGGTTCTTTAGGCTTACTGACCATTTCTGCTGAACGCCACAGAAGACGCTCTTGCCAATGTATAAGTTGGTTTGTCACTCTAAAGCCATCTTATGCACACTTTAGGCTAAACAGACCGGGACCTACAGTTTAACATGGATTCCGAACCACTACAAACACCCATGGCATCGTCTTGACTCGAACCCGAAACCTATGGTATCGAACGCCAGAGCGCTAGCCACTCGGCCATTCAGGTCCCTCTTTTGAAAAAGTGCTGAAGATTAAAATGAGAAACATGTTTTGCTAAAAAGAATGATATTTTAAACAAGTTTGAATTGTTCTAAATATTTCGAGGTTTACGAATTAACATTTATAGCTGTTTGATTTGGTTTGTCGCTCTACGGTCATCTCGTGCACACTTTAAGCTAAACAGACAGGGACCTACAGTTTAACGTGGATCCCGAACCCCTCACAAACATCCATGCTACCGCCGGGATTCGAACCTGAAGCCTACGGTACCAATGGGCAGAGCACTAACCAGTTGGCCATCAGGCCGCTTCATATCTGTTATATTTACAAGTGTAATTCAAAAATTTAAGTGAATGGCAACGATTATTTTGAAATGTTTAGTTAAGCGAAATTGGCAACGTTACTTGAATTCTATGAAAAACAAAAGAAGGCTATTGTTGTGTTTTGACTTACAATTGTTGCTGTGTTGTGATTTTACTTCATTGTGCCGAATCTGGTATTCCAGTAAAGTAAGTGTTATTTGCAATCTGATTATAGAAAGTATAAACTTTATTTTGAAAGAGATAACGTAAGAATTTTACGACTGTTAATAAGTGACTTTTGTTTTTACGTTAAACACAATATATATATATATATATATATATATATATATATATATATATATGAACTAACTCCCTGGCAATACAGTCCATGTTGGACAATGATCGTCTGCCTACTGGCAGATTTCGAAACAGGAGAGGCTTCAATGTACAAGGTAGGGTTGTTAGCCGTACATTCTATAGTCATATTATATCGGGACTTATTGCTTAAAGTGGATTCCGAATCACTACAAACGTCCACCTCCAGACTCGAACGGGCCTGAATGGCCGAGTGGCTAGCGCTCTGGCGCTCGGTGCCACAGGTTTCGGGTTCGAGTCCCGGCGGTGCCATGGGTGTTTGTAGTGGTTCGGGAGATCCCGGTCTGTTTATATGTGCATAAGATGACCGTATACTCGAACCCGAAATCTCTGGCACTGAGTATCAGATTATATTAAATAATAGTTTTTAGTAGTTTTTTTTAATAGTTTTTCACAAGTTTATATTAAATCACAATGTGTGATTATTTGCAGGAATGGCAAATTAACTTCGTGAACGAAATGTAGCATATTTAGCCTCCAGAACATAGATTTTATCTTATCGCTATGGCAGTTATTTTATGTTAGCACTGATTAAAGCATAAAAATTAAGCTTTAATTTAAACCCAAAAAATAATCATGCATTATAAACCTCAATATATAAAAAAAATATATATATATATATATATATATATATATTTTTATAAGGCTATATTATTTTAATAACAAATTATGAGAGTTATTATGAAAATAATAATACATCATTTCGGTAAAATTTTCGACTGAAAAATGATTATTTGTGACTTTTTTTTCACAAGTTTAATCTTCTGGATAAGAACTGGCGTTAAAAACAAGTAATATTAAAAAAAAATTGTTTAAAGTCAATTCCTACTTAGGTCAACAAAGAAAAATTTTATTTTACTTACTTTTTATTAAATAATTACAATTAGTACAAATATGCATATACATATGACAGAATCACACTATGAAGTGGCAAAATAGAAAGCGAATTTCCTTGCAATTTTCCATTTTCCTTTCTATATAGGGTGTTGGACTATTATTTTTGTTTCTTACTATTTATTCGCTTTCTATTTTTTTTTTTTCGTTTCTAATTTATGAAGCTGATGGTGGTCTGTAATTTCTTGTAATTCTATCCATCTCTTGTAATGCTTCATTATTGCAAGGAACCTTTCCAGTGAGTTTCGAGCAGTCCAGTTCTTCAATTAAATAAATTTAATTAATGAAATTAATATTTGAAAAAACTAAATTAACATCCAGTGTCCTCCATTGCAAGTTCAAAAAAAGATGTATTTGAAGTTGAGTGGATGAATAAAAAGTATTTTATGAACGATTGAAAATTTGAACAGAATATATATAGGGAGAGTGTGAACTAATAGAAGGAATTGAATGAGAAATATGTTTCACAAAAATGGATTATAGTTTAAACAACTCATTGTCCTACACATTTCAAAATTTACGAAATGATATTCATAGCTTTTATATTGGAAAATTAGGGGGCCTGAATGGCCGAGTGGCTAGCGCTCTGGCGCTCGGTACCACAGGTTTCGGGTTCGAGTCCCGGCGGTGCCATGGATGTTTATAGTGGTTCGGAATCCACTTTAAACCGTAGGTCCCGGTCCTATAGTATCGTAGAGCGTTGCGGGGCATGGTTACTCCGCGTCCGTGGCTTATCTTCCAAGTTACACGCGCCCCTGGATAATGCAAAGTGAGTAACGTCTGTGCAGCGCTTGCCTTAAGGCATCCAAGACCAAGCTGTCTAAGTGTTTGCCAGCTGCATTAGAACAAACAAAAAAAAAGAAAATTTGGAAAATTAGATAAATATATGTTTTGTCAAAGTCTTC
Organism: Caerostris darwini; assembly: GCA_021605075.1. Taxonomy (NCBI): domain Eukaryota; kingdom Metazoa; phylum Arthropoda; class Arachnida; order Araneae; family Araneidae; genus Caerostris; species Caerostris darwini. The sequence continues at coordinate 935,406 of BPLQ01013371.1, read as the reverse complement.
TCCGTTGCTAACGGGGACATAATGCTTGAAAAGTTGTCAGAAAGTCGAAGAAGGAAATTTAGACGTCGGGATTTGTTTGTTAATGCTTTAAATGCCGTAAATTCCTGCACTCCTTACACTTAGAGTCTTGGGGGAGGATTAGTTTCCTGTTGCACACCCTTGAAAGTCGACACATTTATGAGTCTACGCGGGAAGTCCTCGGAAGACTTTTGTAACTTCGTAAGCCATCCAGCTTTTCAGTTGCTCTTCTGCAGTTTTTAAATATGGTGTGAAAAAGTTCATTTTTTCCCAATCACTTCGGTACATTTTACATATATAGTTACAACACATGTATTAAAAAAAGCATTGCATAAGAAACTTCTTTTAACAGAGTGTTTATTTTTAACATAATATATTTTATAGATGATTAATATATATGTAGAGTTTAGCCGGTTTCAAAAGATGCATCCCGGCCGATCCTACAGTTTTGTTAGACTTCTCTACCAGTCTAACAGTAGCTTGACTTTTGCAGTGGGTGTCTAGGGTATTTGACAGACAAAACGCAGTAACGGGACGTTACTTTAAATGAAGCCATTTATTCCTACGATATTTTACAATGATATTTACATTAATTGTTAAACATTCACAACCATTTTCTACCGCTGCTTGACGCAGCCTCTCCCATGTCAGCTAGCGTTCTCTTCCGCGCCCATGTGCGGGGCTTTCTTTTCTCATCCACGGGGACCTGTTTCCTTCTCGTGGGGTCAGAGTTCAAAGTTGAATACTCCGCCACTTTGTAAACAGGCTATATATATATATATTGCTATATATTTTTTTGCTATATTTCGCTTATATATATATATATATATATATATATATATAAGCGAATATATATAGATATAATATGAAAAAGTCAATAGTGATTTTTCTTATTAGCTAAAAACCAGAATACATTGTATGTTCTTTCCGTTCATCGAGACTGAAAGTTTTATTTGTAATTTCTCTTTAGAATTTGGCAATAATTTGGTAATGAAATTTCTTATTTTCCAGTTTTTTCTTTAAAAAAAAAATAATAATAAATGCGTAACATGATAGAAAATTTTGGAATTTTTTTTAATTTACAGAGATACGAAACTTATTGCTGTAAAATCACAACTGTGACAGAAACACATATGTGAAATTCTTAGGATCACAGCTAACCGGAAAAAAATTTTATAAAAATAATTCAACCACAAATTTCAAAAGTAGTTCAAATAAACTAGTTTAGTGCAATAAATTGTCAATTTTTATAACTGAAGAAGTTATTTAAGTGGGATTGCTTATTTTAATCTGGTGCTCGGTGCCACAGGTTTCGGGTTCGAGTCCCGGATGCGCCATGGATGATTGTAGTGGTTCGGAATCCGCTTTAAACCATAGGTCCTGGTCTGATACGCCTGTGGAGCGTTGGGCGTAGGGCTGACAACCATACCCGTAAAAAGAAAAAGAAAAAAAACTTACTGACGTCCCGAAATTTGCCAGTAAGCAGACGACCTTGGCCCCCCATGGCGATGTTCCGCCAATGATGATGATGATGATGCTTACCTTAAATAAAAAAATATATATATTAGTAATGCTAATTAATTAAAATAAATTAGCGTATTTTTATTACTAATTCCTCATAACTGCCAAAAAAAAAAATTTTTTTTTTTAAATTTGCAGAAAAATATTAAAAGCTGTGACATAGTTTCGGTTCATGAGGGAAATTTTTTTTTTTTTTTTTTTTTTTTCGTTTTGTTGAAATTCCCTAAAGAATTAAACTTTATTTTCCGAGGTATTTAAAAAAAAAAAAAATTATTTTTTTTTTTTTTTTTATTATTATGCTACACCATTGGGAAGGTATATTTGTTTATACATTTAAATATGCTGCTGGGAAAAAAAGATTTATTTGTTAACATTTTAGCGAATAAATTAAGTAATTTATTTAATCTGTTATATTAGTTTTAATGTCCCGATTGATTCTGATGAATTCCAAAATTTCAATTTCACCTTCCTCCTAAATTCTGAGTTCTGAGTTCAATACTCCCTTGCATAAGGAAACTCTCAGTCAACACATAATTTTCACATGGCGCCATTTGTTGATTGGATTAGCAATCAGACAAATCCGTCCGTTTTTAAATTATTTTTTTAATAACCTTGAACAATCGACAGAGAAAATTACAGATTCAGAGATAATGTTTATTGTGCATCAACATTCTACCCAGGGCCGGCTTTTCCTATAGGCTGACTAGGCTCCAGCCTAGGGCCTTAAGATCAAGAGGGGCCTACATTCAAATTGTTAGCAAAATTAGAATGACACTCTTCTAAAAACAGTAAACACTAAAACACTGAATCGAAAATAAGGAGAAATTCTACACATATGATTCATAAGCAAACATGAAAATGTATTGGTTTAGATCAACGCGAATTATTACAAAATAAATTTATCTGAATTGAATTTGCTTGAATCGTCAATGTATTTAATTTAATTTGATAGAAAATATGATTTTTAGACTGAACTGATTAGAAAACTGATTTTTATTGCGTATTTATTTTTGTAGTCAAAGATTTTTATTATATGAATATTGTTTCTTTGTAAATGTTGTGTGTTATGTTTGGCTAATTATTGTTACTATAAAAACTATATAGGGTGCTGAAAATAAATGTCCAAATAAGTGTTCTCGACTTTTTTTTGTGCCACATTTTTTATAAAGATTAGTACCCATCACAACATGTTTCATTTAACATATCGATTTATATCCCAGTAATGGTGTATTTCATTATCTCTCATCTCATTTGCAAACTTAAAAATGGGAGGTGAAAGGGCCCCATAAGTGGAATAACCTAAGGCCCCTTTTCATCTAAATCCGGCCCTGATTCTACCAGTATGTTAAATATATGTTTTTATTGCAACCAGCTGTTTGTAACTTGACGCCAACTACCTGTCAGTGGTGTGTAATGCAGTTATTAATGATGTATAGTAACAAAAGTACAAATAAATGACTGATCTAAATATGAGAGCATGTGAGTATATTTTCTAAAAAAAAATTTTCATGTGTGTGTGGATAATTCTGTACTCAACGAGTAAAACTGATTAAAAAATGCAAAGTAAAATTTAGAGTATAATTCATTCCCATTTTATCATAATTCTTCTTTCAGAAATTTTAATATCAGAAAAATTAATGTATATAAAATTGTAATTGACCGAGTCGGAGAGCGGTCATTATATGGAAGGAAATGTCATTTAGGTGTGATTTTAATATCAATAAAAATAATTTTATTTTTTAGTGGTTAAAATTTTAAATTGCTTGATATTAATAGAAAAACTAAATGAAAACTATTAACGCTAACTATTATGTATATAGCGGCTTGATGGCCGAGTGTCAGGTGCTCGGTACCACAGGTTTCGGGTTCGAGTCCCGGCGGTGCCATAGATGTTTGCAGTGGTTCGGAATACACTTTAAACTGTAGCTTATCTTCAAACTGCACGTGTTAAATTCAAACTGCAAGTGTCATTGCTTATGGCATAAAAGACAACTGTCTAAGTATTTGTCAGCTGCATTAGGGGAAAAAAAAAGCTTATTATGTATATATATATATGTGTATCATATCATATCGGCGTATATCTGACTAGCACCCCTAACAAGTAATCGATTCGTCTGTTTCCGCCGTTGAACCGAATGTTTACCATTCCATACTATTCATGGTTGGATTATACGAATGAGAAATTCTAAGTGAAAATGTTTCAATCCCCTCTTACTAATCGATTTTATTTAAGATAAACTAAGTAAATTTCAAAAAAAAATGTGGAGTCGGTGAAAAAAAAAGGACCTCTTGGAGACCCCCTGCCCTGGACAACTTCCGGACAGTTACGACATGATGATCAACATGATTGGTGTCACCTGCCTTAAAAGAGATCGAACCTAATGATTTTGGTAATCTCTGTTCAAAGGGCGCACCGATTACGGAGTTTCAATGTGGTATTAAACCTCCTCGTCATAAATTAAGTATAAAATTTGCATACAGTGTAATTGCTTATATTATATGTTAAAAAAGATAGAAAAATATAAATTAAATTACAGAAAAAATTAGAATAACATATGCTACTATGAGACAATTAAAGCAAGAAGATTGGAAAATAGCAAACGCTGTCGTTACAATTAGGAGTCTATCGCACGATGCCCAAAAAAAGAGATTATCCAAAATTTTCTCTTATTTTATTTTTAATCTTTCTGACAAGTTCCTCTATACGTAACGGCCTGATGGCCAATTGGCTAGCGCTCTGGCCTTTGGTACCACAGGCTGAAGGTTCGAATCCAGGCGGTGGCATGGATGTTTGTGAGTATCCACATTAAACTGTAGGTCCCGGAAGGGCCCAATTTTCCTATAGGCTAGCTAGGCTTGGGCCTCAAGATCAAGATGTTATCCGTGCCACATTTTTTATAAAGATTTAGTCTTTATTTATTATCCGTGCCACATTTTTTATAAAGATTTAATCTTTATTTATTATCCGTGCCACATTTTTATATAAAGATGAGTACCCATCACAACACGTTTCATTTAAAATATTGATATATATCACAGTAATGATGCATTTTATTATCTCTCATGTAATGTACAAACTTAAAAATGGGAGGTGAAAGGGCGTCATAAGTGGAATAGCCTCTTCATCTAAATCCGGCCCTGGGTTTCGGTCTCATTAACCTAAAGTGTGCACAAAATGACCGTAGCTCTCTATACGCCAGAGACTATTTTCAAAATTGACTTGTAATTAAGAGAACCTCAGTGCTTTTCTGTGCATAGTTAAAAATTAAGGCTAAAGCTTTGTGTCTTTGTACGAAGACATTCGCCAAGACATGGTGGGTATAGAGTTTATATGTTAACTGCATATCTTACTGTTTCTTATAAATTTATTGAATACAAAATGGATTATTGGCTACTTGTTAGTTGATCTACTTTTGCTGTTTTGAATGTCATATTCTACTATTTGTATTCTTGAAGTAATATGTATATTTTTTTTATTGCGGGTGTATACGTATGGCAAATTTAACGACTGTATACGTAAATATAGAATAATTGTATTTAAATTCATAATAACGACAATTGTATAAAATATAAATAAATCAACATTTTTATTTTAAGTAAGTGTTTCGAATATTTTAATTTATTGTGTACGATTTCATTCTTCATATTATGAAACTACTGAGGATTTTCGAACCTGTTTAGATGAAAAATAAAAAATGTGGTATTTGTATAAATTAATTAATGGGTTATTGCGGATGACGGCGTAGAATATTCCTGTCGTTGTATTGTGTTGTTACTAATTCCCCTGGTGCAGGAAAGCCTATACCAGGTTCCAATAGACCCCGTCGCAGGCGACTGGTCTATGACTAAGGGTAATTACACTTTAGCGAGAAATTTAAGAGAGCTAAAGACTGATTAAACCTCAACACAACACTCTACGATCCTACTAGATTAGGACCTGGTTTAAAGTGGATTCCGAGCCACTATAAACATCCATGGCACCGACGGGACTCGAACCCGAAATCTGTTGCACCGAAAGCCAGAGCGCTAGTCTCTCGGTCATCAGGCCCTGGGACCTACAGTTTAACGTGGATTCCGAGTGTAGCGAAATAGCATACATCCATGCCACCGCCAGGATTCAAACTTGAAACCAGTGGTACCAAAGGCAGGAGTAATACCTCGTTAGACATGTAGGCACCCTGATGACCATATCACCCTACAGTCGAATGAGACCGGGACCTATGGTTTAAAGTGGATTCCAACCATTACAAACGTTTGTGGCTCCACTGGGAATCGAACTCATAACCTGTTGCGCCGAGTGCCAAAGACGATAGATACTCGGCCATTCAGGACCAAAGAAAATTCTTTTAAGTAACATTATAAAACTGGGTTTTTGTAGATGAATGGGAAAAACTAGGTTTTTGCACCACAAAATTATAAATTTCCTTTAAATACTTAGATTTTTTTTAAGTAATCATTATATGCACTTTTAAGCCTTTAATTGCGTAAAAATGTTCTAAAAATAACGAGACTGATGAAATTTTTAATTTTGCTTAAATACCAGATTATATGTCCTTTTAATTTTTCTTATTTCAATGATCAATATAATTTCAATTCAATTTAATTAATCAATATATTTCAATGATCTTCCCAATATTTTTATGATTAAAAAATAACCAATATTTTTGTTTGTCATGATAAAACTTTAAGATAAACGTTTAGATGTGGTTTTTTTTAACTAACTTTGTTGCGTAACAAATCAGAAATATTTTACTTGCATTGCCCTTTCCATACTAATGTTGCTTAATTAAGATGAAGACGTATAAAAAAAAATATTGTTGGCCATAGCTGATGGTTTTTTTTTTTTTTTTTTGACAGTTGAACACACCTGCTTTATATAAACAATGTACAATATAATCACCAACTCGGCACATTTCCACTTCGTGAGACTTTGGTTCAAAAAAAAATCTGTTATACTGAAGACTAAACATTTGGAAAGACGTAACAACATACTATTGATTGTAGCTAAAGAGTCTTTCAGCGTGAATCTTAAAGTAATATGGGTGGTTTTTTTTGTTCTTGCCCATAAATTAGATGGGTATCGTTTTGGAGAGAATGGGCTAACAATGCCCTGAACCATTTTCAATAGTTCTTATTTATTTTATTTTTTAATTTCTTTCACAAGCTATTCTTATTGGTTTATTAAAAAAATTTGGGGGTATAATTGTTTGGTTAATTAAAGTTTAATTGATTTATTTCAAATTTCTTTAACAAGTTATTCATATTGGTTTAAATGAAATTTTTTTCACAAGCCATTCTTATTGGATTATTTCAATTATTGTTTCCGCAAAAAAAAATTTTTTTCAATTATTATTTTTTTTGTATTTAATCTGTTTTCTTTTTCCAATTTTGAACGATAATCGACGAACATAATTTATTGCCTTAATATAATTTATTGATACTTTTTCTTTGTTTGTTTGTTAACGATTGCTGTTATGCGTTTTGTTCCTACGTTTTCTGGGCAATCGGCATATCGACCAAGCCGATTAAATGCTTTTTTTTTTTTTAATTTTGTTACTTTCTACAACGATATCGAATGGTTTTGCAACTACGTTAAAATAGTGCACATTTTTTACAACGGTATACATTCACACTAGATTTCTTTCTCCTCTGTTGCTTTGTGTAGGAACTTCATTAAATAAAAGATGGCAGGAGGATTACGAAAGTTTAAAAAATGACTTCAGAACTTCAAAACTTCAGAAAATTTCAACAGTTTGATGCTTGACAAATTTGATTCTACTTGTTCCAGGAAATTTTTGAAATGAAGCAGAGTATTCAAAGAATCACGTTTGCATTTAATAGACTTTTAGTCCTAAATTTTCTTATTATTATTACTTCTTTTTTTATTAGTTGCTTATCATTTTTACAAACTTCATCAGATTGCTTGCTGACATTGCCAAATATCACATTATCTTATTACCAATTCTATAATCTTTTTAATCTCTTTGTACTGTGTACACCATATATATTTTTACAATTTAAAAGTATCCTTTACTATGTATAATTCACTTTAATCTGTAATAATTTTTTTAATTTTTAATTCATAATTTAATTGATAATTTTTTTATTTTAATTTTAAATTTTTCAATTTTTAAAAGATTTAGATCACGCTTTTTAAAAATGTTTTTATGATATATTTTTCCAAAATGCCACTTTTTTTTTTTTTTAAGAATTCCATAAAACAATTTTATTTTCAACATCAGAAATTATAATTTTACTCCATCTAATCGTTTTTTTTTTTTGTTTTTTTTTAATGTCTCTTTTAGTTTAAAAAAAATTTTTGGTATTTAAAATACAAGTAAGTCTACGATGTTTTATTCTTAGATTTGTTAAAAAGGTTTCAATGTACGAATTCCTTTAAAATTAATGTTTCATTTCAGTGTTAATAAAATTAATGTTTCATTAATTTTAAGAATAAAAGTGCATTGTTATTGTTAAAGCAATATACATTAATATTTTTAAAAATTTAATTCATTAATACACTTTATATGAATGCTTTAAATTCTTCCAGATTTTTACATATGAGCTCCGAATATAAACTAATTAATTATGAATTTTTCTTTTTAAATTTTTGTAAAGCCGACACACCGAATTTATTCAATTTTTTTTTTTTTTTTTTTTTAAATTTATTTTATTCTTTTTTTTTTTTTTAATTCATTTATTTATTTATTTTTCTTAATATTTTTTTTTTTTCAATTCCTTCTATTAGCTCACATTCTCCCTATATATATCTTGTTCAAATTTTCAATCGTTAAAAAAATACTTTTTATTCGTCCACTCAAGTTCAAATACATTTTTTTTTAACTTGTAGTAGATGACACTGGATGTTGATACAATTTTTTCAAATATTAATTAAGTAATTAAATTTAATTCAATTAATTAAAAAATTTTTTAGATTTCAATTGCATATATCTACCCATAGATGGCGCCAGATAAAACTTCAAAAATTGAATGAAAATTATTTATAAATGACTTTCTGCAATATAGTAAAAAAGAAGTAGGAATTAACTTTAAATTTTTTTTTTTTTTTTTTATTACTTGTTAATACTTACAAAACTTGAGCAATTTTGAAATTCATGTGGAAAAAGATTTGTTGTTAGATTAAGAAATTTATTATATTATATATATTTTTTTGTGTTTTTTATATTTTTACTCTACAATTAAATATGAAAATTAATTTCTCGCAATTCATTTGGGAGTTGTTCCTACAAGTTTCTCATTACGTCCCAAACCTGTCAAGTTGCAAAATTATTCTAAAAATAAATTAAAATGGAATTCTGATGAACTTAATTTAATGCCTGCATATGATTTGTGGATACTTTTTCTTTCTTTTTTTGTTTAAGATTGCTGCTATGCTTTTTATTCTTACATTAAACTCTAAATTTTATGGGTAGACTATATATAAGCGCAGCCGAATACATTTCTTTAAAATTTTGTAAGATGCAGCAACGATACCCAATGGTTTTGCGATAATGGTAAAATATTGCACGAACTCGATTTCTTTATCCTCCGTTGCTTTGTGTAGGAACTTCATTAAATAAAACTGGTAGTTTTATTACGAAATTTTAGAAAATTCCTGTTACGAAACTTCAGAAAATTTCAACAATTTGATGCTTGATAAATTTGATTCTGCTTGTTCCAGGAAGTTTTTGAAATGAAGTAGAATATTCAGAGAATCTTTTTGCATTTAATAGTCTTTTGATTCTAAATTTCTAATTATTTATTATTTCTTTTTGATTAGTTTTAAGCTGCTAAACGTTTTCAGTAATTTCGTCAGATTATTTGCTGTCATTGCCAAATATCACATTATCTTATCACCAATTCTAAGATACTTTTAATGTCTTTTTATTCTGTACATTATATGTATTTTTATAAACCAAAAGTCTCTTTTACTATGCATCATTCACTGTAATAATTTTTTCACTGTAATAATTTAATCTGTAATAATTTTTTCACTGTAATAATTTAATCTGTAATAATTTTTTCACTGTAATAATTTAATCTGTAATAATTTTTTCACTGTAATAATTTAATCTGTAATAATTTTTCAAATTTTCTATCGAATTTTTAAATGGTTTAGAGCATTTTTTTTTAAATATTTTTATGGTATATCTTTTTCAAAGTGCTACTAAAGTTAGAAATTATAATTTTGCTTCATCTACTTGTTTTTAATGTCAAACAAGTTTTAAACAAATTTTTTGGTATTTAAAAAAAAAATAAGTCTAAGATTTTTCATTCTTAGATTTTTTAAAACGTTTTTATGAGCGAATTCCTTTAAAATAAATGTTTCTTTTAAAATAATATAAAAAAAGTCTAAAAACAATGTTAATAAAAAAAAAGCAAAATTCCATTTTCAAAGGAAAAAAAAAATTACTGAAGTAATTGTAAGAGTCAAATTGGATTGTTATTGTTAAAATAATATATTAATATTTTCAAAAAAAATTTAATTCATATTTTACGAATGATGTAAATTCTTCCAGATTTTCACAAATTTCGTATATAAGTTAGTAAATTGTGAAGTTTTTTGAAAAGACAACACAACAAATTTATTATATATAATATATATACACTGAAGTGACAAAAGTCATGGGATACCTCTTAATATCGTGTCGGCCCTCCTTTCGCCCGGCGAAGTGCAGCAATTCGACGTGGCATGAACTCAACAAGTCGTTGGAAGTCTTCTGCAGGAATATTGAGCCATGCTGTCTCGATAGACGTCCATAATTGTGAAAGCGTTGATGGTGCAAGATTTTGGGCACGAACAGACCTCTCGATGATGTCCCATAAATGCTCGATGGGATTCATGTCGGGCGATCTAGGTGGCCAGATCATTCGTTGGAATTGTCCAGAATGTTCTTCAAACCAATCGCGAACAGTTGTGGCCCGGTGACATGGCGCATTGTCATCCATAAAAATCCCATCGTTGTTTGGGTACATGAAGTCCATGAATGGCTGCAAGTGATCTCCAAGTAGCTGAACATAAGCATTTCCAGTCAATGTTCGGTCCAGTCGCACCAGAGGACCAAGTCCATGCCATGAAAAAACAACCCACACCATTACGGAACCACCACCAGCTTGAACAGTGCCTTGCTGACAGTTTGGGTCCATAGCTTCGAGGGGTCTGCGCCACACTCGAACCCTACCATCAGCTCTTACCAACTGAAATCGTGACTCATCGGACCAGGCCACGGTTTTCCATTCATCTAGGGCCCAACCGATATGCTCACGTGCCCACGAGAGTCGCTGCAAGCGATGTCGTTCTGTCAGTAAAGGCACTCGAGTCGGTCTTCTGCTGGAATAGCCCAAGAAAGCCAAATTTCTCCGCACAGTTCTAACAGACAAGTCCCTTGTACGTCCCACATTCATTTCTGCGGTTATTTGACGCAGTGTTGCTTGTCTGTTAGAATTTACGACTCTTTGCAGACGTCGCCGGTCTCGGTCGTTAAGTGCAGGCGGTCGACCACTGCGCTGTCCATGGTGGGATGTTATGCCTGAAATTTCATACTCTCGGCACACTCTTGACACAGTGGATCTGGGAATGTTGAATTCCCTAACGATTTCCGAAATGGCATGACCCATGCGTCTAGCTCCAACTAACATTCCGCGTTCAAAGTCTGTTAATTCCCGTCGTGCGGTCATCATCACGTCAAAATCTCTTCACATGAATAACTTGAACAGAAATGAAAGCTCTGCGCATTTATACCTGTTCTACGCGATGCTACTGCCATCTGAAAATTTGCATATTGCTATCCCATGACATTTGTCACTTCAGTGTATATATATAATATAAATATATATATTTAAATATTACAAAGCGTGAGCAAGTTTTGTAAATTTCCGTGAAAAAAGATTTGTTGATTTGCTATTAGATTAAGAAATTTATTATTTTCCTTTTTTTTTTGTGTGTGTATTTCATAATTTTACTTTACAATTTATCTCAGAAAATTAATTTCCTACAATTCTTTTGGGAGTTGTTCAACGTACTACTATTTTTTTTTTTTCAATCTCATATATCAAGTCAAGAACCTGTCAAGTTTTAAACTCAATATCTCTGAACTTTCCTGAACACTTAGGATTTTTTTTCGGGGGTATTTTGACATCATATTTCCCTTCTTTATATCTATAAAAATTATTCTTATAATCCTCTTCACTTATCAGGAAAATTCAAAAGAAAAGGATTTAATAATTTTCAATTAATTTATTATGATTTGGATTAATTCCAAAAGAATCTAATGGTTTTGTCTAACTGCTCATAATTGCCTCTAATTAATACACATTCTCATTTAAAACACTAGGAACTCTCCCCGAAATAAGATACCCGAAGCACGAATTTTGTAAAACTAAAGTAGATTCAGGGGGATATATTTGTCCTGGCCCTCTGCTTCTAATAAGATATCTATTTTACTTGGAATATTAAATTTTTGATCCGTTAATTCAATATTACTGTGTCCAAAATGTAAGACCAATTTTCAATTTAAAATTCCCGGGGCTTATGGAATCTTTTTTTTTTTTTTTTTGGTCGCTGGCACGTCCACATCTGTGTGAAATTTGACGTCAAAATATTCATGAGTGTTTGAGTTACGCTTGGTTTTGTGAGACGCTAAAACTCATTTATAGTGATTTTCGAAATGTCTGAATTAATTGAAAGAACATTTTTTTTGCGTAAACATATAGAAAGTTGCAGAAGGCATTCGGTGAGCATTCCTATATCGGAAAGAAATGTTTACAAGTGGTACAAACAGTTCAAAGAAGGCAGACAAAGCGTTGTAGCCGAAGAGCCCTCTGGTCGATCATCCACCTCAACGAAGCTTACGTCCTAAAAATTAAAGATTCGGTGCTTGCAAACCGCCGATTTACAATTAGAGACCTTGCTGCTGATGTTGGAATTTCAAAAGGATCGGTCCATTCCATTTCGGGCCTCAAACGCATCAAATCTCGATTGGTACATTCCTGTACCAACTATTCCTGTGTCCTGTGTCTATTCCTGTACACTGAATGCCCAGCTCACACTGCATTGATTCTTTCTTTTTCGCCAAAAATGAAACCCATATTGTTCCACAACCCCGTATTCACACCGTGCGACTTCTGGCTATTCCCTAAACTCAAAAGACCACTCCAGGAACACCGTTTTGAGTCGATTAAAGAGATTCAACGTGAATCGCCTCGCGCTTTGAAGGCCATCCCTGCCGATGACTTTTTAGCATGCATTGAGGATTGGAAAAAAAAGTTGGCACAAGTGCATTGTGTCCGGAGGGGATTACGTTGAAGTCGATGAAATAAATTTGGAAGAATAATAAATAAAGAGTTTTTGAAAAAAATAATAATTGGTCTTACTTTATGGGCACAGTAGTATTACTCAAATGATGCATATGAACTTTTAATATTTTACTAGGAGTTATATTATATTAATAATTGGGGGACGATTGAAAAGTTTAACTCTCTTTTTTCTTTTCTTGAATTCTTTTTCTTCTTTTTCTTGAACATTCTTTCTCTTCTTCTCGCTATAAATCAAATTATAAATCAATCTCGCTATTTGATTTATATTTTAACTTTTGATTTAATGTTTAAAGATTGCGTCATTTAATCCAGTAACCACTACATTTTTTTTTCTTTCTTTAAATTAAGTCTTTCAGCACGTTCTCTAGTTATAAAACAAGCCATAAATTCTTGACCTAAGAGCGCTGTTACTGGGTATGAATTTCCAGATTCATCATATAAATAACATTCAGCTGTGTTCAATAAAAAGTTTTTTCATCTATTCCAGATATAACTACTCGCAGCTGCTAATAATTTATTACTGTTTTGGGAATCGATTTCTCTTGTTATTATTGAGCAGCTGAGGAAAGCAAGGTTTTGCAACTGATTTCATTACTTTCTTTTTATATACAACTCATTAGTAGATATTATAATTATAATCTCTGAGCATTTACGTGGGTAGCGTTGACAGGGCCTATAGGCTAACTAGGCTTCAGCCTAGGGCAACAAAATCAAGAGGGCCTATAGTCAGATAAATTAGAATTATACTATTCTAAAAACAGTAAACACTGAATCGAAAATAAGGAGAAATTATGAAATAAATTTATCTGAATTGAATTTGCTTTAATCTTCAATGTATTGAATATCTTTAATTTAATTTGAAGGATAATTTTAATTTTTAATTTTTATTGCATATTTTATTTTCGTAGTAAAAGATTTTTATTATTTGAATTTTGTTTCTTTGTAAATGTTGTGTGTTATGTTTGATGAGTTATTGTTGCAAGCACTATATAGGATGCTGAGAAGAAATGTCCAAATAAGTGTTCCCGACTTTTTTTTATTTATTATCCGTGCCACATTTTTCATATATATATATATGAAAAATGTGTATATATTCTATATATATATGTGTGTGTGTGTGTGTGTGTGTGTGTGTGTGTGTGTGTGTGTGTGTGTGTGTGTGTGTGTATACAGGGCCGGATTTTCCTATAAGCTAATTAGGCTTCAGGTTAGGACCTCAAGATCCATAGGGGCCTTAATTCAAATTGTTAACAAAATTAGAATGACACTATTCTAAAAACAGTAAACACTGAAACACTTTTTTTATTTTAAGTTTGTTTCTTTGTAAATGCTGTGTGTTATGTTTGATGAGTTATTGTTACAAGTACTATATATAGTGCTGAGAATAAATGTCCAAATAAGTGTTCTCGACTTTTTTTTTATTTATTAACCATGCCACATTTTTTATAAAGATGAGTACCCATCACAACATGTTTCATTTAACATATTGATATATATCACAATAATGATGTATTTTATTATTTCTCATATAATTTAAAAACAAAAAAATAGGAGGGGAAAGGGCTTCATAAATGAAATAGCCTAGGGCCTCTCTTCACCTAAATCCGACCCCGAAAGTAGACTTTTATGAAGCCTACGTTTACAAAAACAAGATGCTTTTGATTTTCAACTAGCAACTTAGCAATTAATCTGTAAACAATTAAAGCACATATGGTTTTATTTTACAAGATCAGTTCTCTCATACACAGATATCTTTAAATAATTTGGACAATTAGAAAATAATATATATATTCTTATGATTTTACTTTCATCTACAGGTTTTTAATGTCTCTTTTAGTTTGAACAAAATTTTTGGTATTTAAAAAAAAAGTAGGTCTAAGATATTTCACTCTTAGATTTCTTTAAAAAAATTTTATGAACCAATTCCTTTAATATATTTTTATAAAAAATGACTAAAAACACAATTTCAATTAAAAGAAATACAAGTGTTCATTTTCAAAAAAAAAAAAAAAAAAATACTAAAGTAATTTTAAGAATCAAATTGTATTGTTATTGTTAAAATAATATTATTTTACTATTTTCAAAAAAATTTAATTCTCATTTTTTATGAATCCTTTACATTCTTCCAGATTTTCTGAGTTTCGAATATAAATTAGTTATTTATAATTTTTTTTTAAATTTTTTTATAACGCTGACACATTGAATTTATTCAAATTTTTTTAATTTAAATTTTCATTTTATTACAAAGCTTGAACAAGTTTTGTAATTACAAATGAAAAAATATTTTTTATTAGAATAAGAAATCTATTATTTTCCTGATTTTTTTATGTATTTTATATTTTTACTCTATAATTAAATCTGAAAATTAATTTCCTACTATTCTTTTGGGAGTTGTTCATTGTACTAAAAGTTTTATTTTTATCTCATACATCGAAATCCTGCCAAGTTGCAAAATTATTCCAGAAATAACTGAAAAGCTCTCATAAATCCTTACACTTACGAAACTACTTATTAGTTTATATATGAGTCAGAAAAGCAAGAAAAGGTCAAAAGGAAATAAAGAAATAATATTTGCTTATTAGAGGTATAAAATAGAAGTTTCCTTTCTTAGATTTTATTTTGGAATAAAACCTATTTTATATTTCAATTTTTAAGTTTTTATTCATTTTTTGTTATTGTTAATAAAAAATATTAAAAAGCGTTAGAAGTTGATGAAAAAAAATTAGGAAATAGACACGTTGCACTTGTTCTAATTAACGGATTATTTTAATAGAACGTTCCCATCGGAATATGCTGATTTCAAGTTGTACTTCACCAAAGTTCAAATATAGAATAATGTTATATTGTAGAGTGCAGGTTGGAAAATCCGATTGTAAATGGGTGTGGTTGGGTTGAGATACTTGAGGGACAGATTTATTTACATATGCGCAAATACCATACACATACAATTAGAGACTATATGTAAATTATTTTAAAACATAAAATATAGATTCGAGGAAGAACTCCACTTCTGAGCCAAAATCCCGTTACTCAGGTATGCGCGGGATGCGCGAAATACACTTTCCCTCCGGGTGAGAGTCTGTAGGCCGGGTGCGAGATCAGAAACTAACCGTTTCACAACAAAAGCGCGTGGTTGCGCAGTACGGATCTCGGATGAGATTCTCGAGGCCTACAGATAATTTCTCCTGAATGATCCTCCTCTTGCCAATGCGTAAGAGGAAGCATGATTACAATATTAGAATTTGAGGAATATTTTTTTTTTTTGAAATTTTCTTACCCGAATATTTTTATTGTTACAGTATGTTTATTGAAAGATAAGTTCAAAATGTTTATTTAGAAGAAGATTTCTTAATAATTTTGTTCCACGAAATCGCGTTTCTAGTAGCATGAAGGCCGTAATACCCAGGCCGATTTCTCGGAATAATATTTTAAAAGTGTAACAGTAATTCCAATTAAATGGTATTTAACAAATAATTACAAAAAGTATTTTATCGTAAATATTGAGAAAAAAAATGCTAAATTTTCCTTGAAATGTCAAATAACAGTTTAATACATGTAGATTTACACCTTCAACTGATGCATCCCGGTCGGTTTTGATGCATCCCGGTCGGATGCTACAGTTTTGTTAGACTTCTCTACCAGTCTAACAATACCTGGACTTTTGCAGTGGGTGTCTAGGGGATTTGACAGACACAACGCAGTAACGGGACGTCACTTTAAATAAAGCCATTTAAAGATACTATGTATATTTTACAATGATATTTACATTGACAATTAATTAAAGGGATAAACATATTCTCTCGCTGCTTGACGCAGCCTGCCGTTCTTCTCCCTCTTTCTTCATCCACGGGGTCCTGTCCCCTTCTCGTGGGGTCAGAGTTCAAAGTTGAATACTCCCCCACGTTGTAAACAGGCTCTGTCAAAGACACAGCGACCGTAGTGTGTCGCCGCCTGCTGATTACCACACAAACAAATCCTACATACATGATTATACCCGCTAAACTAAAGCTCTACTCGTAGCTCAGTTTCAACGTGTGTCGCTGATGAGCATGAGGGCTGAGGTTCCAGCCGCTGGCGGCTTTATTGTAGATACTATTTCAAAGAGGAGAGGGTTCTATCGCATTTGTGATTTCAGCAACTTGTCTCGTGAGTCGGAATACCTGGTGGGAGTTTTGCCGGGTTTTCTCCCATATGATACGCAAATGCGGGGTAGTACCCCCTAAAAAGTCCTCCCATCACTGCCCTCCTTCTTCAGCGTCATGGAGCAGAAGTCAAACTTCTACCTACGGGTGCTGCATCACAACAGAAGTTGCTCCACTTTTCCCTCCTTCTATGAGAACACACGGGCTTATGGTCTAGATATTGCTATCTACCAAGTGCGATAAAAAAAATATAAAAAAAAATTTAAAAAAAAAAGCTCTCAGATTCAACGTTAAAAAAATGCGTAGTCTAGAACTTGCAAGCTTTAACAAGGTCCAAAATTAATTAATGATCATTAAAACTTAACTTATTAATAAAACAATATGAAAACACTATATGGACACCAGCAAGACAAATGGAAAATTGTAAAAATAATGTATTCAGTTAGAATTTCAAACTAGGAACAGTATGAATAGGTAAAAACATTCTAACAAAATTTTAAATACTATCACTGTGTCGAATTAGGAAATATATAAAAGAATGAATAAAAAAATTATTAAAAAAGTAGCCATTAATTTTTGCATAAGTTCAGGAATAAAAAACAAACTATTTTTTTAAATATATTTTTCTTTCATTATTATGGCATTTGGCATGGCATGGCAATAACTTACGATATTAAGATTTTTAAATAAAAATAAACTCACGTTGATCTGGGTTTGACTAAAGATGAGACAATTGAATCTTTACGTTATCGGGAAAATTATTAAAAATATTTAGTTCACTTATCCTTAAAAAGTCTGTAGTGCATTTATTTAGAAATTAATAAGGAAAAGATACTCTCGCAACAAAATTATCTGCTCTTATACTGTTTTCAGCATTATTTCTTTTGTTGTATTTGTCTCCAATATGTCTTTATCAGCTCCAGTATATAATTAACTGTCCGTCTGTCTAATCGTCAGAGTCCTGCAGTGGGGGTGGACATTCCATGAATAATCTACTCAGGGATGGAAGGAAAAAGGGGCAGCTTCTGTTGTGATGGAGCACCCTTAGATAGAAGTCTGACATGGCTCCTTGACGCTGAAGAAGGAGAGCAGTGCCCTCCGGGACGACTATTAGGCGGATTTGCGTATGGGAGAAAACTCGGAAAACTCCCACCAGGCAGTCCGACTAATAAGGGGCCTGATACCGAGTGGCTAGTGCTCGGTACAACAAATTTTGGGTTCAAATACCGGTGGTGTTATGGATGTTTGTAAGTGGTTCGGAATCCACTTTAAGCAGTAGGTCCTGGTCTTATATGACCGTAGAGAGAGTCACAGACCCCAGTCAGACTTCTCTCACCCACATCCTTCCCAAACTGTAAAGGGGCAACTCAGCTCTATGCACAGTGACCTGGTTTGGTGGTGTAGTAATAGTAGTAGTAGTAGCCCGACCAATGAGGCAAGATGCCGAACATCCCAAAGGCCCTCGAGTCTCCTCGTTTTTTTTTAACAGTGTCTGCGACAAAAGCCTATAGTGGACGGAACCTCAGCCTTAATGCTCACTAGCGGCGCTCTTGGCCACAGATTTCCGGCCTTCAAACATTTGAAATATATTAAATTTTCAATTTTTTTCAAAATACTCTAAACACATGGACGTAATTTCCACGTACACATATGTACGTAATGCATTTATTGCTTCTCCAGTTATCTCTTTTGAGAGGAATATTTTTTAAATAAATTATATTTATTCATTTTTTCTCATGTAAAAGGAGGAGGGCAGTGCATTCCGGGGGGACTATTAAAAGGGAACTATCTCGCATTTGCGTATCGTAGGGGATAAAAATCATAAAGTGAAGGATTTACAATTACATTTCATTTTAAACTTTTATTATTAGTATTATTACTAGTAGTATAAGTTTTTATTGAACTTGCTCATAATATGTGTGGCTATGTTCAAAATGTTGGTATCTATTTTTCAACCATTGTCTAATAAGCTATTGAGTATAAATTATACTCAATCTAATTATCTATTCGGTAAAATTATCGGTAATTATCTATTCGGTAAAAAATAGACAATTACTCATTTAGCAGAAATGTGATTTGGTTCCTTTTAGGTTCCAAAGAGACGATTTCCAAGAAAAAAAATTTCTGATTACGATTATAAACAAACGTGATTTGCACATTTCCGGATTTTATTTCAAGTTTCGACTTGTTTTCTGTCCGTTTACAGGATGTTGCGCAACAAGGAACTTCGGCATAAAAGCATACAGTACCTAATAAAAAGCGCAAAAGGTATTTATAGTATACATGACCTTGGTGGTTGCCATAGAAACGGATTGTCTCATTTGTTTGCAAGGGTAGAAAGTTATCAATGCATAAGCAATGTGCATTTATTCATTGACTCTTTCCAATCAGTGATGTTGATTTCACCCCTAACACCGAATCAACAGCACATTGGAGAAAAAAATTACACTATTCATCTAAAACAGGGGTGGCAAACCCAAATGATCTTATTATGATCCCAAATTATTAAGAAATTTATTATTTTTTATTTATTTATTTATTATTATTATTAATTACGTATTTAATATTTTTAATTTACAAAATCTGAAAATTAATTTTTTACAATTCTTTTGGGAATTGTTCATCATATTGCAAGTTTTTTGTAATCTTATACATCCAAAACCTGCCAAGTTGCAAAATTATTCCAGAAATCAATGAAAAGCTCTCATGAATCTTTAAACTTACGCAAACACTTATTAGTTCATATATGAGTCAGAAAAGCAAGAAAATATAAAGAGGAAATGAAAGTAGTAATATCTGCTTTATTAGAGGTATAAAATAAAAGTTTCGCTTCTTAGATTTTATTTTGGAATAAAACCCGTTTTATATTTCGATTTTTAAGTTTTCATTAATTTCTTTTCTAGTGTTAATAAAAGAAAATTTTAAAAAAACGTCAGAAGTTGATGAAAAAAAAAAATTAGCAAATAGACGCGTCAAGGTTGTTCTAATTAACGGATTATTTTAATAGAACGCCCATCGAAATATGCTAATTTCAGTTTGAACTTCGTCAAATTCAAATAAGTTTTTTTTTTTTTTGTTAATGTTCCATTAGAATTTGCGGAATATATATACTACTATGCCCAAAAAGTAAGTGCCAATTATTGTTTTTGCAAAAACTTTTTATTTATTCTTCCAAATTTATTTCATCGCCTTCAAAGTAATCCCCTCCGGACACGATGCACTTACGTCAACTTTTTCTCCAATCCTCAATGCATGCTAAAAAGTCATCGGAAGGGATGGCCTTCAAAGCGCTCGCCGATTCACGTTGAATCTCTTCAATCGACTCAAAACGGTGTCCCGAGTGATCTTTTGAGTTTAGGGAATAGCCAGAAGTCGCACGGTGGGAATAGGGTGATTATGGAATGATATGTGTTTCATTTTTGGCGTGGAATCAATGCAATGTGAGCTGGCGCACTCAGTATTTTTGGTACCAATCGAGATTTTACGCGTTTGAGGCCCAAAATAGAATTGACCGGTCCTTTTGAAATTCAAACATCATCAGCAAGGTCTCTAATTGTAAATCGATGCTTTGCAAGCTCCCAATCTTTAATTTTTGGGACGTGAGCTTCGTGGGTTGAGGATGAGGGTCGACCAGAGCACTCTTCGTCTTCAACGTGTTCTCTGCCTCCTTCGAACTGTTTATACCACTTGTAAACATTTCTTTCCAATATAGTTTGCTCATCGAATGCCTTCCGCAACATTCTATACGTTTCCGCCAACAGAATTGAGTGCAAGTTCTTTGCCCAATTCATTCAGACATTTCAAAAATCGCTGGAATTCGTTTTAGCATCTCACAAAGCCAAGCGTAACTCAAACACTAATGAATATTTTGACGTCAGATTTCACACAGATGTCAAGGACAGTGCCAGCAACCTAAAAAAGAAAAAAAAAATGAAATTCCATAAGCCCCGGGAATTTTAAATTGAAAATCGCCCTTACTTTTTGGACACAGTTGTATATATTTTTATTTCCAATGGCAAGAGAAAATGGCAAAATCTTACAGGAAGATTTTCTTTCTTCTTTCTTTCTTATTACTTGTGTAGAACACACACAAGAAATAAGAAAATAAAAAAGCCAATGTCTCATCAGCAAATTTCTAGCACTCCAATATCTTTTCATCCCGGAATTCCCACGCGAGGGCTGGCCATCTCGCTATGTGGTGCCTGTCCTTGATCTCGTCTTTCCCACAGAGCGGGCAATTTGTACTATCAAAAATGCCAGTACGGTGCAGATGGCTCGCCAAACAGTCATTATTTGGAGTTTTGCTGCATGCCGATAATAGTAGATCTTCTAGCCGCCTAGGACGCTCCCAGGGTGCACCAAGGAAGGGTAGATCTACTGTCACACCCCTTTAAATATAGAATAATGTTATATTAGAATTTGAGGAATATATATATACCAAAAAATAAGACCAACTTTCAATTTAAAATTCACGGGGCTTGTGGAATTTCAATTTTTTTTTTCTTTTTCAGGTTGCTGCACTGTCCTTGACATCTGTGTGAAATGTAACGCCAAAATATTCATGAGTGTTTAAGTTACGCTTGGCTTTGTGAGACGCTAAAACTGATTCCGCCGATTTTTGAAATGTCTCAATTCCTTGAGGAAAGAACTTGCATTCAATTTTGTTTGCGGAAAGGTATAGAATGTTGCAGAAAGCATTCGGTGAGCATTCCTATATCGGAAAGAAATGTTTAGAAGAGATAAACAGTACAAAGAAGGCAGAGAATGCGTTGTAGACGAAGAGTCAACCGACCTCAACCGACGAAGGTCATGTCCAAAAAATTAAAGATCTGGTGTTGCAAACCGTCGATTTACAATTAGAGACCTTGCAGATGCTGTTGGAATTTCAAAAATATCGGTCATTTTTATTTTGGGCCTTAAACGTGTCAAATTTCGATTGGTACTGGAAACACTAAAATGCGCCGGGTCACACTGCATTGATTCTTTGTGACTTTTTCGTCAAAACTGAAACCCATATCGTTCCACAACCACCGTATTCACACCGTGCAACTTCTGGCTATTCCCTAAACTCAAAAGACCATTCCGGGAACACCTTTTTGAGTCGATTGAAGAGATTCAACGTGAATCGCCGTGTGCTCTGAAGGCCATCCCTGCCGATGACTTTTTAGCGTGCATTGAGGATTGGAAAAAAAGTTGGCATAAGTGCATTGTGCCCGGAGGGAATTACTTTGAAGGCGATTAAATAAATTTGGAAAAATAAATAAAGAGTGAAAAAAAATTATTATTGAAAAATTATTATTAAATTATGTATTGAAAAAAATAAATAATTGGTCTTACTTTTTGGGATTTGAAATTAATAAAAATATTTTACGGTAAAAAATGATAAATTTTCTGTAGTAAATAACAATATGATACATGACCTAACAGATCTCCTGTTAGAAAAAATACAAAGTTTGGAACTTTCAACTTTAACATGGTTCCGAATTAATTAATTGTAATTAACAAAAACATAACGTATCAACGTCGTCAATACACATGCACATTTTAAAAATAATATGTTCAGTTAGAATTTCAAACTATGAACCGTATGAACAGACAAAAACATTTTTAAAAAATTTTAAATAATATCACTGTGTCGAATTAGAAAATATATAAAAATGAATAAAAAAATTATTAAAAAAATAGCCATTCATTTCTGGATAAGTTCAGCAATAAAAAAAAAAAACTATTTTTTAAAATATATTTTTCTTCCATGATCATGACATTTACTATAAATTTATTTTTTTAAGATTTTAAGGTAAAAATAAATAAATAAATAAAATCTCGTCCGTCTGGGTTTGATTAAAGACGGGTCAATTATAATTTTATGCTATCGAGAAAATAATTAAAACTATATAGTTCATTTATTATTAAAAATCTAAAGTATATTTATTTATAAATTAATTTAAAAAAATGACTTTCGCTCAAAACTTTTATCTATTTTATATTATACTATTTTTTGTTGTCTTTTTCTTCATGCAATTCTAAAGCAAGTTATTTATCTGCGCCAGTATGCAATTAACAGTCCGTCTGTCTAATCCTCAGTGTCCTGCAGCGCGAGAAGGACACGCCATGAGCAATCTACTCATGGATGGAGAGAAAAGGGGCAGCTTTTGTTGTGATGGAGCACCCGTAGGTAGAAGTCTGACTTGACTCCACGTTGCTGAAGGAGGAGGGCGGTGCTTTCCGGGAGGACTTTAGGAGGGAACTACCCGCATTTGATTGCGCATTGCAAAAAAATCGAAAACTCCCACCAGCTGTCCGACTAATGACGTACCTGATGGCCGAGTGGCTAGCGCACTGGTGCTCTGTGCCACAGCTTTCGGGTTCGAATCCCGGCGGTGTCATGCATGTTTGTAGTGATTCGGAATCCACTTTAAGCTGTACGTCCCAGTCTCATATCACCATAGAGCATCACGGAGCCCAATCACAATTCTCTCACCCACATCCTTCCCAAACTGTAAATGGACAACTAAGCTCTAGGCACAGTGATGTGGTGTGGTGTGGTGATAGTAGTAGTCCGACTAATGAAGCAAGATGTTGAACATCCCAAACGCCCTCGATCCTCCTCGTTTTTTTTTTTTATTTATTATTATTATTATTAAACAGAGTCTACGACAAAAGCCTATAGTGGACGGAACCTCAGCCCTAATGCTCACTAGCGGCGCTCGTTACCACTGATCCCCGAGTCGGACCCTCAAGCATTTAAAATATATTACATTTTCAAATTTTTTCGAAATACTCTAAACACATGGTCGTAATTTCCATGTACACACATGTACGTAATGCATTTATTGCATCTCCAGTTATCTCTTTCGAGATGAATATTTTTTTAAATAAAATATATTTATTCCTTTTTTCTCATCTAAAAGGAGGAGAGTAGTGAATTCCGGGAGGACTATCAAAGGGAAACTACCCCGCATATGCGTATCGTATGGGAAAAAAATCATAAAGTAAAGGATTTACAATTTCATTTCATTTTAAAATTTCATTATTAGTAATATTACTATTAATATAATTTTTTATTTAACTTGCTCATAATGTTTGTTGCTATGTTCAAAATTTTGATATCTATTTTTCAACTATTGTCTAATAAGCTATTGAGTATAAATTAGATAATACGTAAAAAATAGATAAATTAGCTAAAAAAATAATTAATTTCGCATTTAGCAGTCACTGTGAGTTGCTTTAGTTCCAAAGAGACGATTTACAAGGTAAATTTTTTTCTGATTTCCCTTGTAAACAAATGTGATTTGCGCATTTCCGGATCCAATTTCAAGTTTGGATTTGCTCTATGTCCGTTAATCGAATTTTGCGTAATAAGGAAACTTTGTCATAAAAGCATACAAAGAAAAAAAAAAGCCCCAAAAGACATGTACATTATACGAGTCCTTGGTGGTTACCATAGAAACGGATTGTCTCAATTGGTTGCAAGGGTAGAAAGCTAGCAATTCATAAGAAATATGCATTTATTTATTCATTGCTTCTTTAAAATCAGTGATGTTGATTCCAACCTTAACACCGAAACAGCAGCGTATTGGAGAAAAGAACTACATCATTTATCTATAACAGGGGTGGCCAACCCAAATGATCTTGCGGGCCGCTTTGGAAATGCATCTTAACTCCGCGGGCCGCATATAAAATCATATATCCCCCTATTAGATTTAGATCCATTACAGACATTTTTTTGGAGTGAAAAATTGAAATATAATGAGTTGTTATTTTTGTGTTGACTATTATTCTTACATGTGAACATAGATAATATAATAATAATGATACTAAACGCACATTGTAAAGAAATAGTTAACACTCAAAATGAAATATAAAAAACATAATCGAAATAAAAAAAATTGAAATCATTAAAAAATATTTAATTTGTTGGGGCGATATGTGTGTTTCTCCACTCTTTCACTCAGCTTTTGCAAATCGATCTCCATTTGGGTATTTGCACATCGTAATGGGTGTTGCAGCGTTAATCCGTTATGTTTGAGTGTGTTTTGTGTTGGATCAATTTCGTTTTAAAAAAGAAAAAGTTCGCAGGTGTAAATTGAACCGTAAGCGTTAATAACTTCAACTGAGAGTCTGATTTGATATGCTATTAATAATCAACTGTGCGTATCTAGAGATGGTCACTGAGGTCACTTAAAATGAATCGTGGAACCTGTTATAGTAGATGTTCCAAGATGCGCTCATCATTAGTTTGCAGAATATAATTGAATTATTCTGCGAACTCCTAACTGTAAACTCATAAATGTTGTTGTTCTAATGCAGCTGACAATATAGAGACGGTCAATCTTTATGCCATAAGCAAGGGCTGCACCGCTGTTACTCATTTAGCCCTATCCATGGGGGCATGTGTAGCTTGAAGATTTAAGACGCGAGTAACAGTACCCCCTCAAAGGCTCTACGATCATATTAGGATTACGGTTTAAAGTGGATTCCGAGTCCCTACAAACATTCGTAGCACTTCCGGGATTTGAACCTGAAACCTGTGGTACCGAGCGCTAGTCACTCGGCTATCAGGTCCCATAAACTCATCAAGTTTTTGCATACCGTACGTTAGTTACCGTAGGACGTCCGTTAGCTTTGTCTCCCTAGCGCGCATGCTCATAGGAAACATAATTTCCTATGAGCATGCGCGCTGGGGAGAAAAAGCTAACGGACGTCCTACGGTAACCAACGTACGGTATGCAAAAACTCTCTAATATCTGTCATACATTCGCAAGAACATTATTTTAAAATCAAAGTCAATTTTTCCCTCATCATTTCTACTGTTTAGATGCACACACAATGTACATTTTTAGTACATTGGTTTTCACTACTTTGGCCATTCTAAAATAAATATATTTTGTAAAAGTGCAATAAACCCCGCGGGCCGGAAAAATATTCAAGGCGGTCCTCGGGTTGGCCATCCCTAATCAATATATTAGGATGGATATGTACCGGTCTGTTTAGCCCACGTGTGCAGAAGATGACCGTAGAGCGACAAACCAAACCAAACCTCTTTCGTTCCCCACCCCCGCGCAGATCTCGGTCGTGATTGGCTGTCGATTGCACCGCCACCTAGCAGGTCGTAAAAGTTATAACTACGCGATCAGTATGCCCTCGAAGTCTAAGCGCGTTCGAACGTGTTTTGCGGATATCTTGAAAAAATTATTCATTTTTTTTTTATCCAAATTGCACGATTTAACTCTCAGAGATCAATTATCAGAGATGTCTGACCATAAAATGGAGGAATCACTTCATAAATTCGTAAGTTTTAATTGTTATTATTATTATTTTTTCATGTTCGTTCGATTTAAACGGGTTATTTCATTTCTTTGTATTTTGGTCTCATATCTAGTATAATTTTATCAATTTAATTTACCTTCTATAATAATACAAACTGAAACGTACTATTTATATTTACCTTATGGAGATAATATTTCATTATTGTTTATCTATTTTAAATATTATTTTGAATTCATATTTTCAAATATTATTGATTTGATGTCTCATTCGGTATTTGACCGATTTTTTAGATTTATTGAAAGCCTTTGATTATTAATTTTAAAATTAGTAAGAATATAAAATTTATTATAGTCTTTTTTGCCATTTATTTATTATTTTTTTCTATGAAATATTTATTTATTTATAAAATTTCCATTTGTATTTTTTAAAAGAAAGTGATCATTTCGTATTTTCAAAAAATTAATCAATTCATATGAATGAATATTTTAGTTTCCAAAATCAATCTTTATTATTTTTGATTTTATGTATTATGAATTAGATTAATATTATGTATCTTTATACATTAAATATAAATTTTATGCATTCAATATAAATTTTATGTAGTTAATTAAAAAAATTTATAGATTATTTACAATATGAATTTTTTATGCATTCAGTATAACTTTTTTTTTTTTGTATTTAATGTAAGTTTGCGTCGATTAAAAAAATTTATTATTTTTCAACAAATTAATCAATTCGTATTTTTTATTTTTTTAGAAAGTTAATGAATATTTTAGTTGTCAAAATCAATCTTTATATTATTTTTGATTTTGTGTATTATGAATTAGATTTATATTATGTATTTTTTATACATTCAATATAAATTTTATGTAGTTAATTAAAAAATGTTATAGATTATATACAATATAAATTTTATATGTATTCAATATATTTGCTTATGTATTCAATATAAATTTGCGTTTATTAAATTTTTGTCTCTTAATAAAAGTAATCTCTTAATAAAGTAAAATTGTTAAATAAAATATATTTTCCTTAAAATTTTTACATTTTATTTAACATGTACTTTAAAAAGTATTGTAAAAATATAGAGAAAGTACTAAAAATTAGTTTCAATATATTATATCGCAATAAATAGATACCTTATTTCATTGATACTTGTCATGGTTATATAAATTATAATAAAAGATTCATATAAATTTAATTACACTATTCTTAGGTTCTTTTTACTGGTTTTCATAAATCCTTACAAATGATTAACTATTTTTGTTATATTTTTGTTATTTCGGAAATCAAATATTTCAGTACTTTCAAATAATTTTAAATTATTCAGACTTTTAAAAATAATTATAATATATATATTATTAAAAGACTTTAATTATTAATTTTAAAATTTGTAAGAATATAAAATTTATTAGTCTTTTTTATTTTCCTTTTATTTATTATATTTTTTCCTATGAAATATTTATTATTTATTTATAAAATATTAATTTGTATTTAAAAAAAAAACGATCATTTCGTATTTTCAAAAAATTATTCAGTTGGTATTTTCATTTATTTAGAAAGTTGATGAATATTTTAGTTTTTAAAATCAACCATTTTATTATTTTTGATTTTATGTATTGTGAATTAGATTAATATTATGCATCTTTTTATATATTCAATGTAAATTTTATACATTCAATATAAAGTTTATGTATTCAATATAATTTTTTGTGTATTTAATATAATTTATATATTCAATATAAATTTGCTCTTATATTTCTTAATAAGTACTAAGAAAAAGTAAACTTAATTACAAGTGATTTTCAAAGTAAAAATGTTAAATAAGATATATTTTCCTTAAAATTTCTACATTTTATTTGATATGCACGATCAAAAGTATTGTATAAATACTATATAAATAGTATACATAAAATAATAGAAATTAATTTCAATATATTATATAGCAATAAATAAAAAGTTTCTTCTATTAATACTTACATAAATTGTCAGAAAAGATTCTAATACATTTTATTAAGCTAAGTATTCTTATAGTTTTTTTTTACTGGTTTTCATAGATTCTTTACAAATAATAAACTATTTTTGTGATATTTTTTTTATTTCGTTTATTTTTTTAAAGATATTTTTTTTAATTGTTGTTCAGATATTTTAAAATAAAAAATATATATAATTCTGTTTAGCCGTCGTGTGCACAAGGTGGCCGTAGAGCGAGAAACCAAACCAAATCTCTGATAATGTACCATATGTTTCTTTAGAAATAATGTTTTGGGTCGAAAGAAGTTAGAAATAATGGGGGTCGATTTGGCTCTGTTCTCTCTCCTTTCGGTCTGTTTACGTTCTCTCCCATTTCTTCTTCTCCCAAATGGAAAGAAGATTTATGTGCTTATTTTTATTTCCTTTCCACCGGAGAAGCCTTAAATGAGCATTGGGGTGTCAGTGATTTTAGAGTTTCATTTCATAAAACATAAATTTGATAATTAAAAAAGGTTGTTTTTTTTTTTTAAATATATTTACTTTCGAAATGACCATGCATGTCCTAATTTTGTAGAATGACTGTCGTTGCAAATAATTAGTACTGTAGATATAAAGTACATTTGGAGCTTTGATTTTATTATAGCTGTACATTGTAGAACATCAATCATCTTATAACATAAAAAATCATAATTGTACCATTTCAACTACGACTAATTTTATGAAAATGTCTTCATCTGAAATGTAGTTGTAAGTTATCATTTAAAAACATGTAAGGTTAACGCTACATATACCATGTAGATAAATGTTTGTCTGATATAAATTTCTGTGACAGAAGATATTTATTTTTTTATTTACTTATTATTATTATGACTTATCGAGTTTTAAATATTTTTCATTTACAATAATTCATATTGAATTTGATTTCATTCTTCAATTTCTTTTTTCATTAATAAGGAAATTGAAATTGAAGCTACTTTTCTTTTTTCTAAGATATGTCTTATTAAAAAAAAAAAATTCCCTGCTCAAAAATAAATCTAATTTTAGGATGCTCTGAAATTTTTCTCATATTTATCATAGCGAACAGTTTTAAATTGTCTATTCTTGCTATTTATTGCTACTTTCGCTAAAAGGCGTAAAAGATATTTCTTTTGTATTAGTTAAGCAGTTTTTCTTTCTGCGTACGTATTATTAAACAAGTAATATAAAAATAAAAAAATTTTAAAGTCAATTCCTACTTTTTTTTCACTCTGTTGCAAAAAATCTTTTTTAAATAATTTTCATGCATTTTTTTTAGTTTATCTGGCGCCATCTATTGGTCGATATATGCAACTTAAATCTAAAAAAATCCAAAAATTAATTATTTGAATTTAATTAACGAATTAATATTTGAAAAAACTGTATTAACATTAAGTGTCATAACAAGTTAAAAAAAATGTATTTTAAGTTGAGTGGATGAATAAAAAGTATTTTATGAACGATTGAATATTTGAACAAGATATATATGTGGAGAGTGTGAGCTAATAGAAGGAATTGAATAAAATATTGTTTTTTAATTACTTTTCCATATTGGCACGCGGTCCGCATTTTAGAGACAGGCCCAGTGTTCGTCTCTTAAAAAGTATTGCAGATTTGAAGTAGAAAAAATAAACCCCGTTATCTCTCCTTACCCGCGATCTTCAGCCCTCTTCCGAAAGGTCACAAATCTTTTGATATGCGTTTAAAAAACTGACTGCAGACCGAGCGGTAGTTCTTCTTCCTCGAAAATTGACAAACAAAATTGCTGTTCCTATTTTCATCTGAACTGGTGCTGAAAACTTTCCGTGCTCAATGCTCAGCTTAGCGTAATTAAGTCCTTGTGATATGGCCTTTTTGATGCAATTTGCGTGACGCTGAATCTACTATATTGCGATCAATTTTCACCTAATTACATAAAAATCATGTATATAATAATATATTAAATAAAAATATTAGATTCAAAAAACTAGTTCCCCATTTTAACAATGTATTGACTGGCATTAGAATCATTATAACCAGCATTAAAAGGACATTCTTTTATAAGCGTTCTAGATAACGATGAATCTACTACAGTTAACTGTAAATTTTATCTATAATGAATATTGGTCAATTACTTTTAGCTGCCAAATGATTTTTTTTTCAACATCAGTTCAAAATTATCAAATTTTTTTTCTTTCATGGAATTAATCTTTCGAAATTATCAAATCGTTTTTCATGGAATTGATCTTTCAAAATGTATTTTTCTTATGCTCATGTTATACCTCGCACATACCTCTAAGGGGTGATGAGAAAAAAACAATCACTTCCACGAGAATTAAGAGTAACTGCCCAGCATTTGCGTATTGTAAGGGAGAAAAACCTGGAAAACTCCCACCAAGTAGGCTGACTATCGATGTGAGATGTCACAATCACCATCGAATTTCTTCATTTCTAAGGGCAGTGATTATGACAAGGCCATTAGCGGATTCGAACTTCAGGCCTCTTGCACGTTAGCTGCTCAGATTACCATTGAGCTACGAGTACGGCTACCTTCCAATTTGTTGGCAAGAATTTGTATTCATTTAATTAAGAATTGTATTTCCTTTGGTAACACTAAATCGCATACAGTTACTGCTGTTTTATAAATTACTGGCTTTAGAGCTAATACGTCTGAATTATTAAAACATCACTGATATTTTCCTTCGCAATCAGAAATAGTTCCAAACAGAAAATAGTACCGATTAGGGCCTCTCTTGATTCAGCGTGGTTTATGAGTAGAAACTGAATTGTTTCTTTAAATAATAGAGAGTTTTTGCATACCGTATTTTTATAATACGGTATTTTTTTTCTCCCTAGCGCGCATGCTCATAGGTAACATTATTACAGATACGCATGCGCAATTTCCTATGAACATGCGCGCTAAGGAGAAAAAAATACCGTATTATTTCTTTTTCTTTCTAATGCAGCTGGCAAACACTTAGACAGTTTGGTCTTGGATGCCTTAAGGCAAGCGCTGCACAAACGTTACTCACTTTGCATGACCCAGGGGGCGCGTGTCACTTGAAGATAAGCCACGGACGCGGAGTAACAATGCCCCCGCAACGCTCTACGATCCTATGAGACCGGGACCTACGGTTTAAAGTGGATTCCAAACCACTACCAACATGCGTGGCACCGCCGGGACTCGAACCCGAAACCTGTGGTACCGAGCGCCAGAGAGGTAATTTGAGCTTCTCTAGTACTTTTAAGATGGCATGTGCAATGGACCCCTAATTATTTCTTCACTCTTAATCATTTTTATTTTAAAAATCTAGCCACTGGGCCATTCAGGCCCCAAAAATACCGTATTATAAAAATACGGTATGCTAAAAACTCTCTAATAATACGAAACGTTTTAGCTGTCAAATTTATTTAAAGTTGAAAAGATAGCACTTGCACAACTGTAAACGTAATCATATTTAGAACTTCTGCCTGGTACTTCTCACTCAACACTTCCCTCCCTTTTTCTTCCTTCTTGGAATCCCTCTGTACCAAACTCTAACGTAAGTCACAACCTTGAACTCTTTTCCCGTTCTGATTCCTCCGCACGTGGTCCGCTACATAGTTCCCGTTGGAATTCATGGTGGATCCTTGTTCAATTCCTCCTGTTAGCGCACACTCTCCCTATATATATCTTGTTCAAATTTTCAATCGTTCATAAATTACTTTTTATTCATCCACTCGAGTTCAAATACATTTTTTTGAACTTGTAGTGGATGAGCACTTGATGTTAATACAATTTTTTCAAATACTAATTCATCAATTAAATTTAATTAATTTTAGTTTTTTTTAGATTTAAGTTGCAATGGAATTCATGGGAATTAACTTTTATTTAAGGAATTAACTTTTTCTTTTTCTTTTCACTGGCAACTGGCGTACCGTTTACGGAGTACCAACAGGGGGAAATACCCCTTAAACCTCCTTATCTTAATTCATAGATATGCTTTAAATTTTTAATTGGCTGGTTAGTATATAAATAAAAGGTAAAGTTTCTAAAAATTCAAATTAAAGTGGTACTCAAAAAATTAAAAAATACTAATGATAAAAAAAAGTAAAATACAAAATAAAAGAAGTTAAAAGTTAAGTTTTAAGATCGGTACAATTATGGACCCGTTGTCGATGCCGTAATACTATTGAAAAACGTAAACATACAAGAATACAATACGGTGAAAGGGTTATGCTGAACGGTGAGAGCCAATGAAATGATCTGAAAAGCAAAATGTAAATAATCCCCCCCCAAAAAAAAAAAAAAACGCCGATCTCAGAACCGAAGTTCTTTTTATTATTTTTATAATTTTTTAAGCATTTTTATTTTTATTTTATATTTTTTATTTCTAATCCTTGAGCCTGAATGGCCGAGTGTCTAGCGCTCTAGTGTCTAGCTCCCACAGGTTTCGGGTTTGAGTCCCGGCGGTGCCATGGATGTTTGTAGTGGTTCGGAATCCACTTTGAGCCGTAGGTCCCGGTCTACTATGACTGTATGAGCGTCACGGAGCAGAAGTCAGACTTCTACCTTCGGGTGCTCCATCAGAACAGAAGCTGCACCCCTCTCCCCTCCTTCCATGAGGGATACGACAACGACAACAACAACAACATTTCTAATCCTTTTGTTTTCCTTACAAAAAAAGGGAGTAAAAGTGTACAATAAAAATCTAACTTAATTACTAGTCGGAAAGTTATCAATAATTTAGAGCACAATTTTCTTTTCAACAACAAAATATAATAAAAAAAAATAATAACTAAATAATAAAATTAAAACTCTATTACTCTTGTAGTTTTTACTTCCTTTTTATTCCTACTTCCTTTTGTTTTTCTATTGTGAATTTTTAGTTAAATAATTGGGCAGTGCAGCGTAAAACCACTGTTCCTCGTCTTCCAAGCCATTTCAGTTACCAGACAGGATCAAGTGGCAGCTGTTTTATAACAAAGAAGAAGATGGTGGATCCTTATTAACATTTACGAATCTTCTGATCAATAATACTGTATAATTAATCCGTCCATTTTGATAAAAAAAAAAAACGGCCAAGGGTAATTGAATTTATGAACTCTCTGTCCTTAGAATCAATCTGAAACTAGGAACTCAAAGGAGCCTATATACCCATGCCATGTTTTCGAAATTCTTCCAGTGCTATGTAGATTTACGAGACCTCATTATGACCTTGATGCACGATATCTTATTTAGGTAAGTTAAGGAAAATAAACTTTTCACTTAATTTTTGCAAATTATTATAGAATTAACTTGTTAAAAATTGTGCTGCTCAAACTTTTTTAGCATCACTGTCCCTCCGCACTATAGTATTTCTCGGTGTACTGTATATTTGGGGTTCACTTTTCACAAATAATCACTCACAATGCAAACAAACAATCTTATTATTACACTGCTCTTAATAGCCACAGTCACTCGCTGCCATGCTAATTCACTCTCGCAGAACACACACAAAACACTAACACTAACTTTTTTTTATCTCTAATTCAGAGCTAATACGTCTGAATTATTAATGCATGCGCACAGGCATGAACATACCGCCCGGTGTTGACATGTTTACATTCAACCACTTTGAGTGTTCAAATATTTATGAAATTCTCAAATTATTCACTATATACACTGATCACACAAGAAATACACAATATAAAAATAAATTTTCCTAAAAAATATTCACAAAATACACTGATCACAAAAAATACACAATATTCAAAAAATAAAAAACAATTTTCTTTATTAATACTAGGCAAAGGTATGACGTTAATTACTGGCCTTTTATACATGCCATCATTTTAAAGGACAGTAATTAACATTTATAACTGACATCCCCTTTTAATGATATCTACTTTACCCTTAGACCATTTAGGCCTGTTTAATAGCTTGTTTAAATATCCCGTAGAGAATTTTTTTCGGCGTCCAATCATTTTCTGAACCAATTGCGATCGGCTCAATCAATTCATAGGAGTTTCACTAAAATTAGGTTCAGGCAATGCAACTGAAGATGAACCAATTAAAAAATGGGCGGAAGTTAATGCTTTAACATCATTTGGATCACTTGAAAGAGGGCAAAGGGGTCTAGAATTAAGAATTGCCTCAATTTGAACAATAAGAGTAAAAAAATAAGTTAATTTTTTCATAATTTCATTTATGTGGCCTATTTCTTCATATTTACGTAAAAGGTCTTTTTGTAACAATAAATAGTCGGGATCTTTTATGAATCGTCTCCATAAGGAATCTAACCTTTTTAGCGAAATATCTCTGGATTTTCCCAAACACTTAGGATCTTCTTTAAGGGGCATTTTAACCGCATATTTCACTTCTTTATCTCTATAAAAATTATTCTTATAATGTTCTTCACATATCGGAATTTTTTATTTTATGTCCATTTCTATGTTTTCTATTTCCCAGAAAGATTTAATAGTTTTATCTAACTGCTCATATTTGTTTCTAATTAATACCCAATTATTGTTCTCATTTAAATCTCTAGGAACACTCCCGTAAATAAAATATCAGAAGTATGAACTTTGTAAACCTAAGCTAGATTCAGGGGCAATATTTGTTGTGGGGCCTGATGGCCGAGTGACTAGCGCTCGATGTCACAGGTTTCGGGTTCGAGTCCGGCGGTGCCATGGATGCTTGTAGTGATTCGGAATCTACTTTAAACTGTAGATCCCGGTCTAATATAACTGTTGTTCGTAGGGCTGACAATCCTACACCGCAAAAAGAAAACATCTCCTGTCTCGAAATCAGCCAGTAGACCGACCACCTTGGCCCACCATTTGGGCTGTTGCGCCAATGATAAAGATGATATTTGTTCTGATTTCAGAAAGATTATAAAAAATCCTCTGCTCTTATTAAAATATCTATTCTAACTGGAATGTTAAATTGTTGTTCAGCTAACTCAATATTACTCAAATCATACATATGAACTTTTAATATTTTACTAGGAGTTACATTAGTAATTCGAGGAAGTAGTTATCAAAAACTTGAACTCTCTTTCGTAACTATTTGACTTATTTTTTAATTTAACAGTAGCTTGCGTTTTAATATTTAAAGTCGCATCATTTAATCCCGATACCACTAGATTGGTTGTTTCTTTCTTTAAATTAAGTCTATCAGCACATTCTCTAGTTATAAAACAGGCCATTGATCCTTGATCTAAGAGCGCTTCGTATGAATTTTCTGAATTATTACCTAAATAACATTTAGCTGTGCTCAATAGAACCGTTTTGGATCCACTTGACATATAACTGGTAGCTGCAAATAATTTATTACTATTTCGAGAAGTGCGTTCTCCGTCGTGGTATAAACTCTTGAGCGACGGGGAAAAACGAGGTATTGGAACTGATTTCATTACTTTCTTGCTTATACAACTCATCAGGAGAAATTACGTTTATATTCTCTGCGCTTTTGCGTGGGTAGTGTAAACTTTTATGATGCTTACGCTTACAAAAACAAGATACTTTTGATTTGCAGTAGAAACTGAACAATTAATCTGTTAGACAGAGACGTTAGTCTAAAGACTGTTAACGTTAGTCTGTACACAGTTACAGCACATATAGTTTTGTTTTACGAGCTCAATTCAGTCAGCCTTTACAGTTTACCGGAGTACCTTGTGCCCAGGGGGCCTTAAACTCCTATCTGGTCAAAACGAGTACATGGCGATAAGTAGGAGAAACGTGGTTATCAAAAAACAGGAAATAAGTAGTTAAGGAAAATGTCCCCGGATGAAAAATTTTAAAAAGAAAATTGAAATAAAAATAAAAACAATACCAAAAATTAAAAAAAATTATTAAGTAAAAATAAATTGAATACAATAATTAAGTAATTAAAGAAATAATAATAATAATATAAAACAGTAAAATGGAATAATATATAACAGTAAAATAGCAAATTAAAAAGAGATTCCACTGGAGGATAGGGTAACCGCTGCTAGAAATGATGACGAAAGAACGTCTAGGAACTTAGTAAATTGTAAAGAACCGCCCTGGGGCGTTTAGCATTTTCCGGCAGAGTAAAATCGCATCACGGGAGATTAAGAATTTCATCATTCGGAATATGTTCAAGATTTACGTAGAATTTTTTAGCAAGCTTGAGCAATAAGCTCAATTCTCTCATTCATTGACATCTTTAAATAATTTGGTCAACTTGAAATATGGTGATTTTTTAGCACATAAAACACAATTTGAATCTTTTATGTCCGAAATAAAAACTCTTGACACAAGTTTAGAATTTTTAAAATTAGTTTTTACTCATTTGGTAGCTACCTGTGCTTTCGTAATTTCGTAATAAATATCGCATTCTTCAGCTAGTTTTATTGGGGGGAACCAACTATCTGCTTGTCTTATGCTTATGTGAGCTGCGACTTCTCTATCTAAAATTTGAAATAATTTATCGGAAACTATCAATTGTTTTAATGTTTCTTATTCGTTGCAGACTTTCGGAGTGTATAAACCTGGAATAAATAGGGTTCTTGTCGATTGGTGTAAGCTAGGAATGGGCCAACTCCTGCCCGCCGGAAGGTTCTATCCGGTCCGCGGATAGAATTTTAATTTGCCGGTCCGAGGCAAATTAAAAGAAATATAATATTTATCCATTTCCTTTTCTATTTTGATTAAATATTATTTTTTTTCCAAAGGACTGATGATCTTTTTACTTTTTCTATTTTTGTTTTACAAAACATAAATCGACGGAAATAGCACACGGAATAGCACAGACAGCTTTTCAATCAGTAAAGTGTTAAAAGCGCAAGTTCTTTGTTAGAGCTGTAGATTGACGCCTGTGGAAAAAAGACGAATGAATGATCGTTAGAGGGCGCTGTGACGCCAAGTTAATTGGGCGAAAGAAGTGCAAGTTTGAGAGCGTGTTTAGATAGCAAGAGAGAGATACGTGATCTTTGAAGTGTGAGAGGTTTTTAGAGAGAATTTACGGTTTAGGGCATTAATATTAAGTTTGTAAATATTGTACAAAGTTTTAATTATTCCTAGTATGTGTTATAAAATAATCAAGAATTAATTCAAGAGATCTGATTTATTTGAACCACCGACAACTTAATAACATTTGTGAACAACTAAACGAACCCGGAAGTTTGGGGAATTCATTTCTTCTGCAGTGTTTTCGTCATAGTGTTTTGGTGCATAACGGCCGCAAAGAGGCCTAAAAAGGTAGTGTGTGTTTTAAAGTGATTTCAAGATTTAGAAGAGGGGTGAGTAGATTTTTTATTTACTAATTGACTATCATTGATGTAGACTTGGGCGCTTGCAAAAGACGGATTCCAGCCGAAACCCCAATTTATGTAGGGTTACACCGGTTTCAACTGATGCATTCCGGCTGAACCTACAGTTTTGTTAGACTTCTCCTCCAGTCTAAACAAAGCTGAACTTTTGAAGTGGGTGTCTAGGGGTGTTTGACATGCAAAACGCAGTAACGGGACGTTACTTTAAATGAAGCCATTTATTATGATATTTTACAATGATATTTACATCAACAATTAATTAAAGGACAACACCGTCCATTCTCTCGCTGCTTGACGCAGCGTCCCATCCGTTCTTCTTTCTTCATCTACGGAGATCTTGCCCCTTCTCGTGGGGTCAGAGTTCAAAGTTCAATACACCCCCACGTTGTAAACAGCTCTGTCAAAGAGAAAACCGTAAGGTGTCGCTATCTGGTGATTACCAGACAATTAAATCCCACATTGATTGCTAGGAAAATGAGTGAAGCGGAGAAAGTACATCCTGAACCTATTGAAAAAAATAGGAGAATTAGAGGTTCATTAAGAACAAATGTTACAAAATTAATTAAGAAAATAGATGAGGAATTAGCAAGCGTAAACCCTAATTCTGACAGTTTACAAGAGTCGCTCACTATATTAATTGAGAGAGAACAGAAACTTGGGAATTTAGACGATATTATTATTTTTCAAAGCCCAGATGCAGTAATAGAAACTGAAATGGAACATTCTCTAGAATACAGTGAACAAATTATAAAATATAAGTCGCGAGTTAATAGATATTTGTGTGAATCGGTACAAGTCGGTAAAGACGAAATTAATAAAGTTCCTGTAGTTACTAGTGAAATCAAAAAGGATTGTAATTTGGAGAAGTCCCCCGAATTAATTTGGAGAAGTTTAACGGGGATATCTCGAGATTTCAAGAATTTTGGCCGCAATTCACATCTGTTATTCAAGATAATCATAATCTTAATGATATAGAAAAATTTAAGTATTTGAAGACCTTACTTACTGATTCAGCCTTAATTGCTATAAGTGGACTGCCCCTCACAGCGGACAATTATAAAAAGGCAATAGACATTTTAACTGATCGTTTCGGAAAAACAGATATATTAATTAGTACTCATATGAATGTTGTTCTTTCATTAGAGCCAGTTAGAAAATCTAGTGATGTTTCTACTTTAAGAAAATTGTACGATGAAATTATTATTCAAATTCGATGTCTCGAATCACTTAAAGTGGACATTAATTCTTATGGTAATTTGTTATTACCAATTTTATATAAGCGTATCCCAAATGATTTAGTATTGCGATTTAATCGCCAAAATTCCGAGAGTGAAGTTACAGTGACAAGTTTACTGTCCTGTATTAAGAAAGAAATAGAAGCGCGAGAAAAAACAGTTTGTTTTAATCAAGCAAAATTTACGAGAAGCGAAGATAAACGTTTTGAAAATTTTCATAAAAATTATGTTCCCCACAAAAGGAAAATATTTTCTGCATCATCACTAAATACCATAGTAGAGAAAAAAGTTTGCGACTTCTGTTCTCAAGACCACGAATCGAAAAACTGTCATTTGTCAATATCAGAGCGGCATAAATCATTATATGACCAATATAAATGAAAGAGGTGTTTGAAAAAGGGTCACAAGAAGCCACTCTGCAAAGCGAAATGGGTTAAATGTAAATTATGCAATTCACAATCTCATTTAGAATGCCTGTGTTACTCACATTCTGTGGTGCCACCCGAAAGCAAAAACAATCAAAGAGAAGTAGCATCGGAGACCAACGTTAGTTTCCTTTTTCCCGGAAACCAGAGTAAAGATATTCCTAAACAAACAATATACTATCAGACTTTGAGGGCACAAATTGTAAATAATAATTGTGCATATAATGTAAGAATAATTTGTGATTCAGCTTCTGAGAGATCTTATATTTGTGAATCCATAGCTGAAAGAGCTGGATTAAAAACCGTAGGGAAAGAGAAACTAAAAATCTTTACTTTCAGAACTAAAAAAAGAAAGCGCGTCTGCAATGAAGCTTCAGTATCAGAACTAAAAAGAAAGCGAATCACTTTGAAAAACTGCAACAGTGACCTAGTTATTACCCTTGAGGCATTGGCAACCAAAACCATCTGCGCATCTAAGATTTCTAGTCCATCTTCAAGAATAGTTGAATTACTACAGAATCAAGGATTTGAGTTATCAGATATATTAGGGGTTTTTTTGCATACCGTAGTTAGTGGGAGAGTAGATATATTAATTGGGAATGACTATCTAAGTGCTGTTTTGACAGGGAGAACGCATCGTTTAAACAAGTGCTTGATGTTATATGAATCGGTGTTTGGCTGGACTCTTAAGTGGGAGAGATGGCGAGTTTAATGAGCGGACTGTGGGAAAAGAATCAGCTGGGTTGTTTATTCGTAGTAGTAACGAAAGTGAGGAGAATTTATCGCAAGAGATTCGAGCTATGTGGGAGATTGAAAGTCTAGGGATTTGTGATTCTGAAAAAAGTGAAAGGGATAAGGAGGTCATTGAGCGGTTTGAAAAGAATTTAAAGTTTGTTGACAATAGACATGAGACCGGATTGTCATGGAACAGAGATGCAGGGGATTTAAGTGACAATTTTGATTTAGCAAGGAGGCAATTTAATAAAGTGCGGAGAGAGTTAAAAAATGAGACCTTTGTGAAAGAACAATTAATGGAAGTAATTAAATATCAAAAAGAACATAATATTATACAGGAGTGTGGAGAAAATGAAAAGGGGTATTTTATGCCTTTTCGAGCATTGGTACGCAAGGATAAATTGAGTACTCAAGTCCGAATGGTGTTTAATTGCAGTAGTTGTGAAAAGGGGAATTTGTCATTAAATGATTGTTTGGATCAAGGACCAAATTTAAATCCGAGTGTTTTAGATATCGTTCTTGGATTTCGAAAATTTAAGATAGGGTTTTGCGGTGATATTGAGGAGGCTTTTTAATGATTGGAATCGCAGAGGACGATAAAAAGTATTTGAAATTTTTGTGGTATCCCGATGACGATAGCGAGGAATTTAAAATTATGCAAATGAACCGAGTAGTGTTTGGGTGTAATTGTTCCCCATTCTTGCTGAGTGCCACCATTAAATATCATATAGGGAAGTATTCGGAAACGAATAAAAATTGTTTTGAGATGCTTAATGGTTGCTTGTACGCGGACGACTTGTGTCATGGTGCAGATGACGTCGAGTCAGCATTTAATCTGTCTTCAGACGCGGTATCTATTTTGAGTGATGCAAGTTTTAATTTAAGGAAGTTACACACCAATTCGAAACAGTTGCATGATTTGTGGATTCAGAATGGCCTTGTGTGAAGAAAATAGTTTTGAGAAAGATAATAAGTTGAAAGTGTTAGGGTTAGTTATCAAAACACAGGAAATAAGTAGTTAAGGAAAATGTCCCCGAATTCAAAATTTTAAGAAGAAAATGAATAATATAAAACAGTCAAATAGCAAAATAAAAAGAGATTCCACAGGAGGACAGGGTAACCGCTGCTAGAAATGATGACGAAAGGACGAGTTCGTCTAGGAACTTTGTAAATTGTAAAGAACCGCCCTGGGGCGTTTAACATTTTCCGGCATCGTAAAATCGTATCTCGGGAGATGACGAATTTCATCATTCGGAATATGTTCAAGAACAAGCATGTTTTCAGCAAGCATGAGCATAAAATTTTGAATAGAAGGGAGGGCAAGACTAGATGAACGATTGAAAATTTGAACAAGATATATGTTACGTCGAAACCCAGGTTCAACGCCCTATGTCCAGAACCTCAGGGAGGTCAACGCCCTATGTCCAGAAAAACATCCTGTCTGGCAGGGGGTGAGGGCCAGGGAGAGAGAAAGAATGTAAGTAAGGGAGTTGAACAACTGCGACCAAAGAGAATGGTCGTGTGGCAGTGCATCTTCGAGTATGATGGCTGCATAAATAAATGAGTTCAATAAGTGTAACCCCAGAGAGAGGTTGTGTGGTCAGTTCATCTTCGAGTTTGATGACTGCCTAAATAAAGGAGATTAATTATTTGCAGTCCATTATTATTATTATTATCTGTGTATGTGTCGAATATTATATGAGTTTATTTTTGTATTATTGAGCTGTCGAACAATATATATATATATATATATATATATATATAGGGAGAGTGTGAGCTAATAGAAGGAATTGAAAAGTTAATAAAAAAAATGATCACCGCCGTAATGAAAACCAGACATTCATTACAGAAAGCAACCGGGTAAGGCTAAATAACCTGAGTAGAGGGGAGTGCGGGAGGATTCGATTAATGCAGTCAAAACGAAACCAAAACCAGAGCGGGAAATGAGACCTTGAACTAAAAATAGCCCGCAGGAGTGGGTGAAAATGCAGAAAGAGGAAATAGTGATTTTAGCTATTGATGTTTAAAACAGATAGCGGTTTTTTGGGGGGAGAGATATATCATAGCTGTAATTTTGAAGAGAGAGTCTTCAGGTTCGAATCGTAGCGGTGGCATGGGTGTTTGTAAGTGGCTCAGAATCGACGTTAAATTGTAGGTCCCGGCTTAGTTAACCTGAAGTGTGCAGGAAAAGACTTTAGCGGCGAATCAAACCAAATCACACTCTAATAAAGTAAAGAGAAAACTCCATCCTTTCGGTCGAGTCCAACAGTTTTAATCCTTTTTATCACTTGATCAATGGTTTTGGCTTCACTTTCACACTGACTTAACTTCTAATTTTTGCGAGTTCTAATTCCATTTGAACTCGTTCTAATTATATCTATTTGACGTTGCTCCTCATTTTTTTCGATTCTCTGAAATAGTATTTGCAATATCTTATTCCCAATCTGGTCTATTTTTATAATTGCTGCTATTTTCAATCGCTCATGTAAACATGTGATAGCACCCGACTCGTGGCTCAGTAGCAACGTGCGCTGCTGGTGAGCATTAGGACTGTTCGACAACTCACTCACACAAATAAACTCAAATAATATTCGACACACACGAATAACACAAAGTGGACTGTATTAATTAATCTCCTTTAATTAGGCAGCCATCACACTCGAAGATGAACTGACCACACAACCTCTCCCTGGGGTTACACTTATTGAACTCCTTTATTTAGGCAGCCATCACACTCGAGGATGGACTAGCCACACGACCTTTCTCTTTGGTCACAGTTGTTCAACTCCCCTTTCTCACATTCCTTTCTCTCTCGTCATCTCACCCCCTGCCAGACACCCCCACAGACAGGATATTTACTGGACATAGGGCGTCGACTTCCCCTATGCACGAGGACCTGGGTTTCGACGCAACAAGTACAGAGCTTGAATCCACTGGCGGCTTTGGTGTAGACAGTGCTTCAAAAAACTAAGAGATTCA
Source organism: Caerostris darwini (assembly GCA_021605075.1). NCBI lineage: Eukaryota > Metazoa > Arthropoda > Arachnida > Araneae > Araneidae > Caerostris > Caerostris darwini. The sequence continues at coordinate 892,540 of BPLQ01013371.1, read as the reverse complement.
ATTGTGTTTGTGATGCTCAGTATCTTGTTTCGCTAGTCGTACTACCTGGTGGGAGTTTATCCCATACGATACGCAAATGCGGGGTTGTTTTCTCTAAAAGTTCTCTCGGAAGGCACTGCCCTCCTTGTTCAGAGAAAAATCAGATTTCTACTTATGGGTGTTCCGTCACAACAAAAGCTGCCCCCTCCTTCCCTCCCTTGAAAACACATGGGTTCTTGGGCTTGGTCTAGGTGGAATAAGAAACAACAAATCGACGACAGCTGACTTGGGAGAAACAATTACATTTATTTCTGAGGTAAGGATCTTTAAATCCTCTTTTCTTTTTCAATTCCTTCCATTAGCTCACACTCTCCCTATATATATCTTGTTCAAATTTTCAATCCTTAATATAATATACTTTTTATTCATCCACTCATGTTCAAGTACATTTTTTTTTAATTGTAGTGGGTGACACTTTATGTTAATACAGTTTTTTCAAATATTAATTCATTCATTAAATTTAATTAATATTCATTTTAGTGTGTTTTAGATTTAAGTTGCACATATCTATCAATAGATGGCGCCAGATGTAAGAGAAAAATTTCAACTTGAAATGAAAACCTTTCCTTTTTTCAATTCCTACTATTAGTTTATACTCTCCCTGTATATGTTTGTATATCTTGTTCAAATATTAATTCATTAATTAAATTTAATTAATAAAAAAGAAGGAATTGACTTAAAAATTTTTTTTATATTAATTGTTCCTTTTTTAAACCTGTTCATTGCACAAAAGGTTGAATATAGGGATCCTAAAAATTCCATTTACTTCTATCACAAAGTATTTACTTGACTGCACTCCGATCCACAGGTTCGAGCCTCAAACCTCCGGCTCAACAGGCCAATCACTTATGTGGAAGGCTCTTTTGAAATTTTTTTAAAGGCTGAGGCAACCTCTTAAACTTTAAATTCACTCAATTAACATAGAGGTCAAGAGTTAGTAATTTTTCTTTTATTTAAACAATTTATTCAGAAAGTTAAATTAAAATGGATGCATGTACTTTTCGTGAACCAATTCTTTTATTTTCGCTTTGTTTTGATTATCGTAACTTGCTTATTGTGATTAGCGGTCTGGCGCTCGGTGCCACAGGTTTCGGGTTCGAGTCCCAGCGGTGCCATGGATGCATTTAGTGGTTCGAAATCCACTTTAAAACCGTAAGTCTTGGTCTAATATGACTGTAGGTATTTAATGACTGGCATCTGGCGTACCGGTTATGGAGTACCAATGGCTATAAGACCCTCCTCATCTTCATTCATAGTATGGTACTTACGTATTAACGATACCTTGGCGACAGTTGCTCCAATGAAGAGCACACGCGCCAACCGCAGCTACAGATTTGGCGGTTTTTAAGTGGCGCCACTCTACACTTAAAATTTCTGTTCCAAATAATAAAATATATAAAACACTTCATTTAAAATCAAAACGCTTTCAAAATTCAAAACCCTTTCATCAATTTCCACAATGCAATCTGGTCCACATACCTTTTTTTTTTGGTTTATACATAGACACATAATTCACGCATGTAATTTTTCCAATCTATAACAGTTTCATCCGATAAATCAAGTTGCTTTTCACAAAATTTAATCGACGTCAACTCCTCGCACCAGCAGTATATGAATCTCAAAGCTGTACAAAATGGAATTCTGCTTCCCTCAAACCAGTTGTCTTTTTCTAACTCCCACACGATAAGCACACTGACTGAAATTGCATTTCCAAAACTTACGTTCACCAAAATAAAGTTTCATGTCATGGGAATTGGGACATTTTCGTTGTTTTGGTAAAATATTTCGCTCTTGAAAAAATAAAATTGCATCTTGTTCTGTTTCTGGCAAATCTCAAATACGCATTTTCGTAGCACTACAAAATGGCGTCAAACTCAGCAAATCTGCAGCTGTTAGATTGGCGCCACTTAAAAAACGCCAAATCTGTAGCTGTTAGATTGGTGACACTTAAAAACCGCCAAGGTATCGTTAATACGTAAGTACCCATAGTATTATTAAATTACAATTAATATTTGGCTGCTTTAAGTGTTAGTATGGTAAAAAATAATGTTTCTAAAAATTTTGAAATAGTACTCAGAAAAATAAAAAAAATACTTCATTTGAAAATAAAAGTAAAGTAAAAAAAAATGAAAAATAATTTAAAAATAAAACGAATTTAAGTTAAAAATTCGGTACAATTAGGGACCAGTTGAAGAAGCCAGAAAAAGTATTAAATTGCCGAAACGGGGAGTAACAGGTGTAGCATATCTGAAATAAAAGCATAAGTAAAAAAAAGGCAAAATTCTGAAATCTGATATTTCATTTATTTATTATTATTTTTTTTTTTTTTGTTAAATAATAAAGTTTTATCGTTTTATTTTCTACAGAGAAAAAAAAGAGGTAAAAAAGAAAAACTTAACGACGGTTATTAATCGTCAAAAAGAAGAAAAAAAAATGCACATCGTAGCGGAGAGTGGAAAAGGAGTTCGGTTAGAATTCGAACCCTCAACTGGTAGTTAATGAGTTGTAAATATTGTTGTGTGCTGTGATTGTATTTGAGAAACATTCGTTAGTAGCGTTAAATTCCGTGTGAATTAAAGTGTAATTGTGTAAAGGTGGTGGATTTTGTGAATTTTATATCTTGATTAATTAATAAATAATTGAATTATAGCAGTTTACTAGAAAGATTACTTTGATTTTTTAAATATTTCTTAATAAAATTCGTTAGGGAATGAATTTTGCTAAAGTAATTTAACTTTCATTTGAAATATTTCCGTTTATGAAGTAGAAATTGCAGTTTTCTAACAAAGGAATCTAACATATATTAAAACATTTTTAATTACAAAACTATAATACTCTATTTCAATTATCAGAGGTTAATAGGGACAACAATTGCAACCAGCTGAATGGCCGATTGGCTAGTACTCTGGCGCTAGGTACCACAAGTTTCGGGTTCGAGTCTTGGCGGTGTCATGGATGTTTGTAGTGGTTCGAAATACACTTTAAACCGTAGGTCCCGGTCTAATAGGATCACAGACCTTGCGGGGGTATTGTTACTCGCCTCCGTTGCTTATCTTCAAGTGACACGCGCCTCCTGGGTAGTTGTAAGTGAGTAACGTCGGTGCAGCGCTTGTCTTAGGGCATCGAAAATAATTGTCTAAGTGTTTGCCAGCTGCATTAGGAAAAAAAATTGTAAAATTTATTATACTAATGCATAAACAGAATTGACTGAACTGAATTGACCATTTAAAAATGCTTTGTTCATAGAGATTGAGTATTTGAATAAGTTTCATTTTCTTAAATAAATGAACACAAACATACTTAAAAAACTTCATCAATTGCTGATTTGATGATGTAGGTAAGAATTTCTAATTAATGATAGCTCCTCTAGTTTTTAAATTTTAATCATTTCAATACTTGTGAAGGAAACCAACACCCAGTGTCCTGCAGTGTTGGTTGGACATCCCATCAATAGTCTACTCAAGGATGGATTTGATTTGGTTTGTCGCTCTACAGTCATCGCACTCGAGAGCTAAACAGACCGGGACCTACAGTTTAAAGTGGATTTGGAACCACTCACAAACATCCATGGCACCGCCGGGATTCGAGCCTGAAACCTGTGTCACCGAGAGCCATAGATTTATTGGTGGAGGGAAATATGCTACCTCTATTACGATGGAGCACCCGTAGGTAGAAGTTTGACTTGGCTCCTTGTCGCTTTTACAGTCATATGAGACCGGGACCTACGGTTTAAAATGAATTCCGTACCACTACAAATATCTATGGCATCGCTGGGACTCCAACCTGAAACCTGTGGCACCGAGCGCCAGAGCTCTAGACACTTGACCATTCAGGCCCTTGCGAATATTAAATAGGCCTATTAATTAAGATAATAGAACATCTAAATTATAATCATTATTTTTTAAAAAAAGGGTCATTGGCAGCAATTGCAAATAATCCAAAATTTCAGTTGAGTGTTTCATTCGTAGAACTCATTCACCATTTATCAGATTCAGCGTAACCAAGGGTGCATATACCATAGTATTTGTATCTTCATAATGCCACCATAATTTTAAACGCCCCCGTTCTTCCTTCTCCAAATATAATGTCTAAGGAATACGTACCTTCAGATAAAAGGACTGATATTTCAACCTGCAGATATAACGGACTTATTTTTAGTATAGAAATGGATCGCCATCGCTTACCGAGTTTCGAACTTAAGCACCGTTACTTCGATAACACGACTGGCCATCTACCAGCCACCCCTATCCACTTTTAATAATAATGATAAAATAAATATGAATGGAAACGAACACCTTACGTACACAGACCATTTTTAAAATAATATTATATATATGTTTTTTTAAGTTAGTCTCTGAAAAACGTTGAAAAAATTGAGTCGTTCGTATGTTGCCTCATGAATGTATAACATTTTTTTTCTCACGAGAAGAGTTTTCGCATTTCATTCCCAGGAGAGAGGAATGTATGCTATTTGAAAAATATATAATAAACCCATCACTCAAATTGAACAGCAGACAAATAGTGTCGTAGGTAGCTATATTACATGCAATTAGTGTTTTGAACTAATAAGAACAACCTGTCACTCAAATATGATAGCAGATATTCTGTTTCATGTGTAATGAGGAAATTAGCGAATGTCTGTGCGTCCTTCACAGATAGAAACAACTACAGATTGAATATGGACTACACCATGAGTTGTTCCATCGTAATGAGTGATAGACCATGAGCTGAGAAATGTCTACTCCAATGAGAAGCGAGTGTAACTTAGACGAAGTAGTGTAGAAGCCCAGATTGTCTTAAAAGGAGATTTTTGGTGAAGAGGAGAAAGTTCTGCGACGAGTCAACCAGAAGTGATTTTTTTTCCCCTCTGTAGTGACTGAATAGGCCGGAGTTTTCCGCCTGTTTTCAAAGTGAGCCCCTCGTGTCTCCGTGCATCACGCCGTGTGATAGTTAAGGTTTGCCGCAGACCCGGTGTTTAAATTCGAGTCGAGAACTCTGAAAATCTCCGAACTTGGAGTGAACTGGACTTGCCTTTTTTACAAAGCTTGTTGGCAATGCAGCTGCCACCTGCTCCCAGGGCCTGATTTTCCTATAGGCTATAACTAGGCGAAGCCTAGGGCCTCATGATCAAAAGGGGCCTACATTCAAATTGTTAGAAAAATTCAGAAAAATAGATTCTGAACTTCCAGAAGAATTCTGTGTGAAAAAGTTCAGAAAGAAATTCTTCTAATCTACTATTTCGTTTTAAATGTATACTCGGATTGAATCAGTTCTTGAATAAAATAACTAATAACATAAAATTTAAAATGATATAGAATTTGATATTTTCTTTTTTGTGACCTGGATTTTGTTTGAATAAAGTTCCGTTTTTGGTTTAGTTTAAAACTTAAAATTCATAATTATTCATTCTTAAACTTTAAAGGCGAATTATTATGAAATAAATTTATCTGAATTGAATTTGCTTTAATCTTCAATGTATTGAATATATTTAATTTCATTTGATAGAAAATAGGATAATTTTTAGTGCATATTTTATTTTCGTAGTCAAAGATTTCTATTATTTGAATTTTGTTTCTTTGTAAATGTTGTGTGTTATGCTTGATTAGTTATTGTTACAAGTACTATATAAGGTGCTGAAAATAAATGTCCAAATAAGTGTTCTCGACATTTTTTATAAAGATTAGTACCCATCGCAACATGTTTCATTTAACATATTGATGTATTTCATTATCTCTCATGTCATTTACAAACTTAAAAATGGGAGATGAAAAGGGGTCTCATAAGTGGAATAGCCGAGGGCCTCTTTTCATCTAAATCCGGCTTTGCTTGCTCCTATCTGAATCCGTAGTGCTTGGAGGATGGGGAACAGAGATTTGATGGTACATTGCCAATGTAATAAAAATTTAAAGGTAAGCTAGCAATTTGAAGTAGGAAGGAAAGAAAGAAAAGTCTATAAAAGAAAATCTTATTTTTAATAAAAATATTAATATAATTATTATAACAATTTTTTTATTAAGTTTAAATTTATTTAATTAAGAGAAAAGAGAAGAAATAAAAGAAAAGAAATAAAGAGAAGAAATAAAAGAGAAATGAGAGATTAGAGAAGGATCGAAAAATTACAAAAGTAGAATGGTATATAGTCCCTTAATCTCAGCCGCAGTTGAGAACAGAAATGAGAACTATTGGAGTGAACTTCACTAGTGGATCTAATTTATATCCTTATTTTTTTTTTTTTTTTATAAATAGAATTCTATATATATATATATAATGTTTTTAAATAAAATGTAAGTTTTCATGAACCTTGTAAGTTTTTTAACCTTGAAGCCACCATCATAAGTCTAACTAGTATAGGCCCAGACGTTACAAATAATAATGGTTCCACGAACATAATTGATCACAGAGAGATGAAATGTAAATTGGCGCCAGAGGAATTATAACTTTCGCGTTTTTTTATTTTTTTCTTGCTTGAAGGAGCAGAAGTATAAAAATCTATATTGAGTGCGTTTTATTTTTGAATAAAGCAGTTCTGTTTACAGTCCACTGCAAGTGCAGGTGTTCTTTATTTGGAGAAGTTCATATTGATTAATAACATTAACTTATTAATGTAATAACATTTTAGACATAATAATTTTTGTTGTTGATATTAGAGAAAAAATTTATCAACCACGTGGAATGAATCACTCATGGCTGTTTAAAATCGCGCCAAATCTTTTACCTTGGCGACAGACTTAGCGGTTTTTAAGTGTCGCCAATCAAACAGCTACTAAGGTTACCAAACCAATAGAATAGATTGGCGCCACTTAAAAACCGCCAAATCTGTAGCTGCGGTTGGCGCGTGTGCTCTTTATTGGTGCAACTGTCGCCAAGGTACCGTTAATACGTAAGTACCAATACCCCTTAAACCTCCTCATCTTAATTCATGTATATGTTTTATATTATAATTGGCTGCTTAATTAAAGTTAGTAAAAATGCATGGTACTCAAAAAAAAAAAGATTAAAAATACTAAAAATAAAAAAGTAAAATGCAAAATAAAAGAATTTAAAGTTCGGTACAATTAGGGACCAGTTGTCGATGCCATATTACTATTGTAAAAAGTAAACAGAGTATTAACTCATTGTGATGCAAATAGTACATAAAGGGTTAGGCTGAACGGTGGAAGCCATGATGAAAGATGCTGAAAAGTAAATGATTATCCCCCCCAAAAAAAGGCCAAAATCAGAACCGATTTTTAGTTTTCATTTTTATATTTTTTTATTTTTGTTTATTTATTTATTTTTTTCTTTCCAATAATTGCGTTTTGTATCTCATTCGGGAAAGATTTTTCTCCGAAGTACGTTTAGGTAGCTTCTGAATCTGATCAAATTCGCCAAGGTCGTTTCGACTCGGAACTTCGCGATGTTTTAGTTTTTATTTTGTAAACAGCTCTCCTTTTCTCTTTCTCTTCAGCCATCCAGATGAACTTTTTGGTTTCGTAACGGTTATTATAAACTCCTTTTATTGCCACACTTATTTTGAATTTAAAGATTTCTTGTTAAGTATTATTTTTAATAATGAACATTTACTAAGCCTTTTTTTTTTTTTTTTTTTTTTTTTTTAATTTTATTTATTTTTTATTTTTAAATTTCACAGAGCATGGGCTCGTTTAATTTCTTCTTTTTTAAAACTTAACTTTTGGTTTATAAAAATTATGTTTTATAAATTACGTATATTTTTTCTTTCTAATGCAGCTGGCAAACACTTAGACTGGTCTTGGATGCCTTAAGGCAAGCGCTAAAAATATTTTTTTTTCTTTCTAATGCAGCTGGCAAACACTTAGACAGCTTGATCTTGGATGCCTTAAGGCAAGCGCTGCACAGACGTTACTCACTTTGCATTACCCAGGGAGCGCGTGTAACTTGAAGATAAGCCACTGACGCGGAGTAACAATGCCCCCGGAACGCTCTCCGATCCCATTAGGACGGGATCTACGGTTTAAAGTGGATTCCGAACCACTACAAACATCTGTGGCACCGCCGGGACTCGAACCCGAAACCTGTGGTACCGAGCGCCAGAGCGCTAGACTCGGCCATTCAGGCCCCTACGCAAACAAAAATTGAATGCAAGTTCTTTGCTCAATTCATTCAGACATTTCAAAAATCGCCGGAATCAATTTTAGCGTCTCACAAAGCCAAGCGTAACTCAAACACTCATGAATATTTTGACGTCAAATTTCACAATGTCAAGGAGAGTGCCAGCAACCTAAGAAAGAAAAAAAAAATGAAATTCCATAAGCCCCGTGAATTTTAAATTGAATAATTGATCTTACCTTTTGGACACAGTGGTATTCATGATGATGCTGTGATAATTTTTAACCGCCATTTCTAAGCGTAACATGTAATTATTATGAAATATTTTTTAAATATTTCTTTTTTTTTCCCTGTATTGCATTGTTAATTATGTTGTTGTTGTCGTATTCCTCATGGACGGTTTTGGTTTGGTTTGTCGCTCTACGTTCATTTTATGCACACGTTAGGCTCATTAGACCGGACCTATAGTTTAACGTGGATTCCGAAACACTCACAAATATCCATGCCACCGCCAGGATTTGAACCTGAAGTCTATGGTACCAAAGGCATGTAAGGGTGTAGCGCCTAGTCATCTTGCATACAACTTTCCCCAACAATGCGTTGATGACATCCTACTGCTATTCTGGGGCCACTTTCCAACTAAACAGTGCCAATGTCCATAGGAGCACTCAAAATGTTGCCTGTATGTAACAATTGAGAAAAAATTGTCAGAATATATCAAGGGATTTATCACTTCTTATTTAGATGCAGCATCCTTATCAAAAGCATGGGGGGGGACCCACCAATTACTGGTTTGAACATTTAATGTGTAATTGTTAGCTATTGATGGGTGCTGATCTTTTAATTTTTAATCATTTCATTACTTGTGTGTGTGATTTACTATATTTATTTAAATAAAAACTATTTCTTTACAGTGCTTGGTCTGTTTTGCATAAGTGTATTTTAGCAATCACATCTGTTGATACCATCCCTTAAGTGCTAAAAAAAAAATTTCAAACTAAGTCATTTTTATTTTAAGTCGCATCTATTTTCAAATCTACCAAGAGAAACAATTGAAGGTAAAATCAAGTATTGTGATGAATTTCAATGAGTTAGTTTTGTTCGCTAACCATAATTAACAATTATATATAGTGAAACGCTAAGTTATACCACGAATTATGATGATATAACAGTTAGAAAAAAAAATGCATAAGTCAAAACACCACATTATCCTAATTTATATATATATACTTTTTTCTAATTTGAAATTAATTTCTCTCTCTCTCTCTCTCTATATATATATATATGTACAGGGCCGGATTTTCCTATAGGCTAATTAGGCTTCAGGCTAGGACCTCAAGATCAAGAGGGGCCTACATTCAAATTGTTAGCAAAATTAGAATGACACTATTCTAAAAACAGTAAACACTGAAACACTTTTTTTATTTGAAGTTTGTTTCTTTGTAAATGTTGTGTGTTACGTTCGATTAGTTATTGTTACAAGTACTATATAGGGGGCCTGAATGGCCGAGTGGCTTGCGCTCTGGAACTCGGTACTACAGGTTTCGGGTTCGAATCCCGGTGGTGCCATGGATGTTTGTAGTGGTTCGGAATCCACTTTAAACCATAGGTCCCGGTCTAATAGGAGCGTTGCGGGGGCATTGTTACTCCGCGTCCGTGGCTTATCTTCAAGTTGCACGCTCCCCTTGGGTAATGCAAAGTGAGTAACGTCTGTGCAGCGCTTGCCTTAAGGCATCCAAGACCAAGTGTCTAAGTGTTTGCCAGCTGATTAGAAAAAAAAAAAAAAAAGTACTATATAGGGTGCTGAGAATAAGTGTTCTCGACTTTTTTTTGTTTATTATCCGTGCCACAATTTTTTATAAAGATTAGTACCCATCACAACATGTTTCATTTAACATATTGTTATATCACATATCACAGTAATGATGTATTTCATTATCTCTCATGTAATTTACAAACTTAAAAAGGGGAGGTGAAAGGGCCTCTTAAGTGGAATAGCCTAGGGCCTTTTTTCATCTAAATCCGGCCCTGTATGTATACACATATTTCCTAAAACAGATTATAGATTATTTTACAAAATGCTTCAAGATAAAGCATTACTCAGTTAGAAGAAAGAATTAATGCATTTTTCACTAAGTTGAGAAAAGATTATTCAAGAAACTATGCAAAAATTAACTATTATTAATTTTGTAATTAAAATTAACATAAGAACGCGTAACAATCTTTAATTCGTATTGAAAATTTTATTTGCTTCTCAATCTGTACATTTTATAAGAACAAATGAAAGAATAAATCAAATAAAAAGCAAAACAATTCTTGGAAGTTTCTGAAATGAACGATTCTTTTACCTAACATTCGTCTATTCTTATTTTAAATTCTTCTCAAATTCTTACATTTTAAGAAGAAAAGAAAAAGTAAATCAAATAAAATGCAAAACAGTTCTTGGAAATTTCTGCCACTAATGACTTGCACCTCGGTGATTGATACCATTTTCTTATAGTTTTAAACCGGATTCCAGCCTCTTTAGTAGTCATCGCTTTGACGCTGGTGGTATTACTGCTGTATTGTTAGGAAAATGGCTTCTCAACCTAGGGCGCTTGAATATTTTGATAAGATTTTACAAGTAAATTGATTTCTTTTTTTGTTAATTACTAATATTTGTATATTTTATTTCTTGCATTTTTGAAATTAATTTAATGCTAATTAGTTTGTCTTGTATTATTCTATTCATTTGTGTCTATGATAGCATTTTGTATTTCAGTAACTAACGTTTTCCTAAATTTATTTTTTTGACTCTAATTTCAAAACTATTAATAATTTGTGCTCATAATCTGTTTTGTTTTCAATAATTTAATTATTTGTAATTATTCTGTAAGGAAATTCATAACGAGTGTATCGGAAATGATTACTTGATGATTATTGCAAAAATGATTAATTAATTGCAAAATATATGTTAATTTGATGAGGTCATTATTAATGATATTCTGATGGTCTTCTCTGAATTTATATTATTATCTGATAATTATATTTTTATTCCTCATTTAGATCCAAGAAATAACAAGGGAAATTAATAATTTTTATTTAAATAGAATTAAAATTTTGATAATAAATTATAATAAAATTAAAGCTTTTCTGAAACCTCATCATCATTGTTGAATACTGATGTCGAGTGCCTGAACGCGAAGCGTTCATCTACTCAATGGTATGTGAAGGCAGTAGGAAAGAAAAGTCATGATAATAGTAATCGTATGAATTGAGAGAAAAAAAAGAAGAAAGTAAGGAAAATGTAAATCATCGGTGATGGAAACGTAACAAGAAATGTATGATCAGTAAATATGCGTTGAAGTAAAATATCTAAAAAGCGATAAGTGAGCAGGAAATTACGGTGGTTTGAGGCTTAACTGAAACCTCAATGATTCATGAATTGCTTCATTTAAATAAATCAAAGCAATTCATGGATCAAAAATATAACAAATTATTTGTATAATTATAATCAATAATATAACAAATTATTTGCAAATATCTAAGTAAAGAGATATGGAATTACTTTTTCATATTTTATTTTAGATGTTTTTGAAGGTAATCTTTAAAATTTTGTGTTAGAGTTCGTTTTTCTATATCTTTTTTTATTCGTTTCAAATTACATAGGCTTAAGATTTCTTTTTTTTAGATTTTGTATTCTTTTTATTTATAGTCATAATAATTTTATTTTGCTGTAATAAAATAAATAATTTTCCGTATGTCGTTCCTGTTGTCATTCATTTGATACGGCTGTGATCAACTAAAAATGTATGTTGTTATCTAAAATGCTAAGATGTTATTTTTTAATTTAAAAAATTCAAAGGACTTTTGTATTGAAATTTCAGATGGATATCTGACTTAGTATTTAATATCTTAATCATTTAGAAATAAAAGCGAATTGTTGTTATATTGATTAACTTAATGCTTTATTTACATAGAATTCGTTTTGATGTGTAGTATTTATATACATTTTAATTGGTGCTCTGGCGAAAGAGAGGCTTTTTTACTTTTGTTTTCTTTTAATTCTGTGATTCCTTGTGGAGGTACTTTATATTAAAATTGGAATCTTGGTTTATAATGAATATCTTCAATCTTTAGTGTTGGTTTATAAATTATTATGATAGGCATATTTTTCTAGATTTTTTTTTCTTTCGCTGATTATTTTTAACTATATTTGTTAAAAAGCAAATATATTTATTGAAGTTGTTAAAGTGAGGGTGTATCTTCCAGTAATGTTGCATGATGTGTATACTCAGTATATATTCTTACTTCTGTGTGTATATATATATATATATATATGAAGAGTTTCTTTAAATTTGACTTATGAATTTCATCTATTCTAGTGTGTTTTGATTAGAGAAATGGTTGTTATGGCTACTTAAATTGTGCTTGACATTTACATTTTGGAAATATGAAGTGAATTTTTTGAAAACCGAACTAGTTTGTTTACATTCATTTTTCGCTAATTATGAGAGTTAAAATTTATTCAATTGAAAATAAGAAGAAATGAATAACACTTAATGAATTGAAATATTAAAAATACCTGGCAACACTGTATTTCTTTGAATATTTGGCAACAAATCTACAATTTTGTTTTGTTTTGTGTACTTCGCAAATATCGTTGTTGCATAAATCTCAAAAGTTACAAAACAAAACAAGATAAGGGGGAAAAACCAAAACCTGTTGTTTTCCATACTATTTTGCATCCATTTTTTTATCGTAATTTATTTCTAAGATAATACAATTTTTGTATTGAAAACGGGAAAATAAATATTACTCAAAAAAGAAAACGATACTAATATGGATAATGCAACAAATACCTCAAGTGAATTAAAACTAACTGAAAATTTAAAAACTTATAGTTTTAACAAACAAAAATTGGTTTCAAGTACATTAGTGGGAAACAAAATTATTTACATTGAAACTGTAATGTGTTTTCTGAACTGTTATGTCTTAAATTCTTTGTTAATAACATTTGTGAACTTGAAGATTCCAAATATTGTGAAAAACACTAAATGTTCCTGAAGTGAATATGAGATTTGTATATGGCATGAGACAAATAGGCGAAATTTCTTGTTGTCACAGATGTAGCTAGCGATTCCATGTGCAATGAAGTTGTAGGCATTTCTTAACAGAAATAAATGAATGTGATGTTTCTGAACATGGCAGCATAAAAAGCATGCCACACTAAATGGATATGTCGTTGTGTCCCCCATATATGCTGGAAAAGCATTAGATTTGGAAATTATGTCTTCTTACTACCTCATACATTTGCTGTAAGAAAATTGTCCTTTTTACAGTTTATACTATTTGTCCTCCTCTTTCAATGTGTAAAGCAAAGAATTACGAAATTGTATTTATTTTTTTAAGAAACGAATAAATATTATGCTTTGAGAAAAAACTACACCACAAAATTGAGTAGACATCTTTATTAATTTTCATAAAAATGGCAAATTATTATTTAGTAGTATATCCTTTAACCTTTTTCACAGCTCACAATCTTTTAGGCATGGATTCCACCAGCTTTTTTATTGTTTCAACTGAAATTTTTGCCCACTCTTTCAAGACCTTCTTTTTTAGATCCTCTTTACTCGTCACATCATGTTGATGGACAGATTTTTCCAACTGAGCCCATAAATTTTCTATGACATTTAGGTCTGGAGATTGAGGTTGAGTATGTAGTTGCTGCTTGCAGTGGTACAATAAATATAACTTGACTATTTTTGCTGTATATTGTCTTGCTGGAAGACGAAGTTTGACCCGAGTCCTACATTATCAGAACTTTTTTGTAAATTATTCTTTAAGATGTCAAGATACTCATTCTATCCATAATGCCATCAATACAGACTTTTCCTACTTCTCCTACTGCCAAGCAGCTCCAAACAAGGATGGATTCACCACTATACTTAACCATTTTTACAGTGTTCTTAGGATCTAGTTCTTTCCTTCACACTTTATATCATCCTTCGCTGCCGTGCAGCTTGAATTTGCTCTCATCGAAGAACAAAACAGTAGTTCAGAATTATTCCTGTTTCGAAATATGATTTTTTACAAAAGAAAGTCTTTTTCTTTTTTATTGACGTAACTAATGAGTGGCTTTCTTACTCGATACGACCCTGAAATTCAGTATCACGAGGAACATGTCTAACAGTTTCAACTGAAACACTTCTTCCATTTTCTGAGGATATTGATGATGCAAGTTTTATGGCGCTTAACTTCAGATTTTTTTTTTTACTGAATGTATATTCTTCCTCTTTGCGGTAGTGCTTAAAATTTCCTTTCGCCCTCTTTCTGGAATATTAGCAACAAATCTAGATTTCTGAATTATTTTTTGTACACAACCATGACTTTTCTCAATTAAAAAGGCAATTTCTCATAAAGATTTGACGTCTTTTGACCATTTGATAACTAAACAAGATTATCTTTTTTTAAGTTTTCCTCCTAGAACTCATTACAAGATTTTAAGATTGAAAGACAATAATTATATTCATGAAAAGCTATTATTATGTTTATATTTTTCATGCTCAACTTTAAAGAATTTCATTTAAAAAAAAGTGATAAGAAACTTACAAATTTGGTAAGTGTATCCTCAATTTTGCAACATCGGTTTTTGGCAAAATTTCATTTCCATTTCTTTTATGGAAAAAAGAAAGGAAGAAACTAATTTTTTTTGCTCGCATAGCTGGAGAGATTGAGTATTGACACTGGAAAATTCACTTATTTCGAAGTAAAGTTAGATTGTTATTCATAAAATATTTCAAATTTTCAAAGTGTATACTCAGTTTTGGAGCCCAATGTAAACCAGTAGGAGTTTAACATTTAAAATTTTTTTTTAAATTTATTTACATTTAAAAGTTGTGAGTTTACTTTTTGTCTCCATGTGAAACACCACAAGAAAATAATTTTGATCCAAATGATATAAAACTTAGTATAAATATTTATCATAATTTAGATGTGTGTGTGAGTTTAGATGTGTGTTTACAGAGATTAGACCTTTGAAATGATCCTAGTTACATAAATAATTTTTATTTTAATTGTTAAACTTGGAACTACATGTAAATTTTGAAAGAATTTTGTGTCGACAAAATGTAAAGCAATAATAAATAATAAAAGATGTATTTCATATAGAATGCTAATGCTAAACATTTATTTCATATAGAATGTTAATACTAATAAATAAATACTTAGAAATTTATAAAATATTTATTGGATTTTGATTTATCATGTTTTATAACAGTATCCATTTTTGGCCATTTTTACCCTTATTTTAGCCTATAAAATTAAAAATATAATAATGATGAAATTTTTTGTGTGATATTTTAAGTTTTTAGTTATATTCGATCCAAAAATGTGTATAAAGATAAAATATTTCAGCAATTTAAAAAAAATTCATTTGTTTGTGTACCTTAAACATTGAATTTTGCATGTTTTTGGATAACTGCTAAAAAACATCACTTTTACTTAGTACTTTTTAATATGTTTTCTTTACCATATTTTTTCTTTTACTATACTTTTTAATATTTTTTCTTTACCATACATGCAATAAATAAATTTTTTCTAGAAATTATGTTTTATGCAACATATGATACAACTATAAAAAATTATGTATATAATTACCATTAAATATATAACCAGATGATGAAAACTGTGAAAGATATTATTTAAAAATATTAAAACACAAATGCTAGCCAGCATTTGCTAAATATCAAAGTGGTTTTTTTTTTAATGTAGTAATATAAATAGATAATTACTTTCAATATGATTTTAAGATGAAGTTTAAATGGTTTTTTTAAATGGATTGATTTAATTTGCATATTTCTTTATAATTTATGTATAAAAACTGAAGCTTTTTTTAAATATTTTTTTCAGTTGGATAAAAGTAAGATCCATGAAGAAGATGGGGGTAAGATATAATTTATCATGTTAATAGTGAATTGTAATTGTGTATAACTACTTTAAAAAAATTTAGTAAAATTAAACTGCCTTAAGAGTATTATACTTAACATCCACCCCTGGAAAAATTGACATTTTATAGCTATGCTTTAATGTTATGTATAAAAACTAAATTCATTGAATTCGAAATGCAAGGGTAGGATATTTGTGAATTTTTATAAGGATGGCTTCAGACTTTATGTGCATTACTTAGAATATTAATACTATACAAATAACTTGGAATATTAACAACAATTTTTATTATGTTTGACATTAATTATTGATGCTAATTACAATGGCACATTTAAATTAAAAACAAAATTTAAAAATACAAATCATGATAACAAAATTAGATAATTTAAAATATTTTCAGAAAATGAAATGCACAATCAACAACTTGTATTGGGAAAAAATATCAAAAAAGGATCAGAAGAGTGTGAAAATTGTCTTCATTACATTTCGCTCTCGAACACTTTCTAAAAAAATACTCGGGATGCTTTTTAAATCCTTAAATATTACTTCTTGAATTTCTTCAGATAGTCCAATGGGTAACAAAGCAGATGAAATTATTTCTGCACCTTGTATTGACAATTAGTGCACTATCAGGGGTATTACATACTTATTAATTTACTAAGACTTTACTTGATTTTTTCACCAATTCTTTTTTGGTAGTAGTTAGCACTTAGTTTTTTTAATGTATAAATGCATATGTCATAGGCACTTGAATTAATGGTAAGAAGAGTATGCATTCATTTAATAATGGCTGCATTTAGCAAATTTTTACTTTTTTTTTTTTTTAACAAAAGTCTTTTTTTAATTTTGAGGCAATCTTATTCATTTCTATGTTGGGGTGGAAAAAAAAGATGGTAAAGAGTTTTTTTTTATAAAGATGGTTCATATTTTTTAATAGAATTTTTCACTCTGTTACATTAATCTCTTAAAAAAAATCTTTTGTGTCTTGATTGTTCCATTTAGTCAAAAAAATCTTCCTTACTCTGGAATAATTATCTTGAATCAGAATTTAAAAGAAATAACGCCATCTAAGAAAATTAGAGAATGATTTAAAATTTAAAAAGAAACTGATACGAATATAATATTGACATCTCAAAAAGGGGCTAAATTTGAGCAAGATTACATTCCATGGTTTTGGAGTATTATGGATAACAAGCATGCAATAAAATTCTGAGGATATTTTAAGATTTAAAAAACTTCAAAATTCAACCATGCAAAAACTTCAAAATACTGATTGAAAATATTCAAATCTGTGGGAAAAAAAAAAAAAAAAAAAAAAGGCAATTCTTATCATACCAACAGAAAAAAAAAAAGCCTAACTTCTGGATTGTTTAGCGGCCTGATGGCCAATTGGCTAGCACTCTGGCCTTTGGTACCACAGGCTCCAGGTTTGAATCCTGGCAGTAGCATGGATGATCCCGTTATTTAGTTAAAACAAATCTAAATGTTTAAGATTGTTTTACTTTATAACTCAAATTCTTAGTGATAAATCATTTCTCATGTTTGGTTTGATGTTGCCATAAAAGTAACACTTTTTATTTTACTTATAAAACAAATTTTTTCCTTCATTAACTCATGAAAGAAAAATAGTGTTGCGACAGGAATGCACTAATGATATTTATTATTTACTGAAATTGTATATAGTATATTTTAAAATTCAAAATTGATTATCTCATTTTCAGAAAACCCAGTTACAGTTTGGAATGCAGTGATTACATTACTAGAACAATGTTTATAATATTTTCATTTACTAGTTGTCAGAAAAATCTTAAAGCTTGAATCTTGATCTTTGCCTTGTTTAGGCTTTCACAAACTCAATCTATTTTGGTGAATTTTATTCTTTTATTTTTATCAATGAAATTCACCCCGTATTTTAAGTAGAATGAATGCTTTCAGATATTAGAATACTTTCAAGCAATTAAAATAAATACTTCAGTTATATTCTAAATTTAATAATTATATTTCTTATATATATGTGTGTGTGTATATATTATACTTCTTTTTTTCAGAACTTATAATTGCTGCGGTTGATGTTCATAGAGCAATGTGGGCTTTTTATAATAAAACAAAGTTTTACAATTATACACAATGTACAAAATGCCAAAAGTGGAGAGTAAACCCAGAAAATAAAATTGCTCCTGAAGACGACTGGTTTTGTTCAATGATTACAATTGGTACTGATTTTTTTTTATTAATCTTTCATTAAATTATGAAACATTTGTTTAATTTTAGTGTTTATATTTTTAAATCTTGGAAAAATGTTTGTATTTTGCAAGAATGCTAGTTTGTATTTTGAAATCTTTAAATAACAAAATAAAGCAATCATATTTAAAAATTGACAATAAAAAGATTTAAAGTATTTATATAGAAGAGGTGTAATTTTTTTTTATTACATTCGGTTATTTATACCATGTTTATTTTATTTATTTTTTTCATTTCTGTTATAGTTTTTCTTTAATATTTTAATACTGTATTTAAAAAAATATAAGTTGTCAGTCATTGAAATGTTTTTTATTTTGCTTAAAACATAAGTAAAATAAACATGAAGTGTAATGAAAATATTTTATATGAATTTATACTTATGTGTATTAAAATTTAATTTTTTCTCTTTTAAATAAATATTAAAAAAAAAATGTATGTAATTTTTTTTTTTTTTAAACAAATGAAACCATTATGCATTTTCATTTCACTGATATAAAAAATCATTTACTAATATAGTTTACTAAATGTATGTGCATAATTAAATACATTCAAGTTATAGTTTATTGGTTGAATGTGAAAATGAAATTAATTTGAAAATCACTGAAAGAATGGGTGGATCATCTAAAGCAATATGTCCCTGCTTTTTAAGATCAGGCTCAAGTGAAGATACATTAGATAGATGTAATTTCAAGCCAGAAGCTGGATTACACCTATAACTTCCTTTTCTTATATTTTCCACTGTTATCAATATTTTTGCATACTCTTAAATGGTATATTGCATACTCCTAGTGGAAAACTATTAGACAATTTAAATAATGTCGTTATTTTTAACCAACTCCTTCCCTGGATTTTTGAATATTTAGGGTTGGTACGAGATACATTAGATATTATCATTCAGTCTCTTATAGTCAAGAGGTAGTTACTAAAGCAACTATTGAACATTGCAAGCTTTGGATATTCAACTCAAACACCTTATTTTTCAAAAAAAGCTGGCTAATGATTAGACACATGCTTCTGCTTTATAAATCTGTTATAAGACCTGTTCACTTATATGGTTGTCCTGTTTAAGCATAAACCACTATATCCAATTTGCAAAAGTTGCAAACATACTAAAATAAAATGGTAGCCAGTATAATAAAATCTTCTTAGTTTGTTACAGGGAAATTAACCTAGAGATCTAAATCTGGATTCCATAGTTGATCATATTTCCAAAATTTTTAAAGTTTCACACAAAATGCCTTTTGCACTGAAATAATAAGAAGATTACTTGTTTGTGATCCAGCTGTTAGTAGCATAGGAAGAGACCTCAGGAGATTTTTAATATTGTTTTTGAATCCTTCTCTTACTTCAAAATTATTAGATGTTACTAGTATTAATTCTTTTGCCAATCAAAGCTACTTTGTTTGGCTTTAAATATGGATTGTTTCCATTAATTTTAATTTTCTCTAAATTACATTCACCTTTTGTGCTATATTGGGCTTACACGATTTCCAATTGTAGGCTACTGATGAATTATTATTTATTTATTTGAACCATTTTCCTAGCTGAAGTTCTTTTGTGGTTTTTGTATTCTTCCACTGCTTTTAGTGTTTGCTTAAGAACTACTGATTAACATTTGTGTTATATTGAAGAAAATTAGAAGAAAAAAACAATCTACAGCCAGCATATTGCCTATCTAAGCAGAAGAGATTACACTGGCAATGCTGTTTTTACAATGTCTGATCGTGAAATGTTAAGAATTCATTGAAATTCATTCATATGTTAAGAATTAATAACACTGCTGCTGTGTTTCAATGCTACTCTCTGTTTGAGGCAAGGGTAAATAGATGCCTTCTACAGTAGGATAATTGTCCCTCACTTGCTTTATTGTATATAAGAAAATTTATGTAAATTTTTACCAGACAGTCTAAAGGCATCCTGTCTCATTTGCCTCAAACTGTGTTCTTATGACTGTAATATAGACAGTCATTAAACTTGATATTTGAACTTTGAAGCCGTAGTAAAATTAACTATCTGTATTTTAGATATCTTATTTTAAATGTTTTTCTGTTCAGTGATAAAATGTTTGCATTTCATTCTAAAATTTTTTTCTCAAACTATGTTTACATTCTAGAAATTCTCTTTGGCTGTCAAAACAATGGAGACAAAAGAACATACATATATATTATAAGAAGCAGGTTTTTCAAAAATCAAAGTTTCTTAAACATATTTTTATCACTTTCAGATGGCAAACCTGGAAGCTGTGAAATGCCTTCTAACGTTAAGGTAAGGGGATTAGAAGAGTTTTCACCTGGTGAAATAGTTTGGGCAAAATGCAGTCATTATCCATGGTAAATCTTTGACTGTTTTTTTTTTTATTTGTTAAACAAAAATTTCTTTCTGTAATCCATATTTATTTATAATTTTTTTCTCTTATCAATTGAGCTCAATAAAATGTAGTATGATTTAAAATAATTAGTCCCGATTACATATAAGAATATTTTAGTCGTTAAAAATTATATAATGAAGAATTTGAATGCAATGCAGAAGGAGGATCAAAGTTTTGTGTACATACTTAATGCATCACTCCTTGATTATACAGATAATTAGTTCACTGTTGTAGGCAAAGCACAGGTGCAAGGATAGTCTTGAGCATATCTCCATAAATAAAATCCCAGGAAGTTATATCATGGTGAAAGAATTACTGTTTGATGCTATCAGTGTAATCAAGGGGAGACATAAAGAACACTTACTAAACTTAGTATTTCCATCTGTATTGTGCTTAAAAAATTTGTTTCCTGTTTTTCATAAATACTAAAATATTATTATTGTTGAATAAAATTATAATTTAATAATTAATCTCTTGATTTTATAGGTGGCCTGCCATAGTTGAAGACTGTCCCTCCCAAGCAAATTACTGTCGTATACAGAAGCAATGGGAGGTATGGTAGACCACAATCTTTTTTAAAACAAAATCTTAATAAGAATTAAAATAAACTTACCAAAAAATATCTTATTGGAGTCCTTCAATAAGTAGAAAAAAAATCACATTTCATTAAAATTCGCTAGGTAATTATCATGCAGAATCACTGACTAATAAATATCAAATATCTGGAATAGCTATAGAACATCAATGCTGAAATCCATTTCTCTATGTTAAAGTTACTTTTGCTCCTTGTGAACTCGGATTTGCCAATAATTTCCAAAGCAGTTCATACTGACTTTGAAAAATCAGTATTTCGATGTTCAACATTGATATTACAAAACATAGATATCTTAAATTGGAATTTTGATAATGTAAGAATAACAAAATTGTGTATGTAATTTTAGACCAATTTCACCCAGGCCTAGCATGCATAAAACAAAATGGGATCGATTTATGAGAAATAATGAAAATTTTTTATAAATATAAAATTTTTCAGAATTTGCCGAAATACTTTAAGGAAAAAAATTGAAATTTAAATCTTTATTATTAATTATTTAAATGATTAGAATAGGCACGCCTACATAATTGTACAAATTGATAGCATTGAAATGATTTCCTTTTTTTGTTTTGTATGCTTTAGGCAGTCAAAAAGCAGATGTTTATTAATAAGTGAGTAAATTTTTTTTATATTAAAGAGTGCAATTTTTTTTTAATTTAAAACTAAAATTAAGTATGTTAATATTTAAGGATTTAATTTATGTTTTTTATTTTCAAATACATTCATTTATAAACTTGGAGTATTTTAAGTATTAGTATTATTTTTACTGTATAATTTTATTTTAAAAATTTGCTATTCAAGTACACTGCTAAAAGTTAAACATACTATGGAAAAATTGACGAATACTGTTTTGATTGACATGAAATGTAACTAAAAAGTTGCAAATTTGTTTATTCATGAAATAAAACAATGAATTGCATACAAAGAGAAAAACAATATTAAATTTTCAGAAGTTATAAATCATATTGGAGTCATTCACAAAAAGATGTTTAAAGCCAAAACCAACAATAATAGGATATATAAGCACCCTTTACTCACCTGCATCAAAAGTTTGTAGCATGTGGCCATACGTTACATGAGGTGATAAATCCTTCAAATTCAAGTAATATCAATTCCTCCTATAGAGCAACTCTGTGAGAGTAACTGGGAATGAGAAATGTTTATGCACAGCTCGACCATGGGCATCTCAAAGATTTTCATAGGGATTAAGGTGAGTATTCTTTCCACAATCTCCAGACAGTTGTTGACAATCACAACTATATGGGGACATGCATAATCATTCATTAAAATGAAAGCAACCACATATGAACCATTTTCTGCACCATACAACGACTGTAGTGTGGGACTAGATGCCAGACAACCATCATAGAACCATGTCTAAATATGCATTGGTTGGTTGAGTGTCTTAACAAAATCATGATGCTTCCATCTTGGAATGTGCGATGTTCCTGGGGCCGATTGCAACTGCATTCTTCTCTCCAGATTGTTGCATACTTATCATCTGTTTGCAGGGCAATTTGTGAGCTATCCATGAACATAAATTGTTTAATAAGACATAGTCCAATTGACATGTTGCTAACTCCAATTGTGACTCTTTAGATTGGATGAATTCAAGAACAAAAACTATGGGTACCTAGGCTTGGAATCCATTCATGTGTATTCTTTGGAACCCAGTAGTAGCAGATATTGTTTTACCAATGGATGTGGCAGTCATAGATATTGTGTGCAGAGGATGCTTTTTGATTCCACTTAGCCACAAGAGCAATTGATCTTCTGTGTGGGTTGTAACCTGGGGATGACTGGTCACGTCTTAGGACAACTGTTTGACTGGTTAGGAATTGTTTCCATAATCATGAAATTGCAGAATGATAAACACCGAAGAAAAAAGCAATATTTGTGATTGATTGTTCTGCTTCAAATGCATCTGACAGCAATCCAGTTCTGAGACTCTTTCATTATTTTTCTTTTATCCATAAAGCAAAATGTTATCTTGAAAACAAAACGTATAAACCTTTTTTGCAGCACTTAAATGCAACTCCTGTTACCTTTCTCATTGCTAATACAATGCCTTTTTGCATATTTCTCGTGACGAAACTATGATTGGCTATTACATAATATATTAGCATACTTCCATCTAACTCCACAGCGAATTGCAACTTCTATTCAGATTGATTTCCCGAAATTAACCTTTTCTTCTGTGCCCTTAATTTTTGACAGTGAGTGTATGTCATTTCTGCTACCAATAATATAATATCAGATATCTTATATATCTGTGTGTGTGTTTGTGTTAATTAATAAAATTGGAATTCATTATGTGACTTTCACTTGTTATTAACTTTATTTTCAGGCATGAATGTTATGGCCATAGCAATGGGAAAAATGTTAAATTTTAAGCATGCTTTCTTTTAGTTTTTTTTTGTTCTGATTTTGTAAAATATATATTATTTTACTAAAGCAATATCTGAGTTAGTATTTTATAGACTATTCAGAGGCAGATAAATATTTTAACATTAGCATTTATTGATAATGTTTATTTTTGAAGACTTAAAATCAATTTTTTATAATTAGATATTTAATATAACTAATTTATAATTTAATTCTTATCAAAAAGCATTTTAATCAAGACTTTTTTGAGTCAAGCTTTCTTGCTTAATATTTTATTATGGAATAAATAAGTAGCATTTTATATTAATGATTTTATTGTCTTCAAAGTGTGGGAGATTGAAAATTGTTCAAGTAATTTATTTAGAATATTTAACTTGAAAATTTGTCATATCAGTGAAACTGTAAAAAAAAACCTGTTTAATATCTTTTTTACATGAATTTTATGCAGTTATTGTCACAAATGATATAGTATTATAAGTATTGCTTTTCGATGGTTTAATTTATTTACTTTAAATTATGAGGAAAATAAGTTACATCCAAAGATCTCTTTCAATTACGCTTCCTTTTATGAAATATCTCTAAAAAAATCTCTATACTAGCAATTATAATTATTGTTTATTTATTTATTTTTCCTTTTTCAGGAATACCATGTTTTATACTAAATTTAATATTTTTATATTTGATTTCTTTTTTAGTTGATTTATTTTAATTATCTTTTACAGGAGTACCATGTTGTCTTCTTTGGCAAAGAACCAAGTAGAAGTTGGTTGAAAAGGGATTATATTGTATGTTATGAAAAAAGTACTCATGTAAGTATTTTGATTACAAGTATATCAGAAATAATTAATTTGTAATGTATGTTAGGCTTTCTTATATATGCATACATTATATACATATATTATGAAATTCCTAATTACAGCTGACCTCATCACTGCATTCATACAACATACTTTGAGAATTGGGGAGATCTCCTTTAAGAGTTTTTCATTACTGATTTGCACTCTAACATTGTATAATAATTAGAAAAACGATTAAGTTTTAGTTGAAATGTTTTACAAAACAGCATTGATAACACAAATTTGCTGGAAATGGTTTCTTTCATGAACAAGGCTACAAATAAAAATGTTAAAATATTTTATGTGCAAAAATGTACAGAGAAAGATCTAGATTTAGCAAACAAATTTGATTATTTTTTTTTTAAATGAAATTCCTTTAACAGAAAGAAACCCTAGGAAAAACTTGATAAATGTTTAAATTCATATTATGAATTTTATAAATAAAGAACCTGATGTTGTTGCGTGTGGGTTACTTTGATAACAACTCAAATTCAATAAAGGTTAATGAAATTATAAATATTTGATTCCATTCATGTCCTAAAATAAATGAACTATGCTTATAAGAGATGTTAAAAATCTTTTTTTTTTTTTACACATTATATTTATTTTTGCTGATTAATTTAAGAAATATATAATTTGAATATTTCATGCATTTTTTTTTTATGAGACATTGATATGGAGAAACAAAATGCATTTAAATTACTAGAATTTGGTCTGTAAATAGAGTCAATGAATATGACTTGCTTTTAAAAATCAGTCATAATGATGTTCTCAATTATTTAAAAATTACATCAATTATATTGACTTTTCCTGTATAAATTATTTGATTAACACAAGAGATCAAAAAGCTGAAAAGTTTTTTTGTTTGCTATTTGATTTTGAAATTTATTAAAACTAAGTTAAATAAATTTTATGGACTTAACTTCATCTAATTAATCTGCATTAAATGATTGAACTGTATTTTTAATTATCCTGATTTTCTGCTTATAATTCACAGTCTTTGTTTTCAGTGGGGGTAGGGGCATGTTCTGGTTTAATCTGTAGTTGTTGCTGATGATTTGCATTGGTTCATTTTTGTACTTGGGGAGTAGAGAACTTGTCATAGCATTTTTAAAAGGTACTTTAAGAGCCTTTTAAATGATCCCTGTGTTGTATTAAAAAAATATATCTTAAATATTAAAAACTGCAATGATCATTTTGAAAATATTTGTATAGAAGCACTCACGAAGTTACTGGGCATTTTTCATTGCAGGGCAACGGGCGTACCAGTTACGGAGTTCCAAGGTGGTTTTAAGAACCACGAAAACCTCCACATCTTAATTTAATTAAAACATTAGCACTAAAAATGAAGTTGCTTAAATTTTTCATTGCAATACAAGCAAATATAAGTAAAATAAACAAAGGACTTCATATGAGGAAAAAAAAGTCATTTAAAAAAACTATTAACAAATTTAATAATTTATTTAAATGGATCAATTTAAGAAATGTTTGATAACTTGCAATCTTCTCATTTATAAGAGAAATGAAAAGCCTTGTTGATATCTTATATTCTATTTTACTATATTAGTAATCATTAAACAGTGATAAACAACTTAATATGTAATATAAGGCAACAATTTTTAAAAAAATGCTTATATGTTTTGAATTATAATATTCTAAAACTTGAAAAAAAAGTGTTGATATTTCAATGTGATTTAATTATGTATTGTAGAGGGATAAACAAAATAAAATTATATATTATGTAATAATTTTTAGGAACGTTTTTCAAGATGTCCTAAACAATATGTCAAAGAATTACAGCTAGCCATCCAGGATGCTGAAGAAGCTAGAAAATTGTCTTACCTAGTAAATTGGATTTCTACATATCTTTATCTTTTCATATTTTTTTTTTCTTTTCTTGTTTTAAATTGTCTCATGATCCCTAAAATGTTACTTAAAAATCTGAAAAAATTATCAGTAATACTTTTATATGAAGTAGATCCAAATACAAGATGATTCATTGAAAATTTATATACAAAAAAAAAAAAAAAAAAAAAAAATAGGGGAAAAAACCCCCTCATATAAGAACTGCTCTTGTATTCATGTATATATGTATTATTATATAAAACAAGTTGCTATGTCAGTTTTGTATCATGTTTGTAAAGTCTGACCATTGATTATGTGGAAAGGTAAATATATAGTTAAAGATGTAAATGGATTAAGCAGTTTCATCTTAAGGGTGCTAGTCTCCTTACGCTGGCACAAGACGATATAAAAAAAAAAGTTTAATAGTTATAATGGTATTTCTTTTATGTAAATTTTCTTTTGATTTTGGATAATTTCAAATTTTATTTTTATTGTAATTACCCTCCCCTATTTGAAAATACCTTTCTTCTCTATTACACTGCTTTATTTAATTCTGTCTGATTTGACCATTTGCCAATTTTTCACTCTATCAGTGGTCAAAATATAATTGTATAAGTTTCAAAAAATTATAATTTGTTATATCTAAATTTTTTTTAAAGTAAACATTGGTTATTATTTATCACGTAAAATATGTTAATTAAAATAAAAATTTGCAAAAAATCTTTTATTACTTTCGTGACCCAGATGACTGTGGAATAGAAGAATAAACTTCTGTTAGGTTCCAGTGCGATGTTTAGCTTTTTGTTATATCAAAATAAATGGGGAATATGTTGAAGAAATAAATTTTTAAATAAAAATACCCACCTTCAGTAACTGTACAGGAATTGAAAAATAAAATGTAAATCTATTAATAAATAAGTATTTAAGTAATAAACTCTGACTTCAATAATTAAATTAATTTACTGTTTATCAAATTATAGAGTTGTGCTTAAATAATTGTCAATTAGATTTCAATACCAGCTTGACATGTTTTAGAAAGGAAAAATTGTCTGAATGTTGCAAACCTGAAAGTTAAAGGTTTTGAGATTTATAAGTGTGCAAAAATATATAATTTTAAACCTCTCAAAAAGTCTCAACAACTACATTTGCGTGATGACTGTTTCTCAGGTTTGCAGTAACTACAAGGGTTATGGTTTGAATGCATCCACCACATACATACGCTAGCATTTGCTCTTCGGCATGTGCCAATATAGTGTAGTCAAGTGCATAAATCAGTAGAGCTAGGTAATATTTAATGATGATGAGTTTAGATTCTGTTTTCAGATTGTTTCTCGTTATATTATGCTTCGGAGAGTACTTCATCAATAAAATGGATCATGGTGTTGGCTCACATTATGTTAAATAGTCGCAATGTCTTTCATAACTTTTAAACAGGGTCTGTTACTATCTGTAATGAAAAGACATTTGTTTTGAGGTGCCGTAAGATTTAAATTACTATTCATAGACAAAAAGTAGCTACTTCACAGCTCTCATTTGATTGATTAGTTCCTTGCAAGTGGTCGGCCTGATGGCCAACTGGCTAGCGCTCTGGTCTTTGGTACCGAAAGCTTCAGGTTCAAATCCTGGCAGTGGCATGGATGTTTGTTTGTGGTTCGGAATCCACGTTAAACTGTAGGTCTCAGTCTATTTAGCCTAAAGTGTGCACAAGATGACTGTAGAGTGACCAAACCAAACCAAATCCTTGCAAGTGGATATACTTCCCAAATAAAGCAACCATTTTCTCATCCAAATCTGACCAAATTTCACTCCACACTTTCCAACACTTTCCAAGTGTTTTGGAAATATGTTCACATGTAGCAGCTTGACTTTGTGGACACTCATGTTTTTAATTTTTTAAGATTAAAGTTAAAATAAATTTCATGTATATTTGATGTGTTTTATTATTAAATGAAAAAATTATTATTTGAGAATGCAAATATATTTTATTTTAGGACAGAATGGAAAAATTCAGTTTCCTTATTAGATGGAAAGATGAAATCCCTAATTATGTGTTTAAACTTGATGAGGACATTGGAAATGGTATGCTTAATTCAATTGATTAAATTAAATATACATAAAAACAGAATAATCACTCATAAATTAATTAAATTATTTGCATTTTCATTGTATATAATGTATTGTGTATTCATTCTAATAAATATAATGTATTTTATTGTAATAATAGATTATATGTAATAGGAATGCACCAATTAATTATGTGAAAGGGCAGTTATATATACAAAATTTATTATTGACAGTATTTCTTTGAACGAAATAATTGTGCACCTATAAAATTAACCAAGTCAAACATATCATGTACCTGCTTAATAGTTATATCTTAATTTTTTTTTTTTTTTTTTTTTTTTTTTTTGCTCCTTTAAAATAGATAGAGGCTCTCTTAATTTCAAGACCAAGATATTTTTGTGTACTTTTATTATATCAACTTTGACAAAACGACAAAATAGCAAATTACACATGTATATTTTTTAGGTTATGTGTCCATTTATAACAAAATAAATTAATTTCAAATATCCAAAATTTTACGTAATTGAATTCTTAAATTTCTGATGACATAAAATTTATTTTTTATTTGAAAAATATATTAATTTGAAGAAGGAATAATATATTTTCTTTTAATAGTAAATTATCAAGCATATTTTAGAACATGCATTTAAAAGCCTATATTATAATAATAAGTAATGCTGTAATCTTATTAATTTATTTATAATGCTGTAATTTATTAATACTAATGCTGTAATCTTATTAATCTTGGTGCTATAATCATGAAATATGAATATATTTTTGTGAATGCGAGGTTTTATTTTAAGCAGTTTAAAAGTTAAATTATCCCAAATTTAATTTTCTATATATTTTTTGAAATTTTCATAATTAAAATAATACATAAAATAATCATTTTACTTCATTACTCTTAAGTACAAGCAAAATAAATTTTTAAGGTAATATAAAAAAATTTATACAAAAAAATCAATGTAGTTTTAAAATAAAATTGTAAGTTTGCAAAGTACACACACTTAAGGTTCTCTACACTTTTTAATATTCTGTGTGATTTATTGAAATGTATATTAAAATGAATATATTAATTTTTCTTTTAATAATAATTTTACTCATATTTATTTATTAATTACTCTTAGCATTGAAATAATAGTCTTAAAAGAATATCTGATTAATGAACATAAATTAAGTGAAACATTTATTGGTGTGATTGAATGTATTTTTTTTTTATAATTTTAGTATTTAGTTTTTAATAATCGTGAAATAAGGTTTTTATATGAATTTGTTCTAAATAATTTATATAAGCTTAAAAATGCATTTTAGAGATTTTATTTTTAATATTCATCAATTAAATATTAATTTTTTTTACCGAGTTCAAGTGTTGAAATTAGTTTGAAATATTTTCATATAATTTGTTTTTAAATTAATTATTAATTGTGATTATACTTACCTTTTGATTTACTTCAATTTTTTTTTTTTTTTAAACTGTTTTCCAATTTATAAAATCCAGAGTAAAATCTCATAAAGATTTTAAAAAGTAATGAATGATTTTGTCCCATTATGCAATGATATTTTTCTATTAAATTTTTATTGCTAAAATAAATACTTTATTTCCCAATATTATTTTCTGCATTTTTTTTTTTTTTCCTATTTTTAAATTACATTTTTCCTAATAATAATGTTATGTGCTGCACTATAGATTTTTGAAATATATGCATATAAAAATTATCGTGAAAAAAATTGTTTCAATTTAACATTTTCTTTTTTCCTTCTCTTTAAGTTCTTCACATACCATTTCTCTTAAAAAAGGAAGATTCAGGTATTTTTATACATTTAAAATATTTTTCTCTAATTAAGAAATATCTTTTAATTTTAATATTATTAAAACTATTGCAAAATTCAATATAAATTAAGCAATGTTATAAAGTTTCATACAATTCCCAGTTGTATTTTTCCCTAATAATGGTATAATGTGTTTTATTTATTTTTGAGGCATGGAAATTTTTCTATTATTAAAGAAGTATCTTTTAATCTTAAAATTATTTAAAGTATAGAAATTGTAAAATTTCAGCTATCTTAAACGATGTAATATTGAATTTTCATACAGCTTCAAATTTTATCTTTTATTTTTTTTATTTCTATAATTTTTTCTTCCTATTTTTAAATTCAATGTTTCCATAATAATGGTATCATATTACTCTATAGATTTTCAAGCCTTTGAAATTGTAACCTGCAATTGTGAAATTCAGTAAACCTGAAGAAAATTTTTAACATAGCTTATCAAGATTATTATTAATTGATAAAATGCATATAAAAATCAATTTGAAAAGAATTCAGCTTTAATTAAAAATGGGTATTTTTATAACTCTAATTTTTCTATTAAAAAATTTTTTTAATTTCAGAATTATTAAGGCTAAGAAATTGTTGTAAATTTTAATATAAGTTAAGCAATATATCATAATGAATTTGCACATAGATGTTATGAAAGCTTTTGTATTTCTATTCTAAATTAAGAAGTATTAGTCTAAAACAGTCCCTAGTTATAGAGTAAATATAAAGATATTTGGAATAAATAATAACTCTTTATTAATTACTTTAAAAAATTGTTTACTCAGATAGAAATTATTTTCTGCAGTTACTTTTTCCAAATTTTGAAATTAAAAATTGTTTATAGTAGTTTATTTTATCCGATTTTTATCAGTGTGATTAATTGTTGTATAAAATATTAGATGTAAAAGAAAATGAACTAACTTAATTAATAGAGTTTTATGTTCTAGCAGAAAAAAGTTCACATTAGAATGAATACTATTTATTTTATTTTATTAAAACTTTATTTAATTCATAATATTGTTTATATAAAATGTATATTATTTTTTTCATAAAATCTTATAGCATTTGTCAGTTGATTGAAATGTTAATAATGGGCAACCGGCGTACCTGTATGGAGTTCCAAGGTGGTTTTAAGAACCACAATACCTCCACATCTTAAAATAGTTAAAGAATTACCATTAAATGTATTTGCTTCAATTATAGTAAATGTTAATAATGTAAAATGAAATCACAATAATAATTATGTATGTAGAATAAAAAAGTAATATCAAACTAATTTGCTTTTTATTTTATTTAAACCTCATTTTTTTATGTTTGCTCAATACTAGCGCATTGATATTGCTCTTAATTTGATATTGCACATTGATATTGCTCTTAATATAGAATTTTTATTAACCTGTCCATTAAAAATTGTTTTATTATAAAAGAGGGAATAATTTGTAAGATATCAAATAAACTATTTGTTAAATTTATGATTTTATATTAGAAATATTTGAATTATTAAAGGAAATAAATTAAATTAATAAGATATTTAATTATATAAATAATGTTTTCCTATTGAAATTACAGGAGTGCCAAGATCACAGAAAACTAAATCAGGTATTGTTAACAGATTTATAATTTTTTTTCATTATGTTTTTTGTTATAATTATATTAAAGTATTGAGTCTGTGTAAAAGTCAATTAAGCAATTTCAATTTTCCTACATACTTTATTAGAATGTACATAAGCTGAAAGTAATAAATATTTAATTTCAATTTTAATTGAATTACTTATTATTATAGATTAATAATGTTATGTATGTTACCTTACTGATGAAATATCTCAAGAGGGCATCAGTATTTAATTATTTTGTGTTATAGTTAAAATGCTTGCTTTCTTATGTTTTTATTATTTTTGAATAATAATTAAAAACTTTATTTTATCCAGTTGTGAAGAAAGAATTGAATGAATCAACAGATTATAATAAAGCTACAAATTCCAGTAAGTAAACATTTTAAGTAATATTTTTCCTTTTTTTTTTCTTATTGTTAATAATTTTATGATTATAAATGAAAATTGTGATATTTTCTTTCGAGTTCTTTTGGGTTTTAATTTTTTTAAATTTTAATATATACAATATTTGCTTTCAACAGACAAATATGTATCATTTGTGTGTATACTATTGTGTTGTATATATGACTTTCAGTTTGATTTCATCAATAACATTATTATTGATAATTTTAAATAAATAATTAGGTTTTTTCTTTTGCTGCAAACATTGTGAAACGAAATAAAGACAAAGAAACTCAAGTCTCTGAACTAGATCTTGGTATTATATTATTTTAATTCAAATTAAAAGCCCCTATTTTTTGGTATTACCTTTATCATTAGAAATATGTTTAAATATTCAGTCACAAATTTGTATAACAGCATTTTATTTCAGGAGAAAGTTCCTAATGTTTTCAAAGAAATCATAAATTCATAGATTCAATTTATGATGAATTTATAAAGATAACAATGAATTCACGTATTATTTATTTAGTTTAGACAGTTACATCTGACTTTTAATTTTAATATTATTATAGTATATAAATTATTGAAAAATTCTATATAGGTTAAGCATAACACACAATAATAAAGTTACGAATTCCAGTAAGTAAACATTTAAAATAATATTTTTTTCTTTTTTTCATACCGTTAATTACTTTATGGTTAAATATTTAATTTGTATTGCCTATTTTCTATAGAGTTCTTTTGGCTTTTAATTTTTTTAAAATTTTAACATATAGAATGTTTGCTTTCAATAGACAAATAAATATCATTTGTGTGTATACTATTGTGTTGTATATATATGACATTCAGTTTGATTTCATGAATAACGTTATTATTGATAATTTTAAATAAATAATTATGTGTTTTTCTTTTGCAGGTAATGACAAAGAAACTCAAATATCTGCTCTAGAACTTGGTATTATATTATTTTAATCTAAATTAAAAGCTCCTAATTATTGGTATTACCTTTATCATTAGAAATATGTTTAAATATTTAATCACAAATTTGCATAGCAGCATTTTATTTCAGGAGAATGTTCCTAATGTTTTTTAAAAAAATCATAAATTCACAGATGCAATTTATGATGAATTTATAAGATATCAATGAATTCACGAATTATTTATTTGGTTTAGACTGTTACATCTCTCTTTTAATTTTAATATTATTAAAGTATATAAATTCTTGCAAAATCCTATATAGGTTAAGCAATGTTATAAAGTTTCATACAATTTCCAATTGGGTTTTTTCCTTAATAATGATATAATGCATTGCATTTATTTTTGATGGTTGTGAAATTAATCTTTTTGGTTATATGGTTGGGAAATTATTCTTTTTTTAAGAAAATTTTAAGAAAACTTTTTATAGCCAAATTAATTTACTTCTGTTAAGTAGGATAATAATTTGTGAAAGCTTTTAGGTAATTTTTATACTTTTTAAATATTTTTTTTATTGAAACATCTTTTAATCTTAATATTATTAAAGTATTATAAAATTTAATATATCTTAAGCAATATCATAATGAATTTTCATTTATTTCTCAATTGTATTTTTCATAATTTTTTTTACATTTCTGTATTTTTTTTTTTTTTTTTTTTATCTTCCTATTTTTAAATGAAATGTCCCATACTAATGGTGTCATGGTACTCTATAGATTTTCGAGTCTTTGAAATTGAAACCTGCAACTGTGACATTCATTCAATCTGAAGGAAATTTTAAGATAGCTTATCAAAGCTAAATTAATTTATATCTGCTAAATAGAATTATGATTTATAAAGTACATTATTGATAAAATGCTTGTAAGAAGTAATAAAAAAAAAATTTACTTTCAGTTAAAAATGTTTTTTTTTTTTTTTTACTTCTTTGGCTCCTTTTCATATTAATGTAAAATGAAATCACAATAATAATTATATATGTAGAAATAAAATAGTAATATCAAACTAATTTGCTTTTTATTTTATTTAAACCTCATTTTTTTTATGTTTGTTCAATACTAGTGCTGTGCAATATTGATATTGCCCTTAATAAAATATAGAACTTTTATTTCCCTCTCCATTAAAAATTATTTTTTTATTATAAAAAAGTGAATAATTTGTAAGATATCAAATAAAATATTTGTTAAATATATGATTTGGTAGAAGAAATATTTGAATTATTAGAGGAAATAAATTAAATTAAAAAGATATTTAATTATATAAATAAAGTTTTCTTATTGAAATTACAGGAGTAATAAGATCACAGAACACTAAATCAGGTATTGTTAACAAATTTATAATTTTTTTCCTTATGTTTTTAGTTTTAATTATATTAAAGTATTGAGTCTGTGTAAAAGTCAATTAAGCAATTTCAATTTTCCTACATACTTTATTAGAATGTACATAAGCTGAAAGTAATAAATATTTAATTTCAATTTTAATTGAATTATTTATTATTATAGATTAATAATGTTATGTATGTTACCTTACTGATGAAATATCTCAAGAGGGCATCAGTATTTAATTATTTTGTGTTATAGTTAAAATGCTTGCTTTCTTATGTTTTTATTATTTTTGAATAATAATAAAAAACTTTATTTTATCCAGTTGTGAAGAAAGAATTGAATGAATCAACAAATAATAATAAAGCTACAAATTCCAGTAAGTAAACATTTTAAATAATATTTTTGTTTTTTTTCATATTGATAATAATTTTATGGTTATAAATGAAAATTGTGTTGTCTGTTTTCTTTAGAGTTCTTTTGTCTTTTAATTTTTTTAAATTTTAATATATACAATGTTTGCTTTCAATAGACAAATATGTATCATTTGTGTGTATACTATTGTGTTGTATATATATATGACATTCAGTTTGATTTCATCAATATTGTTATTATTGATAAATTTAAATGAATAATTAGGTTTTTTTCTTTTGCAGACATTATAAAACGAAATAATGACGGAGAATCTCAAACCTCTGTTCCAGAGCCTGGTATTATATTATTTTATTTCAAATTAAGAATACCTAATATTTTGTATTTATTATTTAGCATTTATTTCAGGAACTGGAGAACGTTCCTGATGTTTTTTAAAATAAAATCAAGAATTTCGAAATAAATTTTTTGATCTACATTCCAATCCTGAAATTAAGTTGAATTATTTCAACTGATTAATTATTTAGTAATTAAATAATTAATTTTGTCAATAATTTATTTTTAAAAATTATTATGTTAACCAATATTATAATGAATTTTCACATAAATTATATGAAAGTTTTTGTATTTATATTCTAAATTGAAAAGTATTAATATTAAACTGTTGCTAATTGTTGAATAAATATAAGCATATTTGAAAAAAATAAACATTTAACTGTTTATCAAATTTTGAACTTAAATAGCACTGATATGGTTTATTTTATTCGATTTTGATGAATGTGATAAATTGTGGTATAAAATATTAGATGTAAAAAAAAATGAACTGACTTTATTAATAGAGTTTTTTGCTCTAGCAGAAAAAAAATTGTCGTGTAAATTTGAATGAATACTTTTTACTTTATTATTAATATTTTTTTCCTTCGTAATATAGTTTATATAAAATTTATGTAAATTATTTAAATATCAATTTGTGTTTAAAAACAAAATTGGCAATTATTGATTTGAATAAAATTTTTTCATAAAATCTTATAGCATTTGTCAGTTGATTGAAATGTTTATAATGTGAAATGAAATCACAATGATAATTATATAAGTAGAAATAAAATAGTGTCAACTTAATTTGCATCTTATTTTTTTAAAACCTCATTTTATGTTTGCTCAGTCTTGTTTATTTCAGTACTAGTACTGTACAACATTGACATTGCCCTTAATAAAACATCAAGTTTTTATTAACCTGTCCATTAAAAATTATTTTTTTATTATAAAAAAGTGAATAATTTGTAAGATGTCAAATAAAATATTTGTTAAATATATGATTTAATAGAAGAAATATTTGAATGATTAAAGGAAATAAATTAAATTAAAATTGTATTTAATTATATAAATAAAGTTTTCCTGTTGAAATTACAGGCATACCAAGATCACAGAACACTAAATCATGTATTGTTAACAGATTTATAATTTTTTTCATTATGTTTTTAGTTTTAATTATATTAAAGTATTGAATCTGTGTAAAAGTCAATTAAACAATTTCAATTTTCCTACATATTTTATTGGAATGTACATAAGCTGAAAGTAATAAATATTTAATTTCAATTTTAATTGAATTACTTATTATTATAGTTTAATAATGTTATGTATGCTACCTTACTAATGAAATATCCCCAGATGGCATCACTATTTAATTTTGTATTGTCGTTAATATGCTTGCTTTCTTATGTTTTTATGATTTATTAATAATAATAAAAAACTTTATTTTATCTAGTTGTGGAGAAAAAATTGAATGCATCAACAGATAATAATAAAGCTGCAAATGCCAGTAAGATAACATTTTAAATAACATTTTTCCTTTTTTTTTCATATTAATAATTTTATGGTTATAAATGAAAATTGTGTTGTAAGTATTTAATTTATTTTAATGTTAATATATACAATGTTTGCTTTCAATAAACAAATATGCTTCATTTGTGTGTATACTATTGTGTTGTGTATATATATATATATGTATACAACACAATATGTTGGGTGTATATATATATATATATACTGAAACTGAATGTCATATATATATATATATACGATATTCGGTTTGATGTCATCAATATTCATAAATAATCAATTCATAAATAATTAGGTTTAAGCTTTTGCTGACAATATGAAATGAAATAAGGATGGAGAATCTGAAATCTCTGATCCAGAACCTGGTATTGTACCATTTTAATTAAAATTAAAAGGCCCTGATTTTTGGTATTGCCTTTATAATTAGAAATTATTTAAATATTCAATCACAAATTTGTATAGCAACATTTTATTTAGCAACAGGAGAAAATTCCTAATATTTTCAAAGAAATCATAAATGTATTTTATGATGAATTTATAATATAAGGAGGAATTCTCGTATTATTTATTTAGTTTTCAGGTAGTTAAAATGTGGATCTTTTAATTATTATCTCTGCTCTGTATGTGTTTAATCAAGGTGATAACTACTCAGGGAAGACAAATATTGTGAACAATATTGGGGTAAAGTTAAGAACAACTTTAACATTTATTTTCGCTTTTTTTAAACTACTGACATTTAAAGTATTGAGTCTGTGTAAAAGTCAATTAAACAATTTCAATTTTCCTACATATTTTATTAGAACGTATATAAGCTGAAAGTAATAAATATTTAATTGAATTACTTATTATCATAGTTTAATTGTTTAATAATGTTGTGCATACTACCTTACTGATGAAATATCTCAGGAGGGTATCTGTTTTTAATTATTTTGTATTGTAGTTAAAATGCTTGATTGCTTTCTTATGTTTTCTTTATTTTATCCAGTTGTGAAGAAAGAATTGAATGAATCAATAGATAATAATAAAGCTACAAATTCCAGTAAGTAAACGTTTTAAATAATATTTTTCCTTTTTTTCATATTGTTAATAATTTTATATTACCCTGTCCATTAAAAATTATTTTTTTTATTATAAAAAAGTGAATTTGTAAGATGTCAAATAAAATATTTGTTGAATATATGATTTGATAGAAGAAATATTTGAATTATTAAAGGAAATAAATTGAATTAAAAATATATTTAATTTTTTTCTATTGAAATTACAGGAATGCCAAGATCACAGAACACTAAATCAGGTATTGTTAACAGATTTATAATATTTTTATGTTTTAGTTTTAATTATCTTAAAGTATTGAGTCTGTGTAAAAGTCAATTAAACAATTTTAATTTTCCTACATACTTTATTGGAATGTACACAAGCTGAAAGTAATAAATATTTAATTTCCATTTTAATTGAATTACTTATTATTATAATTTAATAATGTTGTGTATGCTACCTTACTAATGAAATATCCCAAGATGGCATCACTATTTAATTTTGTATTGTTGTTAATATGCTTGCTTTCTTATGTTTTTATGATTTTTTAGTAATAATAAAAAACTTTATTTTATCCAGTTGTGAAGAAAGAATTCAATGATTCAACACATAATAATAAAGCTACAAATTCCAGTAAGTAAACATTTTAAATAATATTTTTCCTTTTTTTCATATTGTTAATAATTTTATGGTTATAAATGAAAAGTGTGTTGTCTGTTTTATTTATAGTTCTTTTTGGTTTTAATTTTTTTTAATGTTAATATATACAATGTTTGCTTTCAATAAACAAATATGTTTCATTTGTGTGTGTACTATTGTGGTTGTGTATATATATATATATATGACATTCAGTTTGATTTCATCAATATCGTTACGATTGATGATTTTAAATAAATAATTAGGGTTTTTTTTTTTTTTTTTTTGCAGACAATCTGAAAAATAATGACGGAGAATCTCAAACCTCTGATCCAAAACCTGGTATTGTACCATTTTAATTAAAATTAAAAGTCCCTGATTTTTGGTATTGCCTTTATCATTAGAAATTATTTAAATATTCAATCACAAATTTGTATAGAAACATTTTATTTAGATAACAGGAGGAAATTCCTAATATTTTCAAAAAAATCATAGATGTATTTTAATCATGAATTTATAAGATAAGTCTATAATACTTCTCGAATTATTTATTTAGTTTTCAAGTAGTTAAAATGGGATCTTTTAATTATTATCTTTGCTCTGTATGTGTTTAATCAAGGCGACCACTACTTAGGGAAGACAAATATTGTGAACAATATCGGGGTAAAGTTAAGAACAACTTTAATATTTGTTTTCTCATTTTTTAAGCTACTGACATTTAAATGTAAAGCATGCATCTTGAGTGTATGCTTTTGTCGTGTAGTGAGAGCTAAGAATGAGTAAAACAGTAGCAGCAATACCTTATTTATTTCTTCATGGCAGCGCAGTGATGTGTTACTACTCTATGCTACATACTGTACATACCCACTTTCCTTATCCACTCTACTGAACTCTTAATACACTGCCAGTTACATCTGCCTGCAATAGGCAGGCAGACAGACCTTGATGATTAACGGAGAAATTGCTTTGTGCAGTTACTATTGTTAAACTGCGCATTTTTTTCTCTTTTTTATTTATAGAGTGCAAATTTATTAAGTAAACAGATGGAAAAAAACATCTCATGTTCAAAATTTGAATATTCTTTTTTCTCCTCAGCATCAAATTTAAAAATTGTGTTGCTGGTAAGAAACAAAAATGTTTCCATACAACAAGATTACTTCCAAGATAGAGTTTAGACACACTAAATTGATTTGCATTGTTCGTTTTGAACTTGCACTCATACTATGAACATAATTAAGCTGGCGACTTGTATTATTCCATCATGATTCTAAACTATTTTGACAGACTTGTCAACAATTTTTTAAAGAAGTAACAAATAGGCATAACAGTATGTCTTTGGGATGAAAAGATATTGGAAATGTCAACAAGATATGAGAATTCCTCTCATTTTGGACACACTGCTAAGGGGGATTTTCTTGTAACTTTAAGAAAATGTCTCGGACAAAACTTGGTTTACCAAAAAATAATTCAAGTTTCGATGGACAGGCCAATTGTGAATTGAGCTTTCCTAGATCTTTAAATATCTTGTGTGAAAAAGCTGAAGAAAGTTCCAGTGTGAAATCTTTTAAAGATTTTAAAAATTTATACAATGAATGATTTTGTCCCATTATGGAATGGCAGTTTTTCTATTAAATCTTTATTGCTAAAATGAATGCTTAATTTCCTAATTTTATTTCCCCCTAATAATTGTGTTAGGTGTTGCACTATAGATTTTTGAAGTATTATAAATAAAATGCATTTAAAAAATAATTTGAAAAAAGTTGTTTCAATTTAACATATTATTTATTTTTCTTCTCTTTATGCTCTTTGCATGCCATCTCTTGTAAAAAAGGAGCTGTAAAAAATATTCAGATATTTTTATACACATTTAAAATATTTTTCTCCATTTAAGAAATATCTTTTAATTTTAATATTATTAAAGTATATAAATTACTGCAAAATTCTATATAGGTTAAGCAATGTTATAAAGTTTCGTACAATATCCAATTGGGTATTTCCCTAATAATGATATAATGTGTTGCATTTATTTTTGAACCTATGATTGTGAAATTCATCTTTTTTAAGAAAATGTTGAGAGAACTTTATCTAGCTAAATTAATTTAATTCTGTTACATAGGATAGGATAGTATGTGAAGTATATTATAGCTAAAATACATATAAAATTAAATATGAAAAAGCTTTCTTTCAATTTATCATTTTTTTTCCTCTGTCGCTCTATGTTTTTGACATATTGTTAAATTAAATTTTCCAGTGAAATTGGTGTCTTGTTACTCTATAGATTTTCGAATCTTTGAAATTGAAACCTGCAAATGTGAAATTAATTTTTTTTCCCCTTCCTTTCTTGATAGTGTTTATATAAAATTTGTAGGAATTATTTAAATATCTATGTGTTTAAAAATAAAATGTTTTTGCATAAAATCTTATAGAATTTGTCAGTTAATTGAAATGTTGATAATGTGAAATGAAATCACAATAATAATTATGTATGCAGAAATAAAATAGTAATATTAAACTGATTTACTTTAGATTTTTTTTTTTTAAATCTAATTTTTTTTTTATGTTTGCTCGTATTACCAGTGCTGTATAACATTGGCATTGCCGTTAATAAAATATAAAATATTTAGTAGCATCTTCATTAAAAATTAATTTTTTATTATAGAAATGTGAATAATTTCAAAGATATCAAATAAAATGTTGTTTAAATTTATGATTTGTTAGAGGATATATTTAAATTATTAATATAAATAAAGTAAAATGATATTTAATTATATAATTAATGTTTTCCTTTTGAAATTACAGGAATTCCAAGATCCCAAAGCAGTAAATCAGGTATTGTGAACAGATATACAATTTTTTTCATTATTATTATTTTTTAATTTTAATTATATTAAAGTATTAGAATTGTGAAAAAATAAATTTTTATAAGATATTTGAATGTACATAAGCTGAAATTAATAAATATTAATTTTCACTTTAATTAAATTATTTTTATTTTTAGATTAATAATATTGTGTATGCTACCTCACCTAATTTAAAAAAAAAAAATTAGTATCATTTAGGCTTTTAGATGTTTATTTTTAATCAAATATAAAAAATTTTACACAGGATACATAATTCATATTTTGTTTTTCAATAACTTCAAATACTGATAGTCTGTTAAAATTGTTTAGAAAAATATTAAATGTTATTTTTTCTTCAGTTTTAAATTATTTTTAGTGCTGTCAAAAGCTGAATAGAATTACATTGCTATTGTAAATTCTTCATAATGTCTATGTACACATAATTTGTTTGTATTGCATAATAAAACATTTTATTG
This sequence comes from Caerostris darwini, assembly GCA_021605075.1. NCBI lineage: Eukaryota > Metazoa > Arthropoda > Arachnida > Araneae > Araneidae > Caerostris > Caerostris darwini. The sequence continues at coordinate 850,870 of BPLQ01013371.1, read as the reverse complement.
TCTAAAACCTAGAAACAACTACTGTTTCATCGAAAAGACAAAGAAACAAAAATGAATATTCAGGTATTGTAATTTTTTCATTTATTTTTCTTAATCTGAATATACTGAAATTATCTTAATCAAATTATGAATTTCTTACAAATTTTTATCTTTTTAATAAGTGATACATAAAATTTAAATTAAGAAACATTAGATGTTTCCTCGACATGCCATCATAAAGTGCCTATTTAAAATGAATTCCTTTTATTATGGAACTAAGTAACTTTTACTTTTTTTTAGTTATGATATTTTCATGAATGATTTAATAGACTAATTGTTAATTTATATTTCAACAAGAACTGCTATTTAAAAAAAATTTTTAATTAATAATTCATAGTCCTCTTCTATATGAAAAAATAATAAAAAATTGTTTCTAGATACTGTTGCCTTTTAATTATTGAAATTTTTTGCCTTTTAATTAAAAAGCATTATTAGAATTCAAATTAATAGCACAATGCACAAGAATGGTGTTATTATTTTTGGAGAAGAAATATAATTTTGTTCACTTTTTATTTTCAAGTTTGTTACAAATTGTATAATTTGTGCATAATTTCAATTTATCAAACCATTTTAATTAATGTGATTTTTTTATAATATTTTATAATTAAATCTAACTTTTACATGCTTAGTGGTATTAATTTTTTGTATTTTTATTTTCATAACAGTAAATTTTTTTTCTTTTGTTGTTGAAAAAATTAACCATGCATAATTTTGATTTTGTTGATTGCTTTTGTTGCACTTGATTTATTTCTGCTTAAAAGTTGAATATTTTTTGAAATCTTAAATGAGGTTGATTTATTATTATTTCAGTTAATAAAATATTTTATATAAGTACACATGAATTTGAAAGATTATACTCATTGCTTTTCTTTATTAGCTCAAAAACAAGCAAAAATTAGAAGAAAAGAAAAAGGTACGTTTATACCTTTAAATTTTTTTTAAAATTTAAGTACTGTGTAACTATATAAAAAATTTCCAAAATTATATTCAAAGAGTCACTTAACTTTTTCAAGATTTTAATTTAAATAATTATCTGAAACTTCAAAATTTCATTTCAGTCATTTTCTTATGTTAATTTAATGCATACAAGGTAAAAATTGTTTAATGTATTTTATTTAAATTAAATTTGACAATGTAAAATGATTTTAGAAGTTCTAGAAGTATTAATCATACAGTAGCCACTTCCTATCTTTTATTATTTCTTAATTACAAAATTTTCTGTTTTATTATTTCTTAATTGAAAACTTTCCACGAAAAGCATATGAGCAACGAAACATCCATAAAAGAAGTTAATATTTCATTTCTTTCTTTCTGATCTTATAATTTTTTAATTACATTTTAAATGTTTTTAATGCAGTAAATTATTTATGTGCTATTATTAAAAGATAATTTCTCATAGCTGCCAACTTAAAAGGGTTTTTTTCATTATAAGTTTCCAATTGTTTGGATTTTAATTATTTTTTGCTATTATTAACAAAGCAATTCTTATCATTGATAAACTTTTGCATTTTACTGGATTGTCCTGCTCTTTGTTAATCATTTAAAAGTATGTGTATAGGCAGCTGTTAAATTGTAAAAAATTTTAATGGTATTTTAAAAGTCATGCAAAAAAAAAAAAAAAAAAAAAAGGAAACATTTTTTAATCTTCACTATCTAATATTATATTTATTAACTTACACTATTTTATGTTTTGGGAAAAATTTATATTTGATGACTATGTAAAAAATATATACTGTAACTAGCTGAAATATTTTTATTAATATCTTTAATTCTGTTTTGATATAATTATTGCATACATTTATATGTGTACCCACAGTATATGTATCCACATAATTAAGGAAATGTTCTGGCATATGTATAATTTTTCTTAATGTTTATCATTGATAACAATTTGTAAATTGTCTCGTTGTATAGTAAAATGCCCTGAAAGTTTTATTGATGAAGTTTCCCAAGTTGGCAGAAATGCTTAATTATTTTGTATCATAGTTTAAAGTGCTTGCTTTCTTATATTATCATGATTTTTGAATTATAATTAAACTCTTTATTTTATCCAGTTGTGGTGAGAGAATTCATTGAATCAACTGATAATAATGAAGCTTCAAGTTCCAGTAAGTAAACATTAAAAAAAATATTTATCCTTTTTTCATATTATCTAATTTTATAAAAGTTTATTTTTATGGCTTTTAATTTTAAAGTAGGCAAATATGTTTCATTTGTGTGTACGCTATTGCATTCTAGAGATATGACATTCATTTTGATTACATGAATATTGTTATTACTGACAATTTCAAAATAAATAATTAGGTGTTTTTCTTTGATTTAATTTTTCTTTTGCAACACAAGATACCAAAGAAAACAACGTCAGAGAATCTAAAATCTCTGATCTAGACACTGATATTTTACTAATTCCATTCAAATTAAAAGCCCCTAATCTGTGCTATTACCTTTATCATCAGAAATATGTTTAAATAATCAATCATAAATATGTATAGTAACATTTTATTTCAGAAACCGGAAGAAGTTCCTAATGTTTTCATAGAATCAATTTATCAACAGTGTACAAGATAAATAAAAAACACTAATTCACGAATTATTTATTTTGTTTTCAATTTATTGAAATGTGTTCTTTTAATTATAATTTTTACTTTATATGTGTTTAATCAGGGTGACCATTACTCGGGAAGGAAAATGTGGTGAACAATATCAGGAAAAAGTCAGGAACAACTTTAATATTTACTTCACTTTTTTTTTTTTTTTAAACCTCTGATGTTTAAATGAAAATCATAAATCTAAATTATGTGCTTTTGCTAAAGCGTGAGGAAAATAGCAGCAGCAAAGTCTCATTTATTTCTCCTTGGCAGTGTAATGATCTGTCATTATTATATTCTGCATACTGCCCTTATCATGGTTACCCTACTTTTTTTATCCACCCCACTGAATTGTGAATACACTGCTAGCCTAGCTACAGTCTGCAACAGGCAGACAGACCTTGATGACTCACATAGAAGTTTTTTTTGAGTTGTTGCTATTATTAAAAATTTGCTATAAGTATAAATACTTATTGGAAATACTACATTAAAGCCAAAGGTCCTGCAAATATATTTATGATTGTGATCAAAACCCATATTGAATTGGTCACTACTGTTGGACTTCTCCATTTCGTAATAATCTATACCTGCTACTGATGCCTATTCCTAATTGAGGTTCTGTAGTAGTAGACATTATTAGTAATGCAACAGCAAATGATTGCCGTAATTGAACTTCATAATGGTACAGATACAAAATTGGGCTTGTACAAACAGCTTGTACTGCCTGTGTGCAGTTTCAGACAATGATACTGTGTCTGTGTGCATATCGAATGATGAGGCAGTCCTTCTGTTCAGTTATTGTGTACCCTGAGCTATGATGCCATTTTTGTGAACTACGCTGGTTCTTATATCTTCTCACAGTATTGTGAGAACAACTGAGCTGATGGGTAAGTCAGAAAACTGATATAATCTGAATGATTCTCACACTCGGACAGTTGCTAACATTTGTGTGGATGGCAGCACATGGGCATTTCTTATAGTCTTTTTGCTGCATGTAAACTACATACAGAGTTCCTCAAGGTTATGTGCTTTGTCAGGCAACTCCTTGGTGTACTGATTTTTTTGCTGTTGGTGTATTTTTTATTAGTTGATATCAAAAATTGCATTAATTTATGTCTCAATCTGTTTTTGTGAGAAAATATGTGAATTTGTATGTACTATTTGTTGCTTTTAAAAACATTTGGAGATATTCTGTTTTACTGTTTATTTTTTACTTTTGTTGATTCTTTTTCAGACTAATATAGTGTTACAAATTGATCTAGTATGCTTTTTTTACTAATAATTCTTTAAAAGAAAGTAAGAGTTTTATTAATAAAAATTTCTACAAAATGTTTTCCTTTAAATTATATTCTGTTCAAGATTTGAACATCCTATTGAAAAAATTCTAAAGATATTTTTTACATGATTGTAAAAAATATAAAGGTTGAACTGTAGTTCTTTTATTTTAAAAACCTGTAGTAAAGACTAAATAATTTAACATTATCTAATTAAATAATTTTCTTAAATATACAATATACTCTCACAGACATTTAAAAACATAACATATTATAAGTGTGCTACTTTATGGTATTAATTAGAGTTATCTTTTTTGCAGGTAAAAAAGACGCAGATTTTAGTACTTCAGAGGACGAGTGGTTATCAAGTGCTTCTCTTGAACTTAATCCCGTTCGACGACGATTTTTAAGAGTTATTTTAAGGGAGACTGCTTCTGTTAGCCAAAGAGGCATTTTAGAACGAGCCACACCTGATAAACGTGATATTAATTACTTATCGTATGCCTCTCTCAGAGTATCTAGTAAGAAGTGTTAATAAAATCCTACAGCATTATTTTAACAAAGAGTGTAAAAACGTTTTTAACTTTTGTTTTATTGAATATTAAGAAATTAGTCTATATTTACCATTTGTTTTTAAACATGTTAATCAGAAGAAAAAAATAAAAACAATTACCAATATTGAAAAATTCTAATTAACTAGTGAAGAATTCAGTCTTTTATATGATTATTTTCTGATTTATATAGTGTAAAACAGCAGTTTCTACATTTGTAGAAACTTAATATCCTTTATTAATTAAAATATTACATTCCTTATTTGTTCAAATATTATTTTATTGCCTGTGATAAAACATTCTTTTATTGTCATGTAAACAGCAGTGAAATTTTATTCATCCTCCATTAGCATGGAGTATATCCATTTAAATTTTAAATTAGAATATGTTCTAAATGTTTACTGTATGGAAATAAAGATCTAAATTCACATATCAACATCACTTCACAATTTCAATTTCTGACTTAAGATTATATTTAGTCAGATATAATAACTTACAAATGATATTGTAATAACATATATTTGTATTTTTTTTTTCATTCCATTTGGTTTATTAATGTGGGCATTTAAAAATAAAGTCAATTAATTGAAAATTCATGTATCATTTGTTTATTACATTAAACTGCTATTCACTTGAATGCATTTAAATAGTATACTCATTTTGCAGTATTATTATGAAGAGTTTTAATTTTTAGCATCAACAACATTTGCTTCATGGAGGCTTTATTTTAATAATGCATTATGTGCAAAAAAAATTCATAAAATGAATTCTATTTTTATGAGTTACATAACTTGTAAATTTATTATTATTTAGAAATGAACCATCTTCAAAATTAAGTCAGTAAAACCTATTAAATACTACATTGTTAAATCATAATTAATTTTTCCTAAGAAATGAGTATCATTATTATTTTTATGAGTGTTTCCATTGATTATGTGATATATATCATTTACTATGTTTAGTAGATGCATAAATTTTTCCTGTCTTAATAAACAGCTCTTCCTGCATACATTAAGAAAATATATTCTTACTTAAATATTTTATAATTGAAATAACATTTATTTATTCTTAACTTGTGTATTTCCATACATTTCCATTGTTTTTAAACATAATAATCTGAAAAACAAAAATTAGAATTTATTTTTATTAAGCAATTGTTCAAAAATATGGATTTTATATTATTGGTAATTTTAAAAAAAATACTTTACACATGATGATCTTATTAAAAACTCACCATTATTATATAAATATGATATATATTTATAAAATGGGTATTATATAAGCATTTTATGTTATTCTGGAGGAATATTATATTAAAACACTTGATATAAAATTCAATTTTTACCTCATTTACTTGTATTAACGAGTTTTTAAAATATGGGCTTAAAATGAAATCATAAGTCTATGAAAGCAATGTATACATATTATATTGTCTTATTAAATTTATGTAAAATTAAAATGTAGTAAATTTGAATTAATTTAGAAATTACTTAAAAAATACAAGTTGACTTGTTAGTTACGAAAATTGAAGTTGCATTCAGTATTTGTAAATTATTGCTACTTTCTTATTTTTGAATACACAAATCAAATTTGTCATTTAAGTCATATACAAAATCGACAATGCCACTTGGAGATGCAATAATTTCAAATAGATATAACTACTATTGATAGAATTAAAAAAAAAAAATGCATTTGAACCTAAACTTCGTTTTATGCTATATATACCTGAAAATTTTTTATTAAGAATTTTGTAGCAATTTTTTTTTTTTATATAAATTTTACAATAGCAGTTCTAGCTAAATTATAAATCTCAAAAATTTTTAAATCAGCGATTTTTTTATGTCTTTAAACTTTTAGTTGTCCACACAAAAGTAATGAAAAAGATTTTTTTAACTAGTATCATTTCTAAATATCATACTTTGAAAATGAAATCAAGTTTATTTTTTCAATATAAAAAAATGCATTACTGACATATATTGTTCTACTGCATTCCGTAAATTAAATCCTGTTCAATTCCCTTGAAGGTTAAATTCAATATCTTAAGACCTAATGGCTTTTATTGCCCATCTCGTACTGCGTTCCAACAAAAAGGTTCTTGGGGCTCTATCATCATTGTGGACCAAGAAAAGTTAACAGCAATTATTTTGTATATTAAATTTATCTAAATTTTCATAAGCTTGCTACAATTTCAGTGACAACTCAACATTCAAATAAGCATTGTGCAATTAAGGTTGCGCGCATTAAGAAAAAAGTCTTTTACATGTGTATTAATATGAACAAGTATTTTGTATTTCTATAGTTCATTGGCTTCTACACATTTAAAAATGAAGTATGTCATAAGACAGGGGGGGAAAGAATTGTATTTGATCATATTTTCCATTATGTATGTAGTATGTCCAGTTTACTGCGGTATTAAGAACTGATTGATTATAATTCTGATTTAAGTTGTATGACTTATACTATACTTAGTATACCACATCAATTTAAATGAGATCTGTGGCATTTTGTTAAGTCATTTTTTTTTGTTAAAATTTAATGTTCTTCATAGTATTTCGTATTTATGTGCAATAAAAAATGTTTCCTTTTTTACTTGTCTTCAAATAAAAAATCTCACCCTAAAAATTTACGATCATGCTTATTGCCAAATCATTTTATTTTGTGTTAAAATTCAATGCTGTACTTAATATTTTGTATTTGTATGCAGTAAAAAAATATTTCAATTATAATGTCTTCTTCAATTATAATGCAAATAAAAAATCTCACCCTAAAAATTTAAATCATACTCATTTTAACTACAATCAAGTGTATACTGGAATATAATTTATTTCTGAAAAACAAAATAACTTTTGAAATTTACATTGTGTAAGAAAAAATTATTAATTAATAACATATATTAGGTGTGGCATGAATGAAATATAGTAAAAGAGAAAACTGATCGATGGCAAAAAGTAGTTATTTCATTTTTTGTTTTAAAAGTTATTGCAAAAAATTAAAATATTATTCTGATTCTACCAAAAAAAAATCTTTTAAAAATCAGTTTTACCTATAGGTGCTTTATGAATGTAGTTAATCTAAACCAAACTTTTTAATGTAAGGGCCACGGCTCCTCCACTAAGGACTAAGACCTGACTAGCTCATCATACCAACATACTGGGTTTGAATTAAGCTCAAATTTCCTTTTGAAACTAGCCCTGCAAGCGAATATCTATGGCGCGGAGGGCAGACCCCGCTTCAAGAAAGTGTTGTGGCTGCGATATCATCTTCCATTGCAGTAGTACAGCGCCATCTTTTGGGGAGTGGCGGAGTTATGTAAAATCGTCAATTATGCTTGGTTAGTCTAAGTCAGGGGTGGCCAACCCAAATGATCTTGCAGGCCATTTTGGAAATGCATCCTAACATCGCGGGCCGCATATAAAATTATATTCATTAGATTTAGACCCACAGTAGACATTTTTATAGAGAGAAAAATTGAAACAATGAGTTATTATTGTCGTGTTTACTATTATTCTTACATGTAAACATAGATTATATAATAATGATACTAAACGCACATAAACATAGATAATATGCACACTGTAAAGAAATGTATAACATTAAAAATGAAATATAAAAAATATAGAAACATAAATGAAATCATAAAAAAAAATATTTATTTTACTAGTGCGATATTTGTTTCTCCACTCATCAAGAGTTCGCAGAATATAATTTAATTATTCTGCAAACTCATAAATAAAACAGGCAATATATTCGTAAAAATATTATTTTAAAATCAAAGTTAATTTTTTTTTTCAATTCCTTCTATTAGCTCACATTCTCCCTATATATATTTTCAATCTTTCATAAAATACTTTTTATTCATCCACTCGAGTTCGAATACATTTTTTTGAACTTGTAGTGGATGACACTCGATGTTAATACAGATTTTTCAAATATTAATTCATTAATTAATTTCAGTTTTTTTTATTTAAGTTGCATATATCTACCAATAGATGGCGCCAGATAAACTTAAAAAAATGAATGAAAATTATTTATAAAGGACTTTCTGCAATAGAGGGAAAATAAAAGTAGGAATTGACTTAAAATTTTTTTTTTATATATATATATTGCTTATAATTTCGACAGTTAATTTTTGAATATATGGATGTACAAATGTATATTTAATGCATTGATTATACTTTGACCATTATATAATAAATATATTTTGTAAAAGTGTCATAAATATCGCGGGCCGCAAAAATATTCAAGGGCGTTGGGTGGGCCACCCCTGGTCTAAGTAGTGAATATTTTTACCGAGTAGTAGAGCTGGTGCATGTTCTGGAAAAGTTCTACTACATGAAGATTAAGAATATTTTCTAATATATGCCGTGGAAGCGTGGTATAAATACGAGATAACAGAGTTACAGTAACTCAAATTTTGATTTCGAAAGTACATCATTTGGTACTTACGTATTAACGGTACCTTGGCGACAGTTGCGCCAATAAAAAGAACACGCGCCAGCCACAGATTTGGCGGTTTTTAAGTGTCGCCAATCTAACAGCTACTAAGGTTACCAAACCAATAGAATAGATTGGTGCCACTTAAAAACCGCCAAATCTGTGGCTGCGGTTGGCGCGTGTGCTCTTTATTGGCGCAACTGTCGCCAAGGTACCGTTAATACGTAAGTACCCATTATTTTGTTTTGGAGTTTTGTATAAATATAGAAAAAGAACGAAAGGTATATAGTGAGAGTGTAGAGCATATAAAGAACAACGGGAATAACATTTCGTGATTGAGGCGAGTAATAAGGCAATATTGGCAGATTTATTCCAAATTTACAGATAATCTATGTTTAGAAAAAAGAATCCTTGACATTGTAAATTTTAGAATATAATCAAAATAAACTAGGGCAGCTGGATAGATTTCTGCGCCAAAAATGAGATATTTCCTTTATTTTGCTTTAATACGGCTTTGCTTAAGATCTATATTAAGGCTCGTTATTAGGGGGGTCGAATTAACGAATAGAGTACGAGTTCTGCTTTTATGCCATTTTTGTTGGGAATTGGATTTATTAATTACGTCAACATTGATTGGTTCGAATCTATATCGGGCGCCATCTATTGGCTTTTTATAGAAACGAATAGGATAAATAATTTATTTGTGAACATACACTATTAAATGATTCTGCAATAATTATTTCAAATAAGTGTTTTAAATTCTTTCTTCTTAATTTTTATGCTACTCTAAATTTTAAAAAACGAATCTGGTAAACGCATCTATCAATAATCAGTAGCCCTTTTAAATTACATGAGATGAAAAGTTGCTAGGGATCCATGCATTCGAAAACTATATGCAAAAAAACCAAGAAAAGCAATAATAATCCAGAATAATTCTGGAAATCATTCTCCAGTTTAGATTTATCAAATTGTTAAGTAAACAAAGCCCCGCGTTCACTATTTATTTATGTAAAATATTATTAAAGCCCTACAATTTTAATTGTATTTATTGTTATCAGCAAGAGTGAAGCGCCACCTGTTTTCGATGGAAAAGAGGCAAACGATAACGCATGGGACAAAATCTTCAGCAGATGATAAAAGGCTTTAATCTTTTGAGCTGCATTATCACATAAGCAATACAACACAAATTTGCCTGAAATACGTAAAAGCAAATATTACCCTTAAAATTATTATTTAAATGAAATATCTTTTTTATCGAATACTTATATAACAAAAACTTGACTTTCTCGAATACTCCAAATTTTTTTTTCTTTTTTTAAAACAGCATAATAGATACAGATTATTTAATACAACTATAAAATAAATATTGGAAAATGCATATACACTCATGTACATAAATTAAGGATAATTCAGAATCACAGAGAAATTGAACTCTAAAATAAAAATTTCACCTGTAGAATTATCACACACATCTTGAAGAAGAATATGCAACTTACAGGCAACCACCAGATGGCGCGGATAGTACGTCACAATGACGAGAATGTAAGGGGGGGGTATATAAGGAATGGTAGCAAAGAAGTAAAATTGTTCACAAGCGCTTTAAAAGCCTTTCAGTGCAATAACCGCATAGTTATGGCACAAAGGAAGCATTTGGATGATTTTTTACGTGGTAAAATTATCGGACGACTGGAATGTGGACGTACCCAGCTGGAAGTATCCGAGGAACTTGGAATCGACCAGAATGTCATCTCCAGGCTTTGGCAACGATTCCAAGATGATGGTAATGTGAGAAGATATTACAGCACAGGTCGCCCCCGAGTTACAACGCCGAATGAGGACCGGTATTTAGCAGTTACTGCCAAAAGAAACAGACGAACACAGCATCAGACCTGTCTCGTCAACTCTCTTCAGCTACCGGTACGACAGTTTCAAGGCAGACCGTGTACAGACGCTTAGGGCACATTGGTCTATATGCTCGTAGGCCTGTCAGATGTGTTCCACTTACCGCAACTCACTGTCGCCTGCGATTAACCTGGAGTAGAGGGAGCATGCATTGTGGACACCGCAACAGTGTGGTGCCTGGTGTGGTGTTTTCCGACGAATCCAGGTTTAGTTTGCAGTCTGATTCTTGCTGGACTTTCATATGGAGAGCGCCAGGTACCCGTTACCACCAAGAGAACACCATTGAACGACACCGTTACGGTGGTGCAGGATGGCTCGTTTGGGGAGGAATTATTCTTGGCATGTTCAGAGTGTAACGATGACAGGCCACATCTATCGGGATGTCATTCTGGAACAACATGTACGTTTGTTTCGGGGCGCCATGGGTGCTGAATTTCTGTTTATGGATGACAACACCCGTCCTCACCTTGCAAACATTGTAGACGAATGCCTTCAATTGGAGGATATCACCCGTATGGATTGGCCAGCATACCCACCGGACTTGAATCCAATAGAACATGTGTGGGATATGCTTGGCCGACGAATTGCAGCCCGTCAACCCCCTCCCACCTGTCAACCGGAACTTCGGAGGGCATTGCTTGATGAGTGGTGTAATATTCCCCAAGATCAGATTGATAATTTGATACTCAGCATACCTAGGCGTTATGTGTATTGCATCGTCCGGGAGACATACTCCATATTAACCATCATACTAACCATGTTATACTGTTTTTTGTAAATAGGTTCTTTTTTGAAATTTGCTGCAGGGAGTAAAAATCGCAATTTTTATTAATTATGTCAAACATATAGCATCTTTTTTGCTCTTTACCTTTTGTTTAATAAATAGACTTTACAAATAAGTCAAATTTGTTTTGCTTCTGTCTCTTCCTTTGCCTGAACTTCCTTATCCTTAATTTATGGACATGAGTGTACTTTAGAAATTTAATAAATATGAATAAATAAAAAAAAAGCAAAGCACCACAGCAAAGCAATTTACCACTCTTTTAAAAATGTATTTAGTTATATATATATTTTTGAATCGAATATTTTAAACACCCCAGCTAGTAATACATTATACTGATCATTACGCTTAAATTATCATTATTTGAGCAAGTATCGTAGCTTGAGTATTAATTCTGACATTTTGAACGCAGGTGTTTATTTAAATAATCACTCAAATTTTTTTTTTCTTAATGAAATTATGATAAAACAACATTCATTACCAGCAACATTTTCCGTTCACATATTTCAATTTCATAATCTATTTATGACAATTTCATAAATGTTAAAATATTTTCTTCCATTTACATGCTGAAATAGTTCAATTTGTAAAATGATCATAATAACATTTAATGTCATCATGAATTTTTGTATCGTGAAAAATTTCTTTTTAATATCAAGCTAACAAAAAAAAACCGAAGCAAAATGTTATACACTGAAGTGACAAAGTCATGGGATACCTCTTAATATCGTGTCGGCCCTCCTTTCGCCCGGCGAAGTGCAGCAACTCGACGTGGCATGGACTCAACAAGTCGTTGGAAGTCTTCTGCAGGAATATTGAGCCATGCTGTCTCGATAGACGTCCATAATTGTGAAAGCGTTGATGGCGCAGGATTTTGGGCACGAACAGACCTCTCGATGATGTCCCATAAATGCTCGATGGGATTCATGTCGGGCGATCTAGGTTGGCAGATCAGTCGTTGGAATTGTCCAGAATGTTCTTCAAACCAATCGCGAACAGTTGTGGCCCGGTGACATGGCGCATTGTCATCCATAAAAATCCCATCGTTGTTTGGGTACATGAAGTCCATGAATGGCTGCAAGTGATCTCCAAGTAGCTGAACATAAGCATTTCCAGTCAATGTTCGGTCCAGTCGCACCAGAGGACCAAATCCATGCCATGAAAAAACAGCCCACACCATTACGGAGCCACCAACAGCTTGAACAGTGCCTTGCTGACAGTTTGGGTCCATGGCTTCGTGGGGTCTGCGCCACACTCGAACCCTACCATCAGCTCTTACCAACTGAAATCGTGACTCATCGGACCAGGCCACGGTTTTCCATTCATCTAGGGACCAACCGATATGCTCACGTGCCCACGAGAGTCGCTGCAAGCGATGTCATTCGGTCAGTAAAGGCACTCGAGTCGGTCTTCTGCTGGAATAGCCCAAGAAAGCCAAATTTCTCCGCAGAGTTCTAACAGGCAAGTCCCTCTACGTCCCACATTGATTTCTGCGGTTATTTGACGCAGTGTTGCTTGTCTGTTAGTCGCCGGTCTCGGTTGTTAAGTGCAGGCGGTCGACCACTGCGCTGTCCATGGTGGGATGTTATGCCTGAAATTTCATACTCTCGGCACACTCTTGACACAGTGGATCTGGGAATGTTGAATTCCTTAACGATTTCCGAAATGGCATGACCCATGCGTCTAGCTCCAACTAACATTCCGCGTTCAAAGTCTGTTAATTCCCGTCGTGCGGTCATCATCACGTCAAAACCTCTTCACATGAATAACTTGAACAGAAATGAAAGCTCTGCGAAAGCACTGCGCATTTATACCTGTTCTACGCGATGCTACTGCCATCTAAAAATTTGCATATTGCTATCCCATGACTTTTGTCACTTCAGTGTAATAAATTAAAAATATTTTTTTTTAATAATATCTTCCTCTAATTTATGATTGCAAAGGTTTAAACTAATATCTTAATTAAAGTAATTATTAAAAAAAATTTATTATTTTTCTCTGTCGTGATTGACAGAACTTGGTTGAATCTGTCGTGTGTGATGAGAGAAGAATGAATAATTTCGCTGGTCCTGATTAAACCGGACATCTTTATTGGTAAAAATGGCAAAGTAGATCCCCCCCCTTTATTTATTAAACAAATTTTACGTGGTTGCAATTCAGCTTTTAGTATGTTTTATTTGTTAAATAAGATTTTTTTTTAATGTACAATTGGGGATTGCACCAATTTTGTTTTTTTTGAAAAAGTAAGACTTTTAATTAAGTTAACTTAATTAAAAGAAATAAAATTGTTTATTTTTTTACGAATGTTGCTCTACTTTTTTCCCATTTGATCTAGAATTTGCATGGCTGTAATTTGGCCATGCATAGGTAATTGCTGTAAATTGGCCATGCATAGGTTCACACACACACTATATGCATTTATACAAAATGCATATATTGAGAAACATACGTATGTACAGATTATTTAGTAAATGTCATATTTATATAGTTTAGTCATATAGTTTTATTTTTAAACCAAGTAAGGCACATTTAAAAGTTTATTCTGATTCAAGGGGGAAAAAAAACTATTTAAATTGTATGCTTTTGTGATTGATATTTAGAAAATACTAGTGTTGTTCTTCATTTCACATTAATCTAATTTTCAAACAAAACCAAGTAGAGAGTTCAATCGTAAAGAAAACAATTAAAATTAGTATAGTTAAAAAATGTATATTTAACGGATAAAGATTCATTTTAAGAATATTGCTTTTCCATATTGAGATTAAAGCATTTCTATAAACATAAAAACATGTTTAAAATCTGCTTTAAACATGTTCTATGATGGAAAAGGAAATTGTAGTCAGGGTTAACTAATTTTTTTTCTATTTTTTATGATTTTTTACGGCAAAGTATTTTTATAGTCAGTCAGTCAGTTTGAGGTTTACGGAGTTCCATGGCCTTATATGGGCCTAAACTCCTAGCTGAGAGTAAGTCACATGGTGATATAAAAAACATTAATAAACAACAAAGCAGTAAGTAACCGAGGTCTGCCCCAAATTACCAGATCAAAATAAAATAAAAGATCAACGAGTAAATCAGAGAATTTCAATAATAGAAAACATGAATTAAGAAATGAGAAATATAAAGTAAAAGTAAGGAAAATAATTAAAGAATAAAACAAAAAATAAAAAACACCACAGAATGGAGTTGCAGCTGCTAGAAATGATGGCTAAAGGAACAGGTCAGGGTGAATTTACCTGGTACATTAACGTATTTTTATATGCTATGACTTTCATCATACTTATAAAAAAAAAAAAAAAAAAAAAAAAAAAAAAAAAAAAAGTGGTTAAATGTGAAGGCAGATATGTGATATCTTCTCCTACATCAATTGAAATCAAAGAAGGTGTTATGAAGATAATTATTTTCAAAAATGTACCTACGATTCATGCATGTGATAAAAATTTTGTGTTATAAAAAAAATTGCATAAAGTAAAAGTTGGTTACGGTTAGATAAAATTGCATATCTTATTACTGCTAATAATGATAATAATTAATGATAGTTATAAATAGAAAACACATCTACTGATATAACATGCAAGGAATTTTTTTTTATTTGTGTAGAGTACTAATCATTTATTAAACAAGAATTATGGCAATCTTTGTTTTTTTTTATTGGCAATACAAACTAAATGTTTTGTATAAACTTATATTGTAAGTTTTTCTAATTTAAAAGCTGAAATAAGTGAATAATTATTGAAATTTGAATTTCTTAATGAGTAAAAATATTATCATTTAAGTAAGAATGATATGCAAGGGATTATTAAAAAGAAAACATAACATTTTAAATTTGAATATTTTACTTGTAAACATGCAAAAACAAAACTGAAATTGTTGCTTAATCTTTTCATTATATTTTTTCCCCCTGTTTATTTCTTATAAAAAAATTAAGACAATCATATCAATATTTTATTTATTTATTTTTAATAAGTTATAAGAAGTAAAAATTTGATTTACACTCTCTAACCTGAAGCTTGGCTTTCGAACAAATGATTCTAAAAAATTTCTGAACTCCAAAATTAATTTAAGACATTGTTACTGTTATAATGAATGATTCATAAATTGCAGCAATTTTGGAAAGAAATGTAATAAGATCTTGAATGATAAATTAACTCATTTTGTATTAATATGAATTAGAATGGAAGAATTTTTTTCTCATCCATTGATAATTTCAGCTAAATATAAATATTATTTGCAAAGTGAAGTGATATATTTAACTATGAAAACATTTGCTATTATTCTTAATAACTGTAATTATGAATACAACACATTAAATTAATGTAAAATGTCAAAATTGCTAAAAATACAATTTTTTAAAAAGTTGTTAAAGTTCTTGTAATAAGACACATAGAACTAAATTTTTAAAAAATGAACAAATTTAATTATAGTAATGAAGAGATCATGAAAATAAAATATATTATTTTTGTAACACAGAATTAAATACATTATAACTAAAGGATTAGCATGTTACAGTAGTTTGAAAATTTATGCATCAATCTAGAATTAATCATTCAATCAACTGTTTCAAAACTTTAACATTGATTATCAAAATTCGCACAATATTTGGTATTATTATAATCTAAATACATTTAAATATACATATTTCAGGAGTTTTGAAAGGCAGACATGTAAATTGAATCTTTTTATGTTACATCTTTGAATTTATTGAAATATTTTTGTATAATAATTATTTTTTATTACAGAAATCATACACAAATTTTTATTGTTAATATTAAACGAGTTATTCATTTCTTGGTACTTACGTATTAACGGTACCTTTGGCGGTTTTTAAGTGTCACCAATCTAACAGCTACTAAGATTACCAAACCAATAGAATAGATTGGTGCCACTTAAAAACCGCCAAATCTGTAGCTGCGGGTGGCGCGTGTGCTCTTTATTGGCGCAACTGTCGCCAAGGTACCGTTAATACATAAGTACCCATTTCTTATATTCTATAAAAATTTCATTTATTGCTTTTGTTTTGTTAATAATTACATAGTAACATCATTTAAAATACATCAAAATTTCTTTCAATGTCTTTTAACTAGTATACAGATTTTGAATTTTTTTTTTTTTTTTTTTTTTGTATGTAAATTTCCTATTTAAAGGTGCTATAAAAAGAAAAGATGCATCCTTTGGATGTTTTAATTCAAGTATATAGTTGCTATTTTTCATTACTTTGATCATTCAAATTTTATAAATTAATTTATATGTCTAGGAATTCAATTCAGAGAGACAAGGAACTAAAACTTTCTGCTGAAACAAACTTAAATGTTAAGAAAAGCTAATTCTGTTTTTGAGATACAAAATTGTGGAAATGAGATGTTTTGATCTAATGTGTAAATTACTTCATGTGGATAATGCTATAAGGCATGTTTCCTAGAGAAAAAAAAAAAAAAATTAGAAGGAATAACTAAAACAAATTTATCAAAGAATTTTTTCCATGCGTTACTTATTCTAGACTATTTATGTTAACATATTTATGAACCTTATTTGGCCCATGTTCGAAGTCATGCCAAAATAATTGAATTGTGTTGAATTATATCATTCATTCAATATAATATTATAATAGATGATTTTGAATTCCTAGAAATATACGGTACTTTAGTATTAACGATACCTTGGCGACAGTTGCGCCAATAAAGAGCACACGCGCCAACCGCAGCTACAGATTTGGCGGTTTTTAAGTGGCGCCAATCTACACTTAAAATTTTTGTTCCAAATAATAAAATATATAAAACACTTCATTTAAAATCAAAACGCTTTCAAAATTCAAAACACTGTATTTAAACACAAAGTAGTCAAAAACACTTTATTTAGACACAAAGTAGTCAAACAGATTTCAGTGAAAAACAGGCCGATAAAGAGTTTAACATGGATTCAAAACAGTCTAATTGGGACATTTTCGTTGTTTTGGTAAAATATTTCGCTCCTGAAAAAATAAAATTGCATCTTGTTCTGTTTCTGGCAAATCCCAAATACGCATTTTCGTAGCACTACAAAATGGCGTCAAAACTCAGCAAATCTGCAGCTGTTAGATTGCCGCCACTTAAAAACCGCCAAGTCTGTCGCCAAGGTATCGTTAATACGTAAGTACCAAATATACTACATGGTGAAAGGCAAGAGTTAAATCTCGTTAAAAAAATTAAAACGAGTGCCACTGATTATTGTGAACTAAACATCTACGACATGGAATTAAAGTTACAAGAAAATGTTGAAGGAAATCTTAAGAACTTTACTACCATGAGTACTTTCAAACAGGTAAACAGGTGTTATAATAGGTAAAATCATAGAACTGTTGGCCATTGGGATTTGGCGTCAATAATTCTTTTCACCAAAGTCAGCCAAGTAACTGGTTGCGATTGTAAGTGAAGTGAAATGCAAGCAGTACAATAAACAAGGGTTACTACATTCGGCAACTTATTGCTCAGTTCGCGCCACAAAAAAAGTCGCCAAAACCCAATGGAACCCATATTGGGAGATGTCTTGTCATAATACATATGTGATTTAATTTCATACAGATTAAAATATTGACATTTTGTATGTATTAGACTTGTATTCCTCTTGTTACATTGTGAAACATCATTAATTGTATTCAAAATTGTTACATATTAAAATTAACCTTTTAAAGTTAAAACAATTTCAATAGCTGTTTTTAATTTAGCTTTAATTAGTTAACAATTTCTTGAATTCTGGTAAACTTTCAAGGAGGTCATAGAGAAGACGATTAGAGGGTTCAGTATATTTCTTACAAAAGTCTACTTCACATTACAATTCTTTCATTTTTTTTTTTTTTTTTTTTTAATTCTTTGTGTAGCGTGTTTTTTCCAAGCTACTATCAATTAATAAGAAATATAAATATGTTTTATTTATACATTTTCGGAAATATTGAAGTAATAACTGTAAAAGAAAAATATGCAGTAAATTTATCCAGATATATCCTTTTAATTTAGCCGATTTAGATATAAAAAGTATTTTTATGGTAGAAAATTAGTATGTGATAAGTAAAAAAAATTCAATACATTTCTGTCGCTTTTATAAAATTATAAAATTTTGTTCTGTTGAAAAAATTATTTTAGATTTATAGAAAGTAGTAAAAACGTAGGCCGAGTACCTTCATGCTGTTAAATTATTTTCTTCTCTTTTTTTTTTTTTATATTTTATTTTTTACTGTTCAGCTTAAGACATATCAATGGGAACGAGACATCGTTTCCACGTTTACATTGCCATTCTTATTAAAGAACGGACACATTATATTGCCGTATTTAATCGGACAAAACACAGCTAACGAAGGTTCTCAGCACCACGCCGATAGCTCCGTATCTTCCTAAAGTATATATAGTCATAATTGCAGCGTTATTTTTAAAAGTGGTATATTAGACTTGAACATTTTCTTTTTCCCAACATTGTTTTCTTTCAAAATATAATAATTTTTTTTTATTTCACATTTGGAATGGATGAATCACGTTAAATTTTTTGGTACTTACGTATTAACGGTACCTTGGCGACATTTGCGCCAATAAAGAACACACGCGCCAACCGCAGCTACAGATTTGGCGGTTTTTAAGTTGCACCAATCTATTCTATTGGTTTGGTAACCTTAGTAGCTGTTAGATTGGCGACACTTAAAAACCGCCAAGTCTGTCGCCAAGGTACCGTAAATAGGCAAGTACCAATTTTTTTAACTTGTAAAAAAAAAAAAAAAAAAAAAAAAAAAACTATAATAAAATAGAAATAAATAATTTAAATTTAATTACTTTTATACAACGCACAGAATTTTAATTTCTTAGATCATAAATAATGATATGAAATATTTAGATATGATTAAAGCCAAATTGAAAAAAAAAAAAAAAAAAAAAAATTTTGCATACATACGTTACTACAAAAATAGTCAGTTTCTTTACTGATTTTAAATATAAATAGCAAGTTTCTCACTGAATAGAAATATTAAATAAAATTATTTTAAGTTTTATCTTATAAAATAAAATACAAAATTTGCTTTTATTCACAAGTTCTTGCAAATTATATTGCTTAATTTTCTTTAATTATTTAAGATTCTAAAATGTCACACTCCTTTCTAACCCTCAGTGCAACTCTTGCTCAATAAAACATTTAGAACTCTATGAAAATAGAAATTAGCTTAGAATGTCTTAAACTAATATGCAAGTATTTCAAATATCTAAATTTGCTGTCTTCTACACGTGTGTTTGTGTGTTTGTGTGTGTGTGTGTGTGTGTGTGTGTGTGTAATATAAAAACGAAACATTAGAAAATAAAAAACAAAACAAAGGAGAACAAACAAGCCGTGAATTAGAAACACTGCCAACTACTACTAGTAATTAGAAACACTACCAAAACTACTACTATTCGCTCAAGGCCGGATTTTCCTATAGGTTAACTAGGCTTCAGCCTAGGGCCTCAAGATCAAGAGGGGCCTACATTCAAACTGTTAATGCATAATACTTTAAATGCGAATTATAAACTAAATTTATCTGAATGGAATTTGCTTTAATCTTCAATGTATTGAATATATTTAATTTAATTGGATAGAAAATAGGATAATTTTTACTGCATATTTTATTTTCGTAGCCAAGGATTTTTATTATTTGAATTTTGTTTCTTTGTAAATATTGTGTGTTATGTTTGATTAGTTATTGTTACAAGTACTATATAGGGTGCTGAGAATAATTGTCCAAATAAGTGTTCTCGATTTTTTTTTTTTTTTTATTATCCGTGCCACATTTTTTATAAAGATTAGTACCCATCACAACATGTTTCATTTAACGTATTGATATATATCACAGTAATGATGTATTTTATTATATCTCATGTAATTTACGAACTTAAAAATGGAAGGTGAAAGGGCCTCAAAGTGGAATAGCCTAGGGCCTTTTTTCATCTAAATGCGGCCCTGTATTCACTACAAATAAACCGTAACAAAATCATCATACCACTCGCAAACTAAAATTCAGAAATGTCTCAGATTTAACCCTCTCAAAAGAAAAAAATTATTTGTCCCAAAAATTATTAGCCGAATTGAAAAATGAATAAAGAAGAAAAAAAACGAAAAATTATATAAATGCATAGTTTTCTGCATTGTACTTTGGGAATAGAGTAAATTTTCAACGATTCAAAATTAGATAATAAATTTTCCAGAAGATGTCGCCGTAAGCATATTTGACTAAAAATTTTTAAATGAGATATTTTTAAAACATCATGCATTTGCAGAACTACATGGCATATTCTTAGAGAACAAAATTGGAAAAAAAAAATAATAAATAAACATCTCAGCTGGAAAAGGCCTCACATTCAGACATTCTGATCAAGTTCTTCAGTTGTTTGTGGATTTTATAAGTACTATGGATTTTTCAAATGTTGCTATAGAAAGAATACACTGTGTTGTACCAGCATTCAGTAATACAAAAACCAAAACTGACTTCAAATTACTAAAAGGCTAGAACATCAGATTCGTAAAATCTCGTGACTCGTAAAATTAGAAGGGATCTTTTATCGCTAGTGAACACATTCAACATAAGGGTAAATAATATCTTAATAACTTCAAAGATACTTCTACTCTTCCAAAAGAAATATAACTCTCGTTTTCACAACGCACACATTTTATTAACATCAATTTTACATTATATCATACGGGGAAATTCCCGTTTACAATGAAAGTAGAAGTTGTAGTTTGGACAGGAAACTCCGGAGTTGAGTTGTATACAATTTCGCTCGAGTACGCGACACACTGAAATACACTGGAAATTCAATGAAACACAACATCCTGTATGTTTACTATGCTCCAAACCAATGACACGATCATAGAAATTTTCGATTATTAAATTAAATACTTCTGTAATTTGATTTAGAATGTCTTCGCCTTACACGGATAATCGAGTGCGTTAAAGCATTGTGTTATAATCACTAATCGTCCTCCTTTAGGAAGGACAGACCTTCTTCTGTCCTCTTTTGAAAAGTGTCCTCTTATTTGTCCTACTTTTAGATATTTGAAGACTAATCTGTAAATCTCCGCATCGATACCGAGCCAATTCTTTACGTACTATATAATGTATTTTTATAATACATGATCATATGTCAAAGCCTGTATAGTGCTGAAAAACACGATCATGACAAACCTGATATATATTAGTTTTATTGATTATTTTGTTTAATTAGACATTTTCATAATTTATGGAATACTAAAGGGATTGAAAGATAAATAATTTTTGTGATTTGAAAACAAAAACAAAAAAATTATTTTCATAAATTTGCCACATCAGATTAATATTTCTGGTATATTTTTAAGCCATACATTATTATATTTAAAAAATCTTAAATAATGCTGCTGAATTCCTAAATTGCTTTTAAAACAAATTATTTATATTAATTATAAGCTATAGTGATATAGTATAGTTATGAAACTGTAGTGAATTTGACGTGTTAAACTGTTTACAGCACTGAAGTAACTAATATAAAAAAAAACAAATTTAGATTTTTTAAAAATTAGACACAGAATTGAAGAAATGATTGAAAATACTAGTTCGTTTTAATAAATATTTTTAAAAAACTCACGAAAATTAATATAATTTTCTTATAAAAAGAAATGCAAACTATTCTTAAATAAATAATTAATTTTCACTAAAAGAATGTAATAAAAATTTGAAGGTTGATAATTTCCATAGCAAACGTTATTTTTATTATTTTTCCCCTAAGAGTGAAAGTTCTAAAACTACCATTCATCTGATGACATCACAAGCGATCTCTCTTATTGTGGATTAATATGGAGATCCTTGGCCGCGTAGCGGCCACTAGCTCCTTCATTGTAAAATGTTGAAACATAGCGGGGGTCTCATGCCCTTTGTGTTAATAAGAAAAATAGATAATTAAATGCCCTTTTTTAAAAAAAAAGATTTATTTAATAAAATTATAAAATGTAAAATAACAAAAATTTCAAAAGTGTAGATGTTGATGAAATCAGTTGCATGTAATCAAAAAAATAAATAAATAAATAAAACAGAATGAGCAAAGGTCAAATTAGGAGAAAAACGAACTCTTTTCATTTAGGCAGTTGTAGGTAATAAATCAATCAGAGCAGGAGAAAATAGACAGGATATGGAATTAATTTAAAATATTTAGAACAGTGCGTGGTCTTTTGCTATGTTTGCGGGAAGAAATATCATAATCGTAATTTTGTAGGATATTTAAAACAGAGTTATTGATGTTTCGCATATCATTATAGAATTTAGTAGAAATTTTGTGAGCAAATTGTCTTAAACTTGGAATCGAGAGAGCTCGTCTAATATCGTCATTACGAAAGTACCAGGATCACAAGCGATCTCTATCTTCTTATAATCACGGTTGTTACAATGCAACTGACCCGAAAACTTTTAAACTTTTAAATGCGAATCATGTTAAAATGAATGTTTCATATCACACGTATTGATATAATTTACCTTTCGTATCCTTTATATGGATTCGGCTCGTCTCTAAATCATTAACCTTTATTTCAAAATATTGATAAAAAAAAAAGATTTAATAATATTTATAAAAATGGTAAATGCATCTTGTTTCTATCATATTTTATTTTAAGCAATGTATAATTTTTTTATTTTGAGAAATATTTTATTTAAAATATTTATATATATATATATATTTTTTTTTAAGAAATAAAAAAAGAATATTTAAAGCAGTTTAAAATATGATAATTGGCAATTTAACTTCCTTCAACAACCACATGTAAATTCTGTTAGTAATATTAGTCCAGCGGAAGTCTGTGAATATATCAGGTAAATAAAACCGACAAAGCTCCTGGTGAAGATCGCATTAGCAATCGCATGTTAAAATTTCTTCCATTCTGTTAAATTTGTTAATAACTTACCTCATTAATCTCTTAATCAAGAAAAGCTATTCCCCACAGAGTTGGAAAACCGCCATAGTAATTCCTCTTCCAAACCCTAATAGTAACTTAGCTTATGTTCAAAATTACCGTCCAATCTCACTACTTAGTAGTGTGAGTAAAATATTCGAATACTCGATTCTTAAACGCCTGAATCAATACTGCGTAGAAAAGATATCATTATGAACAGTTTGGATTCAGAAAGCAGCTCAACACTTCACATCAGTTCCTACTTGTTAATGAGCTGATCCATGACGCCTTTATCAATCGAAAATCAACGGGAATATTATTTCTGGACGTAGCCAAAGCCTTTGATAAAATTTGTCAAAATGGCTTAGTATTCAAGCTCATGCGACTTGAATTTTCGGTTCATTTCATTAAAATTATTCACTCGCATCTCACTTCACGTAATTTACGAGTACGAGTGGGCGAGACTGTTTCTAGCATTCACCCAATCAGGAACGGAGTTTCTTAGGGATCCCTGCTCGGCCCAAGATTATTTTTAATCTTTATGAACGATATTCCGAAACCAGTTGAGTGTCAATTGGCCCTATTCGCAGATGACACAGCGATAATTGCACAACACAGAATGCCACATTCCGTCGTTGCTTAACTTAATAGTTATATTCCATCACTTGGAAGTTGGTTAACCACGTGGAAGATCAAAGTAAACCCTATCAAAAGTGTGTGCCTCCTATTTACCCGAAAGCGGAACGTCGGTTCACTTTTTAATGGCATCCTTTTTGTTCAGCCCGTCCTCTGGGTTACTGAGTACAAGTACCTGGGGCTGGTTCTCGACTCAAAATTAAATTTCAACTCCCACATCTCTAAAGTAGACACATCTGCGAAAGCAACTGCTGCGAGCAAAAAGCTCAAAAGCCTTCTTGCTCGAAAGAGCCGGCTAGCTATCAGACACAAGTTTTTGCTTTACAAGTCGATCCTTCGACCGATTCTTTTATACTGATGTCCCATATGGGCTTCCACCTCGACCAGAAATTTAATGAAATTGCAAGTCTTTCAAAACAAAAAGATAGCCAGAATTGTTAATACGCCGTGGTTTGTGCGTAGAAAACAAATTCACAGAGATCTTGATATCGATCCCATTATGGATTACATCTTCAGAATTTCGAAATCATTTCTTCTAAATGCCCTCAGATCCGCGGCGAAGCGAATAGACAAATATCTGTCTACCCTCCAGGTGTAGCGAGTTCAAGGAAAAGACTTTGTGCCATTTATGATACTGCATGGGAATCGTTTCCAGCACTCAAAAAGGTGCGAGGAATTTACTACCATCCAAAGGAGTAATTTTATCTCCGCAGCCGGACGATCTTAGGATCGATCCCCGAACTCCCTCAAATCAATTCATGCGGATGTGAGCTGCTTTCTTTGGGTTTAACTTTTAAATCGAATGCTACGATGTGCTCTTATATCTGGCTAACTGTCTATCACATTTTTCTTTCATTTTAATTTTATCTTTTTTGGGCATCGTGTAACGGACACCTCATTGTACCGGCAGTTTTTGCTTCTTTTTTCCCAATCTCCTTACTTTGTCTTATAGTAGATGTTTTTCTAATATTTTTTCTGAAATTTATCTTTTACTTTTAAATCTAAGCAACTACATTTTATTATCAGATGTTGTTATATATATATTAACAGAACCCGGCAAACGTGGTCCTGTCAAAAAAAAAAAAAAAAAAAAAATACGTTGTAGAAAATATATTCTCCATGTTCCAATATATGTGTATACTAATTATCATGGGTATCATTTGAACGGTATGAAAGATGAAACGCTGTAGCACAGTCTGGAGGCAAGTAACAATAAAATGGGTAGAGTGAACACATTTTTCATACTCGAATACATATTGTTACAAATTTTTATAGCGATTGGTTGAACGGTATAGAAGTTGATATATTGCAGCACCCTCTGGTGGCAACTTACAACAAAAGGGATAGCATAAAAACATTCTCCTTGTTTTGTCAAACACACACAAAAAATTTCATCAAAATCGGACAAGCCGTTTAGGCGGAGATCAGTGACAAACACATTTATATATATATATAACATAAGATTACCAACCAACCTCCTTTAGAGAAGATAGTCCGCCGTTTGTAAGTTCTAAGCTACCTCGAAAAATGTCCTTCTATTTGGTATTTGAAAATGAATCTGTAAATCTCTGTATTCAATCGTTACCGAACCGATCCGTGTGATGCGATGTATTTAAGTTTAACATGACGATTCGTCAGGGGTCGGTCCAGAGTTTTGAGACACGATTATGAGACGCATACCTCCGCACAAGAGGCCTTGAGAAAATACGCTGCGCTCAAGTGTTTTTTTTTTTTTTTTTTTTTTTTAAACTTATGGCACATACACTCACAATACACTAGAGCTGCCAGATGTGTTGAAACAAAGGCAAAAGTATTGTTTTTGAAGAGTTCCTGGAGAAAAAGATCTCCGCACCTCTGTTACAGAATTAAGAGAAAACAGATTTATTCCAAAAGTTTATTGCATACATGGAAAAAAGAAAATTTAGGATGAGTACCAAACTCAGGATAGGAAGATTAAAGCAAAACTTTAATCGTGATCAAAATAAAATGTTAGTAAAATAGTTAAAAATAGGATAGATCAAACTAAAAAGTTTAAATGGAAATTAATTGATCTTTGCACTTTGTAGAAATTAAAGTATTTAACCAGCGAGTAGATGAAATTCTGTGAAATATTATAGTAGTAACTTATATTGTAAATGCATTATTTTTTAATTCATGCAATGACTTTTATTTAATTACTTTTTATTTTAATAATTTAAGATTTATTTCACACTTAAATTATTTTATTTTTTAATTTAATTGTTCTTCATCACCAAATCCATTAGGCATAATTAATCCTTTTATATCTCCTACAGAAATTTATTTATTTCAAAAATAGATGATTTTCTTTCATATTCTTTAACATAGTAAGAAAAAAAAAATCATTTATTATCTTTATATTTATTTTCCTACACTTTATTTTCCTTTGTATATCTATAAATCTATTCAGAGAATTATGCTTGATTTATTTTTTACCTCAGAGGTGCTTCAAAGCGATGTTTATTCCGCAACAACTTAAAATGTAAACAACTTTCTATAAAAACTTACACATTTATTTAGTTATATATCCAGAAATTAACAAATCATTGTCATTTAAATTATTTTGTAGAATATTCTAATATCTTTATAATCATTTAAAATAATAACTAGATAAAAAAAAAAGTTAAATTTTATAAGTATTTATCTGCATTAAAAAATTATTTTTATGATAAATATGTGCAGAGAAATTGCATAGCTAACAGAAAATGAATATCTTCTGCAGGTTATGCATAAAATATTGCTAATTTAACAATAGATGTTAAAAAAGCATTCACAATGATGAAATAAACAAAAATGTTGTAGCATAATTGATTTTCTTTTTGAGCAATTTTTTTTATATAAAAATTCTTAGAATACATACATTGTCATTTAATTGTGCAGAACAAATTGATCTTCTACACTAAAATTATCAAACAAAAGCAATGTAATGATGTCATTCTAAATAACTAAAACAATATTATTGTGATATTTATATTAATAATGGAAATACAAGAAACATTAGATAAATTAGCCAAAAAAATGAGAAAAAAATCTCTATGAATGTGAACACATTTCATTAACAGAAGTTAGACTTATTTTTAATGACTGCATCCTTTAATATAAATCTTTATTTGAAGAAAAATTTCTTCATTTAGCTATAAAAAGAAAATTGTCTATAGAAAAGATAAAAAAATATATAAGAAATTTGGAAGAATAAAATCCAGGCATAATAGAAAAATTTGTGTTTCAACTTATTGAAAAATGATCTGAAACAAATACTATAGAGAATAACAGTTTTCAATAGTGTTTTTAAGATATAAAATCTTGTGTTGAATTTTTATCTAAAGATATACTATGCCTTATAATATACAATTGTCTTTAAGGAAATAGAAGACTGAATATATATTTAAGTTCCATAAATTAATATAATGGGAAATATAAAGAAAATTTGTAGTTCAGATACTTCCAATATAACATTAGAAAACATATTTACAATTCGCCCCCCCAATTTATTTATGACTTTATATTGTAAAAAAGTAGGGCACCTTTATTATTTTTACTCAGTCATTCCTATGTATTTTTTTTGTATTTGATATATTTTTCCAGAACAAGTAAAATTGCTTTCTAAAATTAAAACATGTTTTTCTTTAAAAAGGAAAAAAAATATTATTCAGCATTATATCTCATAGATCTAAATGATAAAGACACCTATATGTTACACTGTTCCAACAAAATATTTTAGATTGAGCTTCTCATCCCCCTATTTTCATCCAACCATCAGGAGGAAAAAAAAATTATTAACTTGCATTCATCCACAATTTCCATATTAAGACTCGAAGGATAATGGTGAGTGTATGTCTGTTCTCAAATGTTGCAGTTTGAAATTGAAAATCAAATTCAATTATATCTCTCCAAGAGCAAATGATTGGCCATCATTTAATAAATCATAAACCCTTAAAGCCCCGTCCAGATAAGAGTGAGTCCAATTCACAAACCCATAAAAAAGTTTGAGGGAACCTTACCAGAAAATCGCATGTTTCGACCTCTCTCCTGCAAGAATAATGTTTTGTCCACACAACAAACGGACCCCCATTTACGACCAGCTATCATTCACATCCAGAGATAATTTGGGTTGATTTTCAAGGTCAGACAGAGACATTCGGAGCGAAAACCACTCGTCATTTATATGATCTCATCTGGATGGGCTTCTAGATCCAAGATTCAATTAACCCATCAGAGCAAACATACGTTTTGAGTAGGCTAAAGAGAATTGAATTTTTATGCATTACTCAGTCCATTCTTATATTGAGACTTGTTTTAAATCCCACAGAAACCGATCTTGTTTGAATCAACGACAATATTCTTGCATCTTGCTTCCACATGGGCATAAGGCTATCATCATTTACCTTTTTATGATAATTAAATTTTAAATGTCCTTTCATTTTAATAAAGTAATTCCATAATAATATTTCCTTTGGCAATTCAGATTGTACAATTTCCATACATTTCAGATATGAATTAAAAGACAAATGGTCTTTTAATTCATGTCTGAAATATAGTAATCGTTAAGACGAATGGCTAACACATTTCATTATCTCCCAAATAGGAATGTTTCTATTCCTACCTCTTTATATTTCAATTTTAAGCACTCATTTACTTTCATTAATATATAAAGAAATTCATGGTGTAGTTCACCATATGGAATTCCATAATGTATGCAATAGGCTGTGTAATTCTTTAATAAAATTTTATTGCTTTCAATAAAATTTTTTAAACATACCAAAGGATTTCAGTGTGATCATTTCTTTCAATTTAGAAACTTTCTGCTACATTAAAATAACAAATGACTATTTGTAAAACACTAACTAATCACTCAATTTGAAAATTTTGTTTCAGTTGAAAATGAATTTTCAGTAATTTGGTCATTAAAAGGATAGTAAAAATATGAAATGGTGTATGATTAAATTATAATTGAAGCTTAACATATTTCTAATTTAATAAAAATTAAAAAAAAAGGCAATCTAAGAAACAGAAATAAAATACTTTTTTTAATAGTTTATTATGAAATTAACAGTTCAAAGAATAGACACTGATTTATTTCTAGTGGTGCTCCATACTTTTTGAAGCACAGGAAAAGTAACAAATGAACTACTGCTGCTAAGACTGTAAAGAAGGGGAAAAAAAAAAAAAAAAATTAATACAAAGTGTATAATATATTAAAAAAAATAATTGCATTTTGATTAAATCAATAAAATATAGCTCAAATTATACATAAATATAAAATCCCATAAATATTTTAAAAGTTGTCAGTTAAGAATTACATATTATAATTCACTTTTCTGTAAAGATAAAAAAAATCTTATTTCATCTAGACTTTTTACCATACATTGAAAATAATTTCTATAACAAAATGATTTATAATCATGCCATCTTTTTTTATATATATACAAATATAAAAGACTTTTAATTTTTATAAAACAACAAAATTTAATCATTTTCGTGTAGTTTATTTCAATTTAAAATTATTATGTCTATTTTTAAAAATAGTTATAGAATTTGATTTTATAACCTTGAATTAAAATAGTGACTGTTAAAGCTTATTAATATTAATTAATTTTTCCTCAACTTTACTTACATTTACTACATAAAGAAAGATTACATTTTTTTTTTTTTTTTGGAAATGCTATTTTGTCACAATCTATTCAATCCACAATACAGCACATCAGAAGTCAGAGAAAAACATGTAATCTAATAATGAACTAATGTAGTAATTGAAAACTATTTAAAGCTTTGTTTAAATTATTTCTGCAATGCTTTCTAACATTATATATTAATTTGATTAACAAAATTACCACAAAGTTAATTGGCAAATGATTATACAGAAGCATTATGCAATGAGAGGATAATTAGATTGATGGTTTAGATGTTTTTATACATATTTTTTGACCTAGAATGATTACTAAATCCACTATTTACATTCTAGAGATTTCATTAAACTTTTCTTGGTTGGATTATCTTCATATGACTGTATAAGAAAAAAGGAAAGTTATGATTATAACATTTTCTTTATGCTTAAATACAACAAGTATAGCTGGCATATTTGTTGTAATTTGAATGTGGTAGTTCCTCTCATTCATATTGCTTCAAGACAAAAAGAATGCATAATATTTCAAGAAAATAGTTGATATCCATTTCCTGACTAGAATTCTATTATACATAAAGTGAAAAAACCATAAATTATCCGTTATTCGCTGAAATATAAAAATGTTACAGCTTGATTATTCTCTTAGTACCTTCTCCCTCGACTTTCTTCCATTCTTAATTAGTAATAATATAACTATTAGGACTGCTTTAAAAATAAATTAATGCACCTATTTTTATAAAATTTAGAACAGACATTTAACATAAAAGTTACAATTTTAGTCTTAAAATGATAAGAAAAGATTTAATTAAAGTAGAAATTTAAAAAAAAATCTCCTTAAAGAAAATGCGAGTTCCTTAATTACCTTTTGTAGGGCAAATTTTGCTGCAGAGACTGTATTTTTGACTAACATGATGACTGTCATGGGTCCCACACCTCCTGGTACTGGTGTAATCCAAGAGGCCACTTCTTTCACTTCATTATAATCTACATCACCTACTAGTCTAGAGCCAGATTTTTTTGTTTCATCTGTGAAAAAAGGAGGGGAGGGTGAAAAAAAATATTTGGTATCCTTTCTTTTTTATTTGTTTCAAATTTTGAAGAATTATAATACTGAATTTTATTTGTTCTTTTTCATAGTACGTATAGAATTGTTTGGAATGTGAATTACATTGTTCATACTAATATACACAATAGCATAAATAATTAATCTAAAAATATGCAGTGCTGCAAAGAGTATTGTTGAGATGACTCCAGATGTACAGATACTAAATAATACAATACTACATATAAATGATAGCCATTTACATGATGTTTGAGGCAAGAAGAAAAGGAGGTTTTGCAAAATGTTTGTTGATTTGATAATTAGAAAGTATAATTTTTTCACTGTATTTTTCAAATTAAAATATGTAATTTACTTAAATTTATTTTTCTTAATTTAGAAAACATTAAGATGCAATTTTTAAAATACAATTTTTTTTTTTTCTATTTCATATTACTAGATAATATAATAATGAAAACTAAGACAAAATTAAGATGCATACAATTTTTTTTACACAAATTTAATATAAATACACATTCTTAAGCATTATAATTAAATAATGTCTTAAAAATTAATTGTACCTTTAATACTGTTTATTCCACAATCAATAACCACAGCACCAGGTTTCACCCAGTCTTTTTTCACCATTTGTGCTTGCCCGACAGCTGCAACGATTATATCAGCTTCTCTGACCTGCAAAAAATTTACATGAATATTGCAAATTATTCTTGTATATTTTTATTGAAATTTTCATTGCAGAATTCTCATATTTAATGCATTGAAAATTTTCAATTTTCATTCTTATTGAAAGTAAGAAATAACCTCAGGTTTAGTTATTTTTAAAAAAAAATAATTATTAAATTTTGTTATAAATCTATGAAATACATAACACACTAATTCCTTAAAATGTTCTTGCTATATTTAAACACCTTTTTAATTAAAAAAAATTTTATTAATAGACTTTTGAAATTTAATAAAGTATAAAATATTTATAACAGAACTACAGGATGGATAAGAAATTTTTATATTAATAATGAATTTTATAATGACCTCTTATATAATACTTTTAGCACTAATAATTATAAAATAGTTTGTCAAAGCTTTAAATACATGAAATTTTAACATGAAACCATGTAAATAATATTAACATACCACAGATCTCAAATCTTCTGTTCTTGAATGGCATATAGTAACCGTGGCATGATGCCAAAGCAATAGCAAAGCCATTGGTAAACCTACAATTTTACTTCTGCCAATTACAACAGCTTTCTTACCCTTCATAGGCACACCTATAAATTCATATAATACTATTTTAATACACACATTCTTAATGCATCATAAATAAGCTTCTTTACAATGAAATTAAAAATCGATATAACAGCTTGTAATATAAATTTATACTTTCCCTTTCTCATCTTATATAGCAATTATTACAAAAATCTTGCTAAGCCAATTTTTTATGCACTGCTTTTGGTTATTCCGAAGTTAAAAAAGCTAAATTTGCTAAAGGATTTGGGGGGAAAGGAAACTTATTGAAGGATTTTGTCAATACAGTAACCTCTCTTTAACTCAGCATTTGATAGTTCGCTATATTCTATAATACGGCACTGATCAAGCCTTAACTCTTGTATAGATTCAGGCATTTATTAATATTGACCACCAGATGCCTACATAATGCTACTCACATTTTCATTAAAAATTTATGTGTGTAAATATATATTTAAAACATTAAATATGTTCACATTTAATGTATGTTTCATATCCCACTTAAAACTATATTGATACTCAATAATTCAGCATAGTCCTGGTCTCGAATGTGCAGGATTAAAGGGTGGTAACTATATTGTTAATATTTTGAATTTCGTGTTTAGTTAATTGTAAATGTATGTTAACGATCGCAAATGAATTTCACTAAAAATTAGAAGGTACATTTTTTTTTTGAAAGGGAAATTTTATTTCATATATAATTTTTTTATAAGCTTCATTCTTATTGTTGAAGATCATAACATATTAAACATGATTATCAAGATTTTATTTTTTAAAATACCTTTTATTTTGTTTTTAAATTTAGTAAAGTACACGATATACTTTAAAAAATAAAAAAAAAGACACCCAATAATTTTTTATCTGCATATATTGAAAAAGACAATTTTTTCCCTCCCTTTAACAATATTGAACATTATATAGTTTGTAACATTTTTAAAATGTTCTAAAATACATTTATTTATTAAAACTGCCTGTTTTAAATAATACAAAATTTAACAGGGCATTTGTTATTACAGGAAAATTCCATTGATTATTCTTGTGTTATCCCTTTTTCCTATTTATTAATATATTTTTTTTCCTATAGATCTGATTAACACTTTTTATTAATCACAGTAAATGCAATATCAGGTGCATAAAATTGTAAATACTGTAAACAAATATTAAATTTTCTTTTTCTCTAGTGAGCTTATAAAGTTTATGCTCAAAATATAAAGAACTGTGGGTTTTCCCATTACAAATTTAAAAAAATTTCATTGAAATATAATACATACAATAGATTTACATTTCAAAAATTAGATGCTATTGTAACTAAATGTAGTTATAATAAAATTATAATTGTCTTGACAATAATAATTTTATCTGTTACTTCTAATATTGTTATACTGAATATCTTTATTAAACACAATTACACATCAGGAATTTTTATAATAATTCATAAAAAGAACAAACCTGTTCTCTTGATAAGCTCTAGACAACCCAGAGGAGTGCAAGCTATGAAATAACCCTCTAGTTCTCCATGAGAAAGCCTTCCAGCATTTTCATCACAAATGCTAAAAATGAGTTTAAGATAAAAAAAATTATATAGCACTTAATTAAGTACAATAAGTTTGGCTGAAATAAAATCCACTGAATATATTTATAACATTAATGTTAATTAGGATCAGTACCAAAAAAAAGTTGCACAAATAAACAAAACTGAATTATACAATATTGATGAAAAACATGACTGATAAATATTTATTTAACTCTTTGAGTGAAAAATCATATATATATATATATATAAAATATGATTTTACATTAATTCATTCATGCTATGCAGTGCTAATTCCCTTCATAATGATAGAATTTGTTTAATTTGAAGCTGAGAATAATTCTATAGCCCAGAGGTAATTTTCAAATTTTTTATTTTTCTGTCTGTCATCATATACATGCTAATAAATAGCATATTATCTAAAAGTAAATCTGTAAGTCTGCAGTCATGCATTCATATTCTCAGCAAACTTTTGTTTTTTACAGGGTAGCAACATTTTACAGAACACTACGAACAATTTATTGTAAATTACTGATAATAATATTAGTAATATCATCAATAGCCATATATCTCAAACATTTATCTACATTTTTCCACATTTCTTTGTTATACAAGTTCTGAAATCTTTGAAATGTTTCAGTTCTTTGTGTGCTTTTATGAAAAAGGTAATTAATATCAATAAGAATTTCATCAACATAAAGCTTTTAGAAACTGCATTAAAAGGTAGGGAAAAACTTTAAAAAAATTATTTTTAATAAGTAAATTAATTAAAATAATGCAGTACTCTGAATATATATGAAAAGATTCACTTCATATTTATCTATGTATAAGTAAACAAGTGTGTATCGACATAATTTTTTATGTAGACAAAAATCATTCATAACAACATTACCTAGTAATGGAAAGGAAGAAAAATTCAATATTAAATCATACTGATTACAGTACATAAAAAATAAATACATTCAAATTCACAATTTCAAAAGATCTAAAAAAATTCAAGTTTTACATTTTTCAGTTCAATGAATATATATATATATATATTATTTGATGGTATCTATGTTTATGCTTAGTGAGAAAAAAAAAAATAGAAAATATTACCCGTCAACATCCTTGCTGGGTGAAACAGCATTTGTAATACGTTTTGCATCAACTTTTAAATCAGTATCAAGTGGTAGCTGGGATAAAAAATTCAAGCAGAAATTGAATTATCATAGTTCAGCAATAAAAAAAAATTCTTCTAAAACACAAACAAAATACAGAAAAACAATATATAATAAATTTATTTGTAAATAAAAAATTTTTTAAAGGTTAACAGTCTTTTGGGACCTTTTTCATATCACTTCAAATATATATTCATTTATCAATATAAAATACATTTTTAAATATCTTGCAACTAAAAAAACAAGATCTCTTAAATTCAGATATCTAATAATTAAAAGAAATATATTCAGAATTTTTCCATTACAATTAGGGAGAAATGTGAGAGTACTGATGTTAACCAATATAAGTTACTACAATCGGATGATTTATAAGTTAATTATTATTGATTTGGATGGTTTTTAAAAAAAAAATTTTAAATGTTAATATACATTTTTTCTTTGACAATAATTTAAATAATCTGCTTGTAAACATACACCCCAGATTTCTAATACTGACAAATTTGTTAAATAAAACTAAAAATCTATATTTTGATCTTATTCTAATTATAGCTATTCTTGGTTTTAAATGCTTGGCATCAAACATGAAAAAATATATATTTTTTAAAAATATAGTTATATTATTTAGGTGAATAATATATATATATATTATCCAGCCTGTATATTATATATATATATATATATACAAGCTGGTTAGAAATTGAAAAGAAAAAAAAAAGTCAACCATAGATTTTTAGAGTAGTAAAAAATCTATTAATATATAATGATACAATATTACAAATAAAAAGTTCAATTTGACAAATACACATTAACACAAACCTGCACGATTATTCCATGGATTTTAGAATCTTCATTCAATTTCTGAACTTCAGATAAAATCTAAAGAAAAAACAATTCTTTTAATAAATATATATTTATTCAAAAACTTGAAAGTTTTAATCCTATTTCCTCAAATAACAAAAAGAAATTCTAATTTGTAAATATCAACTGAAGAAGTATTATGCAAGTATAATTACATGCTTAAGTTAATTAACTTGCTTTATACAGAAAATAGCTTTTTTTTTTTCCCAAATTTTTAAAATTATTTTCTTTAAAGAATATTTGATTAAAAAATTGTTATTATATAAATACATCTTTTGCACAAGCTAACTTTAATCTTACTAAATTTTTGTTTTCCAAATTATGATTTTTGTTAAATGAAAAGAACAAAAATAAATAAATAACCTCGCTTTCACTAAGTGTTCTTGGTAACTGAACATGTTTAGTAGTAACTCCAACTTCAGCAGCAACTTTCTTTTTCATTCGTATATAAACATTGGAATCTTCTCTGGCCCCAACCTTAAAAAAAATAAATAAAATATTACAAGAATAAGTAAAACAATTATAACAGCAAGGTTTTTTTAAATACTTTCAGTAGTGGTTTGGTTTGTCACTCTACGGTCATCCTGTGCGCATGTTAGGCTAAACAGACCGAGACCTACAGTTTAAAGTGAATTCCGAACCACGACAAACAATCATGGCACCGCCGGGACTTAAACTCGAAACCTGTGGTACCGAGAGCCAGAGCATTAGCCACTCGGCCCCCCCTTTCAGTAATGGAGAAGACAGGGAAATTGTATGTGGCAAATATATATGTTTTTTATTTTATTTCTGAAGGCAAAGCAATATAAATCTGGGAAAAATATAAAGTAAAGAAGAAAATGTACACAAAAGAGTTCAACAAAGTTGACCGAAGTCATTGCCTCTAGCTTGCCACTATCACGCCGTCTCAGATTCGCCAAGCAACAATTGAAATAAGTTCGATTCATTAGTTCTGCCAAATCACAAAGAATGCAGTTTGGTTCATCAAAACTCCCAGTGCGATATAGATGTTTATTAGATCAGTTCTTTTTTAATGGGGCAAGCCACCAGCATTCCTTTGATAATATATATGCAGACCAACCAAATGACAGTTAGGATAGCAGCGAGAGCTCATGACGAAACTACTTAGTCATATAGAAAGTTACCCAGGGTGCACCACTAGGAGGTAGACCTACATTGCAGCCAGTTATGGCAAATATACACCATAACTTTTTAAGCGAAATGATTAATATTATAAAAATCACATCAATAAAGATACTGATTTGCAATTGTATTTACAAAATACAATAATATCAATTGATGTTTATTTTTTTTCTAATTCAGACAGTTTATGTTAAAATAATTAAGATAGATAATTTAAAGTAAATGTTTTCAATACAAGTGCTGAAATTATATGATTTTTTTAAAACACAGCATATTAAAATGAAAACATAAATACAGCAAATACAAATTTTTTTAAAAATGAAAATTTATAACAAAAAGCTTATACGTATCAATAAAAAATTAATTGTTAAACTTGATCCTCTTCTAAAAAAATGTCCCATACTATAACAATTATTTATAATAACAAAGAAAAATCTATTAGTGACAATATATTTATTTATGTGCATTGTTGAATAAAACTGAATGTTACTTTCTTAATTACTAAAAGCAATTCATAAAATGCTTTATTTTTTGTAAAAACTGGCGAATTTTTTCAACTGTGAAAAATTGAAGAAATAATAGGCACTTTTTTTTCTTCTTTATAAATTTCCATAAAAAACATTAGTTTGGTCTTAGTTTTATTCATTAGTCTGCATTATTAAACATTAATCTTATTCTCACTTCTTGAATTCTACAAAATATTATTAATAAGCAATTTCACAAAAAAGGCCTAAAGCAAATTAAATATTTTTAATTATAAATAAAAATATTGAAACATAAATTACTTGAACAATGGCCAAGACTGGTTCAAAGAGTGGATGTTGTTCTTTTAAAAGTTTCACCTCCTCTTGTAATGACTTTTGTATGTCTCTAAATATACACACACATATATATAATAACTATGAATATATAGGTCAATAATAGGCGTAATTAGTTTTATAAATCAGAAGAAATAGTACAGATGATTAATGGCTTATAACAGGTTTTTTAATTATAACAGGTTTCAAGATAATTTTTATATATAATTTTAAAATTAGCAACTTATTTAAAGGTTTAAAGTTTTTATAGACTTTGAAATATTTTAAAGTATAAAATATAATTAAAAACATATATTAATAATTTTTAGAACAATAAATTAGATAGAAAATTATATAATATAAAAAAAAACTGTTAACACATTTTTACAATACATTATCTATACAATTAAATATATAAAATATTGAAATAGCATAGCAATAAATTTATTAAAAAAATATTAATTAATTTGCATGATACCAAAATTATCTTATCAATTTTTGCATCAAATGATCCATAAGGTTTACTACTTCTAAGAATTATTTATAATATATATAATTCTCAAAATAAAAATGTCCCAGCCATGTTGCACTTTAGAGAACAAACAAATTCAGAGACTTTTTTTGTTGTCGTCAAATGGGAGATAAGATGACAGTGGATAAGAAATGAAATATGATTTATGAAAAGGTTTTTCTTTAACCCTGTGTAGATAAGCAGTTTTAGGTTTGAAAATTTGATAGCTATAGGGGTGTATTTGGAAATGGAAAGATATAGTATGGGAGAGAAAGAAAGTGTTCATAACGGAGAATGCTTTTTATACTGGTTTTAATATTAAATATGCAATGCCACTTAAGAAAAGAAAATTATTCAATCAGATATTAGAGCTGAAGAAAGCAAAAATGCAGCCTTGATCAGACATGAATCAAAATAAAAGAGTTAATAAATTTTATTATCTGAAACTGTGCAATGCCAGATTAAAAAATATTTATATATATTTACAAATATAAAGTAAGATTTTGTGTGTATTAGAGAGAGAGAGAGAGAGTATTTGAAAAAAAATTATACCATAAGGATTTGATAAACTTCTTATATTTATATGTTACCGAATTTAAATTTATAAATTATAATTGTCTTAATGTCTTTATTAAATGACTTTTTGATTTTTATAGTTTATTTTATATTTCTGTTTTTAATTACCTTCAATTAAATAAGATACTAAAATTTATATAATTATGTATATAATTTTACTTTGCAATAGTAACATTAAATAATTTATCTTTGTTACTAAACACACAGTTTTTTCACATGGCCACTGGTATCAAGAGAATGAAAAATTCATGGCATTTTCTTCTTTTCTCATGAAATAACTAAAATATATATAACAGAAAAAAATTTCAGGATGAATATTAAATGGTTATTAGAACAAAGATGTGAAGAGAAATATACACCTTAACTGCATAGTTATGTTTTAAAATGTTTAAGATTATATAAATATGTAAATTTAAACAAAAATATTTAGATATAAACATTTGTATTTGTAAGCATTTTTATCTTGAAATTATTTTGAATTCTAGTTAAGTCTTTGTTCCTTCAAGTTGAGCACAAATCTAATTTAAGTAAAACACATATAATTGATATATAATTAATTAAATGATATACCAATAAATGAACTATGTTTTTAGAAATATTAACAAAAAGTAATTGTTTTTTTCTTTGACATATCATAATTTTTTTTATCATTTTTTTAAGTATAGTATAAATAAATATTTAATGTTTCATATTAAATTTTATTCAAAATGAAACAACCTTATCAGCTAGAATCATTAAAAAAAAAATTTTAAAAAAAGAAGTTTTGAACAGATTTTTATATTTTGTTTGAAAACATAAATTTCATCAAATGAAAGTTCAGTTTTCAATTCGTTTTTATTGTAATGCACATGAAATCTAGACACCTTTAATAACTTTAAGGTTACATTTAAAAAGGGTCGTCGCGGCACTAGTTAATGTTTTTTTATATTCTTCGCCGAAATGAATTTGATTTTAAAGTTACAGATGGATAAAAACTATTTTTAACTAATAAATTCAGTGTTATTAATTAGTTAAAGCAAAAACTTACAGAGAAACCTCTTTTCCACTAAGAATATTGGAGATAGTAGAAGACATTTTCGTTAACCGTCTAGTAAAATTAAGGCTTAAGTGAAAGGCCGGCAAGCTGTGTCTGGTTATCAAGTAATGGTAACCGATTTTCCTACTTTCATGAATACTTAAGATAAGATATCTTATGAAAAATGGGCGATAAACATTTCGCAAGACAGAGATAGAGGAATAGTTGATCCTCGTAATTAAAGTGTTCATATTTATCTGTATTTGATTTCATACTCTTTATCTCATTTGTTGCATCAATCAGTATCTTGTAGTTATCTTTTTTTTAAGAATTCGCGCGTAAATAAGCCACCATTTTTGTTTTGAAATCACCGAACCATGCAGATAAAATGAAGTGAATTAGATAGAACAGGTTATCATTTTTTTAAGCGACATTTTAATCTTGTTTCAATGATAAAATTACTAACGTTTATAAGATTATGCATAGCGTGTGCAGGCATTTTCAAAAGTTAAATGTCTTATTTTTCATATGTAAAATTTTGTAATTTGCTAATGAAGTAAAATTAAAATACAATAAACAGATCTAATTTTTTAAAAATAGTATTTTCCCCCTAAAATTTAAATTTAAGCGTAGTTTATATCTCAAATATGATTTGCCTTTCTTATTTAACAGGAATTTTCAAAATAAAGTAATTCAAGCCTGATTATAAGAATAAAAGTAATTGAAATAAACTTAAGAGTAAGCAGTAGTTAAGAAAATAAAATAAAAATGCAATGCGATTTAAAATCATAATTCAATGCTCCATATGTATACTTTTATACACACAGCTTTGTCAGTTGACTGTTCTGAGTCAGCTGATCGCCAGGTTTCCATTTCTAAGTAGAGCGACGACGACGATTTGCCAGATTGACGGAGAACCTTGGTTGCTTAGCAACCTCTATCTCTGCTTTGTGAATGAGAGAAGTTTTTTAAGCTTTAAGCCCATTGATCATATACAGGGCCGGATTTAGATGAAAAAGGCCTAGGCTATTTCACTTATGAGGCCCTTTCACCTCCCATTTTTAAGTTTGTAAATTGCATGAGATAATAAAATGCATCATTACTGTGATATATATCAATATATTAAATGATACATTTTGTGATGGATACTAATCTTTATAAAAAATGTGGCGCGGATAATAAATTAAAAAAAAAAAAGTCGAGAACACTTATTTGAACATTTATTCTCAGCACCCTATATAGTACTTGTAACAATAACTATTCAAAAATAACACACAACAAAGAAACAAAATTCAAATAATAAAATTCTTTGACTACGAAAATAAAATATGCCATAAAAATTATCATATTTTCTATCAAATTAAATTAAATATACATTGAAAATTCAATTCAGATAAATTTATTTTTTAATAGTTTATAGTTTAAGTATGAATTTTTATATGAATAGTTTAAGTATGAATAGTTTATTTTTTTAATAGTTTAAGTATGAAATATTATGAATTTTAAGTTTTAAACTAAATCAAAAATCGATTCAGTGTTTTAGTGTTTACTTTTCTTAGAAAAATGTAATTCTAATTTTGCTAACAATTTGAATGTAGGCTGCTCTTGTGCTTGATGTCCTAGGCTGAAGCCTAGTTAGCCTATAGGAAAATCCGTCCCTAATTTTATATATATGTATATATATACATATTAACTTATTAATTATTTATATTTTTTATTAATTAATAAAAAATTATGCATATATAATTTTTTTATATTATTATAATAATTTCAAGAAGTTAATAAAAAAAAATAGATAAACAATAGAAACTGTTGTACCAGCATTCAGTAATACAAAAACCAAAACTAACTTCAAATTACTAAAACGCTGGAACATCAGATACTTTTGACTCGTAAAATTAGAAGGGATCTTTTATCGCTAGTGAACACATTCAAAATAAGGGTAAATAATATCTTAATAACTTCAAAGATATTTCTACTCTTTCAAAAGAAAAATAACTCTCATTTTCACAACGAGCACATTTAATTAACATCAATTTTTAAATTATATCATACGGGGAAATTCCCGTTTACAATGAAAATAGAAGTTGTAGTTTGGACAGGAAACTCCGGAGTTGAGTTGTATACAATTTCGCTCGTGTACGCGACAGAAACAAACAAAAACGATTGAAGGGGAAATTGTGACTCAGTAGAGAAACTGCATGGTCATTCGGAAAGGAGGATATCGGAACGTTAATGAATACTATTCAGAACAGCGCGAGGTCCTTTTGCAATTTTTGAAATCGGAAATGCCGTAATCATCGTTGCTTTGATCATTCAAAACAGAATTATTAGTATTTGGAATGGAGTCATAAAATTTTTGAGCACTTTTATAAACAAATTGTTTAAAACTTGGGAAGGAAAGAGCATGTCTGATATCCTCATTTCTGAAAAATCAGGGTGCATTTGTAATCCTGCGTAGGATTTTATTTTCAAGTCTTTGTATGATCTCGAAATTCGATGGATTGGTAGATCCCTAAATAGGACTCGCATATGCAAGCATTGGACGCAAGTAAGCAAGCCATGTAAAGCGAAATTGGAGCACTGTCTTTTTATGAAAATTTGTAAGAATTAAATTAAAAAAATTAATTTAGCTGTTGCAAAAATAATTGTCGATATAATTACGGTATTCAATTTTTCATTGTTATTTAAAAAAAAAAACAATGAAAAATGAAAAAAAATTTCATTGTTGTTTATTTTTATTTGTTATGGTTGTCATTCAAATTTTTAAAACTTTAATATTTAAGTTAAATTTTTCATTCTTGTTTCCCTTTATATATATATATATATATATATATATAATATAACAGGCGGGCTGAAAAGTTCATATGCTGATACATAGATGGCGCTACTAGTATAAAATCCATCTGAGTTTTAGTTAGCTCTAACCTTCAAAAGACACGTGTATAAATTTGACAGCTGTTGCATTATTAGTATGTGAGTTATAGCATTTTTAGTGAAGCAACTTTTGTTAGTTTGAAAAAATGGATAAAAAGGAATTTCGTGTGTTAATAAAGCATTGCTTTTCGGCGAAAAAAAATACTA
The DNA here is from genome assembly GCA_021605075.1 of Caerostris darwini. Classification (NCBI taxonomy): domain Eukaryota; kingdom Metazoa; phylum Arthropoda; class Arachnida; order Araneae; family Araneidae; genus Caerostris; species Caerostris darwini. The sequence continues at coordinate 808,146 of BPLQ01013371.1, read as the reverse complement.
TTGAAGCCAAGGCTTGGCTTGATAAACATTATTCGGACTTTGCACCAGGAAAATCAGCCGTAGAGAATGAGTTTGCTAAATTTAAACGAGGCGAAATGAGCACCAAGGATGATGCACGCAGTGGACGCCCCAAAGAGGCTGTTAAAGACGAATACATAAAAAAAGTCCACAAAATAATTTCTGATAACCGTAAAGTGAAGTTGATTGAGATAGCTGAGAGCCTAAAGATATCAAAGGAACGTGTTGGAGATATCGTGAATGAATATTTGGTATGCGAAAGCTCTGTTCAAAGTGGGTGCCGCGCGAGCTCACAATCGACCGAAAAACAACAACGAATTCATGATTATAATCTGTGTTTGGAGCTGTTCAATCGTAATAAACCCGAATTTTTGCGTCGATATTTTACAATGGATGAAACATGGCTCCATCATTTCACACCGGAGTCAATCGACAGTCGGCCGAGTGGACTGCACGTGATGAACACTAACAATGCTATAACTCACATACTAATAGTGCAGCGGCTGTCAAAATTTTGCACGTGCCTTTTGAAGATTAGGGTTAACTAAAATTTATATGGATTTAATACTAGTATCGCCATCTATGTATCAGCCTACGCACTTTTCAGCCCCCTGTTATACATATATATATATATATATATAGTATACATACATATATTTATATGCATATATATTTATACATACATATATATATACATATACAAAGTGATTATAATTAAAGTACCTCTTTCAAAATAATGTAAAACAGAACCACTCGTCACTATGAGTTCAGATCTGAACTCAAGATACTTGAAAAAGGGCATTAAAAAAAGTTCCAAAGTGTATTAATAGATGACGCTGTAGCGGCATAAAGAAAGTGAATTCGGCTGCCATTGATATTTTGAATCGAAATGACAGCGTATTTGGCATGAGTTGCACATTAAACCAACTGTAGTGTTCAATGTGCTCGATTGTTTCGGTTTTGTGACGGGAGAATTCAACAATTGTGACATTGTGAGTGGAAAGCCCATCTACCACGGCAAGATCATGCCAGATTGGATGGGAAAAATCGATGGAACTTTTTTGCTACCATACCATTTCCCCCTTCTTCAAGTATCTTCAATTCAAATTTGAACTCATTGTGATGACGTGGCACTGTCGGGATTAGAACCTCAAACCTGTGACACCGAGTGTCAGAGCGCTAGCCATCAGCCTCAAGTAAGTTAGATACGATAACAACAAATTATCGGAGGGATGTAATCATCAAGAGTACAACTATATAGCTAACGTTTGTGACTTCATTAGCGTCAGCACGCCCTGGTGGCCAATCGGCTAGTGGTCTGGCCTTTATTAACAAAGGCTCCAGATTCGAAACCCGGCGGTGTCATTGATGTTTGTTAGTGGTTCGGAATCCTCTTTAAACTGTAGGTCCCGGTCTGTTTAGCCCGCGTGTGCACAAGATGACCGTAGAGCGACAAACCAAATCAAACCAATCATTAGCGGCAGGGTAGTTTTAAAACACTCACTCTCTTTACTTACTGTAAGCAAAGTGTGTTTTTTTTCTAATGCAGCTGCAAACACTCAGACAGTTGTCTTCGTGCCTTAAGGCAAACGCTGCACCTACGTTACCATGATTGCGTGTAGCTTGAAGATAAGCTACGGACGCGGAGTAACGATACCTCCGCAACGCTCTACGATCCTGTTAAGTCTCGTTCCCGCCTAGGCGTGAAGCATTGAAGATTCACGCGGCAGGCAAGAACATTTTTTCGACCCCTTCACAGCGAAACGTCAGAAATTGCATTACGCCTAGTGAAGTTCCGCTTCGAGTTGAAAGTTGGTCAACTCGAAGCGGTGCATTGCAAACCGGTTTCAGGATGACGTGATGAGGCTAATGATTGGTCAGCGCTTCACGCTTAAACGCCTCGGTGGGAACGAGCCTTTAGACCGGGACCTACGGTTTAAAGTGGATTCTGAATCATTACAAACATCCATGGCACCACCGGGACTCGAACCCGAAACCTGTGGTACCGAGCGCAGGCCCGATAAACAAAGTGTTTGCTTTGCCTTTGCACGCCCTGCAAAGTTTTGTCAAATAGCAAAGTTTCCAAACGTGAGTAAGAGTCGAGTCAACACCGAGGCGATCTCGCTCCGACTGTCTCCCTTCGGCAACGAGAACCAAGGTACGTGAGTAACAGCTGTTCGTAAACTGAGCCCTCAAGAATCTCTTTAATGTGCGAAAAAATTGACTCGTTATCTTTTAGACACAGGGATGTGAAGAACCGCTTTATAATTGGTAAGCGAGACTGACTCAATCGTTGTCTCTGGTGTGGACGGGTCTTTTGAAGATTGTCTAGATTAAGGGTGGCCAACCCGCGGCCCGCCTTGAATATTTTTTCCTTGGAGGTTACCATAGAAACGGATTGTTTCATTTGTTTAGAAGGGTAGAAAGTTACCAGTTCATAAGCAATATGCAATTATTCGTTGACTCTTTCCAATCAGTGATGTTGATTTCACCCTTAACTCAGAAGTAACAGCATATTGGAAAAATGAATTACACCATTCATCTATAACTGGGATGGGTCAACTCGCGGGCTGCATGTTGCCTGCCTTGAATATTTTTTGGGCCCGTGAGATTTATCTCACTTTTACAAAATATATTTTTATATATATACAAAATATATTTTTATATACTATATACAAAATACACTTTACAAATATATTACAAAATATATTTATCTTATAACTGCCAAAGTAGTGAAAACCAATGCGTTAAAAAAATACCTTATGTGTGCATCCATCTATTCAAAAATGAACTGTCGAAATCACAAGAATAAAAATTACCCTTCATTTTAAAGTAATATTCTTGCGAATATATGACTATGGTCTGTTTTATTTATGAGTTTATAGTGATGAGTTCGCGGAATAATTAAATTATATTCTGCGATCTCATGACGAGAGCGCACCTGGGAACATCTAATATAACAGGTTCTATGTTTCACTTTAAGTGACCTCAGTCACCATCCATAGATAAGCACAGTTGAATGTTGATAGCAGAGCAAACCAGACTCTTAGTTGAAGTTGTTGGCGCCTTTGGTCCAACTTACACCTGCTAATCGGTTTTTTAGAAAAGGAAATTGACCCAACACAAAACATGCTGAAGCATAATGGAAGCTAACTTGCAACACCAATTACAATGTACAAACACCTAATATTGAGATCGATTTGCGAAAGTTATGTGAAAGAGAGGAGAAACAGATATTTCACTAGTAAAATAAATATTTTTTGATGATTTCATTTTTTGTATTTCATTAATATTTTTATATTTTTAATGTTATATATATATTTTTATAATGGCCGTTTATTATCATTAGTGATATATATTAGAGAGTTTTTGCATACCGTACGTTAGTTACCGTAGGACGTCCGTTAGCTTTTTCTCCCTAGCGCGCAGGCCCAGTTTCCTATGAGCATGCGCGCTAGGGAGAAAAAGCTAACGGACATCCTACGGTAACTAACGTACGGTATGCAAAAACTCTCTATTATCTATGTTTACATGTAAGAATAATAGTAAACCTCCGGTTCTCGTTAGATCACCGAAGTTAAGCATCATTGCGCGCGGTCAGTACTTGGGTGGGTGACCACCTGGGAACACCGCGTGCCGTTGGCAAATTTGGGACCTGAATGGCCGAGTGTCTGGCGCTCTGGCGCTCGGTGCCACAGGTTTCGGGTTCGAATCCCGGCGGTGCCATGGATGTTTGTAGTGGTTCGGAATCCACTTTAAGCCGTAGGTCCCGGTCTTCTATGACTGTAAGAGCGTCACGGAGCAAAAGTCAGGCTTCTACCTACGGGTGCTCCATCACAACAGAAGCTGCTTCCTTCCCCTTCAATCATGAGTCCATATGGGCTTGTGGGCTTGGCCAGCCAAGTGGGATAAGAAACAACAACAACAACAACATAGTAAACCTAAAAATGTTCATTATGTTTCAATGTTTCACTCCAAAAATGTCTAAATATAATATAGGGATATATATATATATATATATTTTTCCTTTTTTTTTACTGGAACTTTAAAATTGATATTCAATAAAATAGTTTTTATTTCTTTTTATAAAAATTATTCTTAGTTTTCGTAAGTTTCTCCAAATGTTTATAAAAACAAACATATTTTCAAATTAAAAACGTATTTTCAATCATCTTTCCAGTTCTGTCTTTAACTTTTTTTTTATGTCAGTTATCCAAAAATATCTGAAAATATAATGTTTTATAAATAATTTAACACCTCAAATTCATTTAGTTTTATAACTGTACTACATCTCTATAGTTTATAAATAAGAGAAATGATTTGGCTTAACAGTAAGTAAAATTATTTAAGATATTTTTAGGATAAGATATTCTTTTAGTTTTATAACTATACTACATCTCTATAGCTTATAAATAAGAAAAATGATTCGGCTTAAGAGTAAGTAAATTATTTAAGATATTTTTTTTTGTAGGTCCTAAAAATATTCAAGAATATTTTATATGATGTGGCATATTTATAAAAAAAATTTTTTATTCAAATTACAAAAATTAATTAAATAAAATAAATTTGACCTATCTAATTGTGCTTTCCTTTTCTTTATATATATATATATATATAACAATGAGAAAAAAAATGTAGTTGAATTTAATTGCGGCAAACGAAGTTTTTGCTTCTCAAATTTATTATAATTTAAAAATAAAATTAAGAGAAATAACTGGTTAAAAATAAACATTAAAAATTAAACAACTCTTTTCATATTCGTCATAAAATCTTTTCATATTTCATATTCGTCTAAAAAATAATAAACAACTTATTGTTTATTCATTTAATAATTACTTTGATTACCATAAAAAGTAATTACACACAAAAACATAATTAAATACATATATTTTTAACAAAAATTTTTATTAAATAAAAATGTTTATTCATAGTATTTAATAAAAAAGGCAAATACAGGGTGATTATAATTAAAATCTCATTTTCAAAATGCTGTAAAAAAAGAACCACTCATCACAATGAGCTCAAATTTGAACTGAAGATACTTGAAGACGGGGGAAAGGGTATGGCATCAAAGAAAGTTCCAAAGTGTATTAATAGATGGCGCTGTAAGTGGCATAATGAGCGGGAATTCTGTTGTCAGTGATGTTTTGAATCGAGATGACAACGTATTTGGAATAAGTTGCACATTAAACCAACTGTAGTGTTCAATGTGCTTGATTGTATCAGTTTTTTGACGGAAAAAAATGAGTCTGTGTGACACTGATAGCGGAAAGTCCATCCACCACGTCAAGGTCACACCAAATTGGACGGGAAAAATCGGTAGAACTTTTTTTGATGCTATACCGTTTCCCCCGTCTTCAAGTATCTTCATTTTAAATCTGAACTCATTGTGACGAGTGGTTCTTTTTTTACAGCATTTTGAAAGTGGGATTTTAATTATAATCACCCTGTATATTTTTATACAAGATTCAAAGCGATACTGTTAAAGGAAAAAAAATGCAAATTAAATATAAATACAAGGAAATGTAAAAGTCAAAATAACCAAGTTCCCGCAAGATGCATCGGGGGGAAATATAGTGAGGCACGTACATGAGGTAAAGCCGAAAATAAATTTAAAGTTAGGCATTTAGTTAAAATTTAAAAATTAAACAAGTTTTTTTAAAGCATAGATATTTGAAATTTGTTTTTATTTAACTACTAAAAGACAATAATAGTTGCAGATGAAAAAAATTAAAAGTAAACAAGTAATATAATTTTTTTTTTTTTTTAAATCAATTCCTAGTTTTTTTTCACTCTATTGCAGAAAAGTCCTTAGTAAATAAGTTTCATCATTTTTTTAAAGTTTATAAGACGCCATCTATTGGTAGATATATGCAACTTTGTCCCCCTCTCCCGAGAGTAAGATAGCACCTGTTGCTGCCATGGCAACCAGACGCCGCACGGTTAACGAAGCTAAGGTTGATGCGGGGGTTGAACTGAGCGAGGCCAGAATCCCACGTTTCAAGGCCGATGCTTCCGTCATTAGAGAGTTTTTGCATACCGTACATTAGTTACCGTAGGACGTCCGTTAGCTTTTTCTCCCTAGCGCGCATGCTCATAGGAAACTGAGCATGCGCGCTAGGGAGAAAAAGCTAACGGACGTCCTACGGTAACTAACGTACGGTATGCAAAAACTCTCTATTATCAGACATACGAACCCTTTCAGGTTATCATTCTGCCTTTTGATATCCTCCTTTGACTTTTTTGGAAACAAACACAGTGAGTGCTTTATTCGCTTGGTTTATTGAAACTACGATTTGCTATGAATAATACAATAATACAGTAGGACCTCGATAAGTCGAAAACTTCCAAAACTCGAAATAAATTTTTGTTCCCTTCCCTTCAAACTCTAAAACCTCCATGACTCGAAATTTCAACCCTCTATATGTCGAAATAATGAATCAATCCCCACAAGCCATTTTGGTATATATTTTCCCTCTGTAACTCGAAAAAAAAAAATAATAATAATAAAAATTGGACCTCTGTATCTCGAACATTAGCAATGTTAGATTTTACAACCTTTGCAACTCGATCATTTGAAACGAATTACCTCTATAGCTCGAAGAAAAATAAGTTACCGACTTTAAGGATTTGCCGACAATGCTTCTTAGAAAACTATGTATGAGTATAAAGTAAATAGAATAACCCATTCTATGAAATATTTTTATTATAATTCTTATTCTTATAATTCTATTGATTTCATTTGAGCTCTAGCGATAAATAGAGAACGATCGAATTGTCTAAAACAAATAAATAAATAAATAATTGACTTTTTTAATACATAATATTTTTAATTTAAAGGTTCTTTCGGAATTAATTTTGATTTTTTATTGTAGTAGATAATATAACTTTCAAGTTGCAAATAAATATGTGTATTACCTCTGTAACTTGAATTTTTATTTATTTTACCTAACTCAAAATAAGTCAGAAAGAATCTAAATCTCTACAAGTCGAATAATTTCTTACAAAATCCGCGTAAGTCGCAAACTCTATAACTCGAATTATTTGGCGTCTTCCTTGAAGTTCGACTTACAGAGGTTCTACTGTATTTAGTGAACTGTATATTTGTGATTCACTTTTCCAAACAATCACACAAAATGCAAATTAAACAAATTCGTTTATTATTACATTATTCTTATCAGCCTTAGCCACTCGGGGCCACGCTAATTCACTCTTGCAGATCACGCACGACACTAATACTAACTTTTTTCACCGCTAGGGGCTCTGCGTACGCAGGCGCATACATACACTTTTTTCGCCGCTAGTATTCACGCGCGCAGTTGCGGACATTAAACAGAACTTTATCTTCTAATCAAAAAATGAAAAATTATTTTAATTTCACTTGCGATTATGCACAGAACATTTAACAACATTTGAAGTTCATTACCATACATGATTGAATTGCCTTAAAGAAATCCCGGAATTTTTACGTGCCCATATGATTGACTGGTTGGTAGAAGTATTCAAATATTATAAGTTTTGCACCAAATTCAAGTTTTTAACAACACATAATGTCAATTTTTTTTCTCCACATAACAAATTTTTATGTTGATAAATACCTAATATTTTTTTGTGTATATAAAGTAGAACAGATAATCAAAATCTAATATGTCAAGTTTAAAACATTACATTGTTACATTTGTTTTACAAGATTATTACGTTATTATTATTGATTAATAATGTCAAAGCCACCTGTCAAAGTGGACCAGTGGAGTGTGGTATTAAGTGGAATTCATTATATACACTCCGCTGCAATATGCTGCCTTTTGTGAATGGTTATTTCCCGTTGACGTCGAAAGTAGGTGGTGGTCACATTAATGTGACTGGACAGTGTATATAAGCACATAAAATAACTCTTTAATGTATATAAAAAAATAAGAGGAAATTACCTGAAGAGAAATCCATTCTTCATGCTGTTTAACGAGTATTTTAAAAATTTGATACAAATTAATAGCAAAAACGAATGATGTAAAACAACAAGATTTCCATCCATGATCCAAAATTTAAAATTACATATACTGATATTAATATATCTATAAAAATTATATTATTTTGGAATAATTCGATATAAAATTGTCCCAAATGTAATAATTCTTAATTTGTTATTCATCTAAAAGGAGTTTAAGAGGGAATCTCCCAATTTTTAAAAATATTTCACTAAACTAAATATTTAAAAATCAGCATTTTTGTTTTTAATGTTAGATGGATTCTTTAACGGAGATTGCGAGATATTTAATCTATCCTAGCTCCGAAATTTCGAGATAACACAGCTCTGTTTGGAGAGAAATTACTCCGCTATGTATAATGTTGCGTCCACAAGAGAGTGAGAGTCGAGTCCAATCGAATCCCCCCGAGACTATCATGCTGCCGTGTTTCCGACTGACCACAAGAAACAACTCACGTTATCTCTGGCTTTGAGTGACAGCTGGTCGTAAATGGAGGCAGCAAGAATCCCTTTGTTGACACATAATTCTCACTGATGGTTCTGTCAAACTGGTTTATAATTGGTTCTTGAGGCAGACTCGTCTCCAATTTGAACGCGAATTCTCTCGGTGGCATGGATGTTAGTGGTTCGGAACAACAAACCAAACCCATCTGGACGCTGTTTATGTAGCGGGAAGCATAACCAAGCGGATATGTCGTCATCAAAATAGGGTTGCCGTAAAAATATAGTAATAATAAATACAGAAACCACTAGTCATCCTCACCCCTCTCTCATTTTCTCAACTTCAAGAATTATTCTCCCCGTTTAAAACATCCAATTTCTCTCCAAACTTTTTTCGCTGACCTTTTGAAAAATTTACACATCACCCCTTCCTCTCTCATTCCCAATTTTCATCCCTTTGACAATCATGATAAAATTTCTTTTCATCTCGAAGATTTACCCTTTCAAACCAAACAACTCCCACACCATTTAATCAAGAATTTATTTGACCAATATAAAGAGGAAAATTGGAAAAATAAAGTAATTTTAGCAACCGATGCATCCAAATCTCCAACCGAACACTCAATCTCTTGCATTAATTTTTTCACACAGGAAAATTCATCTGGGACAATCTCTAATTATAATAGTATTTTTACAAGAGAAACTCTGGCACTGCTATTATCAATTTCCACGTATGTACTCAAATCACATCATTACATTATTTTATCTGATAGTCTCTCTGCTCTCCGCGCTCTTCAAAATTGCAATTTTAAATCCACAAGAGTCACCAAATTGCTAGGAAATCAAGTCAAACAAAAGCTAAATTCCATATTATCTTTACAATTCATTTGGACTCCAGGTCACGTCGGCATACAGGAAAATGAACAAGCAGACTCTTTGGCAAAAACCGCGTCAGATACAATAATTTTAAATTGGATTTCTCCGGATGGCATCATGTACCATCAAAAAAAGAAAATATTTCAAACTTCAAATGAACAATGGAACAACAGTAAATACGCCATGGATCTGTTGCATCTAAATAGCATCAAATCAATTCATCGCCTTTTACCTATCCATAGAAAAGAAGAAGTACTAATTTCCAGATTTCGCACCAAAACATATCCTTCTAAAGCCAGACTCCATAGATTTGGATTAACGTCTTCTCCAATGTGCTCACAATGCAAAAAACCTGAAACCGAAGAACACATTCTGTTCCAATGTACTAAATATGATGTACAAAGAGAAAAACTTAAACAAGCTTTTGGATATAAAGTCCTCTCCTATTCTTGGCTGTTTGATATGAGCGATGAACCGTATTACAAAACAGTTACACTAATTAATTTTCTACGAAAAATTGCGTAGTTGTTAGTTTTATTTTTTCATTGCGATTTTCCGAGTATACTAACATTACAATATTATTTCGTGACAGAAGTACTGCACGAAGAAGTACCCTTCCATTTCATAATTTTAGAATCAGTTGAAGTTCACTGATTATTTGAAAATCTGTTTTCATTAGTATTTTTCTTTTCCATTTATTAATTCTTTTCCACTGATTTCTGTTGTTGTTTCTTATCCCACTTGGCTGGCCAAGCCCACGAGCCCATATGGACTCATGAATGAAGGGGAAGGAAGCAGCTTCTGTTGTGATGGAGCACCCGTAGGTAGAAGCCTGACTTTTGCTCCGTGACGCTCTTACAGTCATAAGAGACCGGGACCTACGGCTTAAAGTGGATTCCGAACCACTACAAACATCCATGGCACCGCCGGGATTCGAACCCGAAACCTGTGGCACCGAGCGCCAGAGCGCCAGACACTCTGCCATTCAGGTCCCAAATTTGCAGTGTTCCCAGGTGGTCACCCACCCAAGTACTGACCGCGCCCAATGATGCTTAACTTCGGTGATCTAACGAGAACCGGTATATTCAGCAGGGTACGGCCGTTGGCACTGATTTCTTCTCGAGAGTAATTGAATAAATTGAGATAAAGCAGCTAACGCGAGCATAAATCTCAAAATCACGTCAAGTCAAGTCAAGACCACTAGTCACAATCATTTGATACTGAGTCGATGATTGCTAAGCGTTAAGGAACTCGGTTCTCCCCCCCAATCTAGTACAATAATAGTAACTACTGGACAAAATATCTAATTAATACGAAGATACTTTGAAGAATTATGTTCCATTTGCACCGGATAATCAGAAAAACGAATCTGAATTTATCAAACCTACGATTATTTCTGACTTCTGGTGACTCTTCCAATATAAAGTACCCCCAGCAATATATAATCTTTTGAAAAATCATTTAGATTGAAGATAGTTTTTATCAATTATCTCTACACCTGAATATTAATGAACTTAAATGCAAATTCTATTTAGATGGTTATGAAATTTCTTCATACTGTGCTGTATTTAAAAGCGAATTCAAGCATTTATCAAGAATCTGTAACGCAACATGAGTCGAAACAATTCTAAAATCAACAAACAATATTTTTAATTAATGATTATATACTATTTTTTTTTTTTTTTTTGTTGCAGTATCTTTTGTCATATATTTTAAATAAATATTAATTGTGCTATTTAATTTAATTGTTAATAAATGTTGAACATAAGTGAAATTTCAGCTTCAATCGACCATGCAATTAAAATACATTAGGGGTAAATTTGAAACAATAAACAAGCCGACTCTTCAATTCCCATATCAAAGTTAGGTTAATAGTAAAAACATAACTTCATCTCTAGAATACACATACTTTCCTTTCTTTGCTTCTTCATTTTACATATCTTAACAGTCAGCTTTTCTAACTTGTTTTTTGTAAAAAGAATGCAATTTATCTCTCATCGGTAATTGCTCTAGCTGGAATAATTCAGGTGCTGACACAAGCTTACAGCAGACGATTTAGGGGAGTTGTGTGGGAGAATGATACACTTTATACTGCATGTATACATGTTGGAAAGTCTCCCAATCGTGGTGGAGGGTGTCTTTTAACACTATACAATACTGTACACAATATGACACATAACACTGTACTATACTATACTAATCAATCAAATTCTACTTATGTTAGTGCTTTTTCCAATTTGTGGGGGAATAAATTTCAATATTTTTAGTATTTAAATACTTTTGAAATACTGATTCAAGTAATTATAACAGATGCTAGCGAGCTAATAGTCTTTCCTACAACAGAGCACTATTAATAGCAGATAATAATCTCAATGTATATTTCCTTTTAACTAAATAATCAGAAAAACGAATTTCTTTGAATTTATCAGAAAGAATAAAAGCTACTACTCTTACGTTTGATTTCTGGTAACACTCCGATATAAAGTGTCTCGCCGCTCAAATAATCATTTGAAATATCAATAATCTTTGCAAGAAAATCAAATACCGATCAACAATTCAGCAAGCTTTAAAAAAATTCCAACGTTTACAATATAACTAAGAAATCCACCCATAGACAAGTCACTGATGTATTCATCTACAGAACAATTCCATCACAAACAGTATTTTGAATCCAATTATCTACTATATATTATCTTTTTGGCTGATGAACATATTTATCAATCATCATCATCCATAATATTAAAAGATTTTGGAAAATAACTTTAGGAAAATCACCTAATTATTTTCAAGCAAATTGACGACAGCAATATTTTTACAAATCATCAATAAATATATTCAAATAATGATATGACTGAACTTCCACAAACAAAATCACAGTCACTATTATCTCATCATTTACTTTGCCATGCAGTTTAAATAATTTTCTCAATTATTTCTTTTTTATAATCCTGGATTTTGTCATCTCTACATTCATAAAAAAAAAAAAAAAAAAAAAGAATCAGCAATCCAATATCTTCTGAAATAAATCAATCAACTATAATAGATGCTTAAGATATAACCATTGTAAAATTAGATTCTTTCTAATTAAAGAGTATTATTGTATTCTGGATGATTATAACATATATGCCATCAATTTGAAAGAAAATCAAAATCCTGTGAACCATTCAGCATCTTTTAAAATTTCAGCAATATAGAACTGAATAATACGGCTAAAAGAATTGCAAACTGAACTAACTGCAGAACAATGCGTTCATAAAGACAAAATCTTGAAGCTAATCATCTATTACATATATTATGATAACTCTTTTTATAAACAGACCTATCAGCCTGCCTTACTTATAATAATTATTCAATTTGGAAAATCATAGAAATTCCACCACAACTGATAATCCTAATAGAAGAAATTGAAAAAAATTATATTTTCAAACCCTCCATTCAACAATAACTTTATTCAAAATTAGCAAGAAATTCATCAACTTTTCCATCTTTCAAATGATTCCAACATTCACAATAGAATCTTATCCAACTGCGTAAATATTTCAACAGAAAATTAGTGAAATTTTAATAATTTACTTATATTTAATTTAATTTTAATAATTTATAGTATTAGTGAAATTTTAATGATTAACTAGGAATTATCTGACATTCAATAATTTTTTTTTTTTTTTTTTTGTTATCCCAATTTTTTTTTTACCAAAACTAATCTCTCATGTCATAAATATAAATGTGAAAAAAATATTTTTTTTAACATCAATATTATATTATATATTTTTTAACATCAATATTTTTCTAATTATGTCGAAATCTTATACTAAATAATTTGCTAACATCCAAATAAAAAATCGTCATAATATTTCCTCCTTCTAATTAAATTTTATTAAGACTATTTTACACAATTCAAGTTGCCGTGCTGAAATAACATTACAAATAAATAAAAATCTTTTGGAATATATATACAACTTATCAGGGTAATTTCTTCTGAAATCTTAATGAATAAACAATTTTGTTAAAAGAATTAAATATTCACAACTCAAACATCTGAATACTTTATTAATAAAATAATATTATAAATATTTAAGATGGCAATATTATTTACTTTTTAACAAAAAATTGTATTTGTTTAAAAATGTTTGTGTATAAAACATTTCAAGAAAGGTTTCTAATATGCTTCTGTCAATTTAAATATATCTTTAAAAACCCAAATATCCATCTTCACACCAAAAGAAGCAGCACCCTTGCTGTAACATCACAAACGTAGCATCGATTGGTTTGGTTTGTCGCTCTATGGTCATCTTGTGCACACTTTTGGCTAAATAGACTGGGACCTACACTTTAAAGAATGTAGCATCGAAGTAGTCATTGACTCTAATAGTGGCACGCAAAGAAATTTTAGACAGGTCAGGTTTGAAGTAAGGAAAACTATGTATGAATTGTAATAATAATTATTATTGTATAATTCTAATAACTATGATATTACCAAGTAAAGCACAACAATAAATTGTTAAGCAAAGTATATAATACTAATCCGTACAAGAATAATTACTAGTAATCAATTCCATTTTAATTTTCCAATAAGGATATAAGCCAAAAAATATTTGTTAAGAAAGCTTTAAATAAACAAGAAGTAAAATTTATCATTTTGGAGTTTTAAAATATGTACTTTAAAGAAAAACATAAAAAGTCATTGTCATTCTTAACAATGCCTATCTTAACTGTTGATTAGCTTAAACATACACAGACACATTTTGCCATATATGTATGAAAAAGAATTGCCCAGAACATAGATGGCGAAATACACATTCGGACAGTACCTACTTTGAAGTGTAGTTCTTTTTAATAATAAAATTTTTTTGGCTTTATATAGCAAGCACTTAGGACAATTTTTTAGCTTTTTTATCAAGTACTTTTAAAGAACATGAGCAATGTATGAGAAATATTTATACTGGTGTTTTTGTTAGAGTGCGATGAATCGGAGAATTTGGTAAATCTTATTTTTTAGCAGTGGTATAGATTTAGGAGTCGATCTCACTGTTCAGCGAGGATTAAAGAAAAATGTTGCTTATCTTTCACATCAAATTGAGACCAATCTGATGTGCTTGAATAATAACAGTGTAAATACAGTTGTAAAATTTATTATCACTATCAATAATAGGATTTAAACTAAAAAACTTAGATATATATATATATATTTTTCATTTCTATTAAATTTGGCATATAATTGTATTGTTATTGAAAGCTAATTATGAAGCACAACATACCTTGAAAAGTAACAGAAAGTTTAATTTTGCATTTAAGTTAAAATTAACTTATGTTGATGACATTTTTTTTGTTTATAAATATTTAATAGTTGACGGTATCTAAATGATCAATAGACTCAAATGTTTATTACATTTACTCAAATGTTTGTTATTACATACATTATGTCAATTTAGAGATTACAATTATCTGTACAAATTTTAATCAAATAGTTGAGCTCCAAGCTAGTTTAAAAATGATTAGTACCTACAGTGGGTAGTTGAGAGATATCTGAGGCAGGGTTGGCAATGTTTTTATGCCAATAAATGCAGCATGCTACAGGTAGAAACTCAACAGTTTTTATGAAACAAATATATGAAAATCTAAATGGAATTTAAATATTCTAAAATAATATGTGAAGAAAATGATTCGTTGATGTTTATCTACTAATTTATTAAAAATAAAAATAATGAAAACCAATGGTCACTTGGATACAGACCTCCGATATTTTGCAAACCTGATAACCTATTGTTATTATATATTTTATCACTGAACCAATAGTAAGTTGAGAGATAAGAAAACTGCAATCGCTAATTTTTAATTTTCAATAGTTTTATAATTTTAAATTTCTATTTTGTCAAGGTTTATTTCTCTTGTTTGAGCTTTAAATTCTGGATTCATTAAGTTGTTTGTGCATACAAGAAATCATTCTTTTCATAAGTTTATCACCAAAGTTCATCATTCTTTTCAGCAGCTTTTGAAATAATAGAATTTTGATACCATAAAATGTATTTCTCACAAATTAAAAACAATTTTTTCCATGAAATTATAATATAAACTATTCTGCATATACTGAAATAAATGTTTAAAATGAAAGCCTCATATTAAAATTTGTTTGAATTAGGCTTTTTCATACTTAAAAAGATATTGCCATGAGTAAAATTGTCAAAAGTAGAACAGAGAACTTCAAAATAAATAATTCAGTGATTAGAAAAGGTATCCCAATCCAAAACTTTCTAATGGCATTAATAAGGTTCAATATCAAGTCTAATAGCTTCTGCATGAATAATTTTAGAATCCAGAGAGGAGGAGAAATTAGGACCAAAATCTTCATTTACAGAAAACCTTTTTTTAAAAAAATCATTCAGTTTGCTTCCCCTGGCATTAGTAGAAGAACCAAATCAACTAGGTTTACTATAAACATCCATTGCCTAAAGTAAACTATTTATATTTTTGCAAAACAGGGTATTATTATTTTTCCCAAGATCAAAATCAATATTTCTCGACAGATCAAACAACTAAGATACAAAATTATACTTTTGATCATAATCAATATTAACTACAATCACATAATAAATGATATTCTTGCTATCCAGAAAGATATTAAATTAGTATGCATCACAATTACCAATTTAATTTTGAAATCCTAATCATAAAATATTCTGACTTTTAGCAAAACTAGAAAGCTTTCCTCTAAGGCAATGTATTTCCTATATAAGACCCACACTGGCATTATGTGTTTCTATTTTTAAAATAAATAGTTGCATTGCTACTTTAGATTTGTGTAAAGCTGAACTATAGGTAAATTATGAGAAAAAAAATGTGCAAATGTGTTATCAACATATATAGCTCTCATACTTATCTCAAATCTTAGAAATTCTTAATATAGATAAAAAGTCTAATAAGGAAACTCTTTGTATACATAGTATTATAATACTTATAATCTCAATTGATTTTTTTTTAATAAGTTGTAGAAAAAAGTAAATGTCCTACTGATCAAGATTTTCATTGCCTTTAATTAAGTATAAAGATTATAAATTGTTAAATTTTTTTTTTTTTTAATTTTTAAAAAATACTGAACAAATTTTTAACTTAAAATTTGTTTCAATATTTTCTTTTCTTTTTATCATCAAAATTAATTCTTGCACGAGATGCATTGTAATATTTAAATTTTTTATTTTCGTGGAATATAAATAACAAAAATCATTTTTCTTTTTTTACCTATTATTTTTATGTGCATATATATTCTAATTTACCTCTCTCTTAACATATATATTAAGTTAGGAATTTAATTTAACTTAACACTATTGAGAACAAAATTTTTTTGAGGATTGTATGTCAAGTTTAATATTTGAAGGAACTTGTCTAATGCATGAATATGCTGATTTTTAAAATTGCAACAGTACCAATATGATTTTATATTTATTATGCAATCAAAGACACTTTTAAAAATAAATAGATATTATGCTAGTATATTTTAATAATGGGTAAAGAAACAGAAATCTATTGAAACATAATATATAAGCACAAATTTAACATACATTACAGACAGTAAATACTTCAAAAAGCAAGGATTTTATACTAATTGAAAAAAAAAAAAAAAAGGTCCAGGTTTGCAAATGTAAGGGTTGGTGCACCCAGATAATGCTAATGTAAAAAAATGTTCTTAAAATGAGATGATTGAATGATTTACTTAATAATTATCTCCAGTACATCTAAAAACATCCTTTTAATATGGATGACAATCCATGTAAAACATTTTATAAAGCAAAAATGTTCATTTTGACGAGTCCCCTACAAAATCATCACTCATATCTTTCTGATCAAAATAATGTGCCACAATTGATAAAATCAGATTTAAAGGCTTTAAAAATTCATCGTCAGAAGTCGAAAGTTCATACCGCAGCTTACTGCATAGTCTAGCCAAACGTCGAAGCAAATCGCATGCGTCTGGATCTAATGGTGTCTCCATACGTACAAGCAAAGCATATACCCACTTGCCTTGCAAATCAGAAAAACCAGTAATTTCTAACCAATCAACATGATATGTTAAAAGCGTTATAATACGCCGTTGATTTAAATGCAACATAATGCTGAGCAATGGTTCATTCGGTGAATTACTGAACCGTGCTCGTTTGGGGCTAAGTTCGACTTCAGTGTCACGAGATGATTCAGATTCGTCTTCTTTAACTAACTTGTATTTCTCAGCTCCTAAGCAATAAAAGCACCAATCATCCTTTTTATGTATTGGTGGAAAATATCTTTTGGGAAACTTCTCTTTCAACTGTTCTCGATTTTCCCATATCTTTAGTTTGTAGTCTCTAAATGTTTCCAAGTGTTCATCTTGCCATTCGGAATCAGGTTCGAAACCCGGACGAGCAGCAATAAAACCATTGCAAACATCAACTCTTACAGTTCGACGGTCCAAGTACTTCGTCTTATCTATATTTGAAACAACAACTTTTGGACATGTTTTTGATTCTATTTGAACTCGATACAAATAGTCTAATCCTGTTAATGGCGGCGAATCCAAATCGAAATTTTTAGGAATCTTACCAATGTCAAAAGCTATCAATTTATGACTCATCTCTCTTGAAAAAAATTCTACTACAATTAAAAGAAAATTAGCAGAATATCATGTAGTTAAAAATCGTAGACAACGACAACAATAATTATTCACCATCAAATGGTAAACAACAGATGCTACTACAGAGAGAATCTTTCTTTTTGCTAAAACGTTTCAAATTGGGGCCAGCCAGATAAGTCAATCCAAAAATTTTTAAGATTTTAACTAAATGTTATTTATTTCAATTTTTGTAAACTTTGTCTAAATAAACTTAACAAGATAATAAAAATTTAGAAAATATTTATTGTAATACAGACTTAAACTATAAGGGTTATTTGTACATATTTTTTTTTTATAAATAGACTATTTTATTAAAAGAATTAATTTCTGTCACTAAAGAAAATATGAACAAAACAAAATTAAAAATATTTTAGATGGGGATATTATCTACTTTTTAAAAAAATATTTATAGTAAAAAATGTTTGTAAATAAAATAATTCAAAGTAGGTTCATAATATGGGTCTATTGATTTAAATAAATATTTAACTTTAAGTGCTATTTCTAAAATAACAAACGTTCGTCTTCACCCTGGAAGAAGCTCGCAATGCGCTATGACGTCACAAAATTAGCATGGAGACCAGAAAGAGAGCGATGAGATATCGTAAATTAATAAGGAGATCCATGATCGCTTAGTAAATCCAAATTGCTGTGAGATAAGAGGGTTCTTTTGATTTGACTTACTTTTGAGGGGATTCAGAATTACATTTCCAATTAATTTACTAATAGAAGAGCCTAAAGAAATTGATCTGTAAAGAATAGGAGAAGTAGAATCCTTTCCAGTTTTAAGAATTTTGGAGAATTCTGGCTGTTTTCCGTGACTTAGAATCATATCCAATACTCATAATAGAGTCAGTAATTTCGCAAATCTCAAGTATTGTTTTGAAAGGATTTTTTTTTAAAACATTTTATAAGTAATTTTATCTATGGTAGAAGTTTTGTTTATTTTCAGAGATGAAGTACAATTAATAAGTAAAGACACTTTAATGATAGGAGTTTCAGAGGTTTGATAAGTATTAATAAAATTAGTGATATATACTAAGATTTTCAATGTCATAATCATGTATATTAATCTCAATAAATTGTTCATGGATGCTGTTAATTAAACCTCATCTTCTTGACTATCTGTGGAGGCCAACAAATTGTTCGAGCCTAGGGTTCTAATAGAAATACGTTTACGTTTAAAAGCCCTGGAGTAATACCAGGAAGAAACATCTTCACAAAAAGCGTGATGATACGAATAATTCATTTTAAAATGATTCATATCCAGTAACAGATACGATAGCACCGGTTAGAGTAGTAAATAGTACTACACTATCTGGAAGAAAGTGACGAGACACCCCTCGAAAAGTAGAAAAGTCGACAATACAGCTGACACATGCGCAATAATAGGTATCACGTGTCAGCCATATCCTATAAATACTCTGTGGAGTCGACTAGAGTTGTTTTTTGTCAAGATGCCGCCACGGGAAGAGTTGTCTGAGTTCGAGAAAGGTGTGTTGGTTGGATTGCATCTTGCCAAGGTGTCAATTAGGGAGATATCCCGTCTCCGTAACTGCTCAAAATCAACTGTAGCACGTATTGTGTGTCGCTACAAGACTGAGGGACACTGTCAGAACAAACCCCGAAGTGGACGACCTACAGTTCTCACCAGCAGGGACCGGCGGGTGCTTGGCAGGGAGATTAGAAGTAACCGTCAAACATCCATGGATAACATCGCTAATGAGTTTAGACAAGCCATAGGTGTGGCCGTTTCGACAAAGACTCTTCGTATCGAGGCCCATAAGTTAGGTTACACTGGACGTTCGGCGGCCCATAAGCCGTTGATTACGAAAACCAACAAGAAAGCGCGCCTTCGATGGGCCAAAGACCACCGTACTTGGACTCTGGATGACTGGAAACGCTTCCTTTGGAGTGACGAGTCACGATTTACCCTTTTCCGTTCCGATGGACGTGTTTGGGTATGGCGTTTACCAGGAGAACACCTTTTGCCCGAGTGTGTCGTCCCAACTGTAAAGTTTGGTGGAGGAGGATTGATGGTATGGGCCTGTTTCTCCTGGTATGGGGCTGGCCCACTGGTGAAGGTTGATGGTGCGATGAAGGCCGATAGATACTGTGATATTCTCGACAATCATGTCCTTCTTACCTTGTGGGCAACGTACGGAATGGATGATTGCTGGTATCAAGACGACAACGCAATATGCCATGTTGCAAGGAGGACTCTTGATTGGTATATGAACAACAACGTTAAACGCATGGAGTGGCCGGCGTAGAGCCCTGATCTTAACCCAATTGAACATCTCTGGGACGAATTGGACCGCCGGTTGAGGGCCTGCACCCCACTCCCCAAAAGCAAGCCTGAACTATGGAACATCCTGTTAAACATTTGGAAGGAAATTCCTCTTGCCACTATAGCTAATTTAGTGGAAAGCATGCCCAGAAGGGTTGCAGCTGTGATCGCAGCCAAAGGAGGCCCTACCTCCTATTAATTTGAATAAATATGGGTTTATGTCGTTATAGTGTCGTGTCCCGTCACTTTCTTCCACATAGTGTATAATTATTCAGAGTATTAATAATACTATTCTACTAGTACTTCTCCGTATTTCATCATCCGCATCGAACTCAAAACCGTATCAGTTCATATGGTAACGGAAATAAGGATTCGGTGTACAAATAACAAAGAGAAAACATTTGATGTAACTACTTCATTATTAGAGAGTTGACGGAAAATTTAAATGTTATATATATACTATATTATTTTAAGGAATTTATTGATTAGATAGACAATAAATTTAAAGAAAATTGTAATTAGAATGGAATTTTAAAATTTATTTTTTGTTTGTCATTTCAATAAGGATATATTTATTAACACATTTTGTATTATTCTCAAAGATAAGTAATTTTTCTTTATACTTCGCGTAGTTCCGAATTTTTAATATTGACGTTTTTATCAGAAAAGATACTGTGTATCTTTAATAGATTTCTTGAGAAAAGAATATACACTGAAGTGACAAAAGTCATGGGATACCTCTTAATATCGTGTCGGCCCTCCTTTCGCCCGGCGAAGTGCAGCAACTCGACGTGGCATGGACTCAACAAGTCGTTGGAAGTCTTCTGCAGGAATATTGAGCCCTGCTGTCTCGATAGACGTCCATAATTGTGAAAGCTTTGATGGTGCAGGATTTTGGACACGAACAGACCTCTCGATGATGTCCCATAAATGCTCGATGGGATTCATGTCGGGCGATCTAGGTGGCCAGATCATTCGTTGGAATTGTCCAGAATGTTCTTCAAACCAATCGCGAACAGTTGTGGCCCGGTGACATGGCGCATTGTCATCCATAAAAATTCCATCGTTGTTTGGGTACATGAAGTCCATGAATGGCTGCAAGTGATCTCCAAGTAGCTGAACATAAGCATTTCCAGTCAATGTTCGGTCCAGTCGCACCAGAGGACCAAGTCCATGCCATGAAAAAACAGCCAACACCATTACGGAGCCACCACCAGCTTGAACAGTGTCTTGCTGACAGTTTGGGTCCATGACTTCGTGGGGTCTGCGCCACACTCGAACCCTACCATCAGCTCTTACCAACTGAAATTGGGACTCATCGGACTAGGCCACGGTTTTCCATTCATCTAGGGACCAACCGATATGCACACGTGCCCACGAGAGTCGCTGCAAGCGATGTCGTTCTGTCAGTAAAGGCACTCGAATCGGTCTTCTGCTGGAATAGCCCAAGAAAGCCAAATTTCTCCGCACAGTTCTAACAGACAAGTCCCTTGTACGTCCCACATTGATTTCTGCGGTTATTTGGCGCAGTGTTGCTTGTCTGTTAGAATTTACGACTCTTTGCAGACGTCGCCGGTCTCGGTCGTTAAGTGCAGGCGGTCGACCACTGCGCTGTCCATGGTGGGATGTTATGCCTGAAATTTCATACTCTCGGCACACTCTTGACACAGTGGATCTGGGAATGTTGAATTCCCTAACGATTTCCGAAATGGCATGACCCATGCGTCTAGCTCCAACTAACATTCCGCGTTCAAAGTCTGTTAATTCCCGTCGTGTGGTCATCATCACGTCAAAACCTCTTCACATGAATAACTTGAACAGAAATGAAAGCTCTGCGAAAGCACTGCGCATTTATACCTGTTCTACGCGATGCTACTGCCATCTGAAAATGTGCATATTGCTATCCCATGACTTTTGTCACTTCAGTGTAAAACACGTATTTCTTCCATAAATTATTAAATAATACAATTAATACTAAATGCAAGATTATAAATTCATTAGTTTTATAATAAGAATAATTTTTATTACCCATAAAATAAATGGGTATTGTCTTCTGCAGCGAGGTTTTTCGTTTCCGTAACCACTTTCCATTATTCTTATTGGTTAATTTTTTTTAATTTCTTTCTCGAGCTTTTTGATACACAATAGTTGTTTAAATTGAAAATTTCTCAAAAAAGATCGTCTGGTGAAATCAAAAACAATTTTGTTTCAAAGTGAAAACGTGATTTTTTAAGAAAAGAAAATCGTTTGGAATTGTATAGAATTTTTTTTTTTTTTTTATATTATTTTTTAAGATGGCTGATATGCATTTTATTTTTATATTAAATTCTAAATTTTATGGGAATATATATCGGCACAGAAGATTGTAAATTTTTTTTTTGTCGTTGTTTCTTATTCCACTTGGTCAACAGCAACATCTAGACCGAGTTCATGAACCCGTGTGGTGTCTCGTGGAAGCAGGAAAGGCATCCTCTGTTGTGATGTAACACGCATGAGTAGAGGTCTGATATGGCTCCATGTCGCTGAAGAAGAAGGGCAATTCTTTCCGTTGGGACATTTAGGAGGAACTGTCCCACATTTGCATATAGTATGTGAGGGAAAACCAGGTATTCCGATTCACGAGGCAAGTTGTTGAACGTCAGAAACACCATCGAAACATCTCCTCGTTTTTCTGAAACAGAGCCGCCAGCGGATTGAACCTCAGCTCTAATGTTCCCCAGAGCCGCACGTTACCTTTGAGCCACGATAGTAATTTCTTTTCTTTTGCTTATTGATATTTCACTAAGAAACATATGGATATACATGTAAGTTTGTACATGTATTATACATTCTTCAGCGACATGGACATCAGTTTTTAGGGGGTAACTACCCCGCATGTGCATATAGTATGGAAGAACACCCGAAAAACTCCCACTAATGAGGCAATTAATGTCCGACTAATGAGGCAACATGCCGAACCTCACAAATGCCATCAAGCCTCCTCGTTTTTTGAAACAGTGTCTACAACACAGCCGCCAACGGATGGAACCATGGCCCTAATTTCGGAGCCTGATGTCCGAGTGGATAGCGCTGTGGCTCTTTACCACAGTTATCGGGATCGAATCCCGGCGGTGACATGGGTGTTTGTAAAGGTTCGGAATCCACTTTAAGCCGTAGGTCCCAGTCCCCTATGACCGTAGAGAGTCACAGAGCCCAATCAAACATCTTCTCAGCCACATTCTTCCCAAAACTGCAAAGAGGCAATTCAGCTCTAGGCACAGTGTTGTGGTGTGGTGGTGTAGTAGTAGTAGTAGCAGCCTAATGTTCACCATAGGCGCACGTTACCACTGAGCCACGAGTTGGGCATAGTGATTTTTTTTCAGTTGTTTGTTGATATTTTACTAAGAAATACATTGTCGACCTAAACATATATATGTCGGAAACTATGAGTTAATCTTAATATTTATCTTTTATGAAACCACTAAATATTTTTTAACTTTTAGGTTTATTCGATTTTTCTCTTTTTTAAATATATTCATCGCTGCTTGGCGCGGCTGCCCCAAATTCCCTAAACCACGAATCCCCCACAAAATCCCACTAACTTCCGCAATATCACCCCCTCCCGACAAGTCTCCTCTAACATCTCCTTCGCCAGTATTGTGGCAAGTAACATCACCCCTCACAACACTTCCGCTCAAATTCCTAACCAAAACACTCCAACTCCATTTCCTTCTCCTAATAATAATACTGAAATCTATCAACTACTATTCATTCTTAAAGAAATCGCTCAACCCTTCTCCTCAGACGGCATCCAAACCATGTTCAATAACCTTCAAGCTTCCACCACCAAAGAAGATAAATTATTCGTCATTCTGCGTGGATTTTCCTCTTTCCTCAACACATCTAATTAATGTCTGCTCTCTTCACTGGACAGTTACTCGTTCATTTTATATGTCTCTCATGTATTTAAATTACTTTCATCACTTATTAGAGAGTTTTTGCATACCGTATAGTTTTTTCTCCCTAGCGCGCATGCTCATAGGAAATTGCGCATGCGTATCTGTAATAATTTTTCCTACGAGCATGAGCGCTAGGGAGAAAAAGCTAGCGGACGTCCAAAATACGTTCCGGAAAATACGGAATACGTCTTTACCGCTTTCTTTCCCCAGCAATGCACTTTCATCTTTTCATCTCATCATCTTATATATGTATATATATATATATTGTTTCTTGTTCCCATTAAGATTTTGTGGCTGATGACCAAGTGTTGGAATTGGGGTGTGAACATGCTAGCTGCGGGCAACACTGCGATGAGTTACGAATGGTGCACCATGGCAATGAAATTTCTGGATGAATTGAAAGATCTGAAATATTTACACGAAGAAAAACTGCAGGCGCTTTACTCATCTTATTTCGGATCTCAAACTATGTAACACCTTAAATAAAATTAATTTTTCTCTATTGCTTACAAATAGTCTCATTCATCTCTATTGCTTATTAATCCATCTAACATTCAAATTTCATAATTTCACATCAGTCTCTTTTACCTGAAAAGCAAATTTATTTAATTCCTTCTATTAGATCACACTCTCCCTATATAACAGGCTGGCTGAAAAGTGCATAGGCTGACATATAGATGGCGTTACTAGTATTAAATCCGTATGATTTTTAGTTACCCCTAACCTTCAAAAAACACGTGTATAAATTTGATAGCTGTTGCACTATTAGTATGGGAGTTATAGCATTTTTAGTGTTCATCACGTGCAGTCCACTCTGCTGACTGTCGATTGGACTCCGGTGTGAAATGATGGAGCCATGTTTCCTCCATTGTCACATATCGACGCAAAAATTCGGGTTTATTACGATTGAACAGCTCCAAACACTGCTTAGAATCATCAATTCGTTGTTGTTTTGAGTCGATTGTGAGCTCTGGATCTTGTGGATCATATGGATTTAATACTAGTGTCAGCCTATGAACATTTCAGACCAACTGTTATATCTTGTTCAAATTTTCAATCGTTCATAAAATACTTTTTATTCATCCACTCAACTTCAAATACAATTTTTTTTTCGAACTTGTAGTGGATGGCACTGGATGCTAATAGAGTTTTTTCAAATATTAATTCAGTAAAATTAAATTAAATTAATTAATTTTAGTTTTCTTTTAGACTTAAGTTGCACGTATCTACCAATAGATGGCGACAGATAAACTAAAAAAAATGAATGAAACTTATTTATAAATGACTTTCTGCAATATAGAGGAAAAAAAGTAGGAATTGACTTTTAAAATTTTTTTTTAATATTACTTGTTTTTTAACTATTTTTTATCAGTTAAATCCCCATACTATTG
This sequence comes from Caerostris darwini, assembly GCA_021605075.1. NCBI lineage: Eukaryota > Metazoa > Arthropoda > Arachnida > Araneae > Araneidae > Caerostris > Caerostris darwini. The sequence continues at coordinate 782,570 of BPLQ01013371.1, read as the reverse complement.
TACCCAAAAAGTAAAACCAATTTTCAATTTAAATTTCCCGGGCATAAGGAATTTCAGTTTTTTTTTTTTTTTTTTTCTTTTAGGTTGTTAGTACTGTTCTTGACAATTGTGTGAAATGTGACGTCAAAATATTCATTTGTGTTTGAGTTACGCTTGGCTTCATGAGGCGCTAAAATTGATTCCGGCGATTTTTGAAATGTCTGAATTTGTTGAGCAAAGAACTTGCATTCAATTTTTGTTTGAGGAATGTTGCAGAAGGTATTCTGTGAGCAAACTATATCGGAAATAAATGTGTACAAGTGGCATAAACAGTTCAAAGAAGGCAGAGAACGCGTTGAAGACGAAGTTGATCCAAAAATATTTAAACAAATTGACGCATTGAATCCAAAAAAATTGAAGATTGGGTGCTTGCAAACCGTCGATTTACAATTAGCGATGTTGGAATTTCGAAAGGATCGGTCCATTCCATTTTAATTCCATGTCTTGGACCTCAAATGCATCCAATCTCGATTGGTACCAAAAACACTGAATTTTTTGGAAAAACATCGTCGCGTTGAAGTGTGTGAAACAATACTTTCTGGCCATCAGGACAAGTTGAAATGCACCATAAATGGAGATGAGACTTGGATTTATGCTTACGACCCGGAAACAACCGACCAATCGAACGAATATCGTCACAAAGGTGAAGCAAGACCGAAAAGAACACGGCAAAGTCGATGAAAAATCAAGGTCATGTTAACTGTTTTCTTCGATTATCGTGGTGTGGTGCCTTATGAATTAATTCCGCTGGACCACACTGTCAACAAGGAATGTTATTTGAGTGTTATGCGTCGTTTGCGTGAAGCTATTCGCAAAAAGAGGCCACATTTATGGAAAGACAACTCTTGGTTTTTGCATCACGATAGCACAGCTCACACTGCATTGATTCTTCGTGACTCTTTCGCCAAAAATGAAACCCATATCGTTCCACAACCACCCTATTCACACCGTGCGACTTCTGGCTATTCCCTAAACTCAAAAGACCACTCCGGGGACACCGGTTTTTTTAGTAGATTGCAGAGATTCAACGTGAATTCAGCGGGCTTTGAAGGCCATCCTGGACAATGACTTTTTAGCATGCATTGAGGATTGGAATATAATTTCACATAGGTGTATTGTGTCTGTATGGGATTACTTTGAAGACGATTAAATAAATGTGGAAGAATAAATAAAGTGTTTTTGAAAAAAATAATAATTGGTCTTACTTTTTGGGCACAGTAGTATATATATATATATATTGTTGTAAGTAACTGTTTACGACAGAATTAAAATGATTTATATTTTGTTTCTGTGTTAACTATTCGGATGTAAATATAAATTCGTTTCTTCAAATAAAAACAAAATACTGAATTGATTTTTTTTTCTTATTATCATGGAGAATTTAAATTGTGTCTTTATTCGAAGTGTAGATGTATATAAGAAAAAAAATTGTGATAAAATTTTTCGTGATGTAAAAATAAAAGTTAAACAATGTCAGTCAGTTTGAAGCTTACGGAGTTCCGTGGACTTCACTCCTAACTGAAAGTAAGTCACATGGAGGTATAAAAATCATTAATAAACAGCAAAGCACTAAGCAGCCAAGGTCTTTCCCAAATCACCAGTTCAAAGTAAAATAGAGCAGCGTGTAAATCAGAGAATTTCAATATTAAAAAATTTAAATTAAGATCTAAAAAATTTAAAGTTTTTTTTTCTTCAATTAATTGTTGGCTAAAATCTCCTGCCAATTACTTTTTCTTTTTTTTTTCTAATGCAGCTGGCAAATAGACCGTGATCTTTTTATGCCATAAGTGCTGCACAGACGTTACTCACTTTGCATTACCAAGGGGGCGCGTGTAACTTAAAGATAAGCCACGGACGCGGAGTAACAATGCCCTCGCAACGCTCTACGATCCTATTAGACCGGGACCTACGGTTTAAAGTGGATTCCGCACCACTACAAACATCCATGGCATCGCCGGGACTCGAACCCGAAACCTGTGATACCGAGCGCCAGAGCGCTAGCCACTAGGCCCGAAATTTAAAGTATATGATATTAAAAAATAAGTTAAACAATGCTCAATAAATAGTTTTCTTCGTCCTTTATAATGAAATTTATCGATTACTTCTGGTAGATCAAGCGATTACCTTACAATTCAAATTTACACTGTTACTTAAAAGATGCAGACAATCTGTCCTACACAAGCAATAGCAGTTAAAGACTCAAAACAAAATTGGTCGCATCCTACTTAAAATAATAATTGCTTACATTTAATCTCAAGCCCAGAAGTTTCCTTCCGAGCTTTTAAATAAGAGTCAGAATGAACAATAAAGGTGATTCAAGTTCACTGAATAATGAATTACTTATCAAAGAATTTGTTTTTTATTAAAAGTGGTAATTAGAAGCAAATTTCCGCGAATACTTTAGTTAACCAGAATACCAGACCCAGAATACTTTAATACCAGTTTTTTTTTTTTTTGGCATTCTCTGTCTTATAGAAGGAGCGTGTTCTGTTCGGAATTCTTATGAATAAAGTGAATTGGATGGAAGTTTTGGTTTCATTTTATTCTTAGCATAATAGGGAGAGAGGAGACCTGAATGGCCGAGTGGCTAGCGCTCTGGCGCTCGGTGCCACAGGTTTCGGGTTCGAGTCCCGGCGGTGCCATGGATGTTTGTAATGGTTCGGAATCCACTTTAAACCGTAGGTCCCGGTGTAATAGGATCGTAGAGCGTTGCGGGGGCATTGTTCCTCCACGTCCGTAGCTTATCTTCAAGTTACACGCGCCTCCTGGGTAATGCAAAGTGAGTAGCGTCTGTGCAGCGCTTGCCTTAAGGCATCCAAGACAGCTGTCTAAGTGTTTGCCAGCTGCATTCGAAAAACAAGAAAAAAAAAACCATTTGCTAACACATATATATTACATATTTTAAGCCAAAACAATTGTTTTCGAGGGATCTAAATGCCAAAACTCCAATGGAGCTGGTACTCAGTTATCTGATTTGTATTACAAGTCTAAAATTACATGGAAATATTTGATAATATTCTTATACAGCAGTTTATTTGAATTTTGTGAATATTTTTTTTTTAACTGCAAGTAACTCGGATACGTAATTGGAGCCTTTAATCACATTCCTTTTATTGAATGAGCTTTTTTCTTCACATTTAATTTGCAAATTGCGTAATTTATGCTATATAAAAATGCAGGTGAATATCTTAAGCATCGGCCTTTTTTTTATTCTACCTGCTAATAAGTTTTTTTTTACTATAAATAATTTTTTAAGCTATTGGAAAATTATTTTACACAGTGCTTTATTTGAATTGTTAAAAGACTTTTACAATTTATTCCAACTGCCAGTCAGGGCCGGATTTAGATGAAAAGAGGCCCTCGGCTATTCCACTTTTTCTTTCACCTCCCATTTTTAAGTTTGTAAATGACATGAGAGATAACAAAATACATCATTACTGTGATGTATATATATATGTTAAATGAAACATGTTGGGATGGGTACTAATCTTTATAAAAAATGTGGCACGGATAATAAATAAAAGAAAAGTCGAGAACACTTATTTGGCCATTTATTCTCGGCAGTCTATATAGTACTTGTCGCAATAACTCATCAGACATAACACACAACATTTACAAAGAAACAAAATTCAAGTAATAAATATCTTTGACTACGAAAATAAAATACGCAATAAAAATTATCATATAGTCTATCAAATTAATTCATAAGGCGCGTCAATATTTGCCATAGCAATCAGTGAACATATGAACTCTACTTTGGTGCAATCTAGTCTTCACAAACGAACAGACCCAATGAGCCGAACGCGTTGATCTTAACCAATACATTTTTATGTTTGTTGATGAGTCGCATGTGTTGGATTTCTCCCTATTTTCGATTCAGCGTTTTAGAGTTTACTGTTTTTAGAATAGGGCAATTCTAATTTTGCTAACGATTTGAATGTAGGCCCCTCTTGATGTTGAGGCCCTAGGCTGAAGACTAGCTAGCCTATAGGAAAATCCGGCCCTGCTGCCAGTTACTAGGAAACGTAATTCGAACACTTTCATCGCTCTGCTTTTAATTAAGATTTTTATTTTCTTCGAGATTTAATTTGCGTGTCAAATAATTTATTCTGTATAAAAATGTACGAGAAGGTTTCTTTGCATGAGCCTTTTTTTGTTTAAACTGTTAATAATTTTTTGTTTTGTTTCGTTTTGCTCTAAGTAATTTCGTAAGTCAGAATTAAAATGATATATTTTGTTTTTGTGTTAATTATTCTGATTTAAAAATTAATTCATTTCTTCACATGCAACAAATTATTGAATTAATATTTTATTATTGTCACAGAGCATTTAAGTTTTAAATTTATAGAAGAAAACATTTGTGCCTTAAGGCAAGCGCTGCACAGACGTTACTCACTTTGCATTATCGAGGGGCGCGTGTAACTTAAAGATACGGACGCGGAGTAACAATGCCCCCGCAGCGCTCTACGATCCTATTCGGACCGGGACCTACGGTTTAAAGTGGATTCCGAACCACTACAAACATCTGTAGCACCGCCGGGATTCGAACCTGAAATCTGTAATACCGAACGCCAGAGCGCTAGCCACTCGGCCATTCAGGGCAGCATCTGAGAAACATTAGAGAGTTTTTGCATACCGTACGTTAGTTACCGTAGGACGTCCGTTAGCTTTTTCTCCCTAACGCGCATGCGCAGTTTCCTATGAGTATGCGCGCTAGGGTGAAAAAGCTAACGGACGTCCTACGGTAACTGACGTACGGTATGCAAAAACTCCCTATTGATGAAGGAAAAAATATTGATAGTTAAAAGGAGGTGAGGTGATTTAAGGACAATGTCACATGTTAAAAAATTTATTAAAAATATAAGCAAAGAAAAAAATTAATTAAATAGCTAATAACAAAGAGAAAAATAAAATAAAAAACAAAAATTAAGAATTAAAAATTAACAGAATAATTACGTATCAGTTCATATGGTAACGGAAATAAGGATTCGGTGTACAAATAACAAAGAGAAATCATTTGATGTACCTACTTCATTATTAGAGAGTTGACGGAAAATTTAAATGTTATATATATACTATATTATTTTAAGGAATTTATTGATTAGATAGACAATAAATTTAAAGAAAATTGTAATTAGAATGGAATTTTAAAATTTATTTTTTGTTTGTCATTTCAATAAGGATATATTTATTAACACATTTTGTATTATTCTCAAAGATAAGTAATTTTTCTTTATACTTCGCGTAGTTCCGAATTTTTAATATTGATGTTTTTATCAGAAAAGATACTGTGTATCTTTAATAGATTTCTTGAGAAAAGAATATACACTAAAGTGACAAAAGTCATGGGATACCTCTTAATATCGTGTCGGCCCTCCTTTCGCCAGGTGAAGTGCAGCAACTCGACGTGGCATGGTCTCAACAAGTCGTTGGAAGTCTTCTGCAGGAATATTGAGCCATGCTGTCTCGATAGACGTCCATAATTGTGAAAGCGTTGATGGTGCAGGATTTTGGGCACGAACAGACCTCTCGATGATGTCCCATAAATGCTCGATGGGATTCATGTCGGGCGATCTAGGTGGCCAGATCATTCGTTGGAATTGTCCAGAATGTTCTTCAAACCAATCGCGAACAGTTGTGGCCCGGTGACATGGCGCATTGTCATCCATAAGAATCCCATCGTTGTTTGGGTACATGAAGTCCATGAATGGCTGCAAGTGCTCTCCAAGTAGCTGAACATAAGCATTTCCAGTCAATGTTCGGTCCAGTCGCACCAGAGGACCAAGTCCATGCCATGAAAACAGCCCACACCATTACGGAGCCACCACCAGCTTGAACAGTGCCTTGCTGACAGTTTGGGTCCATGGCTTCGTGGGGTCTGCGCCACACTCGAACCCTACCATCAGCTCTTACCAACTGAAATCGTGACTCATCGGACCAGGCCACGGTTTCCATTCATCTAGGGACCAACCGATATGCTCACGTGCCCACGAGAGTCGCTGCAAGTGATGTCGTTCTGTCAGTAAAGGCACTCGAATCGGTCTTCTGCTGGAATAGCCCAAGAAAGCCAAATTTCTCCGCACAGTTCTAACAGACAAGTCCCTTGTACGTCCCACATTGATTTCTGCGGTTATTTGGCGCAGTGTTGCTTGTCTGTTAGAATTTACGACTCTTTGCAGACGTCGCCGGTCTCGGTCGTTAAGTGCAGGCGGTCGACCACTGCGCTGTCCATGGTGGGATGTTATGCCTGAAATTTCATACTCTCGGCACACTCTTGACACAGTGGATCTGGGAATGTTGAATTCCCTAACGATTTCCGAAATGGCATGACCCATGCGTCTAGCTCCAACTAACATTCCGCGTTCAAAGTCTGTTAATTCCCGTCGTGCGGTCATCATCACGTCAAAACCTCTTCACATGAATAACTTGAACAGAAATGAAAGCTCTGCGAAATCACTGCGCATTTATACCTGTTCTACGCGATGCTACTGCCATCTGAAAATTTGCATATTGCTATCCCATGACTTTTGTCACTTCAGTGTATTTATTAAAAATTCTTTAAATGAATAATATTAAATTGCTTGTTGAATTTTGTTTTGGCATGATACATTTACATTAAATATGTTATTTATTTGAAATACACCAGTTATTTTAAGTATATATAGAAGCAGGAATTAAATGATTCATTTAATTTTAAAGTTTACTATAATGTACTTTTAATTCAAGAATAAAAAGGATAATTGCTTATTTATAAAATTAAATCTAAAATTAGATGTATTCAATTTTTAGAAAAAGTAAAAATTAGTATCAGTAAACAATATGTCAGTTAAAAGGAGAATAAACAATAGATAAATATTTTAAAAAATATATTTTCTTTGCAACTTTTCCCTTTAAGCTAAATTAAACACCCACGTATTATATATTTATATATATATACTATATATAAAGAACACATAACTAAAGGAAAACTAACAAGAAGTGAATTAAAAACACAGCTATTTTTCCAAAAGCTAATACTGGTATATATACATAAACAGAAATAACCGAAGAGATAGTCTCCTTTTTTCATTGATAGCATGCATGTCAATAAAATATATTTTATTGTGAAAAAGGAAAATTTGTATTTTTTTTTATCATTGTATATTATTAAGAGATTATTCGAAAATGTTTGGATTCAAGATACAATACTTTTTATTTTAATTAGCAAAAGTTACATAATTATGGTGTAAATTATATTTATCAGTTAGAGTCTGATAGTAATCCTTGCTTTACCATCGTTTGCAAACACGTATACATTTTTTCCACTCCGAACTTGCCACGTATACTGATCACGGCTAAAGAAGTTAAGTTATAAATCTATCCAGCATTTTAAGTGATTGTTTATAGACATAGCGAAAGCAAGTCGTATCGGGAATTGCAGCCTTTTGAATTTGAGCAGCTTAATGAATGTTATAAAGTGTATCTTGGCAATGAAGACCTTGCTTCTATAACATTCCATCTCAAAGTCTCATTCCTTCCGCTAATTCAAGTCATTTTTCCCATTTTATTTAATTTTCAATATCTGATTATATTGTTTAGACTTCGATTTTTCTGTATTTGCTGACAAGTGGGGGATAAACGCCTTTATGACTCAGATGTCTCCTACCACTTCCTTTGTTTAACTTGACTTTAGAACACCCAGTTTTTACCAACCCTACGCTAAGAAAGCCACCCTTCCCCATAAGCTCATTTTGATAATTATCAAATTTCGGACATCCTTTGTAGAATTCCTTGAACAGCATCTGCCATTTCATCATGTCTTTACAAGAAGCTGAACATTTCTCCACAATTCCATGGTTGTCAATCAGTCTATCTGGAGAAGTAACCAAATATTCCTAAGTCGGATTGATGAATAATCCAGAAGGACGAGTCTTTTTATATTATAAAGTTTTCTAAAGTCTAAACAGCCGACTTTTCATTTTGCAATCCATATTTCATAGCAGCTGTGAGAAACGGTCACAGCTCGTACGGTCAAGTTTGCAACAAATTAATCCAAAATCGGATGCTGTAAGGCGTTTTTCTCTTCATACAGGACCTTTGTTTCGTGCGATGTTTTTTTTTTTTCAGAGCTGCTTTTTCTTGTGTTGTTCGAATTGTAGAAACTAAATGTTGCCTTTTTAATAGTATATATAATTTTCTTTTCCTATGTCGGGCTTCTCTACGTTCGAACCATAGCATCTATTTCTAATGATAAACTTTTAAGGCGACAGCATAAAGATGATGATGAAACCTATTTTAAATTCTCTTAAAATTCATGTATTGATAAATAGTTTAAAATATATAAATTTTGTTTCTTGGAGTCATGTATATCGTCTTAGAAAGAAACTGTAAAAAAATACGGATATCAAATTGACAAAGAAACAATAAGGCAATAGTATTCGATGGCGTATTCTACCAGGGACTGTAATTTTAGCATTTTTTAATATTAGAAGAAAACAATCAATGTTTTTATTCTGAGGAAAAAATACAATCACTGGTATTCAGAGACCATGTTTATAGAATTAGAATGTAACGTTATAAAAGTTAATTCATGTTATGCGGCTGTATTTTTCACTGACAACTGCTTGCAGCTATGCATAAAATATCAAATATTTATTACAGGAGAGAAATGCAATAATAAAGTAATTAAAGCTAACAAATAAAAAGAAATCATAAAAATAATTTTAAATATTAAGAAATAATTGATAAAAAAAAGTTAACTGCATTACTTTGCATTTTTACATTGTACCTGAAAGCAGCTAATTCTTCATTAAGCTAAATGCAGAAGTACTCGTACGTTTTCAATAAAAACAACTGGATTTGAATCTAAGAAGTGTTCAATGGCGTTTCCTAAAATATTATTTTCAGCATAGCCCCATCTACGGGAATGGGCATTAAAATCACTCAGTATTATAGAGTTCCTGCTCCAATCATATAAAAGGTCTTCAAAAGTTTCAGAATATTTAAGGAGGATTATATAAGATGATAGCTTATACATGATAGCTAGAAGCACCATGCCAGACCTGGATCTTTAAGGCCAGTAATTTATCGTTTTTCTGCCATTGATCTTCTTGACAATACGTTTACAGTCAGGGCACTCTTTACATATACTAATATACTAGATGCTATTTGTCTTGATCTTTCCAGAGAGAAAATCTGATAATGAAGAATTTTATAAAAATCAAGTTTATTTGTTGAAGCACCACACTCAATAATGCCCCAAAACCGGCCGAAATAAAAAAGCTGCTGATTATAAAGCAGGGGTTAACTTCTAAAACGTTTTTTTCGACACAACCTGGAGTTTGCTCAAGATGTCCTTTGTATTGTCTATAAGACCTATGTAAAACCAGCAGTTGAGAATGGTAGTAAAACGCTTACAACAATCACGGAGATAAATTCGAAAAGATTGGATATATGCCCAAAATCGTATCCTGAGATTTATTATTGGGGGTACAAGAATTACGCCAATTGCCACCATGGGACTCCAAACTGGTTTGGAGGCCTTGTGTGACAGTAGATGGAAAAAGGCTTTAAACCTCGCCGAAAAAATTTTGCGGACAATTTTCTGAGTCACTACTGGACGGCTGTAGAGGTTTAAAACGCAAAGAACGTTCATATATAAAAGATTTATATCATACTTTAAACTTTTCTTCTTCAGCTCGTTTTTCCTTTCCAGATCCTTGGTATCCACTGAAAAATTTTTAACTTGCAAAGAGTTATTTGGAACTTTGTCTCTGATGTTAGCAAGAAATCTTCTATTGACTCTGAATTGAAATATAATGCATTGCCATGAAACCATTATTAGCATACTATACATGAATATATCCTTGATGATTCTTGGCTCCATATTTATATTGATGGATCGGTTGAAGGGTACATAAGAAATACTCGAGTTGGAGTTTATTCTACAGACTTAACATTAACTTATGTTGTTGAAAGGTACTTTAACGATGAATTAGCCACCATTTCTTTGGCCTAAGAAAATATATAACAATGCCGTCTTTTTGTTGATTCCAGGGTGGCAATTATGATCTTGGCAACTCCCAATTACTATGAATGTGAGATTTCTAGAAACTGTTGAACGCAAAGGAATTCATGGCTCTGCAGTGCCAAGCCATTGTGGGATATATGGAACTGATTTAAAATTTTTGTTTAATTTTTATAGTTTTCAGTTAGTTACATTTGTAAAACATGCAAACAGATAGAATATTATTGCAACTTAATATGTACACATTTGTTAAATTTTGTTTTGAAGATAGTTAATAAATTCTCAAATATTTGTAAATAAATATTTTATTTTAAAAAATGAAAACCTAATTTACATGAATGGTAATCATTATTTATTTATTTATTAGTATTACATATGTTTACAAAACCAAGGCTATTATATTGGATATCTCGAAAAGAATAACTTCCATAAAAATTCCTCCATTTTTTAATTTGAAAAAAGTTTTAATTACACTCTTTTTTAATTATCGTTAATTTCAGCTTTAATACAGATGAATTAAAATGTATAGCTAAAATGTAAAGAATTCCTGCATTATATAAGGAAGGTTCAATTATTTTGATCAAATAAAAAATAATAAAATATGATTAATTAAACTTAATATTAGCATATTAATCGACATGGCTTGACCATAATACATTTTAAAATTATACTGGATGAAAGAATCAAAAATTTAAAAGAAAAAAAAATCATCTTTATCTTTTTATAATTGACATCATTTATGTAATCTTCATTTTTTAAATATAATTATAATAAAAAATAATAAATGCTTTATTTATTTCATTTAAACAAAAAATTTTATTATACTAATCTTTGTTCACATTACTTTTTATGCTTGATATATAATATAATACAATAAATAAATTTTAAAATATTTCAAGATTTTTCTATGCCTTTTAACAAAACATTAAAAAATACTATATCAATATTCATTACAAATATTGTAGGATTGAACAGTATTAATAAAGCACATGAAGGATCTAAGCACATAAGAAAAATAGTTAATTATATTGTGATTAACAAATGTCAAAAAAACATTACAATGAATGTCGCTCTTCAAACATAATGTGAACACAATAATGACTATGAAATACGAGCAACAGAAAAAGAAGCTTCGATCACAGAACATAAGAAGATGGCCATACCCCACTTCGATTCCAGAATTCCTTTCCTCCTTCCGAGATAATTCTATTTTCTTTCTTTAGCCTCCCGTTATCGGAGCAGTGAAGAACAATCCAATACGAAACCACCTCTGATTGTCCATGAGATCTTGTAGCACCCACTGTTCACTCAGTTTCTCTATAATGATGGTACGAACGGAACCGAAACTCACAACCACCTCGTCGCTGATGTTCTTTATTGCATTTATGATCTAGTCAATTTCGTTCATTAAAGTGCCCTTGATGTCGAGGTGACTTTGAATGACCCAGGTGTCCTATGCCACTCCCCTTGTTCGACTTTAGCACAGCTAGATTTTACCAACCCTACGCTGAGCAAGCCACCTTTCCTTAAGGTCACTCCGATAGTTACAAAATTACTAACATTCATTGTAGAATTCCTTGAATAGGATTCTGTCATTACATCATGTCTTTACAAGGAGCTGGACATTTTTCCACAGTTCCATCGTTGTCAGTCGTCTATCTGGAGAAGTAACCAAATATTCATAACTCGGATTCATGAATAAGCCAAAAGGATGAATTTTTTAATTATAAAAGTTTTCTAGGACCTCTATAGTATATTTTTCATTTTGCAATCCATATTTCATAGCAGCCGAGAGAAAATCAGAATACAATTTCAGTTTAATTATATTCTCACAGCTCGTATGGCCAAGCTTACAACAAACTATTATTATTTCTTTTCTCCATATTGGACTGTTGATTTGTGCGATGGATTTTTTTCCTTCCAGAACTGCTTCTTCTTGTGTAACTAGAATTGTAGAAATGAATTGTTTCTATTTTAATATATATAAATTTTTTTTCCCTGTCTCCTCTACTCTCGTGTCATAGAGTTCCTTCTAAACTGTTTCTAATAATGAACTTTTAAGGCAACGCCATAAAGAAGGAAATTCATGCACCAATAAATAGTTTAAAATATATAAATGGCGTTCCTTGTAGTCATGCATATCGTTTTAGAAAGAAAAGGTAGAAAAATATGATATCAAATTTACAAAGGAACAATAAGGTAAATAGTATTCAATAGCATATTCTACCCGGGATGGTAATTTTAACATATTTTTAATATTAGAAAGAAACAATCCATGTTTTTGTTCTGAGGAAAAAACACAATCGTTGGTATTCAGAGATCCTATTTATAGATTAGAATGCAACTCAGCACTTAACATCATGACATAAACCTTAGATTCAGAGACCAATTATTAAAAAGAACTAAAAGTGCAATCTATTTGGGCTTGGACACAAAACTAAACTGGAACGGTCAAATTAAAAAAAAGCTGCTGAGCGTGGGGAAAGCAGGGCTAAACCTCTAAAAGCTCTATGGTCACTTTTGCTGCAGTTGTTCAGTTTTGAGACATCACAATCCGCTTCAATATCTGTCGGTCTCTTTCCGTCCACTCTTTTGCTTTGCCGAGCTTGTCTTGCCACGCTGTGTGTATGCTGTCATGACTTAAGACACCGTACCTCTAGAAATGCCTAAAAGTTGGGATGTTTCGGTTGCACTTGCTCCAGTTGGACGGGCTCCTACAATTTGGCCTCTTTGAAAATCTGAAAGGTCCGACATTTGGCGTGTTTGAAATAAATCTAAGACTTACAAAAATTCAACAAAGCTACCAATTACTGCCAGAATAGTTTAATTTCTAATTAAAAAACATTATTATATTTTAAGGCTTACGAAGCACATTCAAAAATGTCACTTTTATTCACAGGTGTTTCCATTATTTTGATTACCTCCTGCAATTTTTTCACTGTTCAAACATTGCAATAGTTTAAAGATTTTTTTTTTTTTAAACAGCTTTCAATATAATTTTGCAAATTCTTGGATTCTAATAATGGAGGTGGAATTTATGAAAAATATGAATACATATTTTTAATTGAAATGAATTAATTAATGAGTTACTATTATTATTCAAATTTGAACAGTAAATTAATAATCTGACCTTCTTCAAAAGCTCCCCCCCCTCCTTCTTATGTAAAAGTATAGACATTTAATTTGTTTTCCCTAGGAATTTAAAGTATACGTAAAGAATAGAATAATCTATTAAATTCATTAAAAATTGCTAAATAAAATAATGATGATATTTTTAGAATTGAATTATTAAAAATATTGAATTATTTTGCATGTGATGTTGAGGAATAAATGGAAATAAAAAAATTATGAAAAAGTTTAAATAAATTTATTATAAATGAAATACAAACCAGTATTAGTTGTTTATTTTTCCCTACTCATTGAACTAACTTATACAAACACTGTTTTATTTTGATGGGCATAATGACATGGACAAATATATATATACATACATGATGAGCAAATACAAAGACGAATGCTTTTGCTATTTATAATCCAGGCATAAAATAAGCAATGCTGTCCAAAGTATTTTTGGAAACTTCTTGTGGCAGGCTATTGATAACAGGAGATTCTGACGTCAGACATAGAAGGGGACCCACAACACACAGGACAGTATCTAAAAGAACCGAGAATATGCCCGAAACAGCCAGTTGACCCTGATGATATAAATCAAAAACAAAAAATATTGTTACTAAATATATACTTATTATTAAGCAATTTATATCTTTTTTTTTTTATTTCCAATGGCAGATTATGAACAGTTACAGCAAAAAAAGAACAACGAAAAAAAAAAAACAGATAATACAACAAAACATGCTGAAACAGAGTTCATTAATCTAACAATAATGCCAAGTTGTAGATCTTTTAGCCACTAAAAAGTGTTACCAGGTGTACCATGGGAAGGTAGATCTTCTGCGCACCCGGAATTTATATCTTGAAACTATAAATTTGAATTAGTTAATAGTTTCTCTTATTGCAGTAAGAAGTAAATTTATATTCACTCAGAAATAAATAAAGTATCATTACAGTTATTTACAGTCTGCCAGAGATTGGAATTTTTACTACATGCAACCATGACTGGTCAAACTAGTTGCCACGCCTTTCAATAATATTTGAGAAAATCGGTTGTGAAAACTTTAGACTGTTAAAAAGTCACACAGATAATTGATCTCATAGAGTAGAGGTTAAAAGTGTAAGTTATCTAGCCATAAAAAGAATTTTATTTTCAGCATTTTTCTCCCACCCCCTTACATTATATTCATTTCAAATAATAAAGCACAATTACATAATATAATATGTACTTCTTGACAGAAACATATTCTTATATATTTTCTTCTTCCATTTATTCATTTTTTTAAAAATTTAACTTGCAAATTACTATTGCTGCCAATTTTTTTTTTTTTTTTTTTTTTTTCGTATGCAAAAGTTTTAAGAGAATTATTGATAATTATAGAAATTGGAATAAAATATTCAACACTCAATCAAAACAGAAAACTTTACTTGTAATCTGAAGAAAAGATTCTATCAGAGCAGAAATACTTATTTGGAATAGATACAAAATATTTTAATGTCAACAGGAATCTCTATTAAAATTTTTTTTTAAATAATTTATTTGAAAGAAATTACAAAATTTGAAAACAAAAATCACGAAAGAAAATAGGGGAAAAAAACTGAGTTAATGGACTTTAAAAGTTAATGATACTATATCTAAAGAAAAAAAAATTAAGAATGGAAGCAAAGCCTATTTTCAAATACTTTATAATCAAATAATGAAATATGATCTTGCATACTAACAGAGATTAATATCAGTTAATAACTGATATACTGAATAGAACTTGCATCTTGCAATCTTAAAAATAAGTTAAATTTTCTTATATCTCATAGTATTCCAATTACTACGCCAGGAATACAATTTTCCAAAAATTCATATACAGTAACCTCTCTTAAATCTGACACATTTGGGACAACAGCCACATTGGATTATCAAGAATCAATATAATAATATTCAATATGATAAAGTACTCTAGATAAAAATGTAAACCATTAAACATGTACATATTATACAAGAAACACTATGCTGAAACCACAACTGACAGTTACGATAAAAACAGGGAAAAAATGTGAGCAGCATTATGTTGCCACTTAGTAGTAAAGGTCAACAAATACCCTAAACCATAAAAAAGCCAAGCAACGATCGATACTGGATTATTGAATGTGCCGAACTATCAAATACCAGATTAAAGAGGTTACTATATCTGGAAAAATTAACATCTGAGGAGGTTATAAAAAAAATTTGATAGAAAAGTACACTTTGCACAAAATAGATAAAAAAAATATATATATATTTATAGTAGAACTTTTTAATTTTGCTCTCACAAAGAGAACAAAACATATTCTCATTCGAGTGCTAGCTTGCACTTTTAATCACTTTGCCATGAGACTATTTCATGAGTGCAGTGCTTTGACTGTGTAAAAGTGTTCAAAATTTTCAAACTCAATTTTATCAAAAATTATGAGGTGCATCCTACCAATTTTGCAGTTATCATCTTATCATAGACAAATCGTACAAATTTCAATCAAATCAATCCCAGACCATTCACGATCTCGTCCTGCAAGAACTTAAAAAGAAAAAGAAAATTGGCACAGCTGTATTATTTTTAGATCTATTCCTACATAAAACTTCTAATACTCAGATATTCTCTAAAATATGTAAAAATTAACTGAATATTTTTTGGAAAAAAAAAAAGGTTTTTTTTTTTTTTTTTTTTTTTTTTTTTTGAGGTTCAAATTTAAATGGTTATACTTACCTTATGGAGAACAGTATAACCTAATTGCATTTTTATGTATGCAATAATATTTTTTAATGAGATTTGTACATCATATTGGGCTATCTTCCTTAACTTTTAAAATCGTTAATATGCTGGGCTGTTGAGCCAATAGAAGATATATACATATTTATAAACATAATTAAGTAAAAAAAAATTTTTTAAAAATCCAGGGATTAAATAAAAACACTGATAGGTACTTGAAAAAACTAATTTCCTGTATAAACAGTTTTTATAATTACTCATATAATGCACTTTAATATAATTATTATTATTATAATTGCACCTTTAGTGCAATACTGACTTCAGTGTTTTTGAGTAACAATATATTAATAATTAATAAACAGCGATATTGTAAAATTATTACAAAACAGGATAAAAATTATAAAGGATAAGCATTTAGCAATCTTTTAATTTACAATTCTTCTTCTTCATTGGCGCAACAGACCCATGGCAGGTCAAGGCCATCTGCCTCTGACAGATTTCAAGACAGGAGATGCTTTTCTTTTTACAGGGTAGAGTTGTCAGCCCTACATCCAAAACTCTATTTATATTATACTGAGACCTATGATTTAAAGTGGACTCCGAGCCATTATAAACATCCATGACACTGCCAGGACTTGAACCCGAAATTTGTGGCACCGATTGTTAGTCGCTCAGCCATCAGGTCCCATTTAATTTATAATTAATCATATTAAAATCTAGGTATCTGCTTAAAATACCATTTTTCTAAAATGTTTTCTTTATTTTTTAATATAATTTATTTTAACAGCTTACTAGTTAAAATTCTAATAAATAAATAAGACTAATAATTGTTGATCCATTATTCTGTAGGAAAATATCAATAAATATTTTACACATAAAAAAATAACACAAGAGATTTGTGCTCCTTTAAAAATAATTGCTTGACTCCTTAAAATTTTTAAACTAATACTGCTTACAAAATATATTTATTTTACAGTGAATTGTTTTTATACTCATATTCGATTCATTGTCAAAATTTACTTTTAAAATTGCAATTGTTTTTTTAACAAATAAAAACTTGTTGAGATGTGCTTTAAATACCAATTTGAAGTTTCTTCTTCTAATACCACAAAACAACTTTTATGATAAATTTATACATATAACATTTTGTATATTTATTTCATATTTAAATTATTATAAGTTATTTAATTTAAATTCATGTCATAATAACAGTGGTAATAACGTTCTTAATTGTAAATATTTATGTAAAATAAACCAAGATTTAAATTTAGTAGTAATATTTAAGTGAAACAAAAATCATAAAGTGTTACGAAATTAAATAAGTATATTATTAACAAATTAATTGACCATACAATTAAAAATAAATACATCAAAATTTGTGAAGATGCTTATATAATGAAATTAGTTTTAAAAGATAGTAAATTGCATTAACAATAACAATAATAAACATTTGTTTCAGTTTTTGAAAATTGTTTTAAAGCATTTATTTCCTCCTGTTTGAATTTTTTATAACAATACGTTATTTGTGAAGTTATAGAAGATGATAGTAATGTGTTGTATAACATTTTAAAAAATTAATATTAAAAATTAATTAATAAAAAATTAAATAAATTTTAAAATTAATATTAAAAACTATCATTCAGAAAAGATGAGAGGAAAATTAACTGCTCAAATGGTTATAAAAGATTCACCATGATAATTACCATCATGTCACCATTATTCATTACTTATTATTGATCATGTTTTATATTTTGAAAGGAAAAAAGAAACAGCCAAATACAAATATTTAACTCATTTAATGTAGTAATCAGGAACAAAACTTACTTAATTCATATTAATGAAAAAATTCCTATTTTACAATGTATACCTGAGAGAAACACAAGTTTAAAGTATTTCGTCATATTAAATTAAAAAAAAAAATTCCATTTTATAAAACAGCCTTATTTTACAAGTTAATGAGTTTAAATTGTATTGAGTAAGAAGTATTTTGAAGCAAAATGATAGCTCAAATTAATCTAGTAGTTTTACTTTTTTTAAATTATAAAAAAAGAAATTGATATCAAATATATGAAAAAAAACAAAAAAAACTGTAATTTTTTTTATTTATACTATCCAAGTCAAAATCCATATTAATCAAGTTTTTAACAAGTCAATATATAGTTTTTGGCAAGTCAATAGGAGTCATATATGCATCCATATTTCAGACTATGTCCAAGCAAAAAACTAATACTTTACCTCATGTTCAGTTAGTCTCTGACCAATTACGCTTAATGAATCCCCAAGCAGCTTCAAATAAGAAGCTGAATCTATGGCAGCAGTACCAAGAGTGTGAGTCATTTCGACTGGACTCCTCAAAGTATCATCACTGATGCTTAGAGTAGAACGGCTAACAGTTTTGACCGCTGGCTCATTGACTGAGGCAGTGCTTATAAGGCCACTAGCATTTTTCAAAGCCAGTTTTTTAGCCTTCCTTCTCCAAGCCTTAAAAAAAGAAGAGAAAAAGAAATAGTACCTTATTCATACAAATAAAACATACACTATTGCTTATTAAAATGTACACCTAGATATTTTATGAGAATTTCCTAGGGAAAAATATTAGTTTGCAAAGATAAGATACAATGAGGATAGGCCAGAATATTATAAATAAAAGTAGAAAATAATGTACGACAGACAAGAGAAACTATTTTAAATTTGTTACTCAAAATTATAACATCTCACATTTTATAACCTAAAATTACTTATTGTTTAAAATGTAACTAAAAAACCTAGATAAAGTCATCAATTATACTGCTTTTTGAACATATATTTTTCAGTCCTTTTTGATTAATGCGGGGTTATTTTGGGCAAAAGTATCCTAAGTTAATTATGCCTGCAATTAAACTTAACAATAACACAGGAAATAGAAAAAAAAAAAAAAAAAAAAAAAAAAATGAAAATTAGCTTTGACTTTTTTGACAAATTTTACCAAATACCAATTGTTACAGAAGAATATGCCTCATGTAGAAATTCCTATAAGTAAATAAACTTACATTGATTTCCAGAAATTTTATTTGGACTTCCAATATTTATAGATAAATGGTAAAGTAATGTCTTGGTGTGTACTTGTGATATGTAACTGCTTTAATCAAAAGATAATAGTTGATCCACTTCTAATGGGAGTTCACACATTTTTAAAGATGATGGATCAGGAAATCAACAAAGAAAACAGCAGCCAAGAAAGAAATGATGGAGTTATTGAAATTATTTCTGCTCAGTAATCATATTTCTTTTTTCTTGGCACAATCTTTCGGTGCTACTTTGAAAAAAAAAAATTGTGCAGTTTAGAACAAAATCTTTCACTATGGATGATTACATTTCTTGAAACAAAATTGTAGATTCTTCCCTATTTGATAAAACGGGGAAGAATCTACAATTAACAAATCTTATAATGTAACTGATAACTGACAAATCTTATAAAGCATTTTCTAATTAAAAGAAAACACCATTATTTAACTTATGTAAATTAGAAAATAATATTATATAATTAGTTATAATTAGATTATCAAAGTTTCAGACAGATGTATTCAGGTCAATTCCAGTTTTTTTCCCCCACCTAGGACTATAAAATGAAGGGCACATTACATAATAGAAGACTGACATTCCATTGACCAAAAATAAAATTTTTTTCTTTATCTGCCCCTCCAAAAAAATAAGGGATTACTGCATCAAATTTAATTTATATAATTTTATAAAATCATTTGAAAATCTGTTGAAATGCATTGAATAATACTTGATTAGATTAAGTATAAAATAACACACACTTATAAAAATAATTTTGCTAACCATTTTTTCTTTATCAGGTAAAGCTTGCCAAGCTTCTCCTAGTTTTTTCCCGATGTTTCCAAATCCTATAAAAAAAGAAAATTTATTATCCATGCAAAATATTAATGTAGATTTATTTATTCATGTTTCTATACTCTCTTGAAATGATTTTAATTAAACTGATGTAAGCATTAAATGAAAAAAATATTTTATAATAATTTGCAGAATTTTTTTTTTAAACTGTAAAAAAGCAAAGCATTTTGATACTAGTTTGTATGATTCCTTTAAAACAATGGTACTCAAAATGTAATTATGGCAGCCTTACGTGGAGTTTCTCATAACTTTCCCATTTCATTAGTTGCTGTTTATATTACTTTGTAATAATATTATTTGTCATATTTCACAAATCAAATTAATATAGTTTGTTAGTCTACAATTGATTTTAAGTAGCTACAATTTAGTTTAAGTCGCTAAGCATAATTAAGTAAAATTTTGTTTTTAAAGGTTCCATAAATCAGTCAGTCATGAAATTTGGTATAAATATATGAAAGCACAATGTAATGCAACACCTATATGATTATACAATATGATCCAGTGAAGCAAGCTCAGCTTTCCCATATGGTTTTGATCACACGTCATTTCATAATAAAATTAGAGTATTTTTATCATAAAGTGTTTTAGTTGTTATTTGCATACAATCCAACAATCTGCATAACATTTTGGTCACCAAACCACAGAAATCATGGCAATGAAAAGCTTAACTTCCCTTAACAGATGGTTAGGATGATTAAAATCAAAAGTACACCATTTAAGAAAAATTACATAGACTCTTTAGAAATTAAAAATAGCAAGCCAATTAAATTATAATTATAAAACAATTCCTGTTAAAATAAAGGATGAAAATGACAATTACGAACTTTCAGAGGAAACAAATTTGGCAAACAGAACAACAATTTGGATAGCATAGATCCAAATAGATGGATAGCCCAGAGATCCCGATCTTTTAATCATCACCACCTCCTTTGCATATATTATCTATTTATCTATTAAGTACTTGTACACTTGTAAAAATTTTGTACACTTGTCCACAATTCAGGGTAGAGAACTGATATTGATATCTGAAACCAGAACATTTGGTATCAATTTCTGAATTTTACTCTTATTTTTCAATAGTGAAGTTTCAAACTATTGAACTATTAACTTCTATTAACTCTTAACTTCTTTTTTGAATTATTAAACTACTAAACTTTGAAGTTTAATAGTTCAATAGTGTAAAAGTAAAATTCAGAAATTGATTGATTTATTTATGTACCAGCATATTGATGTCCAGTATCTATATATTCATATTGATATATATGAATATTTAAATTCAGAAAACTCAGTATATTCATGTTTAAAATATCTTAATATCCTTTCATAAAATCACTGTGAAGAACATTCAAGTTTCGGTGCAGTAAGTAAAAAAATCTGTCTATTTTTCAGAGACTGTTAATAATGAGAGAAAGTGGCTGTACTCACTTCTACCTAGATTTTGCATTGAACAGAAGAAGTTTTCCCACAAAAGCAACTATGATGCTTTTTTAAAATTGAATTCAACATATCACTTTGCAATTGTAAATTGATTTCAATAAATATTTTAAAGAGGTTTGTCAAATAAGCAATGGGATTTTTGGATGTAATCAGGTTTTCCAGCAATTTTTTGCCTCTGTTTTAAAATAAGTCTAGTATAAATTCAAATAGATTGAAAAAATAATCCAAACAAATACTTGTTAAGAACCAATGAACTTCTGTGAACAGCAGTCAGCAATTGTAATCTTCATTATTTTCACTACAAAGTTAACCAAATAAGCCATCCAATTAATTGACTGCTCTAATAATTTAAAGAGTGATGTATGCAGGCATTTATTCAGAGTTTTTGCAACTAAATGCTGATAATCAATAATGCAATGCCCAGATAATACATTTGGTAATGGCTGTATCAAATGTGCTAAGAAACTCATTACAGAAGTAAATTATGTCAGTAGCAGCTGACAAAATATGAATAGGAATTTTTCTTTTGAAAAAACTCCTTTTCATATTCATCATCTTCATATTTGGTATATTTTGCTACTTTAAAAAAAGTGTGGCTTTCTTCATTTCTTCAACTACATTTTCTACTTTAATTTTTTAAGATATTTTTTCATTTCAGTAATAACAATCTTTGGACCAATTAAAAAAAAATTATTACACTATAAATTTTGCTTATTTATCATGGCTAATAATTCAGACAAAGCCTTTTTACTATCTGTAAATTTGCAATATTTTATGTGCAGCCTGTACAAATTTTTTTCTTCATATTTGGCCTCCAGTGTTTTTCCCCACTTAACGCTGACCCAACAAAGCTAAAAAAAATCAAACATCATTGATCTAAACAAATTGATGAAATATTCAAACATTTGTATATAATGAGAAGAAATACTACATAACTGTCTATCATTCCTTTAAAAAAATTTCAGTTGTACACTGAACTTAACAAAAAAATTAAAATACTATTAAATTAGAATTGACAAACTTTGTAATTTTGGCGATTCCCTCATTAGGCTAGAGGTATAATTATATACTGTATTGTTACTGGAACTAAATATGGTTAGAAAACTCCAAGTAGATCAGATTACAGAAGGTCAAAATTAACTTACAAGATCTAACACTAATTAATTACTGACTAATTAATTAATTAACACTAATCAATTTAAATTTAACAAAAGTTTATAATCTTGAAAAATAATATAAATATTGAAAAAAAAAAATTTCAAAACCGTCCTTCAAATCAGTCGGAATTAAATGTTGATTTATTATGCAAGTTTCTAAAGGAAACTAATTCTTATGGATAACAAATAGTATGTTTACTTTAAAAGAAGTAGGCTGGGAATAGAAAAAAGGTTTAGAGAATTAGGCATAAGGTTCAAGACAATTTCGTTTTTACTTTCTTACTCTTTTCAAAATTATTTAATGCATTTAACAATCAACCATACTAGAAGGTTAAAAATATTTTTTAAATGAATCTTACCTATATTGCCAGTAGCTATTTTTTTTCTGTTTTCACTACACCACAACATATAGGCTGTGAGAGGTTTTGTTTTCCCTGGCTGAAATGCATAATTATGAGTTTATAGCAAAAGCAATGAACTTAGTATTTAAATGTTTTTATTAGTTTTAGGAAATACACAATTGAAAAATCAAAATGATTATTTCAATCTTATTAAAACATGTCACAAATATTAATAGATGAGTTGTCCATACACTGTAGAGTCAGAACTAGATGGTAGACTCTACTGAGCATACAACACAATATTGGATAGCTAAAAATTATAGGACATGTTTCTCCAGTTGGTGTTTGCATTCTACATAAGTTTACAGCTCAAAATTGATAGCAACAAGTACATCTCTGCATATCACTAGCCACAAGAAATAAAATTGGTTCTTTTTGAAAGGATATAGTGAATGGAAATGAAAAGTGGATACTTTAAGCAAATGTTATTTTAAAAAAGACAATGGTTAAGACAAGACTTGTTCCGACTGCAAAGCCAAGATGGCCTACGAAGAAAGTTGTGTTTATATTTCGTGAGATATGGAAAGGTCATATATTTTGAAATTCTTGACAAACAACCAAACTATCACCTTAGACATCTATTATCCACAATGAGGGAATTTGAAGTGAGCTTCACTCACTAAACGACCTGCATTATTCTACAGACAAAATGCAATTCTTCAACAAAATAATGCCCAGTTTCCCATGGCATAAATAATTCAGCAGAGGCTGAATTAATTTGGATGGCCAATCCTACTAATTCCCTTTATAGTCCAGGCATAACCTATTCAGGTCTTTGAATTATTTTCTTAATGAAAAAAGTTTTAGTAATAACCAGGAAATCAAAAATTCTCTAAATAAGTATTTTGCTGCAAAACCAAAAAGTTCTTATAAAAAAGGAATCACAAAGTTGCCTGAAAAATTGTTATACACCATAGAAAAGGATGGGGAATATTTTAATGATTAAATATTTGCAACAATAAATACTTTTTCCCCTTTCAAAAATGCATATTTAAATTCTGTGTTACTTTCCATTAAACCCAATATAACTATAAAAAAATACAATATGTATCTGTCTTCTTTTAATTATTTTTATAAAAAAAATTCATCCAGAAATATTATATTGATCTAATAAATTTTTAAAAGGTGTCCCATTATGCAAATATTTAACGTAGTGTTTTTTACAAATACAATTTTTAAAAATTGTAGCAAGATTAATTATGTTACGTACTCCATTACAGATAATATTAAAATGGTTATCATATATATTTTTTATCAGATAAACATAAAACAATTTCCAGTAAATTGCCTGTATTTGCTTCTATATATTAAATGCGCTTAATATACAGAAACAAAATTTTTACAAGTGAAATCTTTACCTGATAAAAAAAAAGCAACTTTATTTTAATTTATCTAAATTTACAATTTTTCTCTTTGGAATTGCAGAAATTTATTTATTTATAACAAATTATAAATTTGAAAATAAGTATGCATGTTATAAAATTTCAAAATATGAATTAAAATAAAATATTAAAAGAGAGATATAAACTTCACAAAAACATAGACATAAAGTTCTGCATAAATGTTTGTTAGTCTATTTTAAAATGGGGGGGGGGGGTCATTCAGAACATTAAATAAACAACTTATCAACTGAAGCTTTTAATTATTAGAAGTCATTTATAGAATTATAAATAAGAAATTCATCCAGAATAATAAATTTAAATGTACCTGGTACAATTTCACTACTGTTATTTAGATATATTGAAGTTTTACCAATTACTACATACAAAACATAAAAATCCCCTTTACTTTATAAAATTAAGTTTCCTAAAGAAAGTGAGTCTGCTTTTAAGGCTTTGAATCTGTATTGTTCTGTTCATTTCTTGTACAGAAAATATTTTGAAAAAAACACCATCGTAGAAGATATTGAATTTTCATACATTTTTAAAAAATATTATTTGAGTCATTCCAAATTGAATAAAACTTAATAAATAAACAACTGCATTTGAATTTACCTGCTTTTCCTTTTTAGCAGCTGCTGCAGGGCTGGAAGCAGGCCGGTTAGGAGGTGGTCGTTTTTTTGGTGGTCCACTTTTTCTTATTGGATAAGAGGGGTCTTTTTTAACTGGCTTTTTTTTTACAGCAGCTTTTTGTCCTCTGTTCATGAAAGAATCGTTGGATTCTTCAGCAATGACAAGACCAGAATCACTATTTTCATCATCTTCATCATCGTCGTCGTCACTAGCATCCATTTCAGCCCTTTGCTCACCAAAAGTTACTGATGAATTAAACTGAGAAAGGAAGACAATTTTCAGAAACATACAAATATTTTTTTATTTTATAATATAAATTACACTCAGTCAATACTATTTATGCCATGTACCTCAAACAAAAGAAGAGCATTAAAATTACGAATGTTTGGTAAAATTTGAGACAGTTTAAAAGAAGTGAGCAATGAGATGTATGATATATACAAACATTAAGACAACATGCACTTTAATATATATTTTACCTCACCAAAACAATCCTCCAAAATAAAACTAGAAAGGTTCATATAAACTTTTTCTTACCATTCCAGTTCCCAGGACCAGTGAAGTGAGATATCCAAAGAGGCGGGAAGTAGGCAGATAATTCCAATATTCTCTTTCAATTACTTTTATTAAGAATATTAATGACGAGATGATACAAAAATTTACAGACAGACATACAGACAGAGAAACCGCATCTTAGCGCGGCTAACTACTAACAAGGAAGTACAGTTCTTAAACCGAAGTACGGTTGGTTACAGTTAAGAGAGGAAAAGTGTTCACGTGACATACAAATCAAAAAGTTCTTGTTCGGCATCATTTTCGACATTCTCCCACCTTTGAGTTTCAAGAGAATAATGAAACTCAAAATCATAAGTCCAGTCGCTTAGGAGATCTTAGGATTCTTCCACAACGGGATGTCTGATAAGTATCACTATGTTTTCCTGAACAGTGGGAACAAATTACATTACTCTTACAAAATCGAGAAATATGTTTTTTAGTTTCAAGACATTTAAAACAAGCTCCTTTTTTCATCAAAATATTTTTCCTTTCTTCAATAGACAAATTTATTGCGTATTCACAAGTAGAACTAGGATGATCCGATGACTCACAAAAAACGCAATTTGTTATATTTTTATTTCTTTCTTTAACATTAGTCAAAACCAATTCTGCTGCTGAAGGAATTCTTTCCCAGCCTAATTTATTACTTCTTGAGCCGCGGTTGTTTACTTTATCGAGAGGCGAAAAGGGCCGAGGTCGAAAATCAGAAGTGTTTGCGAAATTATTGCTCATCATGACTGCGCATGACTCTCGATCTCAAGGTCAAAGCTAAAAACTTCAGTAGTTCTTCAATATTATTATAAGCATTTTCATTCTCAGTTTTATTATATTCTATAAGAATATCTTGAGGAAGGGCTTTTAGAATTATTGGGCGGAGAACTGCAGAATAATTTTCTGTTTTCAAATCTAAACTTTCCAAAATTCTTAATTCTGTTAGAATTCTGTCATAGAATTTTCTAAAAGAACAAATATCGTTGGAATTTCTCAATGATTTTATGTTTAAAATATTATTCATATGAGCATGTAACAATAGATCATTTCTTGCAAATCTTTCTTTTAATAAATTAATTGCCGAATCATACGTAGAAGCAGAAATACAAAAACCTTCTACAGTATTTAAAGCAGTACCACCTAAATATGCTTTAAGGTAATTAAATTTATCTACTTTATTTAATAAATCATTATTGTGAATGGCAGATTCAAAACTATTCCAAAACATTAGCCATTGATTGATATCACCATAAAATTTTGAAATATTTAATTTCGGCAATTTTACTCTTACACTATCCACTTGTTTCGACTCATTTAATTCTTTATTTTGTTCGAACGTGTTTCGCATTTATTTTCACTCAATTCTTTTTTTTTTTTTTTAACAAGCGAATTTTTTTATTTGCACGAAATTTCCACAGGGCAACTTTTTCATCATATTCGTCTGTATTTTCAATTTCAGTTTCAATATCTTCTACTTCGTAAAGAGGTTCTAATTTGTTATCTATCTCTTTCAACGAGTCATGTTTAGTAGTTAGCATTTCAACTAATTCTTCTAATTTATCAATATCTATTTCTTCAATGTTTGATAGTTCCGATTCTAATTTTGTTAGAATTTTTGTAACGGATGTTCTAGAAACACTCCGTTTCTTTTTTAACAAATATAATTTCTCTTTACTATTTTCGTCACTCGCCATTTCAAAATTAAAAGTATCTCATCTAAATATTAACTGACTACAATCCCGGCAGGGATGCCAAATTTTACCTCACCAAAACAATCCTCCAAAATAAAACTAGAAAGGTTATATAAACTTTTTCTTACCATTCCAGTTCCCAGGACCAGTGAAGTGAGATATCCAAAGAGGCGGGAAGTAGGCAGATAATTCCAATATTCTCTTTCAATTACTTTTATGAAGAATATTAATGACGAGATGATACAAAAATTTACAGACAGAGAAACCGCATCTTAGCGCGGCTAACTACTAACAAGGAAGTACAGTTCTTAAACCAAAGTACGGTTGGTTACAGTTAAGAGAGGAAAAGTGTTCATGTGACATACAAATCAAAAAGTTCTTGTTCGGCATCATTTTCGACAATATACATATAAATAAAAAGGGGTCGATGAAAATGTAATATTGTTAGACTATAATTGTTGGATTTAATAATTTCAAAACATTTTTAACTTTTAAAACTATTATATATATTTTTAATTTACTATACTTTCTGTAAAATGACATTTAAAAAATTTTCAAGCATTGCTCAGTATGTTCAAATATTGTAATTAAGATAGTACAACTCTTCTTCTAAAGCTAGTATAATTGATTTTTTCAGATCATTTAATAGTTCAAAAAGTAAATCATGTTCTACCATATGATTTGTTCATATTCTTATTTATATATTGATAGCCATTTAAATCGTGTTCATACATAAATGAGGGAAAAAATATTTATTTATGCAATTTTATTTTATATAAAATTTCTTAATTTACCTATGGATTTTTTCCACAAGACAGTACACATATAATTTATAAACTAAAATTTATTTACTCTGAGCATGCTGTGCATAAAAAATTTGTATGGTTAATTAAAATTATGATCTTTAATTATTTTTTAAATATAATAAACTGGAAAATTTAAATAAAAAGAATTTTTTTAAGAACTTAAATTTACAAAACCTGTCTGTATGGCTCTGCAATGACCTTTTCCTGGCGAATGTTTTGCATTAGTGTTCCTCTTTGAGGCATGTCTGAACTGTCGTCATCTGAATCTTCAGAAGAAGAGGGAGAAGACGATGAAGTTTCACTAGATTCTGAACTAGAATCTGAAAATTAATAAAGATGCATTGAAAACATATATACAGAAAAACTGTGATCATTCACAATTTTTTTTTAAAAATTACTTTTCTGTCTTGACTAAATAAAGTTGATATTATTAAAGAGAAAAACATCTTTTCTTGAAATCAATTTAAAAATATTTTTATTTATTTGAGAAGAAAATAGATCTTTAAAACATGAAGTATATGCTCATAAAAATGAGAACTACATTTTGCAATTCTTTTACTTTAGCAGTTACAAACAATAGTCTTATTTATCAATTTTTGAAAAGTCTATATAGTTTGTTTTCTTTTCCATTTAAATATAAACAATAAAACTTTTGCTTTCAATGTTCAGAGACATGATTGTCCTGACAATCCTATTCTTAAAAAATAATGTGTTATACTACAAATATTGACTAATATATAAGAAAAATAAATACTGTAACATAGTAAGGCTTCCATCGTCTTTAAATGATCTTACAAATAATTTTTATATTGTGATATTATAAAAATAGTCACATTTCATAGAAGGATCTAAAAACTAAATAAAATAAAAAGAGAAAACAAATTGTTTCCCCTTAGAAAATTATTTTTTTGCTGGAAATTTTGGACAGTTAGAAATTTTGTAAAATTTGTACAGTTAAATATATATATATATAGTTTTTTTTTTTACAGTTGGAAATTTTGTAAATAATCTATACAATTAATCTTGTGTGACTGCATTTAATAAATATTTATTATATATCCTTTAATGTTAAAGGAATTTATTTAAAAGATCTCTTTGTTTTTTTCTACGAATCTGTTTAAAATTTTCTTTATATATATTTGTTCACAATATTCTTAATGTAATAAACACAGTTCTATCAGGTCTTATAATTTTAATAAATAAATGCTTTTCAAAATCTTAGTTAAAACAATAACTCTTCACATAATTTCAATACTAAAAGAAATCCAGACCTCAAAGTAAAGATAAGTAAACATGTTTTTAAATATGTACTTTATAAACTAATGGTTAAAATGATTTCTTTAATAAATGTTAACATTACATAATATAAACAATTTATTAACAAATCGACAAAAATAAAATCCTGCTATGGAAAGTTTGAATTTAAAAAATTAAATAAGCAAAACAAAGTTTACCAGATTCTCTGGACCCATCTGAGTCTTGGACCATAAGTCGTTTCGCATCTGATTTAGCTTTCATTACAGAACCCAATTTAGTCATAGCCTGGGATCTCTTTGCTCCTGGTGATAAACTTAAAGATACCTTTGGTATTTTGATAGGAGCAACTCTTTTGTCTTCAAGTTCTTCGAATTCATCAGAGGTCCGCCCTCTTTTCTTTGGTTTTCCTTGCATATCTAACTCATTGATGTCGAAATCTTCCATTTCCTTAACTTTGGCTGACTTTTTCAACACTCTGCCAGATCGAGATATCTGAGGAGTTTCCATTGTACTCAAGGTGCATAAGATTTAATATCTTTCAGATATTTGCTACAATAAAAATAAGTAATTACACAAAATTAAAATTATATTTATTTGTACAAATTTTACAGATATAGTTAGAGAAAATTGTTGAAAAAAAAATTATATAAAAATCAATTAACATATTTAATTGTTATAATTTACTGCTTATAATCCTAACCCTTAATTTTTAGTAATAATTATAAAATGTTCTTGTCTAATAACCAGTTCACTTTTCTTTGGCATAACTTTGTCCAATAATGTTATGGCCAAGACAAAATACTACAACATATATACATATACTTTTTTGTTTTAAAAGCTTTTTTGATGATAAAATTTTAAAAAATTAATATATGATACATTGAAAATTAGATATGTCACAGAGAAGATATGCAAAAACTAAATATATATATATATTTGCTGCTCAAATTTCAAGACAAATATGCTTCCAAAAATATTTGAATTACTCGTTATTATATTTTCCAAATCAGGTGGTAATGTTACTTGTATCCATGACAACCTTAACTCTCACATGCCTCCTAAATGAATAACGACTACATGCTATTTCTATTTGCTCCAGAAAAATGATTGTGTGCCATCCAATGCAATAGGTCTGTCTGGTGCTAAATTTCAAGAAATTAAAAAGAATTGTGCAGAGAGGGATATTG
The DNA here is from genome assembly GCA_021605075.1 of Caerostris darwini. Taxonomy (NCBI): domain Eukaryota; kingdom Metazoa; phylum Arthropoda; class Arachnida; order Araneae; family Araneidae; genus Caerostris; species Caerostris darwini. The sequence goes on along the minus strand of BPLQ01013371.1, from coordinate 752,288 downwards.
ATGTTTTGTTAATCTTAGAGGCAAATATCACAGAAAAAACCAAAATAAAAAAAATATCAAGTTCTTTAATGAAAATGGTAAATGCATCATTTTTTAGTGGAATCCATCACAAGTTGGAAATGAAAGGGTCGATCTTCGGAAAAAAAAAAAAAAAAAAGAATAGAAGTTCTTGGACCACTCTTGACTCTAAGTAAAAGTGATAACATTAAATCATCATATATTAGTGATTTTTTATCTAACACCAAAGAAAAAGTTAGGAAGAAGATGAGTGGAAAAATGGAAAAATCGGGGATGAATGGAAAAACTCACTAAGAGGTTGTTGCCAATTTTAGATTAAGAACTGGGCACGGCCCCCTGGCTGAACATCTGGCCAAAATAGGGATTACGAACTCTGATAGATGTGTTTATGTAAGATAGAGAAAATGAATAAGGCTCTTCTATTTGTTTACTCTGGATTGGACTTACAAATAAATGGTGATTTGTTACTGGAAGGACAGAGAAAACATGCCCTGATACCACACTTTAAAATGGTGCTTCTAGCTTTTTTGAATTTTTTGTTTTTGTTAAGAATCTCTGGGATTTCCCTTTGTAATTCTGATTGGTTTAAATATTCTTTTTGTATCTACGGTATGTGGCCAAATTTGTACGGATTGAGTTCTAAATAAAGCCATAGGTGACTATAACATTTTTCAAATCTTTTTTATCCCCTCATACACAACAGCATAAAACAAGCTCTCTGTCTTGTCTTTTATCAATAAAAGAAAAAAAAAAGGCTACTTTGTATCTTCCACAACTTGGTTAAATTATTCACTTTATCTCAAAAAGAATCACTTACTTTTTCACATTTAAATTTTGCACATGTTCCTATAAATGCACATTCAGATGATGTTTTTTGAGTTGATTTTTATTAAAACTGATGAGATATTAAGAGGGAATCACTGAAGATTACATACAGAAGACTATAATCAACAGCAAGAAATTATTATGTTATTAAATGTATAATTCTTGAATTATAAGTTAATTAATTTAATAGAATTGATTACTAAAATAAATTAAAAAATTTTATGGTGCTTTTATAATTTTTCTTTTCCATTTTAAAGATCATATTTTCTTACCCACAAAATTATAAGTATTGTTTTGAGGAGCAAGGATTCTTAATTCCTTGATCAGTTTTTCGTTTCTTTTGCCACTTTCAATGTTTTATATTAGTTTATTATTTTTTAATTTTCTTTCTGAGATATTCTAATTGGTTTATTTAAATTAGTTTCACAAACATTTTTATATATAATATTTATTGAAAGTTCTTTCACATGCTAATAATTATATAATTAAATAATGCAAATTATTCTACAAGATTTGCCTGGTGAAAGCAAAGACAATTTTATTTCAAAATGAAAATAAGATTTTGCAAGAAAAGAAAATTATTAGAAATATTTTAAAAACTATTTAAAAAAGATTTAAATTTTTATTTTTTGTTGTGTCTAATTTACCAAATTAATTTAAATATGTTCTTTAATTACAGTTAATTGAGGGTCATATTTTTTACTTCGAGAATTTCAACTACTATCATTTTATTAAGGGGTAAGCTTTGTGCAATGTGGCTGTTATCCAACTTAGTAATTTGTTATATGCTAATAGAAGAGAGAATTTTCACAGATCTAAACATTTGTTTATTTTATAAAACATAGTTTCCCTTGTGAAAAAACAAATAACAGAGCAGGAATTTCTTAATGTAATCAATAAATATTTTGATACAAACTTAAAAAAAAATGTTTCATTGCTTTCATTGCATTGCTTTCCAGCAATGAAGGAACAGGAAGGGTCAAATGCTTAGCATTTGAAATTTGATATTCAAATAATACATGCCTTTATTTAGAGAAGATCTCATGTCAAATGGCTAGCCTTAAAATTAAAATCTATATTACACGAAATTTTATAAAATGGTGAATATGGCTACTTCAATCACATTTTTCTTTCAGTTTTATATGATAAAATGAGATTAAAAACGTTTATCTTTATTGTCTATACTAAAAAGAGGGAGTTCTGTCCATGAATTTAAAAAAGAATTAAAAGTATTTTTTAGTGTCACTCGTAACACTCAGCCAAATAAAGAGATATTTACATATTGCAAGAATTATTCTGCTTGCCTAACATATTTGAATACTTAAAAGAACTCAACCGAAAAATGCAAGACCACTTAAGAACATATCAAATTGTACTGATAAAATTATTGAATCCAAAAACATAATTCAGTTTTGGAAAGATGTAGTGAAGAATGGTTCCCTGAATATGTTTTTGTGTGTGTGTGTGTTGCAGTTTTTAACCCTAAAAACAAACTACTAGAAATAATAAATCAACACATACGCGTGCTTGTGAAAATGTTTCATTACTACTTTAAATAATGTAGTCAAATTCAATTAAGTTTGAAATCCATTTGCATCTCCATTATATCATGTGGTATTTTTATCAGTAAAATGAAAGGAGGACTTAAAAAGTGACCATACCTTGAAAATTTTAACGATATTCCTCTATCTCAATTCTATGCAATTGAAAATGGAAATTTTCATCCAATGAGTAAAAAAGTTTTAAATATTCTTTTACCATTTTCTATAACAAACATTTATGAGCATAGTTTCTCTTTTATGTTCATGATCAAAAATTTGAAAAGAATATTGAATGCTCGAGATCAGGGGTTTCCAAACTATGGCCCACGACAGCGAATAGCTTATTGTTGCTGAAATAAGTTAGATAAAAAACGCAGAATGATAATAACTCGGTTTTGTTTACTTGCTAGGTAATACATAATACGCAAAAAATTATAAACTAGTGAACATCGGTAGTTATGTTGGGGTAAAGAGTATCGCATATGTATGTATATCGATGTTTGGAATGTATATATCCTGAATCAAACATATGATTTTTATCCTGAAAATCCCTCAGGAACGGAAAAGCTAAATTAACGCAAATGAAACTGCGGGGTATCCACTTGTAAAAAACTACTAATGAGATTTATGTAATTGTGATTTTTCACTGACAATAGTTTGTAGTTGTGGAAAAATTTTACTTGTACCAATTATTAAAAGAGATTTAAGATGCTCATCGGTTAGCTTAGATCTGTAAATATTCTTTGTGTACTTCATTTCGGAGAATGTTTTCTCACACAAGTAAGTAGTACCAAAAACAGAAAACAGCCCACGAGCAAATTTATGTAAATTATCAACTTGTATCAGTGGAAGACTTCTAAAACTGCAATAAGATTCTTAATTATATCACTGCACTGTAAATCAATAATTTGCATTTGAAGTTCCGAGGCTAGGGTTTCAATGTTAGTATCAAAAGGATTTTGAAAAACCTTAATTTCATTTGCAATGACATCAAAGTCTGAGAAACAAGTATCAAAATTTATCTTCAAAGCACTCAAAACTTTGACTGCAAATTTGACAGGAAACTTATTCTCAGTAGTACAGCTGAATATTTCACATGTTTTAAAATGTGTGAACCATTTTTTATGCAATTGTGATCGAAACAATATTATTTTCTGCTGGAACGATTTGATATTAGTGAATAGATCAGGGAGAAGCTGGTTTTCTCCTTGCAATCTCAAATTTAGTTCGTTCATATGTTTTGTCAAATCGACATAGAATGCTAAATTCCACAGCCATTCCCTATTTTGTAATTCAGTACGAGGGCAATGCTTTTCATTCAAAAATTTTTGATTTGTGCTCGAAGTTCAAAAGAGCGCTGCAGGACTTTTCCCGCAACTAAGCCAGCGTACGGCAGTGTGATATGGTAAATCATTTTCTCTCTTCAATAAACTCGCGGATGTTCCACTCAAGATGTTCCTTTTTGTCATATGGTTGAGATGATATATTTTCTGCGATGTCTTGTACCCTCCGAGCCACGGTGTTTGCTGGCAAACTGACAGTTTTAATGAAATTTACCTTTTTGGAGCACTTTTCTTCGGCTACTGCAATTACGTATTCTTTGATCATTTCTCCATCGGTGAATGGTTTTCCACGTTTTGAGATTTCAAGAGCCACACGAAAGCTAGCACGAGTAGCAGCCTCTTGTTCAGTATTGACTTTCGTAAGAAAATTTTACCGCAATTTCAATTCGCGCTTCAAATTTTTCTGTCCACAAACTTTCTGTATATTTTGAGTAATTTTGAAAATGTTTTGTTTCATACATTACAATGTTACATTCTTTGAGAACGGCTATGGTTTCATTGCAAATCAAACATAGCACCTTATTACTGGACTCAATCATAAAATATTGAAAGTTCCATTGATCTTTGACATTCACTGTCTATGTCACTGTTTGAGCATTCACTGTCTATTTTTTGCTTTTTTTCCATACTAGTAAATCACACAAAAAAAAATTACAAGTTAAATCAAAATACAGTAATGTATAGGCGTTGCTCGGATCGGTCCTTTAAACAGGGTTGCACATTACTTTACTTCACAATAGACACAGTTTCGCTTCCTTCGCCTGACCTAGGTAGACTGAACCGTGGTCGCACCGATATACTCCACTTATTGCAATCTCGAAGTGAGTGGAATACACCAGAACCTTCTAGAACCAATGAGGTTATTCACGAATGTTTAATTGTTACTGCTCTTTCGAAACTACTACTAGCACCATCTGTTAGTGATAAAGGATATTACCTACCTATTTCCACTTTTGACCACTAGATGTTGGCAAATGTCACAGTCGTATCAATACACACAATAGTAATTGAACCCGTGAATTTAGCAAGCGTATGCTCGCTCAGAGATTAGTCTAGATATTATAAATAATGGCAGAAAAATTTAAACAGTATGGCCCTAAGGCTAGAAAGTTTGGAGACTCCTGCTCTAGATCAAGGGTCTCCTCCTCTAAAAAGCTTAGCTAATTCATCGTGCCAATATACTGTAGTTTTGAATTTTGCTCAAATTTTTGTTTTGGAACTATCCAACGAGTGAGGTATCTATGACTTTGCTTATGCAATTTCAGTTGATACTTATGGACATGTCATTGCAAAGGAGATGCAATCTTGTGATATAGTAGTACAACACCATTTTGTGAGGAGTGATGGAATTACAAAATGTTGATTATGCTTGGTTTGTCGAAGTATACAAAATTATTTTGTAGCGAGTAGCAGAGTTAGAGCATGTTCTGGAAAAGTTCTGATGTTTGAGAGCTTGTCTTGAACTTTGATTAATTGCATAAATTTTCTCATGGCTTTTTTTCCCTTTTGCAACTACTTATCTGTGTGAAAAAAAGTTTCTCCAAAATTAAATACACAAAAATATTTATAGATCCATGTTAACTGACCATTGATTGGTCACAACAGATAATTTCTATTAGTAAACTTGATTTACAACTGGAAAGAATTGTCAGTGAAAAGTTACAGCTACATATATCTCATTAATCATAATTATAGAGTTTTTAGGACAAATTTTGTATTATTAATTACTGTAAAAATGTTCAATTTCATAATATAGAGTCAATTATTTTGTTTCTTAATTGGTCATTATACAAAAACATATTATTTTGTAGGGTTTACTTACATTGTAAATCTGACAATGTAATCAAAATTGAAGGTGTTTGAAGCTGGATTGAAGGTGTTTACGAACCAGTATCAGCCAGGAACCCATAGTTTGTAGATCCTTGCTCTAGATAATAAATTGCATGTAATTTGTCTGACCAAGGGCCTCAAATATAAAAAAAAAGTTGTGTTCACAGAAACAATCAAATTATTTCAATGAATTAGGAAGATATTATACTTATTAACTGTGACAAAAGAGTTTTGCAGGTATTTATATTAATATTTATAATGATTATTTTGTAATTAAATTATCCTTTTTATAAATTCATTTTATTTTTTCCACTTTCATTTCATAATTTTATAAAGTATTTATTCTAAAATTTTATTGCAGTTTCATTCCATCAAATCCGACAATTTATTTCACAAATACACAATAAAAAGTATGTCAAATATTAATTACTGAGGATGTATGGTTTAGATACATATATTCCATTTGATTTGTTTATTTCGTGATTATGATGGCATAAAAAGATTTAACTGTAAAACTAATGTCTTATGATGGTAATGATACTATGTTTAGCATGCAATGCTTAACTAATAATGCTTACTTATTGCACCAAATCAATCAAACTAAAAAATGCGGTAAAAATCTGAATAGTTGACTTTGCAAAGATATCCAGAAAAAAAATATATATATTAAATTTCTCACAAAAATATTATAATTACAAAACTGTTTGTAATAGATATCAAAATGAAATTAGTTCATTTCATTTAACTCTTTATATATTACGACTAATAAATATTTTAACTGGAAAGGCATTTGGCGCTTTTTATTATAAGCATAAAAATCAAAACATATACCTACCTTTTATTATAGTCAAAAGAAAGACCTATGGAAAAGTAAATAAATAACGAATAGAATAGCGTAAAATAATGATGCTCATAACATAAAAAATTGCCGAAAAGTTTTACCATAACGCTACAAATTGTACTCAAAAATACTACCTTCAGCAGACATCCTCTATTTCGAATTTTACCATTTTTGTTTTAAAAAAATATAATAATAAACAATAAATTCTGTTGCCAATAAAAATTGAAATATATTTAAAATTCTACATTTTTTTGAAAATCGGGCCCTTTAAAATATTTTTAATAAAGAGAGCGAAATATAAGATTTCGAGATAATTTTCTGTGATAGAAATACTAAAACTTTCAAAAGCACTATTAATATTTGTAATATTGTGTTTAAAATAGAAATAATTCTCTTTATAAGCAACTTTCTTCTTTTGAAATATTTTTTTACTTCATGAGAAAACAAACGTTTATGAAAATTTCAATTTATTTACTGTATAATTATAGTATATTTCATAGTTAATTGCTGTTGGGAGTGGTTAGGATTTCAGTTTCAACGAACTACGTAATAAAAAAATATATATATCGAAGCATTATGAAATTCACCTCAACTCTTCCCACCTTCCCAGTTTATAATATTTTTCTATCCGTTTACGTTTCGTAACGGCGGTTGTCGTTTACATGTGTTGTCATTTGAAAATTTCACTTTGTCAATTTTAATTTTTAATATATTAAATTCAAAATAAAGTAAGTGGTTTCTTTATGCATTGCTAGAAATGCTTATATTGTAGTTTTTCATTGCTTTTGCTATACAAATTAGGTAGCATTTAGTTATGTGTAACTTAAAAAATATACTCTAAACATTTTTAAGATCAATTATTTGAAAATATCTGTGTATTATTTGTATTTCACTTGTGTATCTAAATGTAAATTGAAGCTTAAATAGTTTGATTTTCATTTTATATTTGATTTGCCAAATGGATTTTCACAAAATGGTATTGCTTATCCAATATATCAGCGTTGATAATTGATATGAACAAACTATTCATAATTTCATTAATACAATTGTTAAAAAGTCATTTTCATATCAGAAAAACATTTATTTAAAAATAAATTACAGAGATGATTGTTTTTTGACATATGGAAATGTTATGCGACTTGTGTGCAGCGATTTGGAACTGAACTATTTGGCGGGCTTTAAATGTCACCTAAGATATCGTTTCAACTGTAATGCACCAAAAGTTCAAAAACTTAATAAAAAACTGAAATTGGTAAACTAAATAAATAGTAATGTTTTTCTTATGCTCTCTTAAGTATTTTCACTTTTTAAAAATCATATTGATAACAAAGTTTTGAAATTTCATATCTATATTCAAAATGTTAAAGCTTTTATAATGTCAAAATATGCTCTAAAACATAATTTATTGTGGGTTTCTTTCTCGTTTTTTTATTTTACGCATAAAAAAGCAATTGTTTTGTTAGCCAAAGATAGTTTTTACATTAATTATTGATTTAAGTTATAACCACAGGATAATCAAAATTTTCTCTTAATTACATATAAAATAAATCATTAAATTAAATTAAGATGCATTATAAATTAATGATATTTAAAGAAGCATCAATTATTTAAAAATACAAATAAAATTTCGTTTGATGTTCGAGCCACACAAGACAGTAGCTGCATCAGAGCATTTGATTTCTCGAAGAAAGTCATGTATAAACGTTTATATGCATATGATCCTAATTTTTAGTATAATATTTAAAAAATTTTTACTTTGAGCTAAATTTATTTCAGTAAAATATAATAAGTTTTATTTTCATATTTTATCTACAAAAGGAAACACTGAATAAAATTTTCACATTGTTAAACTTACCCATGGGAGCGGTCACCAGTATTTTGCTTATTTTAATCAAAAATCAGGATATATACTCTGCTTTTTTTTTTATGAAGCAATAATTGTTTGGGGTGGATTTAATATTTGTTTATTTGCATTCACAGATGAAGTTATTTGTTATTTTATTTGAATTTGATTATATTTTCATAGAATATGTGTAATAAATGCCTTTTCATTGCTATGATTATTTTACGCATCTGTCTTCTGATGTTTACCATCTTTTATGTGCATGTTATTTTGCATCCACTCGTAATGTAAAAATATGTGTATATATATATTGTTACTTAAAATTTATATGAAAATGGATTTGAATTATGCATGTTAGGACAATCTATACAAATAGTTTTTAAATTATTCCAGATTATTTATTGCGGAGTTATAATAAGGGATTTTAGAAGAAAAATTAAATAATCTGTTTTTCTGTTTCCGTATCTTTTCGAATATAAGCTGATGTATGTATAAACCAAGAGTATGTTTTTCCTACAAAAAATGTAACAAAGTTCCAAACTTGTATATAAGTAGAAATAAAAAAAGAAAAGTCCTATAACATTAATTATTTATGATATTCTATTATTATTTCAATTATACATTTTAGTACTTTTCCATTAGTTGAGTGCACATTCCACAAAACATCAGATTTTTCGTTTTGGGATGATGCAATTATCCAACAATATAAATCTTTCCGAAAATAAAATGACTCACTTTCATAAAATGTATATCTCATTTCATTATCATTAAAAATTATTTGGCGATTGATTGCTTGCTCCTGGCTAATTGAAAAGTATGGTCCCCCTTCCGAGATGAGAATATCCCTATATTAGCTGACTCCTCTGCTTTAGCTTTAGAAAAAGTGTGAACAATTCTCTGCTTATACACAAAAATATGTGGTATTTCATCTCATATTTAAAATTGTAATCAACTAGTGTCTTTGCATTTGATAAAGAGACAAGTATCAAATGACTGATGTATTGTAAAATCATTTTACATTAAATAATACTAGATTATCGTTAAAAATTTAAAAAAGAGTATAAAAACAATTTTTTAAATTTGTTTGATTATAAAATAATACATGAATTCAGCATATTTAATTAATAAATAAATAGTTTTTGGAATTATGTTTTATTGATAGTTTTAAGTTAGAAAAACTAATTTTATTGTAATACAAATGTCTTACATTTGATTGGCAGCAGTTACAAAATTTTATTCACTCAAATTTTATAAACGTGTAAAAAAAATTGCATTTCAACAGTAATTTGTTATTTTCATCATGCCTTCTTTTTATTCATTATGTATGATGTTTGTTTTTGTTACTTAAACTGATTTTTATATGCTTATAGTAAAAGATGTTTTATGCTCATTTTGTGTTGGCGAAGAAAGGGCCTCTAGCCCGGATCTGGCTGGCGGCCCATTGGGACAAGAAACTTACTAAAGCTCATGTATTTGAAACAAACATTGAAAGTAGTGTAGAAGGGATATTACAACCCAAGGTATCATTTTAAATTTGAATTTTCTCTTAAATGAAAATGATGTTTTTAATAGTTATCTTTAGATCATTAAAGTAAAATTGTATTTATTATAATTATGTAATATTTTTGAAATATTCCCTAAGATAATTAGATAATATGAATAAACATTTTAATAGCATACATAAACACAGTTCAGTCATCATTGATTAAGGTTTTAACTTTGGGTATTTACTATAAATTGTCAGTATAAGGCTACAGACAGCGTTAGTTAAAATTTTATAGTCAGCCTGCCGCAATAACACACAGGTTGAATAATGGAGGTTACAATAAAAGGAAGTATCTAATTTTCTTATGTAACTCACATTAATCATTAACTCAAAATTTGCTGAAAAATAAATATTATTTAAATAAAATTTTGTGCACTTGCTTCTATTGAATAAAAAGATTCGAAACTGATTTTTATAATGAAATGTAAAAGTGTCGAAAATTAAATCTTGACTTACATAAAATTGTATTTAACATTTTCATGACTTGACTTATTACTATTTGTAATAAGTTTTTATCAAGTGAAAGTTCTTTTAGTTATTACTAGTTCGATATAAATTTTTTATTTAGTATTCTTTTTCTCAATCAAATCTTTTTGTAAGCTATTTTGAATTAGTTAGATCTATTCTGTGTTTGTAGTTTAAATTTGCTTATATAATTTCCTTAACATTGTTAAAAAGAACATTTTAATTTTAGTCATGAAAGCATTCTAAAATTAATTCTGATAATCATTCAACTAGATTGCAATTTTTTTTACTCTATACTTGATTTTATATAAATTATTGATATATTTATGTATAATTCATCATTTCTCTATGATATTTAGGTAAAAATGGCTCTAAGAACATCAGGTCATTTGCTTTTGGGCATTGTAAGAATATATTCTCGCAAAGCAAAATATCTCTTAGCTGATTGTAATGAAGCTTTTATCAAGATTAAAATAGCTTTCCGCCCAGGAGTTGTAGATTTGCCTGAAGGCAACCGTGAAGCCGCTGTGGCTGCTATCACTCTACCCGAAGTTTTTCATGATTTTGACACAGCATTGCCTGATATAACGTGAGTAAATGTTTTCTTACTATGTACTTATCGATGCATTTATTATTTTAAGGTTTTAATTCTCTCTATTGTATAAACATCTTTCATGCAAATTTCAAACATAAATGAAGAGCTTTACATTGTTTTGATTAATTTATAGTAGGCATCCTATTTTTCCGTATCTAATAAAGTAAATATTATATTAAATAACTAAAGAACAGAATAATAGATATTTTAACTATGAATTTATTTAATATTGTAAGACTTTTAAGCTATTATTTAATTTAGAAGCATTCTAAATTTTTGATGATAAAAAATGCATTGTACTTCGCTCTTTATAATATAAACCTAACATTTTCTTTGAAAATTCTAAGTGTATTAAGATACTTAGATGGATTAACTTTTTTAAAAAGTTAATATTTTTAATCTATTTCATTATTATATAGATTATTATAATTGTAAAAATTAATGTAATTTATAATTACATTAGTTTTTTTTTTTTTTTTTTAAATGTAGGATTATTTTGATGATGCTGTAACTTGTTGCATGCTGTTAATCTATTTTAATATTATTGACTAGATAATTTTATAGTTTTGAAAAATTAAATGGTTACTTAAAATTCAATTCTGTTTATAGCTCTTTAGAAGTGAATGGTGTAATTTATTTTTCTCGTAAAGTATGGTTTCCAAATATCTTAAATTACATAAAATCAATCATTTGAAAATTTATTTCAATGAAGAAATTGTTTACAAAAGTGTATAAAATAATCATAATTTTTAATTTTATATGTATTTTAATATATAGAATAGACATGGATGCTCAGGTCAGTTTGAACCAAAGTCGTGCTGAAGATATAACATTGAAAGAGGATTATGGAAATCTAAGTCTTATGGCTGATGATGGTTTTGGTAAATTTATTTTAAAGTTCAATATATTTGTTATAACTGAGGAAAAATATTATTTATTAAAATCTTTATTTGGTTTAAAATCTTTTTGTTAATTCAATATTGTAATTTCATTTTTTTTTATTAAAATTCTTGGACATTTAATTTTTTATACATACTATCACTAATGCTTATTAGCCTATGTATTTACAAATATTATTAAATTACTGAATGTTTGAAAGTAAATCATCCTTTTTGCAAATAAAATTTGAAATTTTCATTGGTGAAACCATAATTGAAACAAAAAATTATCTAGTTTTGGTAATATTAGAAAGGTTTTGCTTTAAATAAGAGTATAGTAAAACTCAGTAAATAAAGACAAATATAAAATATTTTTAGTACTAGGGCTGTGACTTAATTTTAAAGTTTTTTTTTTGTTGTTGTTGTTGTAAATTCAAGGTTTTATTGTGAAAAATTGTTGTATATAATTACTTTTCAAAAGTATTGCCCATCTTTAGCCACTATTTCATCTTTCTGATAGCATATGGATTCTGCATCCTTAGAATAACTAATTTTTGTGTGTGTCTGCCAATATCTAATTTTTTCTATCTTCCTAAGATTTGAAATGCTGCTTAGGCACACTGTGTTCTATGAATCAGAACAAGTAGTAATATGATTGAGCAATATCTGGTTTATATGGGTAGTAGGGTAAAACATCCAATCTCAGCGTTTCTAAGTATTTTTTGACTACACAAGCAAAATGGTCGAGCATTGTCATGTTGAAAAATTATTGTATAGTGCCTTTGCTTGAACTGCAGCTGTTTTTCCTTCAATGCATGGCTTGAACACATTGTTCAATTGCATTAATCAGTTGTTTCATTCTATTGAAGCAACTGAATACCAAGCTTATCCCACAAAATACAAAGCATGAGCTTCGAACCATGACCCATAGTTGCCTTGTTGTCAATGTTGGTGCATGGCCATGCAAACCACACAATTTTCTATGTTTAGGATTATCGTAGCATATTCATTTTTCAACTCCAGTGATGATACAATACAACCCCATCCCACACGTAATAAAGCAATTGTTCACAAGTGAAAAATCGTTTTTTAACATCTCGGCTTTAATTCATATGGTACACAATTTTCTTGCTTTTGAGTTATACTTGGTTAATTGTTGTACAATCAGCATTTAATGATTCAGTAAGTTTATCCTGCATTTAACATGAATAATGGTTATCACACATTGAAATCACTTTTTCTAAAACATCAAAATCAATACTCGCATGTTTTTAAACAGCATTCGATGACTTTCAGCTGCATTTTTTAATTGAACAGGAGGAGTAAAACTTCTCGCAAATGTGTATTTTGTTGATTCGTAATCACCATCTTTGAAGCTGAGAAAAAAATGTTTACACCAACAAAATGGCACATAATAAAAAATAAAGCCTGAATACTGAGAAAATTCTTTTTATTGTAAAAGACTGTTAATTATGTAATTTAAAAGAGTTTCTGAAATTTTTACTTAATCAGCATTTTCATGAACTATCTATAACTCATTTTAATTAACTGGTTAGCACACACTTTTCAACATTAATCTTGTAAAAAAAAAAATAATAATAAATATACTTTCTCTGTTTACTCATTGAGATAAGAATCCACAATTTTAAGTTATAAATATTTAATAATTTCATGGAAGTATTGATTTGTCAAATTGGTGGCTTTTTAACATTTTTTTCCTAGAATAATGTATTACTGCATTTAGTATCCTATAATAAAATATATTGATTTTTATTAATAACAAAAATATTCATTAATTTATTAAGACTGCTTGCAAGCATACAAATTTTTTTTCCCCTATTTACAGATGATATGGGTTTTGATGAACCTGAAGCAGCCCGAGATGCTACCAGCATGGAAGATGGTTTTGGTGATGCCAGCCTACTTTTATGTGCAGACCCTTCACAGGAACGAACCGACGACAATGCTCCTGGAGTCAGCAGCACTAGCATTGGAGGAAGTAAACCTAAATTGTCTCTTGATACCCCTCTAAAAGATGATGGATTTGGTGGAACTGTGGGGGAAGGACTACTAGGTACTTTCTCCCCTTTCGGTAAAGCCTTTTTATTTTAAACAAATCTTTTATGTGTTATGTTAAATATTCAATAGTTTTCAGAGATTAAAAATAATCAATCTATTAGAATAGTAAACTTTCACAGAACATTGTTTCTACTTATTTGAAATCTGTCTTTCTATTAATGCTTTTATTCAGTAAAATTAAGTGCTATTAATGTTATGAACTGTTTAATAAGACATTATAATTGATCAATAATGTTTAAACTCATATGAAACTCAATAATAATATTAATGTTGAATTTAAAAAAATATTCTATCCTTTATCTTAATTTTATTAATTATAATGTCTTGTGTTTTAAAATGTATTTATTACGCAAATGTTTTATATATATATACAGTCTGAAGATAAAAAATTAAATTTCCATAGTTAAAAGTTGCAAACAAAACGTATTAATTATAAGTGTATTTTAAGTGAAATTAATTGTTTGTTAGAACTTTTTTTTTTCTTAATAAAATTTTTTTTTGAGTTCTTTTAGAATAAACATTTTTGTTATATTCGCATTTGTTAATTTAATTTTAAATTTTAATAGATGGTGAAACTGGAGGTCTCTTTGAACCTGCTGGTTTATTTGACGATGCTCCTTTAGGCCCAGTAGAGTTAGATAATTCTACAGCTGAACCCACTGCAACTGAAAATGTTGAACAGCTTGCAGAAAAACCTGTAGAACAACAAGCTGAAGACGACAGTGATGATGATATGTATGGTATGAAAACTTTTTTTTTTGTAAAGTTTAATCAGAAATTTATTAAGATGAAAAATATTTTTTCATATTTAAGGAGTTGTATTTTAAGCAATTTTTGCTTTGTTTTTTAAAAGATATATATAAAGTGATTTTATGTTAAATATCTGTATGCAAACTGCACAACACTTAAAAATCTTTAATAGCATAAATTTACTTATAAAGGAAAAAAAAAAATTATCTGCCATTGATACACACATATATAAATAAATAATGTTAATATATTAAGAATTATTTTGTGAAGTAATTTCATCAAAGGTTATTTTTTCAAAGTAAAGGAAGTTGTAATTAAAAAAAAAAATTAATAATATTGTTTGTTTTTAACTTGATTTAATTAAAGCTTATTCTCATTTATGTAAAATAAAAAAAATCATTATTTTAACATCTTACCTTAAAACCTTTTATTTTTGTGCAAAAGTTTCTTACAATTAGCCTCTACAACTTTTCTAGCATCATCATCATTTAGTTAAGATTGATTTCTGAAAATAGCCAATATTCCTGAACAATTATTGTAATTTGTGGTAAGCAAAGAAAAAATATTACAATCTTCAATATCTAGTTATTTTTTTGTGTATTTTTAAAAAATATTGGTATCAATTTTCAATTATTCATCTGCTACACAATAAGTTTTATGAGGATACACTTTCTTCAAGGTATCTTGCATTTCTATCCATTCAGATATATTTAAATTTTTATTAAAAGTGCTGCAAAATAAAAATTTGGTACTTGTTTATTATAACTGATGAATCGCAAACTCAACTGCTGAGTAATTTATTTGGCATTCTCAATATAGCCAATGCTATAACCTTTATGACAACAATCTGACTGAACAGATTCTCCAATATCTTTATTTCAAATTCTAAAAATGCATGATCATTGTTTTTCCCTCTTGTTTCATTAAATATTTTGTTCTAAAGAAAATATTGCTGTAGTGAATTGACTTTGTGAGATATAAGAAGCAATATAAAAATTCCGAGATGCACTTGTGAAGAAAGTTAATATAAAATTTCTTCTAGCAAAAAAAGATGCATCAGTATTGTGCCAGAGTTGGGTACTGAAGATGCATTGTCAAAAGCAATAAAGATTCTACTGGTATTTAAGACGAAATAGTTTGTTGGCTGTAAAATATCATTAGTTGTTATTTTGAGATTTATTTATTATTGACATCAGCATTTCCTTTCTACTTTCAATTCATAGCATTGCCAAATTGTCTGATTCAGTTACAGTAAACGAGTACCAACATTGTTATTAGCAGTGATGGCTAAAAAATAAAAATTATCTTTTTGAAACATCTTTTGTTAAATGCAGTTTGAAGATCAACTTATCTATATAGTCCTTTGTCTTCATTTTATTTTTATAATATATTTATATTCTTCCCAATACTTTTAATTTCTTTTATCTTTTATCATTACATTTTTTTCACACTATTTTCCTTATATTCAACAATTTTCC
This sequence comes from Caerostris darwini, assembly GCA_021605075.1. NCBI lineage: Eukaryota > Metazoa > Arthropoda > Arachnida > Araneae > Araneidae > Caerostris > Caerostris darwini. Next base: position 736,256 of record BPLQ01013371.1, on the reverse strand, counting down.
TTTTTAATAAAATTACAAGGTTCAATCAAGTGAAAGTTATAAAAATGTTTCTTTAGAAATAACTCATTTAGCATGTTTTATGACACTTAAAAGATGTTTGTTTATATATATGCATAAGCATTGCAAGATCTATTTTTACGCAATTTTGAACTTTTGGCTTTGTATTTTATCCAAAAGTTTGTTTCTTCTGCCAATACAACAAGCCTCTTTCAATCATTAGATGACATAATTGTAACTTCATTTACTAATTCCTCATGAATAAACTAGAAAATTTTCATTCATACTTTCAAACATTTATTTATTTATTTTAATTTCTGCAAACATTTTTTTAAATGCAATTTTTTAAATTACCGTATATATCCATAACTTTCAACATAAGCCTGTTTTATGTGCTTTTCTGTATAGCATATCTATTGCATAAAAAGAGACCATACAGTATGTAAACCTTTAATTAATTATAAATCATGCACCATTTGTGGCTATTCATTGAATTGAAGCCCATATCTGTAGCTATTTCGTCCACAGTCATTCGCTGTTTTTCTTTCTTCTCCCCTTTCCCTACTGTTTAACAATTGGAATACAGTAAACACTTTTTTTATTTAGCATGTTTGGTATTATGGCTGTGCCAGATTACAGTGTCAATATAGTTTTAATTAGAATCTCAATGGTAAATCACTCTTAAAATTTAAACAATTAAAATATATACATAATTTGTTTGTTTTAACCTTTATAGCAGTATAAATATCTTGCTAAGTATTTCGTCATTCTAGCAAAATAAAATTCATACATTGACATTAATTTAATTCAATATTCTTGTAATGATAAAAAAAAATTAATAATAATTAGTATGCAATGATAATTAAAACAAGTTGTGGTAAGCTACTTTAGAGCAAGAAAAAAGTACACATTAGTGAAAAATGTACTGAAATGAAAACTAATAATTATGATAAACCCTTCTCAAAAATCTGAGCAGCACTGTGTCATTATCTGATAGTTGAAATCAACTAACTGAATTCACATTAAAAAAAAATTGAATAATGAACTGTTGGATTAAAGGGCACTTATTATATTTCCAAAATAAGGATGGGAATATCTTTGGCTAATGTCACGTCAGTTTTTTAGTTTTTTTTTTTACTCATTTTCTACAATGATAAATATGCTTCATATTGTGATTTAAAATAAATCAATCTCAATTAGTTTTATGAATCAATTGTCAAAAACTTTTAACAGGCAGTTGATTTTTATCATTTATCTAATAGATAATCATCTTTATACTATGAAGATACTTGTTTCCTACATTCTCCTGTCCAACTTATAAGATGATGGAGTTAAACTTAAATTTTCTGAAGCATTTAAGATTTTCATTTAATTGATCCTTGTAAGATACCATAACAATGTTATGTTAGCCTACATTTTTTTTTTTTTTTTTTTTTTTTTTTTAATATTTGGAGGCTGGTGATGTATTTAGATTTTTTTCCATTATACTATTCATTGTTATTTTTTTATATTGCAAATTTATTAAAATATTCAAAAAATTTTATATATATAGATATGGGTCCAGCTTCTATGGGGGCACCTTCACCACCTTCTTCACCCGAATCTCCAGGTCCTCCATTGAATACAGATGGAAATATACCAGAGCCTGAATCTAGGGCTTCTGACCTCGAACAGCATGAGGAAAATCCATTAGATCCTGTACCGAGAGGACCAGATCCAGCCTCTGATCCCATCCAGGATATGCCTCCACCTCCTCCTCCTGAAGAAATGCCACCACCACCTGTTCCTCATGTGCCAGCACTTGATCACACAACCCTGATAAATAATGATGCAGAAAGTTTTGCTCTTGCTCCACTTGATGCAACTATTGTACATGGTGAGTTTTGTATGCTTACATTTTTTGTTGATAAATTATATTTTTTTTAAATTTTCATGGCATAAGTTTATAAAAGTGTAATTTGCATTATATATGTACAATATAGCCTGTATTTATTTTATAGCAAATTAGTACTTTATTAACTTGTTAAAGAATAGTGGCTGAAAGGCTTATGTTCTTATGACCTACACTATATTAATGCCTGGTAATCCATCTGCATTTTCAGTCTGATTTGTTATATAATCATTAAAAATATCCACATAATTCCTTTTATATAAAGCAATTTTCTTATTTAATAAAAATTAAAAAATTGGTCATTTTGATATTTAATGTATGCTTAACATTGCATTAAAAATGTGTTCTTTTATTCGAAATCTATTTTGCTGATTTTCCTCCTTCAGGTTTTTCAGAATAAATCTTTATTATTTTAAAGTGTGCTTTAATAAAAGGTATATAATATATGCATATAAAAAGTTACATTAAGCTCAAAATTTATATCTTCATTTTAGGAGCTGAAAGAACTGTGAAAGCTAAAAGAAAAAGAAAACTAGTAGTGGATGAGATTAAAAGCATATCAGGAGAAGAAATGAAAGCTCAGTTGTCTGATACCACGGATATTGTGGCAACTTTAGATTTAGCTCCCCCCACCAAAAGACTGATGCATTGGAAGGAGACTGGTGGTGTTGAAAAACTTTTTTCTCTGCCAGGACATAGGATACTTTCAAAAACTCTTACACGAGTATGTTTATATATTTCCTTTTCATTTTCAAAACTCTCTCTTTCAGCTTACTTTTAAAATTTGTAAATGTTAACCAACAAGATCTAAAGTTCTGTCAGTAAAAAAAAGAATTATTGAACAACTATATAATTCAATTGCTAGTGATTTTCTAATATTTTCTCACAGTTGAGATAAAAAATATTATTCATCTTAAATTCTAAATGCAAATTCAATTCAAATATAAAAAAATCAATGCACGTTTTGAATTATAAATATAAATTGAAAATGAAGTATGGCATTTGTTCCATTTTGTACTAATTTATAACAAAGTTATTCTTTTGAAACATTAAAGTAAACCAAATAATTTGCATGTATTCAGCTATTGTTTGCTGTAATTGCATTTCTTCTGTGCTAGCTTGTGGTTTTATTAATCAGATTACAGCAAAAAATAAAATAGAATAACTATCTTTAATTTTTCTATATTGATTTGATTTTCATTAAAATTTGTTATCTAGGCATACTTACGACATCTGACAACTCGCTCTGTTGAAAATGAAGTTTATGGAAATGATGATGATCAAGACGAATTAGACACAGAAATTGAGAAAGGAAGAGACGAGGATGTATCGGGTGAGGCTCCATAACTTTTTCCCTTCTTATTTTAGATTTTTAAACTGTATATTGATTTGTGTAGCCAATCTTAATATTAAAAAAAAATGTATATCACATATTTAATAATATTATCAACAATTTAATTTTAGGAAAGGATACTTTATCTTAATTACATTGTAAATCTTATTTAAAAATAAATAAAATTTTAAATACTGAGTAATTCTACTAGTAATTAATAAAATTAAATAGTATTAAAAAATTTTTAAAATATAATTCAAGTCCTGGAATTTCTTATCGCATTTGAAATAAAATTTTGCTATATAATAGTTTTGTGATGTTAAAATGAGCTGTAATGGAATTGTGCCTGAATAACAATATTCTAGTAAAGTAGCAGGTGTTAAAAATTGTAAAATTATCTGGTTTATTATAAACAAATTTAAACAATTATTATTTGAAAAGTGGAATATCGAAATTTCTAGTACTACATGCAATGAGATGATAGTCCATGAATGTCTGAGAATAGGGTATGTACTATAGAAATTGAGAATACTGTTGTTTTATAGCTGGTATATAAAATATGTTATAAATATGCTCTATGTGAAATTGTATTACTTTATTCAAATGATTTTTACTTTTACTCTTAGGGAGTGGTAAACGAAGACGGTTAATGGAAACTGAACTGCCTCATGATCTTTCACATCTGGATTCATTTCATTTGGACTCGACTCGTTCCACATATCCCAATGAACCCAGCTTGCCTAGGGCTTCTTTTCCTAATGAGCCTAGCATGCCTCATTCTTCATTAGATGTACCCAATTTCATGCCACCACAGCATCATCTCTTTCCTCCCATGTGTGACCAACAAATTATGCCTCCACCGAATATGCAGCATGGACATATGGTACTCCAACCTGATATACACCAGCTTCCACACATTCCACAAATGATGGACTCCATGGTGAGAAAAGATTTTTGTAATAGCAATAATTATTTAATTTTATTTTCATAGCATTTGAAGAGTTTGTAAAGTTTAACAAAGTGCAATGTTCTTCATTTTTGATCTGTTAAAAATTTTTGCAAATTTAAGGAAAATTGACCTTTTCATTGATTTAAGAAATAAATGTTTTATCTAAACAAAAAATAACATATTATAAATTGGGTATTTTTTAATTTCCATTTCTTGAAAGCTGTTGTAAAAGTTGGTCATAATTTGTAGATTTACTCAATAATTTAAAAGTGATACATGGAGGAAAGAGTTCTGATTATTGAATCGTTAAAAAATATTTCAATCAAATTCAACAAGTAGTGTTTTTATTAAATACAGAATTTTGAGAAGTACATCAATTATAAATGTTAAATATCTGATTTGTAAAGTAAGATTTTGAAAAAAAAAATTATTTTGAAGTAATGTTATTTTATTTATAATTTAGGGTAACCAAGGACCATCTCTTCATTCGATTACTCCAAGTATTCAAAGTGATGCCTTGCCAGGTGTACCTGATAGTGTCCACCATTCTGTCATTGAGCCTGTCCCACAACATATGCATCCTAATGCAATGGCTCCAGAACATATACAGCAACAGATGCAACCTCAAGCCACACTCAATGATCAACTCAGCCAACAGATGCTCCAGAATCAGCTTCCTCCTGCCACAAATGACTTCATTCCCCATAGTGAAAATGGAACACTTCCTGAAACTGAACCAAACCCTCCTCCTGCAATGAATGGACAGATGTCACAGCATGATGATGATGCAACACAACCTCTCTTGGATCAGTACTCTCAGGAAAGAAGAGACACAAGCAACTCTGCACCTGCAGAGATGCACCAAACTGATGTAGCTGTTCCTCCAATTGCTGATAAGCAGGGAGAGAAACCAGCTCTTCAAAATGGCATTGACCAACAGACAAATGATGTACAAAATGCTTCAAATATTCTGTTTGACTCTCTTATTGGTGATATGCCACCACAAAACACATCCTCTCTGAATGATACTGTTGATATGCAAATGCATCAAGATAAAGAAAATGAATATATGGGATCTGATGATGATGATTATGGAGCTCCAGCTAGTGTTGGACCTGTAAGTTTTTGTAATAATTTAGATAATTTAGGACCACTTTTAATACCATGGAACATCGAAAAGCAACCGTCCTTCTGTTTCAAAATAAAATACTTACTGAAAAATTTCCTTTATTTATTACCTCTTTTGTAATCATTTAACAGGAAAAGTTATTAATGTATTACAATTTTTTCCCCTGAAAAGAATTTTCTTCGTTATTTCTTTTTGCAATCCGATTGATAGTAAAAGTTTCAGTTATTTATCATTTCTTAGAATATTAAACTTTGTTATCTTTTTTACAATTGCCATTCTATGTATAATTTTTTTGAACTCAAATCAGAAATATCTCATGGACTAATCTGCATATACATGCAACCCCTTTTAACTTGTCTTACTATAAAAATAGTAAGGTCAGTCTCTTAGAATTTGTTAATTAAAAAATGTTGCAAATAAGTTTGACTTTTGAGGCTCTTTCTAAACTTCCTTTATATTAAAATATTAGATCATGCTGCAAGATATTTTAGATAATCTAAATTAATTGGTCTAAAACTGATTTTTTAAGCGAAGTGTGTGATATGAAAATTTCTTTATTCTAGATCCATGTAACTCATACATAGTTACTAAGATTTACGACTTTTTATAATTTTTTCCCGTACAAGAATTATTTTTTTATAATTTTAAGTAGAGTAATTATTTTTTAATATTAACAAAAAAAATTTCATTTTGCCTGATAAAATTCATATTTTATTTCTAAAACTGCGTAATAGAATCACATCTTGTTCCTCTTTCTCATTTGATATATTTCCTCTTTCAATTCTGTACAATATAATCTGTAAAATAATTAATGTTATGAAAATGTTTTTCTTCCCCCTTCTGAATATAAGTACATATTTAGTTCTGTTAAAAAAAGAACTAGGTTGCTTTTCTCTGTGATAACAAACACTTAAAGAAGATTTTAATTGTAAAATCTCAGCAAATTAATAAAAATCACAAAACAAGACTTTCAAAAGGAATAGTGGCAGAATAGCTGATTTTATCTTTTAACTTATGTTAAAAATATGAAATTTAAGCTAATAGTAAATTATTACTTAGAATTCAAACAACTTCCAATATTGTCATAAAATTCACACATGCAAAGATTCATATTTGCAAATATAGTTACAATTTATAGTGTGTTTGAGTAATGTAACAATTTTTTAAATATAAAGAAATTTTCCTTAAAACAACGTTAATTTAGAAATCATTTATGATACCAATGTTTGTGCTGAAACTGTTTATTAAAAATTAGTTAGTTATTATTATTAAAATACTTTTTTAAATACATAATTCTGCACTGTATTTTTAAAATGAAAATAAGTTAGTAAGAGCAAAAAAAATTCCACGAAAACTTATCCATTAAGTTATGTATCTTCCTTTAAAGACCTCACAAGACTACTAGTACTTTTTATAACAGAGGAAAATGTAATAGCAGATATATTTGTGTGCTTTATTGAATATTAATTTTTGCATACAATTTTCTGTTTTGTTAACTATGCAATGTTTGGAAAGTAATTAAAAAAAAAAAATTCCTCTTAAATTTTTTAAAATGTATGTAAAAAAATGTAAAATTTTTGTTGTTTCATAGAATAGTGTATTTCTACAGAAAGGCATCTCTGATGTCATGCATTTTAGCAACTAAATTAAAAATGACAGTCATTAAGGCAAACCCAAAAATATTTTGAAATTCACCATTTTATAAAAAAGTAGGGAAACCTTTTAAGCTATTATTTAAGTAATATTTATTATAATGAAATTAAATTATAAAAATATGCATTGTGGACTATTTGTATTTAATGTTTTTATAAATGTTTCTAAAACAGATTATGCCAGAAGAACAGATGGCGGACGAAACATACGAGCAGTTTGAGGAAAGAATACTCACAAAAAGAACGACTCATTTGTTACATATGATTCATAATGCATTAGATCAAGACAGAAGTATCAGCTTTTCTGAACTTGTGAGGAATAACAAACGAAAACAAGTAAGTTTTAAAGTTATGTTACAGTGTTTGGGAATGAGAATGAAAGTCGAAATATATATATATATGTTTTATTTTAAGTTATAATAATTAATTGTAAGATAGGTGTGGATATCTTAATACTGTATTTCTAGAAAATTGGTTTATTTCCTACCTTGATTCTGCCTGATTGGTAACCAAAATATCACTATAAAATATTAGTTATTTTTATATTAATAAAATTTGAACTGAAAAAATTGTTTTGAAATTCATCATTATGATTAAATTGTTTTTTTTTTTTCCTATGATAAAACTATCTAAATAATTTGTCTATTAGATTTACAAGTATTATATTTAAAAACACGAAAATTCAATCAGTTGTTGTTTGTGCTATTTTTATGATAATATATTACATTAATATATTTTGTCTTTTAAGTAATTTTTGGATTTAAAAAGTAAGTGGTGTAGTCTACTAGATTTTTTCTTTCAAAATTCTTATTTAAAATATTATGTAATATACATGCTTGGGTGGCAGAGTGCAACAATCACATTTTTTCAAAAAATAAAATATATACTTTTAATCATTTATATTTTCACAACAGAATTAGTCAGTGTAAAAATTTTATACATACTGTGCTATATTTTTTAATAGCACACATTGATAATTGTAGCTATTATTACTAGTATATTTATATATATACATATGCAACAATTACAGAAAGTGCAAAAATAAAAATTTAACATCGAAACATAATGTTTAAAGCCTTAAAAATAACATTTGCTTTGTGTAAATCAAATGCTTTGTGGTTAATCCTATGAAAAAAAAGAAAAGAAAGCATTGAAAATTAATTTATTCAGATCCAAAGTGTGCATAAGCTTCTATGATAAAATTTATAAAAGTGTTTTATAGATAAGATATACATTCGTTTTAGAATTTACCTAAAATTTTAGTCCGACAACTGATTGTGAAAATTGGCTGGCAAAAAGTTTGTTTGATGAATTCAAAAAGAGCAGTATTATAGGAAAGGAAATGTTATTTATGAGGAATTTTTAATAAAAATTTTAGATTACATGATATTTAAAGAAAACTAAATGAAAAAAATTCATACTAACTATTATACTTTTAACACATTTATTTGACTGACAACGTATTGATTTGTCCATTTGTGCTGTTAAACTAGATATTTGCAATTCCACTCAATTCGTGATTGCACTATAAATGGTAATGACTCGAAAATATGTTTAAAGTTTACTTTATGAGGCTTTTCATTTCATCTCTTTCCTGCAAGCTAATTTGTGTTTATCACTTTTAGGAATTATTGTATTATGTGGCTCATTGTTGTTTCATTTTATTACAGTGAAATTGTATCATATTCATCTAATGTATGACAACTACATAATTAATGTCAATTTTTCAGGTTGCACAGAAATTTTACACATTTTTGGTACTGAAAAAACAACAGGCTGTAGAACTTGAGCAAAACCCATCCTATGGTGATTTGATTATTACAAGGGGACCCAAATACAATGCTGTATACAATGGCAATTGAACTGAATACTGCTGAATTATAACACAAGTGTTGACTTTTTCTAATGTTTAAAGTAATGCCAAAAATGTGCTAGTCGGCAGTGAAAAAAAGTTACTATGTTTTATCAATTACATCACTTCAGTTTTCAAATTAAAAGCAAACTCATTTCGTTTACTGCATGCAATTTAAATATTAATTTTAAAAAATGATATGCAATTTTACTCCATGATTGTTGCATGTAATAATCTTAATCACATTTTTAATTATGTAATGCATTCATTTTTATAACTATCCTGTATTAATTTTGCTTTGATATGCTAATAGATTTCTAGAATATATTTGTTTTTTAATGTTGAATGAAAAAAAAAAAAAAAAAAAAAAAAAATGTTTTATGTATAGTTTCTAATGTAAATATTTTGGTATTAATTTCTTTTGGATGCATTTTACCAGTTAAAATTGTTAAAAACAATTTCCATTTTTAGAATAGTGATTATGATTTTAACTATGGTGAACTTTTAGCATGTCATTTTATTTAATCATTTATATTTTCTAATTCAAATTTGTTTTGTCAATTTGCAGTGCAATCTATCAGTAAAATAAATTGTAAATGCTTAATGTTGTAAGAATTCTGAGCTTGTGTTTTTCTAATGAAGTGAAAATTTGAAATTGTAGAATCATTGTTATTGTATAAAAGTTTTAATTTTTCAATTCTATTTTTATTGTAATTAATGCTAAAGTATTTTTTTAATCTGAATGATAAATTTAAGAATATATGGATATTGACTTAGCAAGTTTTTACATTGTAATTTTATTATGTCAAATTAATATATATACTCTTGATTCTGTTTTACATTTTAGCTATTCAAATATTTTCCATTTTTTTATATATATATATATATATATATATAATTAACGAAATTCATAGTTTTGGAAATTTAAATACATATTATAAATTGTGTATCATTAAGAAATCAAAATTTTCTTTCAAACACAAATGATAATGAAAGGAAAACAAGCTGGAGTATTTAAGATTTTTATTTCATGTTATTAAATAATTTTTCATAATATACATGCATTGAATTATATTCAGCGAGTGTCATTAATAATCTAAAGACTTAAAATCTTCTTTCCTTTAACAAATAAGAGATGTTTGTTTGTACACATACTAAAAGTTTCCTTATTATAATCTTAGACTGTATCCTTATGTTTGAATGATTCTTTAAATATATACATTAATTTACAGCACTTATTTTACTCAATATTTCTTCCATTTTCATTACCCAGTGTTATAGATAACACTAGCATTTGAATTGGTTAGTAGTAGCTTGCTTTCACTGCCCTTGAAGGAAAAAGCATTATTCTACGAACCATCAATTTTATGAATAGAAATCTATTTTTTTATTACGAAGTGTACATATTATGATGGTTGAATGTTTTAACAGATTTTTGCTGCTGCTTTCTTTTAAAATCGAATCTTTGTACATATAAAAGAGTATCAATCAATTATCTCATCATTGATCTTAAATGTTAATAGTGCACAATATGCAATCTTCATCGAAATCAAATTTAAAATTCTGCAGCTAGATCACACGTTACTGAATTGTGTATGACTATGCAATATTATGTTATAAAATGTATTAAATAAAATTTAATATTAAATCTTGCTTCTTTGTAATTTTCTTTGTATAGCTAAAAAAAATAATATTTATTGATTTATAACAAACCCTGACATGAAATATTTAAAAATACCTACTCAGTTTAATTTTTGATCAATAGTTTATTTGTAATATCTAGCAACTTAAAAAAAATTATTTCATTGCTTAGAAAAGTGACTTGTAACTGAATTACAACTCCAAAATGTATAAAACACTTTTGGCATATATTACATTTAAAATAATACTTATTGTAGTAATTTTCTAGTACTATAATACTAAAGCATGCAAATATTTTTATTTTTAAAGTTGAAAGTAATAAATAAAAACTCGCATAATAAAGTGATTTAAACATGGGATAATGTGCGAAATCAACTATATAAAACCATAGTTATATTCATAAATCATAAGTTCTCAATTCACCAAAAAAAAAAAGTAAAAATTGCAATTAAAGCTTATTTCTAATAGGTTTCAATAGATGTATGTCTTCTTGATAAGAAAAAGAGCAGAATAATTGAGGTAAGGTATGCTTTATCAATGCAAAAATGTTATTGCATTTGATGATAAACACATTTACAACATAACAAAGGCAAATATCTATTAAATATTAAAATTCTATAGTAGTATACTTGTAATCAAGGTTTTACCTTTTTAATTATAAAATAATGTATCATAAAATCCACATTTTCTCGAAAACAGAGGTTAGCATTTATAAAATATATAATTCATACTAAAAAGTTCACAACTCTGATTTGTTTATTGGTTCTCTACAATTACAGAATGTTGAAAACCGCCCTTCACACATTATTTTATTCATAAGTAAAACAAACTGTAAATAGTTGATCATTTTGAAAATCTCAATTCAGCAATTACGATATTAGAAAGCTTACTATTGTCTGCATGTTATATCATAAAAAAAAAACTTATTAAGTATTGAGGTTACTTAACTAAAACTACTTTAAATGATTGGTAGACAAAAACATGAACAAGTAGTCTTTTGGTTTTCGCTAACTACATTTTGTGGAATATGATTGGACAAGTTTTTATTAAAACATTTTTCAAGTCTTAGATGTGAAGCAATGCCAAAATTGCTGACCTGTTATAATTCAGTAAATAAAAATAAGAAATTGCTATTACAGTTAACTAAATGATGTTATAGTTGTCAACTTATTATATATTTGCACACAATATCCTACAGTTAAAAAAAAAAAAAGTGCACCTTTCCAAAGGGAATGTTCCAAGTGAATCCATGAACTTGGGAAACATATTAAAATAGTTACCAGTATAACGCACTTATTAGATTAAAAGATGTAAAAATTAGTTTAAATAAACCTTTTGTATGGAAGAAGTATATTTATAACAAAAGGGGAAATCAATAAATCAGCTACATCATACAAAAACCAAATAGTTAGTTTTATAATTGTTCTTGATTTTTATTTAATTGAATTAATCCATGTGTAATTATCTTATAATAAGGGTTTTTATCTATCTGCATACACAATCTAAAACTGTGCAAACTTATGAAAACATAGAATCTGAAATTATTTAACATTTTTAAATATTCTTGACTGGCATAAAAAAAATAATGTTCTTTGTTTCGGATTGTGAATCCATGGAAAGAATACTTTTGTTTATCTACTGATTTTGAAACAATCCATCGATACAATTGTATCTTCATCACACAAAATGCTAGTTCACATTTTTATCTGGTTTTGCAAAGCACTTTCCTGTTGCTTCTAAAATGATATCACATTTAGTTGTTAGTATCCATTTACAGAAATCGTGAGTCATTTTATGACTAATGGGTCTTCTTTGTTATTATACCCATACTTGTATATCAAAGATTTACAAACACATTCAATTGATAAAACATACGTAATTTTTTAAGATAGTCCGAATTTTTTTCTTTTCGCATGTGATATTTAAAATATAAAAACAATCTGGAAAATCCCTGTTAGTATCTGCACAGTGTGTGGGTACTTCTATATTATCTAGCTCTGCTTATAATTCAGAAATTGCTATAATAATTAGCATTCCAGTAGTTTTGAATACATATCTAATAATTGGGTCACATTATTTATCTGAATAAAACAAAATTAATAAAACTATACATTATTCATAGTAGGACAAGCTAGTAATAAAAATTATTTTGAGTAATGCAACTTTCTGTTTTCTTTTCTATGAGAAATAACACTTTAGATTGTTAAGAAATGTTTTATCTTGACTTGTGATTTGATAGAAATCAAATTAAGTTAGTCATTTTTTTTTTTTTTAATAAATATATTGTAGAAAGAATTAGATAACTTAACATTTAGTGATTCAAAATCAGGATTCATTACCAATCAGAGAGTTACAGTTATATTTAATTTATAATTAATTAATTAATTTTTTTAATTTATAATTTTTTGAATAGCCCAATATTTACTTATATTTAAATATTGGGCTATTCAATAAATTCATTCATAGTTTTTGTTAATTTTCTAATTAATTTAAAATATAATTTTAATGGTATAATTTGCACTGCTACGCAATTTAAGTATAAAAAGGTTTATAGAAACTTTCATGAATAAATTATTGGTCAGATAACGAAGGTTTATAATTTATGATATATATTATTAAATTTCCCATAAATAACATCAATCCCCCTCCCATAACATACAAAATTCATTGTTGGTCATCTGATTTTCTTTATGTATGGGCAAAATGTATAACATGATTTTTATGATGAATAAAACAAATTTTTAAAAAGATAAGTAACATACCTCTCTATATTCTGCAGAAGTTCTTTAACATTTGTTGCAGTGACATTTCTGTTTATAATAAACTTTATTCCACTGTCAATTTGATGAAAATTTAGCTTATATTTGCTGGTAAATAGATCATAATTAATATTATTAATAGTCAATAATTTAATATCATTATTTACTGAAAATGAATAAATAAATTAAATGTAAAGCATTCATAATTAAAAGATTTTTCTTTATTCCTCAACTAAAATAAGATTTAAAAAATGTCTAAGTTTTTAGGTTAATCTATTTTTTTGAACAAATTATTTCATTTATGACTGGTAAGAAATTGAAAAATCAGTCCTATGACTGCAAAAATTAAATTTTTTTTTTTTTTAAATTTTGGTTGATACTATCATATTGAATCAATTATTAAAGTAATTGCTCAATCAATATAAAATCATATGATAAATAACGTTAATGATTTTTTACTTTGTAATAATAACTGATTAAGATAAATATATAATAAATAACTTGCATATATATATATATATTATTATTATTATTATTATTTATTTGTTTTTAATTATTATTATTTTTGTAAATCACCCATAAACAAAAATCTATATAACCTTTAGTCTTAACAAGTCTGCGAATCTCTAATATATGCTTTATCATTTAAAGTCTATATATTATCGTTTTGTCAATTAAAGTCTATCTATGTCTTATCAATTAAAAGAGCAGAAACACAAACTAAAAATCAAATTTGTTATATTTAACTAATTCCAAACTTTTTGAAAATTATAGTGAAACTAACAAACTAAAAATAAAACATCTCACTTTCAATATGCATTCTTACCTTTTCTCTTAAAATTGCTGCATGCTTTTGACTTTTTTCAGCATATTAGATGGAAGAACAGCTTCGTTGGAAATGTACAAATTCTAGATAGTCATTCTATTTAATGCCAAAGTTTAATTTATTATGCTGATTAAGTAATCATTTCTTAATTTCACAAAACTAAATAACTCGATAACTCAGAATATTATAAAAGATTATACTGTCTAAACTATTATAAAAAAAGAGGGATTATTTTGAGATATTGTTTGATTTCTTATTTCTTTGTTACTGGTACAATTGATATTTTAAAATATGTGAATAATTGCAATAAAATTAGGTAGGATTGCTAATGATTCCAATGTTCTATTACATCAATTTAAAGAAAATTACTTAAAAATGACAATGCTCAAATAAGCGAAAACATCAATTTTTGAGAACAATATCAATTGTAAATTATTCTAATTTTCATATTTTTTTTAACCAACATATTTCTTATACATTTAATTGAGGGTACTTTTGATTATCAGATCATCATTTAACTCCTAATAAAAATGTCACCACGCTAAAAATAAAAAACAACATTTTAAAATATCTTAAAAAGTAAAAATTTTTTTTTTTTTTTAATAAATTTAAAAAAACTATCAACAAAAAGCAGTCACTATTTTTTGGGAAAAAATAGATATATTTTCAGATTATATAACATAAAATTTTGTCATAAATAATCCATTTTCATAAAATTCTCAAACAACACTGAATCAAAATTAAATGTTTTTTGTAAATGGGAAAATTGTTACTTAACCATCTATATCCATACCAAATGGAAGTAATATGTACATACCAATTCAAACTTATTGGATTGATCATAGCATTTATACCGTACTTTTGTCAAATGTAATCTAGAATTACTTTACAATAAATTGTAAGCTTGGTAAGTATCACAAAATTTTTTAAATAAATATTATTAAATTTTTTAATTATAATACAGCTGATGGAATAATTGAATCTTTCAGAAATCTAAAGTGAAGGATTCAAAAATATATATACATTTTTTTTTTAATGAAAAATACTTATTTAAATTCCACTACTAATTTCATAACATATTAAAATGAATGCAACTTTAAGAAGCTACATCTACAAGTACATAATTATATGAGCAGAATATTTGGTCAATAAATGTATTTTTATTTATATATCAGTAACAGAAATTCCACTGTTTTCAGCAAAGATGGGAAGTTAGTGAAGCCTTTTTGAAAAAAATCCATTTAAAACTCTTTTATAAAAATAATTTTCAGCTTTCCAAAATTCTTGGAATTATTGTCAGAATAGAATGTTAAGAAGGCAAATCGGTTGTATAATGCAATAATACAGCCAGTAGCAAAGATAGTTACTGATTTACCAGCAAACTTAGTACAAGTTGAGTGATTTTTCTCATCACTGAATCTTATGAAAAGGTGAGATTAATAATAAAAGATATTATAGATGATATTCTTTTATTGAAAATAAAAATAATTAATATATAAAATATAGCAGTTTTGTATTTAGAATGCACATTTTCTTTTACTTCTCTTCAGCTATTTGATAATACTTCAGTATCTGTTAATTTCATATTATTATATTCATAACTTTTTTTTGTAACCAAATTTAGAGATGTGGGTGTCTCTTATGTTAGTATAAATAATAAAAAATACTTTGTTATGCATAAGCAGTTTTTATAGATATACGAGTTCAATAAAAGTCATTGAATTTATATCACAATTTTTCTAAATGCATTAGTAATTATCATAATACATAAAAGAATCAGTATAAAAAATTCGAGTCATGAATCGGGAATGTTTTGGATGACTCTCCACCCACGATCTCGAGAAATTAATTCTGTTTAAATGAAAGTAGTCTAGTGAAAAGATTGATATAATGTACATGACTTGTTTCGATTTTCAAGATTAAAAAAAAAAAACATTGGCATACTTCATATACCTCATTTTTTTTTTTTTTTTTTTTTTTTTTTTCAAAACAGATTAATGATAAAAATTCTAGATTAGTATAAGATTTTGTATCCAAAATCCTTGTTCTTTCATAGTATTAATTAATTCTTCTTATTGCTATTTTCATAACTGATGGGTTACTTGACTAGATTTTTTTTAGTGTATTATTTAACATTTTTCTCTTGATGCTACATTGATACCATATTTACATTTTTATCTTGATAAGATATGTGACGAGAATAGTTTAGTTTGAAACCTATATATTATTCATTGTAATTTTTCTAATTTATCTGAAGGTCTTCCATTTTTTTAATAGGTTGCAGTTGGCTATTCAAAAGAAAAATCCATTAAGATTCTAAAGTGAATAAAGCAACTCTCTCATAATAATCAGCAGTATTATCTTAATTTTTAATATTAAATAAATAGCTATTAAATTTTTATAAAGGTTTTATGTTTATATAAGTAAAAAAAGGCCTTTTTTTTATATTTATAGTATTTGTTTCCATGCCGATTTCTTTTTAGTTACATACTAACATACAACAGTTGGGAATAAGATTAAAAAAATTTTTTCCTGTATTATACAATATATATGATCCTTTAGAAATATACATATATATATATATATATATAGAGAGAGAGAGAGAAATTATATGTATAAATAACATACACTATAGAAAAAGGATACAATACAACAGCAAATAAAAATAAAATTAATATCCTAATTATTTTTCTATATATCAGGAAATGTATACTTTCTAGATAGTGTAACTCGTGTCATTTCTGTTCCCTAGACGATTTGATCAAAGTCGAAAACATCTAGCAATGTATCTTGATAATACTGAGGCAAAATTTTTTTAAAGAATTCCTGTGTTACGATTGTAGACAATTTATTATAAGAGGTTACTTTTGAGTATATTTGTAATTTTAAAATTTATTCTATACTTTTAATATTCCTGCATTCATACATTTTTTTTCTAAATGATATCATTAAATAGAACATCATTGATCTGTATTAGATTAAATGCAAGTGTTTGAAAAGATGCCTAATTTCTTTATCCATATTATTTTATTTTGTGTATTAGAAATGTATAAAATATTGTGTTAAATGAAGAAAAAAGTTTGTTTATATGTATATGTTCTTTTTGTGATATGACTGTCAGGATCTGAAATTTTATCCTTTTGAATCTAACTTAATACTTTTGAATCTGACAGGGATTCCACATCCCTAAATCACTATGTAAATGCATATATATTTTTAACTCTTCTATAAAAAATATAGACATATTTTTAAATACTCCTAAAAAGTTAATATCACCAAGAAAATATGGAGCTGATGGATTTAATTAGAAAATAAAAATTTTTGATTGCTTTGTGAAAATAGTAAAGGAACTACTATAATCAGTTGAACTATTATAATGTATTCTATCTTGGAACATCACTTATGTTTGTAACAGCTGAAGTAATCACTTTTTTATGTTTTGATAGTTTCAATAAATGTCATGAAAGACAATGCAATTTAAATGAAATATAATAAAGTCTGCAATTCTTAATCATCATACAATAGGATCTAAAGCAAAAGATAAAAACTTTGCAACAATTTTCATTAAACTGGTATTTTGAAAGTTTTGCCCATATTTTACTTCAAAACCAACATATATGATAATTGATCCAAAAATTAATTAGTGATTCAAAGCTTGAACTTGGTTTAGCTACAAAAATCTCAAATCAAAATAAAATAGTTGTAAAATTAATCTTATTTCATTACAAAGTTTTGTCAGCAAAATTTAAAAATGTAGCATTAAAGAAACATTTAAATAAAAATTTGTTGTAAAGCTAAAACTTATTCGAATTATTTGTTGTAACAAATTAAAAATTGTTGTAACTATAAAACTAAAAATTGTTATTGTAAAATTTAAAAATTAATTAGTAAATTTTCTATTAACCTTATATTATTAAAATCCACATTTAACCCATTGATTTTAATACCATAATTAGATATTGGCTGACAAACCATCCAAGATTTTTCTTCTATTATGATCTTTACATTTTCCATTGTATAATGTCAAATAATTGGTATATAAATTAAGACATTAGTATTTTTATCTAATCTTAAATGTTTCCCAAATCATAGTCATTATTACAGAATTCCCATATTCTAATAAAGCATGTATAGAAAGAGAAAATATCTCTCAGTAATGGAATAATATATCATTCCAGAAATGTAAAGCTTTTAAAATTTGTAGTTTTTTAAGCTATGTTCACAGATTTTTAATTAGAATATACATTCATTTGTTTTAAAAAAATGAATTATTAATTTTCAAAGTAATTTAAATAAAATACAACTTAGTTATTGGTTCTTAAACTACTGATATATTTCAGGAGCTTTTTCCACTGAATAATTATGAATATTAAAAATTATTATATTTTACATTGAATTGGATGTTTTTGATATTTAATTATTTATCTTTTAAATAGCATTATATAATCATCAATTCTGTTATACTGAGGGATAGCCTAAGTTGATTGTATACAATATGATGCAGATGAATAAAAAGCCAACTAGTCCAAATCTGAGGCTCTGATTTGGCGAGAATTAATTTACAAGCAGTATACGATATTTCAAAACATATACATTTTCAATATGTCAGCCATAAAATAAGACCCTGTTCACAATTAACAGCCAAGAATAAAGGATTAACCATTTATAAAGAGATCATTTTGCTCTGTTATTCTTTATGACTAGCTTTTCCTCTCAAAAACATTTTATTGAGAGCACTGTAAGTTTTCTTTCTTATTGTGAAAAAATATTTTGTTCTGACCCTTGCAATTATGAATAATTTTTCAGAAATATATGTAAATGAAAAAATAAAAATTAATATTTAAAAAGGAAAAACATGATT
This sequence comes from Caerostris darwini, assembly GCA_021605075.1. Taxonomy (NCBI): domain Eukaryota; kingdom Metazoa; phylum Arthropoda; class Arachnida; order Araneae; family Araneidae; genus Caerostris; species Caerostris darwini. Next base: position 717,366 of record BPLQ01013371.1, on the reverse strand, counting down.
TTTCACATGGTTAGATGAAATAAGTTTAAATTGTAGACATAAATATTTATCTAATAAAAATATTATAAATTAATCAAGCTGCAAAAAAAATATATATTGATCTTGCATTTCATTTATGTATACTGCAACAGACATTGAAGGAAGGGATTTTCTGGGAGTACTTTTAGGGGTAACGGAATGGAACGGAGGGGTAATGGAAGAAATCACAGTAAAAAAATTTGCCTGGCAGCCTGACTGTCATTTTGAGAAGCTTAATTTGATAAAAAAAAAAAAAAACAATTTCAATATTTTATTTGTAAAAAATATGCATCAAATATAAAAACTGGTAGCCTTGTATTTTCTATAATGAATTTTTTGTTATATTCATATTCATTTAAAAATAAAATATTGTTATGAAAAAAAATAAAAATAAAGCAATCATATTATTTTATGCAATTCATTTTATCTTACATTTTCTTCATTTGAAATTGGTTTGAATTTTTAATTGGATATATGTATTTGAATTCAAAAGTGTGTAGGTTATAAAATAAATAAAAATATTCAAATTTTTTTGTATTGGTTACTAAATTTCTATTTCATCTAAATTATTTCCTAAATGTGCAGTCGCTATACATTCAAAATTAATGATGAATTTTAAATTTCAATTGTGTTTTTCATTCCATATAATTCCCACTAATATGTTTATTGATCCATTTCATTTTCAGAAAGTAAAACTCATTCAAACAGAAGTTATTTATTAATCTTCTAATTTTTCCAATGTTAAAATTATATAGTTCTTTATCTTCATTCAAAAATTTTCATTGTTTTGACATATCGGTGAATCTTTTTCTTATGGCAGAAATAATCAAATCCTCACATTTGTTTAATCTCGTTACTTTTCTCAACTTGTAAAAGTACCCTTTTTTCCAGAAGTTTGTAACATATCTTTTCAATGAAATTTCATCAATATTCACATTCAGGTTACAGAAAGATCAGTTATATTTGATTTAATGGAAATAATTGAGAATTCAATTTTTAGAAATATTTTTATACTAACCTATTGTATTAAATGTTAAGTTACAAAAAGTCTTAACAAATTCTAGGAATCTATGAAAGGGTAATTATTTTAAATGTAAAAGACAGCCAAGTAAGCACATTATTCTTTATCAGCATTATGATGTAAAATTTAATCAAATACAACAAAATGAAAGCTGGAATAATAAGTAATAATATTAATCAGTTTTGAATATATTTGATATGTTTTTTTAAATAAATATGCAATGTCTGAAGAATTATATTTTTTTATAGAATTGTTCTTGCAGTATAAGTAGCACAATCAAATAGCGTTGTCCCTTAACCATTACTATAAAATGTAAAATATGTTTAGCATTGAAACCTCTCACTTTACAAGATGCATCATTGAATAAGAAATAACTGAAATTTACTTATTTACTCAATCATACTACTCATTTTAGTTTTATATCAAGAGATTTGAAAAATACTAAAAAGCAAAATAAAAAATCAGGCTATTTTCTTCAAGAAAAATTGGAAGTTGAAATTGACTAAAGTTTTATTTAAAAAAAAAAACTCTTAGCCATCATTATCTAACTAATAATTTTAAAAATGTTGTTGTCATATCCCCTGAAAAGTATAAGGAAATCAAATATTGTGGCACTCCCGAATAATATTGGCTAAGTTGATTGCCAGTTCGGAGTATAAATTCTCTCTCGAGGGATGGCTCAGACAATGCATGACAGATGCACAATCAAAGAAATGATGAGGATCAAGTTCCAACATCAGGGCAATTGCCACATTTTTGATATTTTTTTAACACCATCAGCAGAAATATGAAAATTTTTATGGTGCTTCTTCCTTAATCTTGTAAGAGTAGTAGAGTAATTTTGAAAATGTTTCTTTTTATATATTAGGAAGAAAAAAAAATGTTAGGAATTAAACAAGACAAACTACTATAAAGATTTTGATTTATATACTAAATATAATTGTAAATAAAATACATAAATTGTGATTTGTTTATTAAACATTCAAATTATTTTGTTTCTATTAATTATTTCATTTTTACTTAATTAAAAAATAGAAATGCAAAAAGTATTTGAAACTACTTAAACTATATTGTTATTTGTCAAGATCATCTTTTTGATCAATTTTAAACCACAGATTTTATATCTTTTACAAAATAAACTATGATTAATGAGTCATATAGCCTAGTTTATTTTTAAGAGTATTAACTTATTTAAAAGCATTAAAAGGTTGTTTTTTTTTCCCAATGTCAGATTTGACATTTTTTTTATTCTTATATCTTATAAATAATATTCGCACGTGGCTTATATTAATCTAATATGACATAAGAATTTAAAACATTGAAGAATTAGTCTTACAGTTAACTAATGATAACTTGAAAGGAAAAAATTACAATGACGATATGCTGAGCATGTAAGATAACTATTTAAAAAATAGGTAATTTCTATAACTATTCTTCTAATAACTATTTAAAAAATAGGTAGGTTTTGATTTCAATTTGTTGAAATCAAAGTTCTTAAATAAGCAAAACAGTTAAAACTAAAAATCAAGCAATTATTGAAATACTATGCATATTTATTTATTTTGGTCTAAATAAATCTGTCATCATTCACAAATAAAAGTACATATAACAAAATATACAAAGCATAATTCATGAATATGAGTGTGAATAAAAATGAGATGAAAATCATGCAAAAAGTATACATAAATCAATATTATTTAACTATGGCATGTTCACTGAAAATAAAACTTTTAAAAATTAATTTCCTATGCAACAATTATACAAAAATATAAACCAAAATACAGAAATTGCTAAACTTCTGGTTTTACAATCACTAATAAATATTTGCCATAAGCATGGGTTAATTTAATAAATGACGAAATCTATAATCCCTCCCACCAAACAAAAAGTAGTAAATTAAATGTTTTTTTTATTATTATTTTTAGAAATGATATTACAATAACAATTCATATATTTCTCATTGTATTCAAAAGTTTTCTTATTCCAAGGTATACTTTGAGCACTTGCTTGGAATGGTAGACACCAAATTAAACAGGCTGAAACAGATGAATCGATTGCTTTTAGGGGTGTTAGTCAGACATAAGCCGACTTGGCGAAAAAAAAAAAAAAAAAAGGATTATAGTAGGAATATAATGTTGAATCTTTTCATCTCCTTTTTTTAAATATAGTAATCTGAATTTTTAAATATTAAATTTCTTTTTATTGCAATTAAAATCCTTCTTAAGCATTTCCTTTCCTATAATACTGCTGTTTTGCTTGAATTGGTCACGAACCAACTTTTTTCACAATCAGAGGTCAAACTGTATTGCAGCCGTCAAAATTTTGAGAGTCTTCTTTTTATTTGCTAAGTGGTGTTAGGAAATCAATGCATTACTTAAAATTGTAATATTATAAGCTGAAAAGCAAAATGCTTTTTTTTTTCTATAAAAATCTTGATTATATATTTTAATTAAATATCTTACAGCAATAGGTACGAAACAAGACTGTTTTAAATCAACAGAAATTTTTGGCTTTTAATTGAACAATTACATAATTAAAAATTGATAAACTTTTTAATCAAATTGTTCTCAAATCCCCAAAATTCCTTGAAGTTTTATCACAATAAATATGTATTATAATTATACTGGAAAAATAAATTCCATAAATACTTGGAATAATAAATTAATTAAATATTACAAATGCTTCTTAATACAAAGAAAAGCATATTTAGATTAAATAAAAATTACATGTATTTTATAAGATAATTAAATTATATATTAAGTTAGTATTTCATAATCTTTAATTTCAATTAATATAATCATGTGTGAGCAGAATTTACAATGGTTATAAAAATAATGCCATAGTTCAGCATTAAAACAAATTTCACTTTAAGAATTTCTAACATTTAAAAAAAAAAAAATTCTCATGTTCAAAAATACATTTAATTGAATATATATACAGTTTAAATATACAATAATAAACAACTGGCCATAAAACCCAATTAACATTAGAACAGTATTACATCAATTAAAAATAATACATCTTAAAATTAATATTTTTCTAAATTTAATAACCAATGCAGTAATTTAATGCTGAATTGAAGTTAGATATTACAGAACAGAATTTTCAATAGAATCCTAATAATTTTAACATCTCATCCAAATTTTACAAAACAAATGAGAAAGAGCAACAAAATATGAAAAAAAAAACAAAAAACCCATTGTTATTCATAATTTAACTTGATATATTAATGGCTATTTTATTTCAATCACTACAACGTTAAGATTTATAAATATTATAATAAGTGAAGTTACAATATTCCATTGGATGCTCGTAAAACATTTTGGGTTTTCAAGTATTGCATTATTTAGATAAAAAAAATGAATAATTGCATTAATATTTTTCACAAGATGCAACATAATGCTAGATGAATAAGGATGATTAAACGAGAAATGCAATCAACATTACCATGAATTTGGACTTACAGCATTCAAATCAAAATTGGAGATCACCAACTGAATAGCCGGTCTCTTATTCAATGAAATCTCCTGCTTTTTGATGGCATCTGTTTCTTGTTGAATGCCCTCCTTATTTCCTTTATCCCTTTTACCAACAATTGATTGTTTATTACTGGAGTTTTTAAATTTTCCAAGGTAAAACCATCTGCCTGGATTTGTTTGGATGGTATCGTGAACCTGGGGAATACTCACTTTTCGTCGGATCACAGGCGAGGGTTCAGGGGTGGCACATGGAGTACTATCAGGTGAAGAAAAGAGCTCTTGAGAAAAATTTCTCCTAATGGACTGATAGTCGGGAGAAATTTGCTCCACAGAACTCAAAAGATTATGAGATGAAGAGTTCTTTTCTGAATCTCTGGTAATTTCACAGAAGTTTTTAACATTTTCAGAGACGTTTATTTGTTCAACTGAAAAATTTAAAAAGAAGTTATTAGTTTAAAGTATAAAACATTTTCTTTAAAATAGATAAATATTTTGGATTCAGATATACTTATCATAGGCAAGGGAATAAATAAAGTGCCTTAACATAACCAACCTATTTAAACAAAATGTAGTTGATTTAATAATCTGAAATTTATATTTATTTTAGGATTTTTTCCTTCTTTAATTTAGCTAATTAAAGAGCTACAAATTAATTTATCTCACAACTAGATTTCCAATATCTGTTGTTGCTTTAAAATGATCTTGTTACGGAAAAAATTTTTTTAAAACTAACTTATGTTTTCCCTTAAAAAAAAATCTACTTTTAAATTACAGTCCGAATTATTGAATAGAAATGCAAAGTTTTATTTTAAAAAGCTTTGAACTATATTATGAAAAAGTTTCATAGTGGGCTTTTTTCTTATACGAAAAAGTTTTGAAGTTATTTAATTCTAGCATAAATGTAGAACAAAGAAAGATACATAGTTGTGACTGCTTAAATATGGGTTCCAGAATAATTGGTTTTACTCAATTTTTTTAATTTTGAAACAAGACTTTGAAAAAAATTAAATCTTCATAAAATTCAGTACTTTATTTTTAAAAAAAAAAAGCTAAGCCCTGACAACTGATAGATATGTTTGTAAAGCGCACATTATTACAGATAAGCACAATGATTAAGATAAGTATTTATAAGTATTATGTAGATAAGCATTTCTCAGGGTCACAAAATTTACTTCCTTGAAGACTCAAATGACCTTTGTTGCATATTTTAGTTTATACTCAAAAATAAAACAGCAATTTACAATTCTAATACCATTTTATATTAAACTTTGATAAATTTTTATAATAAAAATACCAAATGCAAATCTGTAGAATATAAAATTAACTCTCACAATGTTTCAAAAATTTCTTTCTTAAAAAAATAATGAGAACTAAAATAATAAAACTTATAATTTTAGGGTGCAGATTATAAGCTAATGAATATAATCATTGGGCATTTTTTAAGAAGTTTCAGAAGAATCAATTCCATAAAACCACCACCTAAAAGGGTTTTTCCCCCCTCTGTTTGTTAATAAATATTGACAAAACTTATGCGAGTAAAAAAAATACCTATCTTTTAAACAAAGAAGGGTATCAAGTTTTTATAAAATTATTCAAAGTGCAACGTGGATCAGTATATATTAGTGGATAGAAATATTTACCTAGAATAAAATACAAAAAATTTTACAAGGCCAAACTAGAAATTTTTATTTGTATCACTGTTAATTATCATCTCTCATAAAAATTTGAAAATTAAAAATCAGAAAAAATGTTATCTCTTATTTCCATAATATTGTTAAAGGCATATTTTCTTTCAAGTTTCCATTATCTTAAATGTATAACTTTATTTTGTAATTGTGACATCAAAAGAACTATTTAAAAAAAAAATATTTTGTTGGTTTATACAGATATAATAGTAATTGATTGGTATTATGGTAGGTCAAAGGACAGATGCGATTCTTTATGGATTATACAAGTTTTAATTTTTGAGGGCGAAAATTATATCTGTGGGTCATACAACAATGTTAATTAAAAACAAAATTCAAATCATAAAATGATAAAATTTATATAATTAACACAGAATTATATCAGCTATAAATTAAGCTATTTAATTACTTTTTCTATTAACTAAAATTTTATTTCATTGTATAAAGGTCTTACTGAATAATCATTCCTCATATTTAATATTTTTCAGAATCATATGGACTAGACCACATTTTGAATGTGAAATATAAAACCTGAAAATGATTCTTAAATGACATTTGTAAATCAGAAAAAACCAGTATGGAAATATATTTTTATGTTTAATTAATTTTTTTTTTTTTAATATAACAATAAATAAAGTAACATTTTTCTCAATTATCAATATTTACTTTTATTTGATTTAATTAAAAGTAATGTATATAAATACAGATAAACTCTAAAATTACAATATTTTATCTAAAGCAATAATAAATTTGCATACGAATCCTTTTAATTCCTTTGTTCCCAACTATATAAAGTTAATAAATTTACAAGAAATAATGTAAAGCAAATATAATTAGATTACTCAAATGCTAAATTCTATTTTTTAATGCATCAAAGAAGAATGTTTGCCATAAAAGCAAGTTTGAATACAATATATACTCACTTTTATAATTACGTTCTTCAGTGGCATGTATTCTATCCTGATTTTCCATGTATTCGGTTAGAAATCCTTCTGTTTCAGGAGGACTGCATGCATATTGTTCAAAATCTGTAGCAAAATTCAAGCGCTCAATATTATTCACCATCCAACCAGGTAGACCAAATTTTCTTGAACGAGAACTTGCATCTATATCAACTCCTTGTGGTGAATCCATTGTAAAAAACAGACTAGAACAATTTATATAAATATTAGCAAACAAAAAAATTATTCAAAATTTAACAATTTTTATGAAATATAAAAATAAGTAAGGGTATATGCATATTAAATAAATACTTATTTTGTCTTTATACTTGTATAGCAAATATTGAACTCCTCTTTTGCCTACTAGCATTTTTTACAAAGAAATTGGCTAATTAGATATTTAGACAATCGCATTATTGTAATTGTTAAATGTTATTACAGATAAAATTTGGGTTCTAATAATTTCTTTTTACTTATATTAATCATTAATTGACAAAACATACAAAAAAATAGTTATGCAAGAATATTTACTAGGTCTATAACACTCAAACATTATTTGTTATACTGAATATGAAGTAAAAATTTAATTTTTTTTTAAATAAAATTAATATCATACTTGCCAATATCTACCAACCAACATACCACAATTTCTATTTTGAAAACCTTACAATCTTTCAGCTTTCTTTTAAAATAATTTAAACTGAGAAAAATAATTTACAAGCACAGTATCAAGCATAATAATATTTTGCCCAGTGCATTTTAACATGTGAAAATCGTACATTTGTAGAATACAAGTTTTCTTGAATCATTAAATGCTAAATTATAGTGCCTTGCAAAGTTTTTGCATAAATATGATATTTATAAAAATTCTTAAATAAATGAAAATGTACTCCTTTGAAACAATTTTGTATGCATACATTTTACATTCTGTAGATATTTAGTAATTACGAAAAAATTTGTTGAAAATATAATAATACTTAATGGAAGTTACTCCTAAATTTTTTGTAAATACTAAGACTAACATCTAATACTAAGACTTCCCTAAACATCTTTGAACTATTTATTAAATCATTTTTAGTATTTGGTTAGGTATCCACAAACTTTTAAGAACACCTTTTTATAGCTATAGATTTGACTTAATTATTTTTATAATTTCAGGTGCTATTTTCCCACAAATTACTCATGTAATATAATTTTAACTGCTGCTATGATAAAAAGTTATATTGTTGAATTTTACTTTTTAAGTTCTTACAAATCTAGTGGCTGTGGAAGTAATTTAATAATTTTATTACAACTGTAAAGCAACTAAAATTGAACATTCACTGCAGTATGCTAAGGATTGTTACTACGATAAAATTTCCGAATCTTTCTACAAATAGAAATTTTGAACTTTTGTTAAAATTTTCATTTAAAATATCATAATTTCTCCATTGCTATTTTTAACAAATGAATGCAACTTTTTTTTTTTTTTTTTAAGAATTCTTCTTTCAGGTTTAATGAATTATTATACAAATACTCCTAATTTATCACATTTGTTTTTATTATAAAATATAACACTGTAAAAACATTTCTCCCTGTTTTTAGAAGATGAAATTCCAAGTTTCAATTCTTTCCAATAACGAAAAATTTCTTCCTTGTCATACCATCACAATATATAGCAGATTGAATTATTCTTCAAATTATTCCTAGATTACCATATATAATGTAATATTTTTTCTATTCTGTTAGTCTTACAACTGATCAACTTAAATATCTTTAAATTTTGATAATTCACTTCATTTCACATTATGAAGTGAATTGTCATCTGAAATTGATCGATTCATTGCTTATTCTATGATTTTAAAGTACTTTATGATAGTTAATTTAGGAAAGTAAACTGCTTTTCTATTTCCCTAATTTTTAACAATCTTTTTGAAATAGAAAATTAATACATAATTTGCAATTTTCGAACAAAGTATGAAAGATATGACGATGATGATATTCTATGATGAATTTCTTCAATATGAAACATAATTTAAACTTTGAAAAAATATTTAAATGTACAAATTGTATTATGTGTCTAATTTGCAAGATTATCTAAGGCTTAATAATATTGTTAAATTTTCTTTTAAATGTGAAAGTTTTATATTAATTGTATATATGGTTGAAAAAGTTTTAGATTTAATATCTTGTTTTTAATAAACTGATGCTCTTTTTACATTACAATCATTTGAAACTTTTACTTTTTTTCTCGAAATTATGATGAGAATGCAAAAATTTTCAAGATATTGTATTAAAAAGAAAAATAATCAGAATTATCTTTGGAATGATTTGCTTGTAAGGCATTGCAAAATTGGCAAACAAAAGTTACAAAAAAGGAATAGAAAAGAAATGAAGGAACATTAAAATATCTAATGAGTTTGTTTATATCTAATGCTGGTAAGTTTATATCTTCAGTGTAAAAAAATAAAGTGAACAATTTTCATAAATCTAAAAGTTATTTCCTAGCAGATATACTCAAAAATCTCTGTTATAACAAAAATTTGGCCTTCAAAAGCATTTTAGAAGCTGTGAAGCATAATGATTGTTCTGTTTTAACTATAACTTGATTCTTGCAAGTTTTAAGTTTACTTTGAAGGAATACATACACAATTTTTAAGAATATAGACAACTTTTACTTCAGTAATTTCCTATGAAATTTATTTACTTCTATCATTTGTTAGATTCTGAATATATTACTTTTCATGTTATCAAAAAATATTTTTAAAAAAAACACACAATTTTCGTATGGTAGAATAATAACTAAAAGAAATTTATAATAAACTCTTTTCTTAATAAATTTATAATAAACTGTTTATTTTTTAATAAAAAATTATGTATTTGATATGAACATTAAAATATAAAAATTACAATCTATAACAACAAATCTTCTAAAAACAACATTCCAAACAAAATTCAATATTGCAACACAATAGGAAGATAACAACCATGAGAGGCATTACACGGTCAGATATTTAAATATTGCCCCAAACAAAGAAATAATCAAAAGAACACAGTAATGTTCTTAAATTAATCTAGGACAACAAAGGTCACATGTCCATACAATTAAATAAATAATACAATGCTGCTTAGGAATAGAATTATTTCTTACCTCTTGAAGAATTTCGTACCGTATGAGGTTACCTAACTCTTCTCCAGTTTAACATTAATAAATAATCTTATGAGCCCATACAAACACTCTATTGCGTCATGTAAAATCAACTTATTTCATCAAGGTCTAATATTACGTCAACCACATGGTACTACTACGATGCTGTTGGAAAAAAAAATGGAATAAACCCTTCTTTTCAAATTACTCCGCAGCGGCATAGTGGTGAGCGGTGTTCCAATTTCAAGAGAAACAAAAAAAAAAAAAATGGAATTTTCCATTTATTTAAATTTAATAAATAGTGAATATAGCTTACCTTTCTTATAATTTAATCGTGAGTTATTAATACAAACTTAGCAATAGGTCATGACTGGATTAACACAAATTTTTAATTTTAAGGAGTCAAGACTGCATTTATTCTTTTTACATTACTGTGATGGATCGAATTATGTTGTGTTATTTAAATATTTATAAATTGTATGTTTATTTAATTTATTAATTATTAGTTTGTTATTAAATTAAAACAAATGCTAAATGACATCCGAAAAGCTGAAATTCTAGCAACTTCGCTGCAGGATCAATTTCAAGAAAACCCATCCAACAATATTCAGGTGGATAATGATGTTGAAAGCACCATCGCGTCTTTTCTAACTCGGCATAATAGTACTAACAGTAACTTTCCTTCCACTAAAGCCTCTTCAGTGATTAACATTATTTCTAACCTTAAAATTAGCAAGACGCCTGGTATTGACTGCATTACTAACAAGATGCTTAAAAATATTCCCTTCAAATGCATTCTCCAAATCTGCAACATAACAGATGCTATTTTAACTCTTAATTACTTTCCAAAAACATGGAAAACTGCTAGAATACTTCCTATTTTAAAACCGGGCAAAGATCCTACTTCACCTCATAGCTATAGGCCGATTTCTTTACTTTCTACTTTTAGTAAAATTATTGAACGGGTGATTGCTGATCTGCTTAATTATGAATCTAAGGCTCTGAACATTCTCAACAATTTGGTTTTATGCAGGATCTCTGAACCATCTCTCTGAAACCATCAATGAAGGATTTTCATGGAAGCAGGACACTGTAGTAATTTTCCTCGATGTGGCGAAAGCCTTTGATCGGGTTTGGATAAAGGGGCTAATTTATAAGATGATTAACTATAATTACTCTCCATACATTATCAAAATTATCTACAACTATCTTTCTGATCGAAGTTTTATCGTTTCTGTTAACAATACTGATTCTAAAAACTGCAAGATTCTCGCGGGTGTTCCTCAGTGATCGATCTTGGGGCCCTTCCTGTACAATATTTTCACTAATGACATTCCACAAGACCACAGAATTAAATTGACACTCTACGCTGATGATACAGCAATTATTACACAGGGAAGGTATTTACACATCATCCAGGTAAACTTACAAAACTACATCAACACTCTTGAATCATGGCTAGAAAAATGGAAAATTAAACTCAATGTCGCGAAAACTGAAGCAGTGCTATTTACCAGGAAAAAAAGTCTATAATCCTCCTAACATAACTATTTTTAATACTAACATTTCCTGGTCTAAAGAAGCTAAGTATTTAGGTGTAATTTTTGATAGAAGACTAACATTTAAGGCTCATATTAACTACTTGCGCGATAAATTTAATAATGTTTTGCGTAAATTTTACTCTGTCATGGGCAGACATTCTAAACTAACAATTGAACTAAAAACACTAATCTATTTAGCTTATCTTCGTCCGATAATAGCATATGCGAGTCCAGTCTGGGGCTCTACAGCCAAAAGCAATTTTATTATTTTAGAACGGCTTGAAAACAAGGTTATCCGCATGATTGTTGATGCCCCATGGTATTTTAGAAACGCCGAAATTAAATATGCACTTTTCATGCCTAGCTTTAGGGAATATGTGGCTAAAATTGTAAAAAACTTTTATTCATCACTCAATAGATCTAGTTACTCTGTCATCCAAGCATTAAATCAATTTGAATATGATATTTCTCTGCACTCGTCTCGTAAAAGACCTAGATGTGTTATAAACATCAATCAGTAGACTGCATTTCTTCTCTTGCATTTTTCTATGGTCCTGGTAACTTCAGGTTAAGTTCGCGCTCCGCGTATATTTTTGTTTGTTCTTTTAAATACTCCTGCGTGGGTGCTATGTTGTGCTTCGGCTTTAGGTTCTCTCCGGTCTTTTTCTCTCTTTTTTTTTTTTTTTTTTTTAGTAGTTGTGCTTTGTATTTTCTTGTATATGTTTTCTTTTATCTTTTCACTTTTTCTATATATTGTGCAAATTGTTTTTCGTTATCAATGGGCAGTGACCGACTACCACTGTTTAATTATTTCTTGCTAATAGAAGGTTTGGTCGCTTCGCGACCAAGGAACTCCGATGAATCGTACCGATTCACAAATGCTAAATTGATTCTTGCTGAATTGATCTCAAACACGTGCAAATGCAAACACGTGCAGAAGATAAACATTTATATGTAATATAAATAACAGCATACCTTATAATCTATAATTAAAATTGCTTAAATTGAAAACTGGCTAAAAAATAGTATAGTAGAATACCTATAAATTAAGTTTTAAACTTATCATTTACAGATACATATATACCCTTACTTATGCTTAAAGCTAAAATATTGTTTTAAATAACGCTATTAATATTAAAATCTTACCTGTAATAGATGGTCCTGCTAAAAATATTTATATAAAAATTCTTCTATATTCATTCAATGTTGGAAGAAATTATAAGCAAACACCAGCGTGCGATTTACAGCGTTACTTCGTGCTTAAGGTATATAACTACTGAGTAAGATTTTTGCAGATGGGAACCCCTCTAGAGGAAGCTTTAAAATAGGTGGCATATGACTAACTAATCGGCAGTAACCAACCACCCCTGACCCCTGTTACCATAACTTGTGATTAAAAAGTAGTGAGGCTGTGCTCCAAACACAGCGGAATGGCACTATTTGTAGAGCAAACATAAAACTAAATTGGAAATTGAATCAATATTCGTTAAGAAATTACTAAATTAGGTTTTACACCAATTTGGCGAATTTTCCTGGTTAAATTTTTCATATTATTTTTTTCAATGTTGTACTGTTCATTGACAGGCCAATGTAAAATAAATAAATAAAATATACTAATCAAAGTATTGCGATCGTCTAAAATTGCGTTTATTAAATAAGAAAAATTTGAATTGTCATTTTATTAATTGAAATGTCACGGTTTAGTCCTCAATTCCTGCATCCAGTGGTAATTTCTTTGAATTGAATTTCTGCTGAACCCGAAGCATATCAGTAATTCCTTTAGGATATAATAGATCAATTCAAGAACCTTTCCCATAATGAGGTTGGAAGAAAGATTTTTTTGAATTTCAATCTTTTTCTTCTGATTAGAATTAACTACTCTGGCTCAGGGCTTCTGAAATTTAATAATTATAGTCCTGCCCAGCCTTTACCAATATGATGTTAGGAGAAAGAGTTCGATAAATTTTACACTAGGTTTTATTGTTAAATTTTCAATGCCCCTAAGAAAAGAAAGCTATTCAAGCAGAACAAATTTAACTCTAAACAAAAGGAGCAAGTATATATATATAATGTGAAGAAATATCGGAATGTATCTAGTAGATCTGGCAACTGGCGTACCGATTACGGAGTACTAGTGGGGACAGACCCCTTTTACTAGGCGTATTTCTGGCGTTTCGCTGTGAAGGGGTCGAAAAAAATTTCTCGCTCGCCGCTTGAATCTTCACGTCTCTCGCTTCGGTGAGAAGGAGACTTTAACCTCCTATCTTAATTCATATATTTAAATTACAATTAATTATCTACCGCTTAAATGTTAGTATACTATATGGTAAAAAATAATGTTACTAAAAATTTTAAATGATACTGTAAAATTTAAAAAATGCTTAAAATGAAATAAAAGTAAGATAAAAAATAAAAAAATGTAAAATTAAAAAAAAAAAAAAAAAAAAGAATTTAAGTTAAAAATTCGGTACTGTTAGAGACCAGTTGTAGATGCCATAAAAAATTGTTTGTTGAAACTGTGGAGCATATCTGTAATGATGATCTCAAATAGAATTGGTTAGTTCTCCGCTCCCCTCTCCCAGAATCAAAATTCAGGTGATTTTTTTTTTTTTTTTTTTTTTTTCAATTTCTTCTATTAGCTCACACTCTCCCTATATATATCTTGTTCAAATTTTCAATCGTTCATAAAATACTTTTTATTGATCCACTCAAGTTCAAATAAATTTTTTTTTGAACTTGTAGTGGATGGCACTGGATGTTAACACAGTTTTTTCAAATATTAATTCAGTAATTAAATTTTATTAATTAATTTTAGGTTTTTTTAGATTTAAGTTGCATATATCTACCAATAGATGGCGGCAGATAAAAAAATGAATGAAAATTATTTATAAAGGCAATAATAACTTTCTGCAATATAGTGAAAAAAAAGTAGGAATTGACTTTAAAATTTTTTTTATATTACTTGTTTTTGATTAAATAGGTCTAATCCTTTTATTTTTTACAGGAAAAAAAAAGGGGGTTAAAAAAATAAAAAAAATAAACCTAACTGTGGTTACTAGTCGGCAGAAAAGTTTTTAGGTTCACATCGTAGTAGAACAGCGTCAGAATCGAATAAACGAACAAAATAAATACATACAGATATGAATGTTTTGAAGATTACAGGATGAACTCATTAACAACAACATTGGATCGCGAGTAGGCAGCTGGATCGGATATTCTAATCTACCACTGCATTAAATATAAATAGCATTATAAAGTGAATTCTTTCTGTTGCTATGCCAACCACCCGCTACCTTTACTTTGATATTTGTTAATTTAAACAGGCTTTAATGGCTTGTACTACTGTGCCCAAAAAATCATACCAATTATTTATTTTTTTCAAAAATTCTTTATTTATTCTTCCACATTTATTTCATCACCTTCAAAGTAATCCCTTCCGGACAAATGCACTTATGCAAATTTTTTTTCCGATCCTCAATGCATGCTAAAAAGTCACCGGCAGGAATGACCTTCAAAGCGCGCGCCGATTCAAGTTGAAACTCATCAATCGACTCAAAACGGTGTCCCCAGAGTGGTCTTTTGAGTTTAGGGAATAGGCAAAAGTCGCACGGTGTGAATACGGTGGTTGTGGAACAATATGGGTTTCATTTTTGGTGAAAAAATCGAAAATCAATGCAGTGTGAGCTGGCGCATTCGATGCGTTCGAGGAACAAAAACATCTTTTAAAATGGAATTTTGAAATTCCAACATCAGCAGCAAGATCTCTAATTATAAATTGACTATTTGCAAGCATCAAAACTTCAATTTTTTTGGATCTGAGCTTCGTCGGTTGAGGTGGATGGTCGACCAGAGGGCTCTTCGTGTTCAAAGCGTTCTCTGCCTTCTTTGAACTGTTTATACCACTTCTTAAAATTTCTTTCCGCTGTAGGAATGCTCACCGAATGCCTTCTGCAACATTCTATACGTTTCCGCAAACAAAATTGAATGCAAGTTCTTTGCTCAATGAATTCAGACATTTCAAAAATCGCTAGAATCAGTTTTAGCGTCTCACAATGCGAAGCGTAACTCAAACACTAATGAATATTTTGACGTCAAATTTCACACATATGTCAAGGACGGTACCAGCAACCTAAAAAAAATGGAAATTCCATATGCCTCGTAAATTTTAAATTGATTTTACTTTTTGGACACAATAGTATGAACTGGAATGCATTTATGTCGCAGTTCGCAATTATTTTTTTAAAGATCCCTTATGTTATACAGTAAGTCCTAATTTATGCCTTTCAGAGAGATAATTGGAATCTACAACGCATTCCACTTTTATTTATTTATTTATTTTAAGAATTTGCAGTTTCGTGCGGTATAGTACGGACGAATGTATGAGGCAGTTGCTTTCTTATCTTCCGTCCGGTTACAGAATAAATTTTAGTTTTCCGCCGGTTTAGTTTTGTGTTTTCCTATCATGAAACTCACTTTAAATTATGTTTCATTTTGCTAATGTTAGCTTTAAACATTTGCCTTTAATCAGAACTATTTAAATGAAAAAAACAAGTAATAAAAAAAAAAAAAAAAATTAAGTCAATTCCTATTTTTTAAGTTGAAATTTTCCTCTTGCATCTGGCTCCATCTATTGGCAGGTACATGCAACTCAAATCTAAAAAGAAACTAAAATTAATTAATGAATTAATATTTGAAAAAACTGTATTAACATCCAGTGTCATCCACTACAAGTTCAAAAAAAATGTATCTGAACTTGAGTGGATGAATAAAAAGTATTTTATGAACGATTGAAAACATGAACAAGATATATATATAGAGAGAGTGTGAACTAATAGTAGGAATTGAATAATAATATTATCTCATGATAAATATAAAAATTTCACAAATTGATTTGATTTTGAATAAAAGCATAATTTAATTAAAATAAACCTCGGTATTTTAGAGACATTTAGGACTGAAATTGTATCTAATATATTAGCTTCGTAATTGCCATTGCAAAGAAAGAGCATTCGATGTTTGTTTGCTTTTTTGTATTTAAAATAGAAAACTCTAGCTCTATAAAGTTATGTCCTGATAAGGTATGAAAAATTAGGTCAATAAATTATTTGAGGTTTCCATCCTTATTATGCGGAAAAAAAATCAGTCCAATTTAATTCAATACTAGGATGTTCTGCTTTTGCATAAAGACGTTCAATACAAAAGTGTTGAAAAATTTATTAATTTATAATGATATCCCTATAAGTTGACAATTACCAGGGATCCCTTTTATTCTAGTACATTACAAAAGATACTTATGGAGGAATTTAATTATTTTATTGATAAAAACAGTATTTAAGTTTAGAAACCAGTAGATTGAGATTTTACAATTTGTTTTTATTTTCAAGACCCAGAGACTCTGGTAGATGGAGAATTAGGTTTCAGAAATCTCTATTTATGAGTTAATGCAACGTCTCGACCTATGAATATATATTGAAATAAATACCCCTATAGTTCTGAGATGCACATTTTTTAACTTTCTTTCCAAAATGTGTAGAATCTTCCTGCCTTACGGATTTTTCGTGTTTATTCCCGGTGGGAATGTTAGATATTGATATTTTGTGCTTCGACAAAGTTTACACTACATCAAAAGTCTACCGTGTTAACTTAGAAGGCTCTTTTCTATAATAGCTAATATATATTTATATATTAGCTATTGTATATATATATATATATTATACATAATATATTTATATATATATATATTATATTTCCGCATATATATATATACATACATATTTGATATATATACATATATATATATCCATTTCAGGCATAACATCCCACCATGGACAGAGCATATAACGACCGAGACCGGCGACGTCTGCAAAGGAGTCATAAATTCTAACAGACAAGCAACACTGATCAAAATAACAGGAAATCAATTGAACAAAGACTTGTCTGTTAGAACAGAAATTTGGCTTTTTCTTGGGCTATTCCATCGCTTGCATCTGGGCACGTGAGCATATCGGTTGGTCCCTAGATGAATGGAAAACCGTGGCCTGGTCGATGAGTCACGATTTCAGTTGGTAGAGCTGATGGTAGGGTTCGAGTGTGGCGCAGACCCCACGAAGCCATGGACCCAAACTGTCACATATATATATACATACATATTAGTATATACATACATATATATATATATATATACGAATTATAGCAAAATGTATCCTAAGGGCCAAAACCTGGCTAACTTATCATACCAACATACAGTAGTTCAGTATACAGCATATCATACAGGATAATAAAAATAATGATATTAATTTCTGAATTGAAAAATTGAAAATGAAAATTTCTTTTATTGCTGGTTAATAATAATTAACGAGCAATAAAAGAAATTTTCTTGAATGAAAAGTATTTAATCACCATCCTTTCAATGCCATTATCCTTTTGATGTTTTTATTCTGAATAAATATATCGCTTGTTTTGTTTTTCTGTTTTATAAACTTATTTTACCTATAAAGGCAAACGTTTTGGAATGATGATTTGCCAG
The DNA here is from genome assembly GCA_021605075.1 of Caerostris darwini. Lineage (NCBI taxonomy): Eukaryota > Metazoa > Arthropoda > Arachnida > Araneae > Araneidae > Caerostris > Caerostris darwini. The sequence continues at coordinate 699,028 of BPLQ01013371.1, read as the reverse complement.
ATTGACGGAGAAACTTGGTTGGTCAGCAACCTCTATTTCCTGTTTTGTGAGTGAGGGAAGTTTCTTAAGCTTTAAGCCCATTGATTAGATAGAAAAAAAAAATAATAAATATATTATTAATTTATTTAAAAATTAATTATTCGAAATTTTTATTAATTAATAAAAAATTTTATGCATATATAATTTTTTTATATTATTATTATAATTTCAAGAAGGTAATAAAAAAAATAGATAAACAATAGAAACAAACAAAAACGATTGAAGGGGAAATTGTGACTCAGTGGAGAAACTGCATGGTCATTCGGAAAGGAGGATATCGGAACGTTAATGAATACTATTCAGAACAGCGCGAGGTCTTTTGCCATTTTTAAAATCTGAAATGTCGTCATCACAGTTGCTTAGATCATTCAAAACAGAATTATTAATATTTGGAATGGAGTTATAAAATTATTTTGCAATTTTATACTCAAATTGTTTAAAATTTGGGAGGGAAAGAGCATGTCTAATATCCTCATTTCCGAAAAAACAAGGCGAATTTGTAATCATACGTAGAATTTTATTTTCAAGTCTTTGTATGATCTCGAAATTCGACGGAGCAGTAGATCCCCAAATAGGACTCGCATATGCAAGTAAGCAAGATAAATGAGTTTTTTTATTTTCCAAGGACATAGTAGAATTCCTACAAATGAGTGGATACAGTACACGAATGCATCTATTAAATTGATCCCTAAGTTAGTTTTGGAATGATACCAATGATACATTTCCTGTATACTATTTAGAAATCATCATATGTGCACGTGATATCGTCCTTTTTTTTTTTTTTTTTTTTTGTCATATGCATCGTGTCAACGGAATGGAGATATTTAGGTTTGTTTTCACCGGATTCGACTCATTCCATAAAGTATTATTATTCTCAAACTCGTGATCAACACATAGTTTTCACAACGAATTTTAATTCTTGCGAAACGATTAGAAAAATAACTTTAGAAAAAAAAATTCTCTTAAAAATTGTCTGCAAACAAATTACAAATTTTAATTTTGTTTTTATTTATCCAAAATTTGGTTAATATTTCCCGAAAGAAATGAGATTCCATCGCATGGCAACGTATGGATTAATTGTATTCTAAAAATTTATTTTGTAATAAGTAGAATAGTTTATCTTTTAAATATTCAACGGATAGAATGAGTTTTAATGGAAATATTTTTTTATCATTCCTTTAAAGATGTGATTTTTATTTGCTTCGGAAATAATATTTCGCTTTCTATTTTAAATAGATGATAAAAGGAAGAAGTAAAACAAAAATTTATTTCAACTTTGGAATCTCGATAAAACTTTAAAATGTAGGTATTTTTTGCCAAGTTGAACCTGGAATTTAATGAAGGTATGATTTTTCTTGATGATTACTTTATATAAGGTACTAAATAAAAAATCAAAACTATTGAAATTAAAATGGTTAATTTGATAAAAAAAATTTGTGTATATATTATTTTAGTTATACTAGCTGATAATTATTGTGACAATTGAAATGCTTTTAAATCATTATAATTTAAAATGAAATTAATATTTAGTAGTATATATAATAAATATTTTTGAAAAACGTCAAGAAAATGCCTATTTGTTGCGTAATGATATAATAAAATACGTTTATTCGGTTTCTTGTGTAGGAATTATTGCAGGGACTGTTTTAAAAAAAAATTGATAAAATAGTCATTCATATATGTACGTTATGGCTTATTTTATAAAATCCATCAAACACTGTGGGACAAATCTCACTTTATGGTATAAACCCTAAAAAACAACTAATGATAAATATTGTTTAATTCCAAAAGAACAGATAAATTTTTTTTTTTAAACTACAGATTCGTTATTTCCAAGGAACGGTAGACATGCTAAGTACTATAACGAGACGGTTTTTTGTTAAAAGAATTTAATTTGAAAAAAGAAAACGTGTCACATTTTGCAAATATATTTAACAATAATATCCTCTAATTGCATCTAAACAAGAGCTATTAATACTTGGTAATTATGAATCAAAACGCCTATTATAAATTAGTTTATACCACTTTTTTGTATTTAGAACATGTCATTTTAGAGGCATCAGATATGAAGACTTCGTGAAAGATATCTTTATGCAGAAACAATTTTGGAAAAAAAAAAATTTATAAATAATCTTTTAAAATGAAGGATATTTTGTAATTAAGGCAAAAAAAAAATTAATAAGTTAACATTTTACACATTTTGATGAAATAATTGAAGCGTTGGTGAAAATGTATTTGAGATTTTAATTAAATTTTTGCGATTTTTTTGTTGTTGTTGTTCTAATGCAGCTGGCAAACACTTAGAAAATTGTCTTCGATGCCTTAAGGCAAGCACTGCACCGACGTTACTCACTTAGCATTACCCAGGAAGTGAGTGTAGCTTGAAGATAAGCTACGGACGCGGAGTAACAATCATCCGCAACGCTCTAAAATCATGTTAGACCGGGACCTACGGTTTAAAGTGGATTCTGAACCCCTATAAGCATCCATGGCTCCGCCGGTACTCGAACCCGAAACCTGTGGTACCGAGTGCCAGAGCGCTAGCGACTGAGCCATTTAGGTCTCATTTTTGAGATATTTGATGATATAATTTTATTGTAAATTTTGTTGACAGATTTATCGATAAAATGAATGATTACAGCTGAGATTTTTCTAGTACAACTGCAGGCATTTATTCTAGAATTCGATGAAAAAATCATTGCTAATTATAGATTTAACTGTTTTGAATTTTTAACCTTCTGCGCCTTTTTTTAAGTGTCTTACAATAATTATAAAATTTGTTTTTCACTAATTTGTTGAAATTTATTTTCTTGATAAGAAATCATTCTTAAATACAGACGTTACTTTCAATTCCTATTTCTTATTATTCATTCATATCAAAATAAAAACGAATTCTTTAAAATTATAAAGTTTGTTTTATTTTATTTTTATTTTTTTGTTTTAGGTTAATTTAATGGAATCTAGAGAGAAAGTATTTTCCGGCAATTTGAATACATTTTGTAAAAACTAAATGTATTCAATTTAGTTTTTACAAAAAACGAATTGTATTTCTCCAAAAAAAAGTGAAACTCAAAAAAGGAACTCGTGATAAACAGTGTAACAAATTGAAAAAACAGAGAATCCACATTCTTTAAAAACACATAAAAATTACATTACTAACTGTATTTTTATGAAGGTAAAATTATTCTTGAAGTTTACTTTAAATAAGATGCGGAAATTTTTTTTTAAATTATTGAAATTAGAATATTTAATTTAATGAGTAATATTTTCCTTACGTTATATAATTTTGATTATATTAATAAATAGTACATTCAAAATTAATTTTGATAATACAGTTGCATGTTATGGCTCGTTTCATGTGATCCATCAGACGAAATCAATGCTCATGTTAAAGAAGAACAATTAAGCAAAAAAGCTCAATTCAATAATGAGACGTCCTCTTGTAAAAATTAGTAGTTACGATTTTCAACCTTTAAAATCGCATTTTATTTTTCAATTCCTTCTATTAGCTCACACTCTCCCTATATATATCTTGTTCAAATTTTCAATCGTTCATAAAATACTTTTTATTCGTCCACTCAAGTTCAAATACATTTTTTGGAACTTGTAGTGAATGACACTTGATGTTAAAAACAGTTTTTTCAAATATTAATTCAGTAATTAAATTTAATTAATTCATTTTAGTTTTTTCTAAATTTAAGTTGCATATATCTACCAATAGATGGCCCCAGTTAAACTTAAAAAAATGAATGAAAATTATTTATAAAGCACTTTCTGCAATAGAGTGAAGAAAAAGTAGAAATTGATTTAAGAAATTTTTTTTTTTGTATTATTTGTTTAAAAAAAGAATGTTTATTTAATGCCTCATTCTGTATAAATAATTAACAATGCCTCTTCTATTTATCAACAAACAAAAGCTAGTGTTAAGTATTGATTAGGAAACTTAGCATTTGTATTAAATAACTTTTCATTTCGATATTTTCACCAAAAACTAAGTTGGTGTTAAACCTACGTCGCATAATGCGCGCAAAGAAACTTTTTTTACTTTCCTGAAAATACTTCTAAAGTAACAGAATGTTATGTTAATCCCGACAAAAAGAATTAAAAATTACAATTTTACACACTTTCACTTTCTTATTTTAAATTCTCTATCTGAATTCTGAATTAATTGTCTTAGGGTTAAATAATTTAAAAAATTTTTAGGTTTGCTTTTAGATTTATTACTTTTACTTACTAACTAACAATTTTTGTTTCGTTTGTACCTGTTTCAATGCACAAAGAGGATTCTGCTACTCTAAAACCACTTTAATTTGTATTGAAATTTTCCATGCCTGACCATGGCGGCTAAAACCATTGGGAGGCCTTTCTGGCCTATGAATTTATTTTTCCCCTGCCAAACATAAGGATGAAATTTTTTTTTACATTTCGATCGTTGGTTTTATTCTATTTAGCAACAACATTATTTTTATTCGATGACTGCCTTCTGTTTTAAGTATGCTACGATCAAGTCAACTTGTTTTAAAAAAGTAGGCTTCTAAATAAAAAAAAGAAAACGTTTTGGCAACGCATTTCAACAAAACTTGTTTAAATAAAATATACCATTCAATTAAGCTTCATTTAAGCTAATTTCAAATAAAATGGTTAATAATAATCGTTTGTGTCGAGACTTACATTAATTTAGATTTGATTCCTTTTGCTTATTTAATTAAAAATTGGCATACATTTATCTGTCATGTTTTCAAAAAACAGCAACTTTTCAATTTTAATTGAAAAAAAAAAAAAAAATAACTGAGCTTGGTTTTCAATAGAATATTTATAGCATAGCATTCAGATTATTGTGATTCAGTCGAATGGGAATCAAATATGAAGTCATAAAACTGAGAGAAAAAGGTTAATCCTTCTTAAGACTGTTAAATATGTCTTCTCTAGAGAAACTAAAGTGCTATTTACAATCTCTCGGTCCAAAGAGACCTTGGCATAATTTTAAAATAAATTTGCAAGGACTTGATGAAACTAACTTGCTGTTTTCATGTTAATAATATTAAAAAAAAATTTTTTTTTGACTTTTTCATACTTTGTTACTTTATGCTTTCTCATTCAACCTCCCTCTCCACTGAAAACAATCTACTATTCTACAGGAGTCCTGTTATCACACGTGCCTGCCCGGTTAGAGGTTCAGCTGAAAAATGAAGAAATAAATATTTGAAAATAAAATTCTTCGTATGATCATCGCGATGGATCCTCAGAAATGATGACATCTGCCACTCTCTAACTCATCCCAGGATTAAAATGCTTTTTCTTAAAACTTACACCAATTTCTAATTTCGAAATTCAAAATTTTCACTTTCACTTTTACTTTCACAAAAGGCCATTTATGAAATCCAAGATTAACAATAGAGAATTTTTGCATAGCGGAAGCCACCCGCCTTCGCTTTTCCGCTATCACGCGCATGATGCCACTGCGCATGCGTTCATCAGAACACGTTAATTTATCGGAAGTGATGATGTAGAAGTGAAAATACCCAATTCTCGATAAGAAAGATTTAACAAATGTAGATTTTGATAGTTTTTGTCAGAGAACATTTATTTTTTTTTTAATTATATGTTTTTAATACAAAAAATTGCAAAATGTATCACATATATGCTTATTCTCCACTTGATAATTGCTATTCATCTTTATGTGACAATCAGGCAGCTCCATATTTTTCAATAAATGTTCAAATATTCATAGAATATTAAGAATTGTACTATTTTTAAAATCTTTTTGTTTGTCCAATTGTAATAAATGCTTAATTTAAATTGTTTCTCAATTCTGTTCTTATGTTAGATTAAGTTATATATGTTAGATTGTATGTATGCCATTTCTACTTTTTAAAAAAAAATTTTTTATTTTTTTTATTCTTACAAGATTTTTTTTTTTCCTTCTAAGAATTTTCAATAGTATCATTTAAGAACAAATATATTATTTATTCTTTTAAGAATAAGAAAGAAATGAAGTATAAAAACGCAAGGAATAATCATTTCGTAATCTATTTATCCCAAACTATATCCTTCATGGAAACGGTGTAAATCAATCCCCTAGACCTCGTGGCGGTACAGCTATTTTCATAAAAAATTATATCCCGCATAATAACATCACACCTAATAACCTAACAGCAGGGCCGGATTTAGATGAAACGAGGCCCTAGGCTTTTCCACTTATGAGGCCCTTTCACCTCCCATTTTTAAGTTTGTAAATTACATATTATGTTTGTTTATTATTCATATGTGTAGAATTTCTCCTTATTTTTGATTCAGTGTTTTAGCGTTTGCTATTTTTAAAATAGTGTAATTTTAATTTTGCTAATAATTTGAATGTAGGCCCCTCTTGATCTTGAGGCCCTAGGCTGAAACCTAGTTAACCTATAGGAAAATCCGGCCCTGCCTAACAGACATTCAAGCAACCGTGCTCAATATTAAAACTAATCATTTCAACAATCTAGCAATAGCCTCAGTTTCTTTCCCTGCTGGATTAATTCTTCTAATTTAATTAAAGATCTTACTTTTTTTTTTTTTTTTTTTCCTATGGCAGGCTACGAAAACTAATAAAATAAAAAAAAGAAACAGAACACAAAGAACATGAAAACAACAACGAGAAACGAAAGAAATCACATAGTGACATGTTTAGCCCATAAGGGCCCTAGCCTCCCAGTAACGACCCTACACAGTAGAGGAAGCAAGTGCAGGGCAGACAGGAAGGTGAGATGAATCCATGTCCTCTCCAAGTCTGCAGAGCATGCATTTTGGGCTTGCAAATATTTTCATACGAAAAAGATGATTGGCCATACAATCATGGCCCATCAGGAGTCTGAAAAGGGCAACAGCTTTAAACCTGGGCTGATCAGGGATGTTTAAAATAAAGTTAAACCAGGTTTTAGATGAGTTGCCTTCAAGTAGATTATCAGATAGAGTGTTCCGAAAAAAGTCTCGGATCATCAGTTTTTTCGAGTGAAAAGAGATGTCTTTACAAAAGGTTTGGGTGATGGTTGTTCCTTTAGATCTTACTAACATACTAAAAATTAATAATTTCTCCATCCTATGTGGCGATTTTAATGCTCATCACACATCCTGGAGATGTAAACGTGATGATAGCACGGGCACTGCACTCGTTAAATTTGTCATCCAAACCGGTGCAGAAATAATGAAGATGGAACTTGAGCAAGAATATTAAAATAAAATAAAATAAATAAATAATTTAAGTAATAAATATATATATGTAATAAAAAACCAGTTGGATATATGATTCCTTTATCTAATCAGAGACATATTTCAATTCTATAAATAAACACTAGATAAAAACCATACAACTTTCAAAACGGACGTTTTGTGCTTGAAAAAATATTTCTCAATGTTAAGCAGGCAAATTTAAAACAAGTATAAATCGCGTGCGAAAACTCTTGTGAGAATTCTTTATATTTAAAAATAATCTTTTATTTTACTTATTTATTATCTATGAAATTATGGAGTATTGTTTTTGGTAGCGAGGTTTTTTTTAAATCACTTTTTCATTTCCTTGACAGCTCTCAAACTTTCTTATTGCTAATTTTTAATTTCTTTCACGATCTATTCTTGATGGTTTATTTTAATTTCTTTTAACAACTTTTTATTCACAATATTATCATGTGTGAACATGATGTTGTCCAGGTTAGGGGTCCGTGTCGTTATCCGAAAATGAGGGCCAAGCAAATAAAACTCCATTTCAAATTTCGGCGGAAAATGGAACTTTGGGCCCCTTAACTCTTGAAATGCTTCATGAATAACGTTAGTCTTAAGGAATTTTCTGGTATGGTTTGTAATTCGTAGTATGGTTTTAAAGCACTTTTCACGTCTGGGCTTGGGATTTTAAACATTTGTACCCCAATAGCTATAAGTACTCGTAGTGCGTTGACCAATTCCTTCTTCTTGAAGTTTCACATTTATCGCTTTTGGCAGTTTTCCATGCTTATGGAGCTGCATAGTGTTTTTTATTGTATGTGGAATACTTCTTTCTTCATTTATGCCTAGAATTTTCAAACTTTGATATATTCTTTTGATTATTGAATGTTATAGTGTTTCTTGTAGAATTGGAAATACTTCATTTTTTATTTACGGCGACATTTATCTTACTTTTGTATATTCTTTTAGAGATTCTTGAACAATTCTTTCTTCATGAAGTTCTTGATCTATTCAACACTATTATATTCATGTGGCTATTTGAATTTGGCCATTCTTGTAGTATTCCAATCAATTACTTCATATATCCCATTAAACATTGGCCTATTTCTGAGTTTATTCATCCGTTCTCGAATGTTCACACTTGATAAGTTGAAATTTGCCGAGCAGATTTTTTTTTTAATTAAAACAGTAAAAATGTTTGCCTATTAAGAACAAAAACATCAAATTAGCTATTAATCTAACAGCTTAAAAATATTCGCACATTCGAAATAATTTACGAACTTTGTTAAAAATAATTTATAATTAATACTTTTTTTTTTTTAATTTCTTATGAGTTTTTTTACAGATAATATTTATTTAAATTTCTTTCTGCTAATAGTTAATAATTAAATGTTAGTTATAATAATAGTTAATAGTTAGTTAAGTTTTAGTTAGTTATAGTTAATAGTTATATAATTAAATAATTAAAAAGTAAAATTGTTCTAAAATATCGTCTGGGGAAAGCAAAGACTGTTTTATTTCAAAGTGAAAACGATTTATTTTTCAAGGAAAATAAATCGTTTGGAATTCTGTAGTTTTTATTATTATTATTATTTTTTTTTTTAAGATTGCTTCTATGCGTTTTGTTCTTACATTAAATTCTAAATTTAATGTGTAATCTGTACGTCGGCCGAGTCGATTATAGATTTATTTTTTTTATTTATTATTTTATTTCATTGTATTTATTTATTTTTTCAAAATGTGAAAAATATTACATCTTATAAACCATATTAGTTTTTGGGAATAAACTGAAGCTCTTTTTATGTTAACAATCACTTGAAAATTTTAATGTGAAATTTTTTGTGAGACACTATATATTTAAAAATGTAAATGTAAATAGGTATTTAAAAGAATTAAAATAATTATTTCTAAAATATTTTTGTACAAAATTGAGAGAATGTATCTTTATTAGAGGGATATTTTAGGATGTTTCCAGAAAACAACCATTTAAATCTTCCATTGAAGAAATATAACAACGAATTTTCGTCTGGTACTATAATATACATCATATTAATCATATTTATTTATTTATTTTTTTTTTTTTGAAAAATAGCTACTTGTATAAATTTTTCCAAAAAGAATAACACGAATAAAGCAGGAGAAAAAGTTTCTAGAAATTTTTATAAAATTCTAATAGAAGTAAATATTAATTTATAACATTATTATAATAGGAAAGGATAATTAAACTAGGGAATCCCACAAACACAATATATAGTATGGTTTAACGAATCTATAAATGTATAAAAATGCTTTTTTAATACAAAAAGATAAAATTCCACGAACTGACTTATAAAGGAATTCAGTTGATTAACAAAATTAACTAAAAGGGTTTATTAATCACTAACTCGATGATGATTTTAATATGATATTTTTGTTAATATGATAATTTTCAATTAAAAATAATTTGCATATGAAAATTTTGCTAAGAGGAATTTATAAAGACAGCTAAATTAGATTAAAATGAAAGAATTTGACAGTAATATTTCAAATTATCATATAATTATTAAATGCTGCCTTTTTTAAATGATTTATTATGATTTGAAATCAATTCAAAAGTAATTCACTTTCCATTAATACATTATTTTAATAATGAAAATCGATATTTTTTAATCATTTTCTCATAAAAACTTTACAGATATTTTATTCTATTATTTAATAATTCCTTTTGAAATTACGATGTAGTTATTTTATTTTTTATTCTTTCTAAATATTCTTTTTTGGAAAGATGATTCTTTTTTTTTTTTTTTTTTTTTTTTTTTTTTGTTCTTATGATGTTCGCATTTTTCATTTAAAACTTTTTGTGTTTATTCACTTTTGTTTAATTTAATTTTTTTTTATATTTTAATTTCAATTTAAGTATCTATTTATTTAATGTTTAAATAATATTCGGATCATAGACATTCGAGTAACATTCTCGTAACATCTCAGGTCGTCGGGTAACATTCTCTTTTTCGTATTTCTGATTTAGTTGGCATAATTTGTCGCTGTACGGTCATTTTGTGTAAAATGCACTTTAGGCTAAATATACTGGGACCTACAGTTTAACACGGATTTCGAACCCCTCACAAACATCCATGCCACCGCCAGGATTCGACCTGAAACCTGTGGTACTAAAGGCCAGAGCGCTAAGCAATTTGCTGTACTTCTGATTTTTAAATAATAATAAGCTTTCTTTTGAAACTTTTCTAAATTCCAATTTTATAATTTTGAAATGTTTTATCAACAGCTAAAATCTTATCTTTATAATTATTTTAATGTAACTTGCACAACTGTAGGCCATGTCCTACCAGTAGGCATTAAAATATGATATTTTTTTAAATATACATATTTATTTATTTATTTATTTGAGTCAAGTAATTCAGTTCACTATATTTAAAATAAAAATAAAAACATGAAATATCTATTTTTATTGTAAAAAGTTAAATTTTATTATTACACTTTAGGACAGAATAAGCTTTGAATGGTATATTTGAAAAGGACTTGTTAATTAACACTTTTTGATGGAACGGAAGATTTATCGAAGCCCATCATGTCTGAAAGCTTGTGATTATTCTTGATAGGCATAAACAGGATAAATCCGTAAGCCATAAGGATTCCATATTATATTTTAGGGAAAAGGTTAAGAAGTGAACTGTTTAGAGCTCTAGGGGTATTTTTTCCAAATTGTGATGGCATCAGAGACCAAAATTGGCCCACTAAACTGGTATTTTAATTGTAAACTGATCAATAAGCTTCATAGCCAATGAGCAATACTAAAAGTTCTAATGGATATTAAGCATCTTTTCAATAAAAATTGAAATTACGAAATATTCTTAACTTCTTCCATCATAAAAAAAAATAATTTACTTTTTTTTCAAAAATTATTTCTTTTTCTTGTAAACAATATCACTTAAGCATTGACATCACTTCATTGAGGTGTTTCCCCCCCCCAATTCCTTCTATTAGCTCACAATCTCCCTATATATATCTTGTTCAAATTTTCAATCGTTCATAAAATACGTTTTATTCATCCACTCAAGTTCAAATACATTTTTTTGAACTTGTAGTGGATGACACTTGTTATTAATACAGTTTTTTCAAATATTAATTCAGTAATTAAATTTAATGAATTAAATTTAGTTTTTTTCAGATTTAAGTTGCATGTATCTACCCATAGAGGGCGCCAGATAACTAAAAAAAAATGAATGAAAATTATTTATAAAAGACTTTCTACAATAGAGTGAAAAAGAAAAAGTAGGAATTGACTTAAAAAAATTTTTTTTATGTATTACTTGTTTGGTGAATAATTGTCCTAATTCATAATAAAATCAAACGTTTTTTTTTTTCGTCGAATGGCAGACGATATTTTAATTCTATGAAGAGTAATTAAATAGGAAAGAACATTATCTTTTTCTAAGCTAAGGTTCCAACTAAAACCTTTTGAAAAATAAAAATATTTTCTTTTAAAATGTTATCCAAATGTAAACTCATGTTTGTGAAAATTGCAACACCATGAAGGAATCGTCATAATTGAATGAAATTTAATACACAGTTGAGTGGTAGGGGTACAAATAAATGATTAAATGTTCAAAGCAAACAAACAATAACAAGAGATCGGAATCAGTATTTTGTGTTGCCACCACGCGTCGCAATAAGTGCTGCTACACGACGTGGCACGGAGTCAAACAAATTTTGAATGTCTGCCTGAGGAAGAGCATTCCATATTGTTTGTATGCGCACCCAAAGTTCGTCTGCAGAAGCAACAGGACGAGGATCACGAGAGAGACGCCGACCAACGAAATCCCACACATGTTCAATCGGCGATATATCCGGGGAATACGCAGGCCAAGGAAGACGCTGTAGCTGCCGCGTTGCAAAGAAGGATTGAGCAGTCCTAGCGATATGAGGGCGGGCATTGTCCTGTTGAAATACAGCGCCTGGCAAGCTTTGAAGGAAGGGAACAGCTTGGGGCTGTAGAACTTCACTGATGTACCGGTTGCTGTTCAGATTGCCCACAATTCTTAGCTTCAAACTCTGTAAGTTGTTCAAATCTCGCTCTCTTTCGTCGAAGAGGCATAAGTAACGATTGAGCTAACGTTTACCACTAGCAGATAACCACCGATAACCATACACGCCTAGCTACAGCCGTCTATTTATTCAGATCCATCCGCCGTTCAGAGGGCGCTGTTCAGCATACGCATGCGCTTCGGATTTGAAATTCTAATCATTTGCATTATCATGCGCTAATTTGCATTTCCTGAAAATTTCAGCTCACTCGCGTAAGTCCTTCGTGGTGTTGCAATTTTCACAAACATGAGTATATTTATTAATTGGAATTGAAATTACTGTATCCATTGTACATATTTTACATAACTTCAGGGAATAGACGGTATATAATTGAATTATACTAGTATAACGAGGAAAAAAAATAATTAGAATAATAATAATCGGTAAATAATTTTAAATAATTTTCTTTAATAATTTATAAAATATTTTAAAAATTGAATTTTGAAATTTTGTAACACATTACCATAGATAAATATTTTAATGAAATTTACTAAACGTAATATTTTATTTAGAACTTCTAGAGATATTATGTTACACCATTTAAAATTTTTTTTCATCTTTCAATTATATAATAACCATATATTTCATGGTCATATATATCTTATTATTTTACTTCTTGATTTATTTTACTTTTTAATGTTTCAATTATTTTTTTATTGCACAATCTTAAACTGAATTGTTACACAATTTCTAAGTGAAAGCAAATTACTAGTTAGGTAATAGCGCAATATAAATTTGTAACATTAAATTTTGGGATGGATTTCTTTTCAATTAGAAATAAAATCATCTATATTTTGAAGAATAAAAATCCTTCAAAATACAAATGATTTACAATTATAGAGAACATAAAATTTATTACAGAAAATAATACAATTATTACAAAATTTATACAATTTATTATATACATTACAGAACATACAATTTTCGGGGAAGTGAAGTCACAATAAAAGCGCTAGTAACCGGAAGTGACGTATTGGAATATGGGGTTTTATTGAAGAATTTTTTTCCCTATGGCAACATCGGAATATTGTACAATTAGACAAGGTTTATTTTGAAGGGATTAGAAACTTATTTTAATTAGACAAGATTATATATATATATATATATTTCCAAATTTATTTTTTGATAAAGGAATTTATTTATTTATAAATTTATTTTATTTTGTACAAGAATTTATTTTTTATTTACTATTATTGTTTTTATTTTTTATAAAATTTATTTTTCTTTTTTATACATTTTTAATTTTTAATTCCGAATTTTTGTTTATTTCGATTGTATTTATATTGTAATCGATTTATTTCGATATTGTACTATTTATAATAAATCAAAATGATATTTTACGTATTTATTATGTATTGTATTGTTTTTTATGTATTGTATGAATATTATTGCGATTGTATTGTATTTGTAATATTTTACAATGTTTATTTCTGTGTAAGAATTTATTTATTTTTGAATTTCTAATTTTCTCTCCTATGTATTTCAAAATTTATCTTTCTTTTTACAAATTTCTTCTAATAATGTTTCAGCAAAGGATTTCTTTCTTTATATTTTACATCAATTTATAATTTCATTCCGTCTAAATCAATTTATAGTTTTTTCCCCCAATATAATACAATATTTTTTTATGAATTCATTAGAAGTTAAATTATACCAAAACTTTGTTCTACATTAAGAGTTTTCTTTAAAACGTCTCACATTTCCATTTTAAACATTAGACTTGAATTTTCTACCCAATTTTACTTACTGAATATGTAATTACCGGAATATACACAACCCCGAAGAAAATGTTATAAATTATATATATATATATATATATATATATAAGTGTACTTTAATTCAAATCATGAAATTCTCTTTCAACTCACATGGAATTTTATGTTCCAAACATATATTTTTTAATATTTTTTTCTAATGATATTTCTTCCTTCATGCTCGATTCTATTTTTTTAAACCCTATAACTTCTTATTGATGCAAAAAATTGTTTTTAACATGCAATTTTCAAATTATTTAAAAATAAATACTACTTAGACTATGTAAAATAATGTAGTAAAAATAATTTTATTTTTGTAATGAATTTACAATAACTTGTGTTCTAATAATTCTTAACCATCATATACTAGTAATTCTATTTTATTTCGAAATATTGTATACATCTAATTATCTCACTAACCGTTTTCATCTACATTTGTATTTTCTTTGCTGTCATATACAAATCTTGTACTTACGTGGAAATACATTAGTACAGAGATGCCCAACCCAAATAATCCTGCGAGCCATTTTGGAAATGCATCCTAACTCCGCGGGCCGCATATAAATTATATATCTCCACATTAGATTTAGACCCCCTGTAGACATTTTTTGGAGTGAAAAATTGAAACAGAATGAGTTATTATTTTTATGTATATTATTATTCTAACATGTAAGCATAGATAATATAATAATAATGATCCTAAACGCACATTGTAAAGAAATATATAACATTCAAAATGAAATATAAAAAAATAGATAAATATAAACGAAATAAAAAAAAATGAAATCATTAAAAAAATCGCTAGTAAAATAATAATGCGATATGTGTTTCTCCACTCTTTCACTCAGCTTTTGCAAATCGATCTCAATTTGGGCATTTGCACATCGTAATGGGTGTTGCAGGTTAGCGTCCATTATGTTTGAGCGTGTTTTGTGTTTCCGTTCCTTTTTAAATTAAAGCACATTTATGTTAAAAAAAAATTCTACATTTTAAAGTAACTAATTGGTTAAATATATACATAAAAAATTCGTAACATTTTCTTCGAGGTTGCATCTATTCTGATATCCTAAAAGAATTCTGTTCTGGTATTTAAAAAGTTAGATGTTAAATCTTTCAATACAAATGCGTTGAAGTAGTTCATATTGGGCAGAAAATTTGAATCTAACATATTTAAAAAAAGAAACGCAAGAAATTTTAAAGAAAACTCTTAATACAAAAACAATTTTTGGTGTAATTAAATTTCTAATGAATTGATTAAAAAATATTGTAATATATTGGGGAAAAACTGTAAATTGATTCAAACGGAATGAAATTATAAAATCATTTAACAAATCACAGCAAAAATATAAAATCCTTCTTAAATTTTCATTTATTTTCAGCATTTAATATACTAAATTCATATAGTTGTCGACTTTTTCTTACCTAAAATTGTTCTAACGCGTTCTTAGAAGAAATACGCCTTTATTCACGTTTTTTTTTTTTTTTTTTTTCCCATCCAGTATTTTAAAATCTCTAACCATTATTAATTCTTTCTTTTGTGATCTAACAGAATTTTTTTTTTATTTTTTATGAATTATGAAGAACCTCTGTTTCTAGGTAAATTATTATTTTTTTTTCCTCCTACTATCTGAGAATTTGCCGTTAGATACAAAATACAGCTTCCAGTCATGGACTTATGAGTTATGGACATAGGATTCAGATTTATGACTTAAGGCATCTAATGGCTTTGACAAAAATTCTCATCAAACTTTGTTTGATATGAAGTAATATCAAAGGCCATATCTTTATCAAATTATTTTTACGATACCTGCTATCTCAATTTCACTCAAAGCAGCATAATTTTAAGTATCTAAACTTTGGTTTATTCTCTTCTCCGCACCTCACCCCTGCCAGCACCTAGGACCATGTAGCATACTATCAATTAGACTTTGATAGGCCTCGTGAATGTCACTAACAGCGTATCTAGACTGTAAGCCGAATATCACAATCAGCTTATGGTCTCAACTGCACTGCATTCAAGGTCGTAACTAGTTCCGGGTACCAATGCCCAATCGGATTAGTGCACAGGTACTCCAAATAGAGAGAAAAAACATGCCCCTCACAAATTATATAACAATATAATTTGTTAAGCGATATATGCACAATTATAAAACATATCACCAGGGACTGATTTAGATGAAAAGAGGCCCTAGGCTATTCCACTTACGAGGCCCTTTCACCTCCCATTTTTACGTTTGTGAATTACATGAGAGATAATGAAATACATCGTTACTGTGATATATATATCAATATGTTAAATGAAACATGTTGTGATGGGTACTCATCTTTATACAAAATGTGGCACGGATAATAAATAAAAAAAAAGGCGAGAACATTTATTTGGACATTTATTCTTGGCACCCTATATAGAGTACTTGTAACAATAACTAATCAAACATAACTCACAACATTTACAAAGAAACAAAATTCAAATGCATTTTTATGTTTGTTTATTAGTCATATGTGTAGAATTTCTCCTTATTTCCTATACAATTTGAATTTCCTCTTGATCTTGAGGCTCTAGGCTGAAGCCTAGTTAGCCTATAGGAAAATCCGGCCCTGCATATCACAAAATTAACTTATTGACTAAAATAAAGACTTTGTACTACTGTGTCCAAAAAGTAAGACCAATTATTTGGTTTTTTTTTCAAAAACTCTTTGTTTATTCTCCTAAATTTATTTAATCGCCTTCAAAGTAATCCCCTCCGAACACAATGCACTTATGCCAACTTTATTTCCAATCCTCAATGCGTGCTAAAAAGTCATTGGCAGGGATGGCCTTCAAAGAATTCAGGTTGAATCTCTTCAATCGACTCAAAACGGTGTCCCCGGAGTGGTCTTTTGAGGTTAGGGAGTAGCCAGAAGTCGCACCGTGTGAATACGGTGGTTGTGGAACGATATGGGTTTCATTTTTGGCGAAAACGTCTCGAAGAATCCATGCAGTGTGCGCTGGCGCATTCAGTGTTTTCGGTACCCATCGAGATTTGACGCGTTTGAACCCCAAAAAGAAATTGACCGATCCTTTTAAAATTCCAACATCATCAGCAAGGCTTCTAATTGTAAATAGACGGTTTGCAAACACCAAATCTTTAATTTTTTGGACGTGAGCTTCGTCTGTTGAGATGGATGGCCGACCAGAGGGCTCTTCGTCTTTAACGCGTTCTCTGCCTTCTTTGAACTTTTTATACAGCTTGTAAACATTTCTTTCCGATATAGGAATGCTCACCAAATGCCCTCTGCAACATTCTACGCGTTTCCGCAAACAAAATTGAATGCAAGTTCTTTGCTCAATGAATTCAGATATTTCAAATATCGCCGGAATCCGTTTTAGCATCTCACAAAGCCAAGCGTAGCTCAAACACTAATGAATATTTTGACGTCAAATTTCCCACAGATATCAAGGACAATGCCAACAACCGCAAAAAAAAAATTGAAATTCCATAAGCCCCATGAATTTTATATTGAAAATTGTTCTTACCTTTTGGACACAGTATTATTATAATCTTTATTTCTTATTTTTCTATCTTCCTGACGGCCGAGTGACTAGGATGCCATAGGCGGTGCCAGGGATGTTTGTAGTGGTTCCGAATCCACTTTAAACTATATGTCCCTGTCTGTTTAGCCCTCGTGTCCACAAGATGACCGTAGACCGCCAAACCAAAGGAGGGGGGATCTTTTAGGGAGGACTGTCCTCCCTCGAAAAATTTCCTCTTTTTCGATATGTGAAGATTATTTTGTAAATCAGTAACGTAAACTGATCCGTTGTATATGTATTTGACATAATGATTCTTCAAGTTATGGCATGCGCTCCGCACAGGAGACCTTGATAGAGTGCGCCTCTTAAGCCCCGTCCAGACGAGAGCACACAAAGGGTCAGTGGCATTCTCTCCGTCTGACCGCGAAATACAACTCACGTTATCTGCGGCTTCGTTACCTTCAACTCACGTTATCTCTGTGGCGTACGGAAAAAACCGACTCTTGCAGGAGTGAAGTCGAAACGCATAATTTTCTATCAAACCGGATTTTAATGGGTTTGTAAAAAGCCATTCGTTCTTTATGCGCTGTCATTTGGACGGGACTTTACGGAAACAGTCCAGGAAGCAATCCAGCACCCCTAGTTTACTGCTCGCATATGCATATGCAAGCTTTACACCAGGGGTGGCCAACCCAAATGATCTTTCGAGCCACTTTAAAAATGCATCCTAACTCCCCGGGCCGCATGTAAAATTACATATCCCCCTATTAGATTGAGACCCACTGTAGACATTTTTTGGGAGTGAAATATTGAAACATAATTCAGTTATTATTTGAGTGTTTACTTTTATTCTTACATGTAAGCATAGATAATACCATAATAATGATACTCAACGCATATTGTAAAGGAATATCGAACACTCAAAATGAAATACAAAAAAACATATAAATATAAATGAAATTTAAAAAATACATAAATATAAATGAAATTTAAAAAATACATAAATATAAATGAAATTTAAAAAATACAGAAATATAAATGAAATTTAAAAAATGAAATCATTAAAAAATATTTATTTTAATAGTGCGATATTCGTTTCTCCACTCTTTCACTTAGCTTTTGCGAATCGATCTCCATTTGGGTATTGGCACATCTTAATCGGTTTTGTGTCGTTTTTGTTTAAGCATGTTTTGTGTTGGGTCAATTTCATTTTCGAAAAAACGATTCGGAGGTGTAAGCTGAACCAAAAGCGCTAATAACTTCAAGTGAGAGCCTGGTTTGCTCTGCTATCAACAATCAATTGTGCGTATCTAAGAATGGTCAGTGCGCCACTGAGGTCACTTAAAGTGAAACATAGAATCTATTATAGCAGTTGTTCCAAGATACGCTATCATCATGAGTTAGCAGACTATAATTTAATTATTCTGTGAACTCATCAATAAAACAGGCAAAATCTGTCTTATATTCGCAAGAATATTATTTTAAAATCGAAGTTATTTTTTTCATCATCAATTCGATAGTTCATTTTTGAATAGATGGATGCTCACATAATGTATTTTTTTAATACATTGGTTTTCACTCCTTTGGCCATTATAAAATAAATATATTTTGTATACATATACATGTATATGTATATATATATATATACATACATATATTTATGTGTGTACATATACATATACATACACACACACACACATATATATATATAGAGAGAGAGAGAGTGAGTAAGAAATTCACGGGCTGGAAAAATATTCAAGACGGTCAGCGTGTTGGCCACTCCCTGGTTTAGATGAATATCCTTAAATCCAGAAATCATTTTTCAGTAATGACATATCTGAGATACTATACTACTATATACATAATCCAGCATCTATTTTTCGCATACAGAAGTTAGTCTTATTCCGAAAATGACTTCATCTTTCAATATAAATATCTCAATTTAAAGAAAACTTTGTTTCTTTAGATATAAAAAGGAAATTGTCAAAAGATCAAATTCGGGAATAAAGGAATCAAAGGAATTTCTCAAAGAAGTGCAGAATTTTAACTATTAATTTTAATTTGTATTTCGCACTTTTAACATAGACAAAGAGAAAATTTTTAATGGTTATTTTCCAGAAAATTTTAAGCACTGAATTTAGAATTTTAATTAAATTTAATGAAATGAATGCTTAGTTTTTCTACACCTCGATAATTAATTTTTTTTTCATTTCTTTGTTGCAGAAATTTCATTTATTTTCCTATTTTTTATTTTATTTATTTATTTTTTTTTTTTTTTTTTCATATTCAAAACCAATTATATCAGTTATTACCTAGTAATTAGCTTTCAATAAAAATAGAAATTTCAAAAAAATATTTATTGTGGCAATAGATTTGTTTAAATTCATACACTAAAAAGTATTCAAAACTTCAATTTCAATTTGCAATTTTTTGAATTGTAATCATGCTTTCTTCTACCCACTGGAAAGAGCAGCCCCTGTGGCGTTTAGGAAAAATGGTCAGTTAACCTACGGGCTCTTACCAGGAGTGAAAGTATATTTCGCGCACCCTGTGCATAGCAAAGTATCTGGTTTTCGGCTTCGAAGTGGAATCCTTTCACGAATCTATAATTATATGTCTTTAAATCTGTTAAATATTGTATGTGTGTGGTGTTTGTACGTGTGTTAATAAAGCTGTGAGTTCTCCAACCTGCGCCTCTAGTATCTCAAACCCAATCAGACCCAGTTATAATCTGGGGGCTTGAACCCACACCCAACCACCACGGTTTTCAATATAACGAAGAATGATCTGAAACATATATCACAAATAATGATTTTTAAGTGTTTGTTAATAAGTGTTTTTTTCCTTCTTTTTATTTTATTTTTTTTTAAATTTATTTATATATATATATATATATATATATATACTTCATAGCAAGCCTACTGGGCAGATATTATGTCTTGTGTTGAGTTTTTAACTCCTATGACTACTTACAGAGTCACCTGCATAGAATAGGACTGGCTGACACAGATATCTGCCCCCTTTGCGACCATGGTGTGCCCATGACTGGAGAGCACCTCATCATATGCCTTTTTATGTATCTCTTTTTGTGTTACTGTCAATGCCTTTAGTGATTGTTTTTTATCGTTCTTTACTGTATTAGGCTGCTCGTCGACTAATGACCGAGAGGTCGGAAAGGTCATAGGATGAACAAAAAAGTTTTTTTTTTTAAAGAAATACCAAATATTAAAATAGAAGATAATTGTCTTTCTGAAGAAATCAGAAAATTGAATGCGTATTTAAATTCTGAAAAAATTGATGCAAAATAAACATGTTGAAATTTATAAAAGATGGGTGTAAATGTTCAGCCATTTCAAAAATGAATAGATTTCGTGTGACTGTTGTTTATTTTGCATCAATTTATGATGTCCTGGCCTGGAACTAATGCAGCAGTTGAGAGGGTTTTTTCAATCGCTATTGATTTTAAGATAAGTGAGAAATCGAGATTAAATAGTGACACCATAGCTGCTGAACTTATCGTAAAATCCAATATATAGATTATTTCTTGTTGAGATATTTGCTACAAGATGATACATTGACAAAAAATATTTGATCATCGACAAAGTATTCATAATTACCATATAAAATGTTACAAATGTTTTTATTGTGCATTTATCATAACACAGTGTATTCTGTATTATTTTTCATCTTCATCATTGGCGCAATAGCCCCACGATCTGCCTACTGGGAGATTTCGAGACAGGAGATGTTTTCTTTTTAACGGTGTAGGATTGTCAGCCATTTGCTCAACAGCCATATTAGACAGGGACCTGTAGTTTAAAGTGGATTCCGAACTACTATAAACATCCATGGCACGGCCGGAACTCGAACCTCAAACTTGTGGCAACTAGCGCCAGTCACTTGGCCATCAGGCCCCTGTATTATTTTTACCATGAATAATACAGGGGTATATTCATGGTAATACAGGGCTACATTCATATTTTACTTTGTAACTTTTATTTACGAAATTTTTCTCCTGCAATTTATTTGTGTGCTTTTCATCGTAAAGACTTAAGAGAGAGAGGGAGAGATGGCCGCTTAATTAAAAAGGATGTTAAACTGAAGTTATGTGTGCACTCAACAATCAAGACGTAAAAATATAAAAAAATATACTTTAAAAAATTAAAAAATACTAAAAATAAATAAAATTAAGATAAAAACAAGTAATATAAAAAAAAATTTTAAAGTCAATACCTACTTTTTTTTCACTCTATTGCAGAAAGTCCTTTATAAATAAGTTATCTGAAGAATCTTACATCTGGCGCCATCTATTGGTAGATACATACAACTTAAATGTAAAAAAAATATAATTAATTAATTAAATTTAATGAATGAAATAATATTTGAAAAAACTGTATTAACATCAAGGGTCATCCGCTACAAGTTAAAAAACATGTATTTGTACTTGAGTGAATGAATAAAAAGTATTTTATGAACGATTGAAAATTTGAACAAGATCTATACAGGGAGATTGTGAAAATTAATAGTAGGAATTTAATAAAAAGTTAAAATTAAAATGAAAAGAATTTTCGGTACAATTAGGGACCAGTCGTCGATGCCATAAAACTATTGAATATGATATTAAAAATTGAGAGCGCTGAACATGTGGGCTGTAATGATGAATCTGAAAATATAAAACATTAATACCCCCCCTCCTCATACCAACAAAAAGGCCTTTCTTGGAACAAAAGTTCTGGTATTTTCTAAAAGATATAAAAATTCAAATATGGAATATTAACAGAAGTGGATGTTTTAAAAAACAAAAGAGCTTCTTTCAATCAATAACTTGAAATTAAAAATAAACTCATGTTTGTGAAAATTGCAACACCATGAAGGACTTACGCGAGTTAGCTGAAATTTTCAGGAAATGCAAATTAGCGCATGATATGCAAATGATTAGAATTTCAAATCCGTAGCGCATGCGTATGCTGAGCAGCGCCCTCTGAACGGCGGATGGATCCGAATAAATAGACGGCTGTAGCGATGCGTGTATGGTTATCGGTGGTTATCTGCTAGTGGTAAACGTTAGCTCAATCGTTACTTATGCCTCTTCGACGAAAAAAAGCGAGATTTGAACAATTTACAGAGTTTGAACGGAGGAGAATCATCGGCCTTTGCGAAGCTGGATTGTATTATCGTGCAGTAGCCGCTCGTGTGCAGCGTAACAGCAGCACAGTGATGCGTCTTTGGAAGCAGTGGACGGACGAGTGTCGGACAACTCGGAAATCCGGGAGTGGACCCCGAAATGTGACGTCAGCTCGCGATGATAGACACCTGGTCCGCATGGCGCTGACGGACCGTACAGCTTCCTCTAGACAATTGGCAGCCCAGTGGTCAATAGCTACAGGTGTTTCATTGTGTGCTTCATCAATTCGTAGACGTCTGCTGCAGCGTGGACTGCGCGCAAGGACTCCTTATACAGGATCCCTCTCACGCTAAACCATCGCCGCCTGCGGCTACAATGGGCCGCTCAGCATAGAGACTGGCGTGCTGATTGGCAGCATGTCGTGTTTTCTGACGAATCCCGCTTTAATTTGTGGTACCATGATGGCCGCATTCGTGTCAGACGCTATGCCGGTGAACGCCACCTTCCGGAGTGCATTATCGAACGCCACAGTGGACGAACACCCGGAGTTATGGTCTGGGGTGCCATAGCATATCATGGACGATCTCAATTGCTAAGAATTGTGGGCAATCTGAACAGCAACCGGTACATCAGTGAAGTTCTACAGCCCCAAGCTGTTCCCTTCCTTCAAAGCTTGCCAGGCGCTGTATTTCAACAGGACAATGCCCGCCCTCATATCGCTAGGACTGTTCAATCCTTCTTTGCAACGCGGCAGGTACAGCTTCTTCCTCGGCCTGCGTATTCCCCGGATATGTCGCCGATTGAACATGTGTGGGATTTCGTTGGTCCTCGTCCTGTTGCTTCTGCAGACGAACTTTGGGTGCGCATACAAACAATATGGAATGCTCTTCCTCAGGCAGACATTCAAAATTTGTTTGACTCCGTGCCACGTCGTGTAGCAGCACTTATTGCGGCGCGTGGTGGCTACACAAAATACTGATTCCGATCTCTTGTTATTGTTTGTTTGCTTTGAACATTTAATCATTTATCTGTACCACTACCACTAAACTGTGTATTAAATTTCATTCAATTATGACGATTCCTTTATGGTGTTGCAATTTTCACAAACATGAGTTTAGATTTCTTTTCAAAAAGTGCAAATATGGCCGTTACTAGAGACGTATATACTACTGTGCCCAAAAAGTAAGATCAACTTTTTTTTTTTTTTTTTTTTTTTTTCAAAAATATATTTTCAAAAATTTATTCATTCTTCCAGCTGGATCGGATATTCTGATCTACCACTGCATTAAATATAAATAGCATTATAAAGTGAATTCTTTCTGTTGCTATGCCAACCACCCGCTACCTTTACTTTGATATTTGCTAATTTAAACAGGCTTTAATGGCTTGTACTACTGTGCGCAAAAATAAGACCAATTATTTTTTTTTTCAAAAACTCTTCAGTTATACTTTCAAATTTATTTCATCGCCTTCAAAGTAATCCCCTCCGGACACAATGCACTTATGCCGACTTTTTTTCCAATCCTCAATGCATGCTAAAAAGTCATCGGCAGGAATGGCCTTCAAAGCGCGTGGCGATTGACGTTGAATCTCTTCAATCGACTCAAAACGGTGTCCCCGGAGTGGTCTTTTGAGTTTAGGGAATAGGCAGAAGTCGCATGGTGTGAATACAGTGGTAGTGGAACTATATGGGTTTCATATTTGGCGAAAAAGTTACGAAAAATCAATGCTGTGTGAGCTGGCGCACTCAGTGTTTTCGGTACCCATCGAGATTTGACGCGTTTGAGGCCCAAAATGGAATGGACCGATCCTTTCGAAATTCCAACATCATCAGCAAGGTTTCTAATTGTAAATCGACTGTTTGGAAGCACTAAATCTTTAATTTTTTGGACGTGAGCCTCGTCGGTTGAGGTTGAGGGTCGACCACAGGGTTATTCGTCTTCAACGAGTTCTCTGCCTTCTTTGAAGTGTTTATACCACTTCTAAACATTTCTTTCCGGTATGGGAAGGCTCACCGAATGCTTTCTGCAACATTCTATACATTTCCGCAAACAAAATTGAATGCAAGTTCTTTGCTCAATTCATTCAGACATTTTCAAAAATTGCCGTAATCAGTTTTAGCATCTCACAAAGCCAAGCGTAATTCAAACACTCATGAATATTTTGACGCCAAATTTCACACAGATGTCAAGAACAGTGGCAGCAACTTAAAAAAGAAAAAAAATTTAATTTCATTAGCCCTGGGAATTTTAAATTTAAATTGGTCTTACTTTTGGAGTAGTAAATGCTAACGCTATTTTTTTCATTTGTTAAACATTTCGTACCTTTAATCAAAACTAGATGGCGCTAGTTGCTTTCTTCCAACTTCGAAGACGAGTTTGATTGAATATTTTTGCAGCAGAATCAATGGATCACCTTGACAGATATATTCAATCAAAACAAATAGCCCGTGAAATCCAAACATTTTTTCGAGATCTATATATTTTTTTTTTACCTATTCTTTGTTTACAATTGTTAAAAGGAAAAACTTCACTAAAACCTAATTTTCTCATCTGAAAATAAACAGGAATTGGAACGAGTTTTTTTTTGCATACTGTTTTCATATGCATGAATGCTTGCGAACTAGAAACTGTTCGGTAAAATATACTGCATGCGTCAAGAACTTTTCTCGTACATCCTTTAAACACTCTCGCATAAAAAAAAAAACAAAAAAAAAGATTAAATCTGAAATGAATACAGACAGAGTTAAAATACTAGAACGTTCTTGCTCAAAAAGCGCAGGAACTGGGAAATTAATGGGAATTTCATTTTCTAATATTATTTTTGTGATTTATGAGATAGGATTTTAATCTATATATATTCTGTAAGTGAAACATTTTTTTCATTACAGCAAAGGAAAGGCATGAGCATTTTGTAATAAAAAAGAAAAAGAAAAAAAACATGATCTTAAAAAATATATATATATATATAAAATAATATATATATATACACATATAAATATTTATTTTTTTTTTTTTTTTAACCCTTAAAATTATTATGGCCTCTGTTATTCTTATAGAGAACGACACAATTTTTCTTTGATATTGAAAGAAAAATTTGTTCAGAAAATATCATTTAATCCAGGGGTGGCCAACCCAAATGAACTTGTGGGCCACTTTGGAAATGCATCCTAACTCCGCGGGCCGCATATAAAATTATATATCCCCATATTAGATTTCGATTATTTATGTAGGCATGGAAAAAAAAATGTCTATATAAACAGACATTTTACCTATAGACATTTTTTGGAATGAAAAATTGTAACCTAATGAGCTAGTATTATTGTGTTTACTATCGTTCTTACATAGATAATATAATAATAATGATACTAAACGCAGATTGTAAAGAAATATATAAAATTAAAAATGAAATATAAAAAAAGATATAAATATAAATGAAGTAAAAAAAAAAATGAAATCATTAAAAAATATTTATTTGACTTGTGCGATATTTGTTTCTCCATTCTTTCTCACTTTTTCTCAACTCCACTTTTTTTTTTGCAAATCGATGATCGCGCCTCATGAGTTAGCAGAATATAATTTAATTATTCTGTGAACCCATAACCGTAAACTCATAAATAAAACAAAATAACGGGCAATATCTGTCATACATTCGCACGAATATTATTTTAAAATCAAAGTTAATTTTTTCTCATCATTTCGACAGTTCATTTTTGAATATAGGAATGCACACATAATGCATTTTTTTTAACACATTGGTTTTCACTCCTTTGGCCATTAAAAAATAAATATATTTTGTAAAAGTATGATAAATCTCACGGTCCGGAAAAATAATGAAGGCGGGCCGCGGGTTGGCCACCCCTGATTTAGACCTTGCATGATTATTTTCAGATAAATCAATAACAGAGTTCCTGCATTTCGTTTAAAAAAAGGAAACATTTCAGTATTACTAATTACTTAAACACTCAAAATAATATAGTTGTGTTAAAAGTTTTTTATTCTATGAACATGTTCTAGTTGTACACAAAAACACATTTTCTTCATTATTGGCGTAACAGCCCCATGATGAGCCAAAGCCGTCTGCCTACTGGCAGATTTCGAGACGTTACCTTTTTACGGGGTAGGATTGTCAGCCCTACGCCTAATGCTCTACAGTCACATTAGGCTTGATGGCCCTCGGTACCACAGGTTTCGAGTTCGAATCCACTTTAAACCGTAAGTCCAGTAGTTTCACAGGGCCCAATCAGACTTCTTCTCACGCACATCATTCCCAAACTGTCAAGGGGCAACTCAGCTCTAGACACAACGATATTGTGTGGTGTAGTAGTAGTAGTCCTATGAGACCGGGACCTGCTGTTTAAAGCGGATTGCGAACCACTACAAACATCTCGAGAGCCAAAACACAAGTCATTCGGCCATCAGACCTAAATTCAAATTTTGCCCCTTGAAAAATTGATATGAATTAAAAAAACAACTTGAATTTTCCATTCAATATTAATATAAGATTATTTTGACAGAGACAAAAATTAACCCAAAATTGAAAAGGTCATTTTCTATCCAAGGATAATTGCTAAAGTTCAGAGAAAGCAATTTTTTTCCAAAATAACATGTAAATGTATTTAATAATAGACCCATTCAATAATCAAAAAAATAATTTTATATTGTTGTTTTATTTATGCAGTTATAAATTATTTTCACCAAATTTTCCTTAATAACTACAAAATATGCTGATAGATTATTTAAAATTTATCACGATAAAAAATGTAAAAAAATTCCAAATTTTTTAATATCTTCTTTAAAAGATCTATAATTATTAAAAAAAATTTTCCAATGAAAAAAAAAATCCATTGAGATTGTCAAATAAAAAACAACTAAATTATAACCATTATAATGTTAAAAAATACATATATAAAAGGTTTTTTTTATTTCCTTAAAAACCTTTTTTTCTTTTTTAAACTACTGGATATATTCCGAAATTTATGTATTTATATTTCTCTATTGCCTGGTAAAAACTACGCATTACTTTTCCAAAATGCCCGTTATATTTTTATCACATAAACATGAAAAGTTGGGAAAAGTCATTATTGTTAGTTCGAGACTCATTACTCATCAGTTTGTTTAATAATATATCAACTAAATATATACAAATACAATAAATTTATGTTCCTTTTAATGAGTTTTCAGAAAAGAATGAATTGAGAAATAGATGTCTGGGTTGTTTTTATCAGAAAATATTACCATCAATCCAATTTCTGGGGAAAAGAATAAAAAATTAAGTATTTTGATTCTGTTAATCATATTTATTATACTCTTAGTTGCGTAGTTTATATATAAATTCTGTACGCATAGCAATATATTTTTTTTAAATTATGGGATGTATACTTGCAGTATATTCTCAGAAACAATAAATATTATTGGAATACTTTGCATTATTATAAACATTCATTTAGAAAAAAGGAATATTTTGTGGGTTTTTTTTTTTTTTTTTTCCTGGTCTTAAAATATTTTTCAGGTTGAACTGCCGCGATGAATAAAGGAATTAATTTCTCTCGCTGCAAGAATAGAGAGCGCAGAAATTAAAAGTTTGAATACCACTGACAAAATTATGTCACAAAAGCTTCCAAAAATTAAAATAATTAATTTACGAACGAAAAAAAACCTCGAAATTAAATAAGTGCTAAATGAGTAACAGCAGTGCAGTCCTTGCTTATGGCATAAAGATTAACTGTCTGTATTGCCAGCAGCATTGTAACAACAACATAATTTTGATTATAAAATTTTTTATTTGATTGTTTAAAAAAGTTTGGATTATTTCATTTTACTTTTTAAAAAACGTTAATATCTACTGGTAAAAACAATGCATAACATTAAATATTTTTAGTGCCCAAATCAAGAATAAGGCATTAAAACAGTGAAGTGGTATAAATAATTTTATGGTTTTTTTTTCATTTAATTTGCAAAAAAATAAAAGAAAAACCCGATTCAGATTATCAAATAAAAGATAATTAAATTATATCCATTATAATGATAAAAAATATATATATAATTTTTTTTTTTTTTATTTTGCATTAAAACCTTTTTTTTTTTTTTTTTTTTTTTTTTAAACTGCTGGATATATTCAGAAATTTATATTTTAATTTTAGCCATTTACAAATAATGATAGTGCCTTTGTCATGACTAGCTCCGTGAGCAGTAGCATTCAGGAGGGCCTAGGTTCAAATAATCTGGTGGTGTCCACTGCAGTTTTTAGAAACGGTCACTCAGTGGCAATTGCGTCGACCTGAGTACATTCGTATCGACAGTGAATCATCCTGGATGTTTGATTTGTCACTCTACTGTCATTTTGTGCACAATTTAGGCTAAACAGACCGGGACCTACAGTTTAACGTGGATTCCGAACGACTCACAAACATCCATGCCTCCAGCTAGGATTCGAATCTGAAGGCCAGAGCGCTGACCAATTGGCCACCATGACGCCATCGTGGTGGTGATTTTAAGGGTTTTCCCTAATACGACACCCACATACGGAACCCCTGTATATATATGAGATTTGCAGATACTCAAAATGGTGCCTGAATGGCCTAGTGTCTAGCGCTCGGTGCCATAGGCTGCGGATTTGAGTCCGGTGGTGCCATAGATGTTTGTAGTAGTTCGGAATCCACTTTAAGCTGCAGGTCCCAGTCTCATATAACCGTAGAGCGTCACAGAACTCATCAGACTTCTCATCCACATCATTCCCAAACTGTAAAGGTTTTGGTTTGTCGCTCTACGGTCATCTTGTGCACACGATGGCTAAACAAACCGGGACCTACAGTTTAACGTGGATTCTGAACCCCTCACAAACATCCATGCCACCGCCAGGAATCAAACCTGAAGCCTTCAGTACCAACGGCCAGAACGCTAGCCACTTGGCCGGCCAAACTGTAAAGGAGCAACTCAGTTCTAGACACAGTGATGTTGTGGGTGTGGTGTAGTAGATCCTCAAAATGACAAAACTATGACATTTTTATTTAATGAATATAGAATTTTGTAGTTGAATTTTTCATATGTTAAATCTATAATAATTGATCACGCTACTGCTTTTTTTGTCAGTCTCTATCTAGACTTTACAAAATAATTTTTCTTTCTTTGTCTATTTTTTATCTCTTTTATGTTACTTTTTATAATTTTTAAATACTCTATAATAAGTTATTTTAGCATTGCATTATTTAATAAGTTATTTTAGCATTGCACAATATACAACAGTTTCCATGGCAACAATACGATGAAAAAGAAGAAAAAAAGACCCAGCCGATTAAGAATACTTTAAGAACCTAAAAATAATATTAGTTACTCTTTAAGTTTCACCACAATTAATTGAAAATCTGATTTTTAAAATTAAACTCGCATTTATTATTAAATTATTATTATTTTTTAAATTGTCAACTTTATTATTATTATTAATATCATGCCCCAATTTTTTTAAAAAACAATATTTTTCTGATTTTTAAAGTTATTTTAGCATTGCATTACTTCTACAACAGTTTCCATGGCAACAATGCCATGAAAAAGAGAAAGAAAAAAAAAAGATTCAGACGATTAAAAATACTTTAAAAACCTAAAAATAATATTAGATATTCTTTAAATTGGGCCACAACTAATTGAAAATCTGATTTTAAAAATATCTCGTTTTTATTATTTAATCATTATTATTGTTTAAATCGTCAATTTTATTATTATTATTAATACCACGTTCCGATTCTTTTACAAACCTTTTTATTTTTTACTAATATTTAGATAAAATCTTTAAACCATTACGTTAATAGGAATATCTATTCCCGCGTCAGGCAGATCCATTCAAGAGATTCGTCGAGCGAATCTTATTTATGAATACAATAAATGCATGACGTAACAAGTAGGTTCGATTTTTTTTTTATTTATTATTATTATTTTATATCAGTTTATTTTTTTGAGAGAACACATTTGCATAACTATTTTCACTGTCCTTTAAAATTAATAAATAAATAAAAAAGAACTTTTCCCCTTTTCTGCGATAATGCTTACAAAAGAAACCTCAGTTCCGCCGACCCGGATTCGTTGCTCCTGATTTGCTTGTAAACTTGGCCGCGATGCTCATTCGACCCGCCAATGAATGATCTTCAAAATCGTCTGCTAAGTCGGTTAAACGTCTGCCATTCGTGATGTAAACGCTTCGTTATGCTTCGCTCGTCGCCAGCGTATCGTTTCCTTTCTTTTATCGTCTGTTTTTTGTTCTTTTTCATTCGAAATTCGAAAGATGGATTGATTTTTATTCTTTTTTGAATAAATTTAAATCCTATTTGCTTTATTTTCTCTTCGATTGTTACATAGAGAGAAAAATAATAATAATAATAATTTTGCTGCTAGTAAATTACGTGTCTTTTGACTTAGTGATTTGAAAGTAGATTTGTTATGTAATTTAAATACTTTTGTCATTCGAGTAGTTTTCAGAGATCTTATGAATTTTCAATTTTTATTGTTCCAAAAAAAAAGTCTTTCAAAATTCAAAGTTTTATTCTTAAAATCACAGTGCAACTGATTCTAATAGACTGGAATACCACAATTTTATTATTTTTTTAAATAAAAATAATTATTATTTATTTTTAATCATGTGTGTTTAAACTACAAATGCATTTATTTTACAGGTTAATATTATCTTTAATGAAGAAATTAGTATGCTCTTCATTCGAGTAGTTTTCAGAGATCTTATGAATTTTCAATTTTTATTGTTCCAAAAAAAAAAAAAAAGATCTTCAAAACTCAACTTTTGTTGTTAAAACCACAGTGCAATAATAGAGTGGAATACCACAATTTTTTTTTTTTTTTAAATAAAAGTAATAATTACTTATTTTTAATCACGTGTGTTACTTCTATGCACAATTAAAAAACGCTAATTCACCTTTTGAAAAATTTCAAATCATCGCTAAATGTTTCAAATTAACTATTGAATCGCTTTTCCAAATTTCAATTGCACCATGCTGTCTTCGGTTTTTCCGTTTCTTTTTTCACAAATGTCTAATGTTTCTTTTCATTTCTTTGCCGCGTGGACATGACCAATGCTCACTTCCTTCTTTTGTATAGTAATGTACTGTTTTTCCAATGTCTTTTACTGTAACAGATTAGGAGTTTTTCAGGCCCTACATGGCCATGGTACTCCGTGAACCAGAATGATGATGATGAATCACGTGTGTTTAAATTACAAATGTATTTTTTTTACAGGTTAATGTTATCGTTAATGAAGAAAATTAGTTATGCCTTTCAATAATGAGTATTGCCCGTATTTTGTTTAAAAAAAGAATGCTCATGTTAATTTTTTTTTCTTTGTTTTTATAATTTTGAATAATTTTCTCTTATCCTACATTTAAAGCAAAAAAGGAAAAACAAACAAGTACAAATTAATTTGGAATTTAATTTTTTTTTCCCTTTGTACAAATATAACTTAAGTTCGTAATTTTTCCAAGAATAAAATATATAGATTTAAATTAATTTTTTAAAATCACATTCACAAAAAAAATTATTCAATGTACCCTAAAACATTCACTATACAATTTTAAAAATTAAGCTGGGAAAAAATGTGTTATAGTACACCCCGCTATTCGACCACTTTTAATTTCATTTAAAAATAATAATTTTTTCAAAAGTAATTTTGGAGTTAAGAGTTTGAAGAAGCCTGATGGAGATGGGTTTTTGAACTGAAGGGGTTCGGTTCCAAATTAGTTCGGTTCGGTTCCATCTATGGCTGCAATCGGTATGATAAATCTATGAGTCGGAAAGTCTCTTTGTTGCGTTGAAGGAGGAGGTTTTAAATAGAAAAAGATTCAAATTGCAATGGCATAATGTCGGTGCTTTGTACAAGACCTACCACAGTTTGCAAGTTTGATATTGTAATCTGTTGAATTAAGTAATAAAACAGATTTTTTTTAATCAATCTATTGGGTCTAGTTAACTATTATGGGTGCGCAGAAGATCTACCTCCTCGTGGTGCACCTGGTAACACTTTTCAGTGGCTAAAAGATCTACAACTTGGCATTATTGTTAGATTCATGAACTCTGTTTCAGCATGTTTTGATGTATGTTTTTTTCATTGTTCTTTTTTTGCTGTAACTGTTCATAATCTGCCATTGGAAATAAAAAAAAAAGTTAACTATCATCTCATTAGTTTAAAAAAACTTTCATTTTATAAATTTATACTTTTGTTTAAAAAATGAAACTGAAAATTAATTAAGAAACTGTTTCCTTAAACTTATATTTTAAATTCATTTTAATTTTATAATTAAAGTATATTACTACAAAAATACATTAATTTTATTCTTAAAGAAAAGGCATTTATTACTTTCTTGAAATCCACTTTCAACATTTCTAATTAATTCATTATTTTTAAAAAATTTCTTTCAGAAACTATTCTTATTGGTTTATTTAATTTCCTTTCACCTATTCGTATTGATTTATTTACATTTCTTTCATAAGCTATTTTTATTGGTTTAATTAAAAAAAAAATTTTACAAACCATTCTTATTGATTTATTTAAATTTCTTTCTCGTGTTTTTTGGTGCCAATAAAAAAATGTTTGTTCCAAATTTATATAAACACTTCTTTAAATAAAAACGCTTTTTTTTTATTTAATCAGTCTTCGCATTTATACGTAAGTACCAACTATTCTTATTGATTTATTTAAATTTCTTTCTCGTGCTTTTTAATAAAAAAAAATGGTTGGAATTTTATAGTTTTTTAAATTTTTTTTATTTAATCAGTATTGCATTATAGCTGATGAACATTATTTCTTTCTGATCTTTTTGCGTTTATTTAAGATTGCTTTTATGCGTTTTGTTCTTACATAAATTAATTAATTAAAATTAATTAAATGAAATAACCTGTTTACCGGACCAGTCGATTAAAAATATTTTTTATTGCATTTTCTTTCTCTAAACTAACGTTATAAAAACATTTTTGTTGTTGTTTTCAATGTTAAGTATGACATATTGATGAATTATGAATTTATTATTCAGAACTCAAAGACATTTTTAAGAAATATGATGAGTCGTACAGCTTTGAACAGAGGGTTTATTTACATCTACTTAGAACATAGTCGAAACACAGGATAGAAAGTCTGGAAGTTTAGGTTAAAAGAAAAATATGGAAGTAATGATGATCGAAGAGGTCTTATTTAAAAATTATTTATAATTTTTATTGGAATATAATTCAGAAATTTGGATTTCTTGTTTATTACAATAGCTATCGAAGAATTTTTTAAGAATATATGTTAAAGAAAAATACGACCTTCCAAAATTATATATTTATTACGATCAACATGTCGTTACAAATAATTTTTTTTCTTTTTCGAACATCAGTGAGTCTTTTGTTCCATTTATGCATGTCAAGAACAACGCATTGATACTACTACACCATACCACATCACTGTGCATAGAGTTGAGTTGCCACTTTACAGTTTGGGAATGATGTGGGTGAGAGAAGTCTGATTGGCTTTGTGACATTATGGGACCTAAGGCTTAAAGTGGATTCCGAACCACCACAAGCATCCATGGCATCGCCGGGACTCGAACCCAAAACCTGTGGTACCGCGCCACAGCGCTAGCCACTCGGCCAAAGTTGTTAATGGAGGTGGTCTAAATTAAATATATATATTATATTTTAAAATTTTTAAGTTCTTGTTTTTATTTATCTTTGAAATTTTATTTTATAAAAATACATTAAAAAAAACTAAAGGATTATTATTTTGTTCTTTATTTTTATTTTTTATTTTCTAAAATATAACATATTTCAATAATTAAAACTGAATTTTTCAGCATTTAAAAAAAAATCCTTTACTAAAAGAAGTCAACATATTTTATATTACAAACTTTTTTTTTTCACTATTTGTCACAATAGATATTCAATACTGTATACATTTAATAATTTTTTGCTTAATAATTACCTGACTTATCATTTAAATTAGTATATTTTACATGGAGTCTGAAGCAATTTTTTCCCCTTCAAATGCAAAAAGTGATTGGATAATTGTGATTCGTAAGATAAACTGAGATTTATTTCAAATTATTCCATAATAGATTTCTTTCATACAAAAAATAATTTTTTCTATGTCATGTAGATGGCGCTGGTAAACATTTACTACAAAAATCTGATGTTATTGTTTCATTCATTAATGAAGCTTACGAATTCAAGAATCACACATTTAAAAGTAGAACAAATATTTAAAAGCGAAAAAAGAATGAAACTGATGAAGTAGAAAATGAACCTGTACCTAACAGAGCAAAACATAGATATTTAGTACAACCAAAATGAAAAAAAAAAAAACTTAGTGATACCTTCAAATTTATAAATCAAATCTCCTCCATATTTTTTTAAAAAAATGGATTCTTAATAAAAACAAGTTCGAAAGAATAAAAAAAAGTAAAAAGTAAAAAGAAAATGAAGGTCAATCTATTTACTTAACAAACAGTAATCATAAAATCGTTTGGTTTTCAGGAGAAGTATTTTTTTTTTAATTCGAAAAATAAACAGCAACATTAAATGGAACGCAATTATCGTTTTGCAGTGTAAATATTTTGCAAATATCTATACCTGATTAATTACGATATGAAAAAAGCATCGTGTTACTATTCATTGATTTAAAAAATGTTTTCTATTAAATTCACGTCAGAAATTTTGTCAGAAAACTGGAATAGTCATCTGCTGATTTTCTGGAGCATTAAAAAATTGCAATTCAGTTTACAAATGTAAACTTTTTTCACTTGATTGCTTTTAATTGATATTAATTGGCATTAAATAGATATTAGATATAAGCTAGTTATGTATTGTTTAAGTTTAAATCGTGTCAACGAACTAGTAAATGGGCAAATTTAGATTAATTTTTTTTAATAAAGTATTCTTTAAAATATCATCAAAGATAATTGATTTCTGATGGTCATCATTTGATTGATTTGAAATAAAAAAATCCTCTCAGAGTATTTCTTTCTCTCTCTCTCTCTCTCTATATATATATATATATACTACTGTGTCCAAAAATTAAGGCCAATTTTCAATTTAAAATTCCCGGGGATTATGGAATTTCAATTTTTTTTCTTAGGTTGCTGATACTGTCCTTGACATCTGTGTGAAATTTGACGTCAAAATATCAATTAGTGTTTGAGTTACGCTTGGCTTTGTGAGACGCTAAAACTGATTCCGGCAATTTTTGAAATGTCTGAATGAATTGAGCAAAGAACTTCCATTACATTTTGTTTGCGGAAACGTATAGAACGTTGCAGAAGGCATTCTTCGAGCATTCCTGTATCGGAAAGAAATGTTTAGAAGTGGTATAAGCACTTCAAAGAAGGCAGAGAACGCGTTGAAGACGAAGAGCCCTCTGGAAGCCACCTCAACCTCAAACGACGGAGCTCACGTCCAAAAAATTAAAGATTTGGAGCTTGCAAACCGTCGATTTACAATTAGAGACCTTGCTGATGATGTTGGAGTTTGAAAAGGATCGGTCCATTCCATTTTGGGCCTCAAACGCGTCAAATCTCGATGGGTACCGAAAACCCTGAATGCGCCAGCTCCCACTGCATTGATTCTTCGTGACTCTTTCGTCAAAAAATGAAACCCATATCTTTCTACAACCACCGTATTCACCAGATTTAGACTTCTGGCTATCCACTAAACTCAAAAGGCCACTCCGGGAACACGCCTTTGAGTCGATAGAAGAGATTCAACGTGAATCGGCGCGCGCTTTGAAGGCCATCCCTGCCGATGACTGTTTAGCATGCATTGAAGATTGGAAAAAACCGTTGGCATAAGTGCATTGTGTCCTGAGGGGATTCTTTGAACGCGATGAAATAAATTTGGAAGAATAAATAAAGAGTTTTTGAAAAATAATAATAATTGGTCTTACTTTATGGGCACAGTAGTATAGCATCGTGCAGAGGAGGGTCGAAAGAGTTTAGTGAGAGGTGGAGGTGGCAAGCGTCGTGTAAAGGGTAGCAAATAGGGAGGGGGCGATTGACTTAAAATTCACCGCCAAGTACATGGTCCCGCTGTTATATCTCAAGATCCAGACGTGTTATGACAATGATAAAAATTTATATTGCCTAAATTTACGAAAATAATAATAATAATAATAATAATTTTAAATCAAATGAGTTATTTGTTTTATGAAAATCAGTTGTTTTATTTTCAAAATTTTTTCGAGTTGTTTATTTGTTGAGACGTTGCTGAAACGAAAAATCTGATATTGACGAAATATGCGTCCAGCTAACGGAAAAGTATAAAAACTTGCATTAGAAATATAAATAGAATATTGTAAATATTGAACGTTACATGATTTTTTTTTTTTTTCTTCTTCATTTCGGCTTATATACGGGTTTTGAACTTTGGTAATTTTTTGAAGGAAAAAAAAAACCATCACAGCTTATGCATTGGGTCGGTTTATATTTGGAAATGTACGGTAATCTCGATGACAACTGTGGAAATGTGTTTTTTACGGATTTCCTCACAAATGACACGCAAACCGTTACCCATAAAAGCTTTCCCAGCAAACAATGCCGTAGCTTCAATGACCATCAATCAATAATTTTAGGCTAAGTGCTGCTAGAATAGTTCAATATAATTTTTCCTTTCTCTTGCTAAATATCTCGTTGAGAAACTAATATTAATTGATAATTGCCAACAACTGATTTGTGTGAAATAAAATATCATATCATTCACCATGTTTATATTAATTCATCACTGGCACAACAACCTCATGGTCGAGCAAGGTCTTCCCACAGGCAGATGTCGTGACAGGAAATGTTTTCTTTTTACGTGGTAGGGTTGTCCGCCCTACGCCCAACACTCTACAGTCATATCAGAACGGATTTAAAGTGGATTCCGAACCACTACAAAAATCCATGGCACCGCCGGGACTCGAACCCGAAACCTGGGGCACCGAGCACCAGAGTGCTAGTCACTCAGCCATCAGGACCCAAAAAATTGCATATTGTACCCACCAGGTCTCGAAGCTGGGACCTTCCGTGTGTTAGACGGATGGGATAACCACTACACCATGGGTACGGTTGTTTATATTAATTACTAAAATAATAATAATGTAATATTTGTATATATTCATCGTAAAAATTAAACAGTGATTTCGTTGCATATTGATTAATTTTACCAAATATAAATATACATATATATATATATTAAAAAATTATTATTGAAAGATTACTGGGGCCTGAATGGCCGAGTGTCTAGCGCTCGGTCCCACAGGTTTCAGGTACGAGTCCCGCGGTGCCGTGGATGTTTGTAGTGATTCGGAATCCACTTTAAGTCCTAGGTCCCGGTCTCCTATGACTGTAAAGAGCGTTATGGAGCAGAAGTCAGACTTCTACCTACGGGTGCTCCATCAGAACAGAAGCGGCCCCCCTCTTCCCTCCTTCCATGAGGGATACGACAACAACAACAACAAAAGATTACTTATTAATAATAATTATTATTATTTAGTGATCATTATTATTATTTAGTTAACATTATTATTATTATTAATTAAAATAATTATCATCATATTTATCTCTCGAAACCTAACTTGGATTACTTGCAGTCGTTGTCTTCTAAAACAAGTAGACACAATGGCGATTGTAAGAGTATATATAAACGTCTCGCATAAATATTCATCCGCCCAGTTGAGAGCTTTCTGTGTTTTTTCTGATAAGACATGCAAATGTGAGCCCATTTTCCTAAAGATCTTCCCTGAAAGCAATATCCCCTTCTATCCGTAAGTTGACTGTTCAATGCATACTTAATAGAACAAGAAGTGCTCGTTGCATTTACATATATATATATATCTATATATATATATATATACATACGAATTATGTAAGAGAGCAGTAAATGTAAATGTAATATAATTTATCCAATCTTTGTAAATGTAATACAATTTATAATATATTACATTTATCTGAATTTGAAAATGTAATATAATCTTGTTGAATCTGATAAGTAATGATGAATAATGTTGAATCTAATGACTAATCTTAATCTGATGAATACTGTTGAATCTTTGTAAATGTAATTTATTTGAATTTTTAATATATTCGTTTATAAAATCCACGAGGAACATGACAACATTATTTTACTTTAGAGTAGAACACCCTTATAGCTTAGAAGTCCTCGTTAAACCAAAACAAACAGCTGCCCCATTTACAAAACTAAAAACATTGCTTTGAATCGAACCGATCATTAGCTAACGAATCCCTTCTAAAAGCTGCAGGTCTCTGAACAATTCAAAACTCACTAAACACATCATTAATCCCCAAGAAAGAAGAAAAAAAAATAATAATAACAAGTAACGAGGCTGCAGGTAGCGTCCACTTTTAATCGATATCGATGATCATCGATACGTGTCCTCCCAATTTCACGCAACAGGAAAGAAGGGGATTCCAAGTGGAAAAGAAGGTCAGAGAGAAGACATTTTTCTGAAGAGCGAACGTTGTCGCTTTCCTTTTGTCGAGCAACCCTTTTATCTCGCACGACCCACATGCCCGCTGACCTTGTTTCGCGCCCCGCTTTTTTTTCACCGATGCTCCTGACCACCCTTCAAACGATTCACTTCCACCCCCTCGCCTCTTTCGAAGGTGCTCAAGCGCAGCGGAGATTGACTCCTTCTGAGAATCCCAATCTTCTATTTTCGGAATGGTTAGAAAAATGAAACATAGATGGCGCCACAATCGTTTAGAGATCGTGTACGGTATACAATTCGTGTGTTTTCGTGCCTTTATTGAACTTCTTAATAAAAATATCGATGAAAATGGTTTAGAGCAGGGGTTTCCAAACTTTCCAGCCTTAGGGCATACTGTTTACTCCAGGAAGTACTAAGGGCCAAAACCGTTTTAGATTTTCTGCCATTGTCTATAATTTCCAGTTAGTTATTATGCTTAAGTTAAATTTTCTGCGTATTATGATTGTTTTACCTAGCAAGTCAATAAAACCGAGTTATTATCATTCTGTATTTTTTTATCCAACTTATTACAGCAACAATAAGATATTCGCTGTCGCGGGCCGTAGTTTGGAGACCGCTGGTTTAGAGCATTAAGTTTATTGATATTTGCAGAATTCAAAATACAAATTAATTTCTGTTGAGGTGAGACCTTATCAGTCTAAGGCAGGGATGGGCAAACTTTTTCGGTCGCGGGCCAAAAATCGGAAGAAAAAAAAAGTTTGCCGGACCAAGATAAATTTTTCTAAAATTTTAAAAACAATATACAAGTATTGCAATTTAAATATGTTAATGAGATGAGTGAAATGGCGATTTCATTTTTAAAAGTTCCTTCTAGTGAGGTTCGAAGTGAGATGTACTGTTTCTAAGGAACGAGGCTAAATGCTCATCTGTCAATCTACTTCTGAAATAATTCTTTCTAAGGTTCATAGTTTAAAACATTTGTTCACATATATAAGATGAAGCAAATATAGCACTGATTTTCTGGGCGTGAGATATTAAATTTGGGAAACTTACTTTCGAGAATGATTTGTAAAACACTAACTTTGACATATTTAGAAACAACGGCTTGAGATAATTGTTAGATTGCAACACAATTGATTCAGCCTGCAAATCTGAGCTCACTGCTTCACAATTTAGGTTGAAAGGCATTGTATAAATATCCAATTCTGTTTGATTCGCACTGAAATCTTGAAATCTGCGTTCGAACACAAAATGCAGTTTTTTCAAGTTATCTTCATAATTCTTAAGCTTCTCTGCTCGTCTGCCACATGTGAGGTCTACCTATATTGGATTCCCATATATCTTCTCCCCGAGAAAGATATAACACTTGTTGGCGCCAATCTACAGCTATAACTAACAAAGAAGTTCCGCTTTTAACACTTTACCGATTGAAAGCTGTGTGTTCTTGCTATTTCCGTCGATTTATGTTTTGTAGAACAAAAATAGAGAAAGTAAAAAGATCATCAGTCGATTGAATAAAAAAGGAAGAAAAAAAAAATATATTTAATCAAAGTAGAAAAGGAGATGGATGTATAATATATAAATATATATTTCTTTTAATTTGCCTCGGACAGGATAGAACCTTCCGGCGGGCCGTAGTTTGCCCATCCCTGGCTTACAGTATACCCTCGTCTGTTTTCATGTCTTTATTGAAGTTCTTAAAAAAATTTATCAATGAAAATTGGTTAAAGCATTAAGTTTATTGATGGAGTATGTTTACAGAATTCAAAATATAAATTAATTTCTATTGAGCTGAGATCTTATGTTTAAGGATTCTTGATAATATAGGCAATGCATTAAATTTACTCTTAGATGTTTTTCACAACACAGTTTTGATTTAGTGATATGAGAAATATTAAAAAAAAATTTTCTTTCAATTAATATTGCATACATGTTTGCAATGTCAGGCAAACGTTATCACAATGCTCCTTTGTTTAATTCATTATATACATTTTAAAATAACATCATAATACATCATGCATCAGTAATACTACATCATAATCTAACTTTTGATATTTCTTCAGTTGTAACAACTTTTGTAATTAATGATTAATTTAACAGGATTTGGGACATTTTTTTATAAAATCCAATACGCATCATCATCATTAATGGCGCAACATCCCCATGGTGGGCCAAGCCCGTATGCCTACTGGCAGATTTCGAGACAGGAGATGGTTTGTTTTTACGAGGTAGGGTTTTCAGCCCTACTCTACAGTCATATTAGACAGGGACTTAGGGTTTAAAGTGGATTCTGAACCACTACAAGCATCTATGGCACCGAGCGCCAGAAAAATCCAATACTACTTTCAACAATTAACATATTATCCCATAAAAAAAAGTTTATATTGAAACATTTAAAACATTTAAAAGTCTTAAAATAACAAAATCATAAATTATTTATTCTTACGCAATTGTTGAATGAATAAAAACGTCTTGCGCTAACGTCTTTTCAACTATAAGAAATGCATTTTTTTTATTATTAATTGCTTATTACTTTCTCTTTTTTGTTGATTTTAATTCATTTTAATTTAAATTTACAAAATTAAATGATTTATTATACTTTCTTTTACAAAGAAAAACTATTTAATTTCGACTAAAAGAAATATTTTCAACCTTTGAAATACATGGAATATGTTCCAACCTATAACAAATAATAATAATAAATAAACATAATAGTAAATATTTCCTAATTTATTATGAAGTAGCACTTATGATCAACGTTGCCCGCCTTTGGTGAATAACATAACATATCTTAGTTGAAGTTCCGTTGAAAAAAGACAAAAAAATTCCTAAATTTTTTTTTTTTTTTTTTTTTTTTTCGTTCTAATACAGCTGACAAACACTTAGACAGTCGTCTTGGATGCCTTAAGACAAGCGCTGCACAGACGTTACTCACTGAGCACTACCCAGGAGGTGCATGTAGCTCGAAGATAAACTACGGACGTAAAAATCTAGTTTAAACCGTAGGTCCCGGTCTCATATGAGTGCAAGAACGTCACTGAACCCAGTCAGACTTTTCACCCACAACATTCCTAAACTGTATAAGGGCAACTTAGCTCTAGGCACTGTGATGTGGTAGTACTAATATACACTCATGTCCATAAATTAAGGATATTGAAGTTCAGGCAAAGAAAGAGACAGAAGCAAAACAAATTTGACTTATTTGTAAAATCTATTTATTCAACAAAAGGTAAAGAGCAAAAAAGATGCTATATGTTTGACATAATTAATAAAAATTGCGATTTTTACTCCCTGGAGCAAATTTCAAAAAAGAACCTATTTACAAAAAACAGTATAACATGGTTAGTATGATGGTTAATAGAGAGTATGTCTCCCGGACGATGCAATACAGGCCTTACAACGCCTAGGCATGCTGAGTATCAAATTATCAATCTGATCTTGGGGAATATTACACCAATCATCAAGCAATGCCTTCCGAAGTTCCGGTTGACAGGTGGGAGGGGGTTGATGGGCTGCAATTCGTCGGCCAAGCATATCCCACACATGCTCTATTGGATTCAAGTCCAGTGAGTATGCTGGCCAATCCATACGGGTGATATCCTCCAATTGAAGGCATTCGTCTACAATGTTTGTACGGTGAGGACGGGCGTTGTCATCCATAAACAGAAATTCAGCACCCATGACGCCCCCAAACAAACGTACATGTTGTTCCAGAATGACATCCCGATAGATGTGGCCTGTCATCGTTACACTCTGAACATGCAGGTCAGTTCTGGAACCAAGAATAATTCCTCCCCAAACGAGCCATCCTGCACCACCGTAACGGTGTCGTTCAATGGTGTTCTCTTGGTGGTAACGGGTACCTGGCGCTCTCCATATGAAAGTCCGGCGAGAATCATACTGCAAACTAAACCTGGATTCGTCGGAAAACATCACACATGACCACTGTTGCGGTGTCCACAATGCATGCTCTCTACTCCAGGTTAATCGCAGGCGACAGTGAGTTGTGGTAAGTGGAACACATCTGACAGGCTTACGAGCATATAGACCAATGCGCCCTAAGCGTCTGTACACGGTCTGCCTTGAAACTGTCGTACCGGTAGCTGAAGAGAGCTGACGAGACAGGTCTGATGCTGTGCTCCGTCTGTTTCTTTTGGCAGCAACTGCTAAATACCGGCCCTCATTCGGCGTTGTAACTCGGGGGCGACCTTGTGCTGTAACATCTACTCACATTACCATCCTCTTGGAATCGTTGCCGAAGCCTGGAGATGACACTCTGGGCGATTCCAAGTTCCTCGGATACTTCCAGCTGGGTCCATTCTCATAACTTCCAGCTGGTACGTCCACATTCCGATAATTCTACCACGTAAAAATTCATCCAAATGCTTCCTTTGTGCCATAACTATGCGGTTATTGCACTGAAAGGCTTTTAAAGCGCTTGTGAACAATTTTACTTCTTTGCCACCATTCCTTATATATCCCTCTCTTACACTCTCGTCATTGTGACGTACTATCCGCGCCATCTGGTGGTTTCCTGTAATTTGCATATTCTTCTTCAAGATGTGTGTGATAATTCTACAGGTGAAATTTTTATTTTAGAGTTCAATTTCTGTGTGATTTTGAATTATCCTTAATTTATGGACATGAGTGTATATAATATACCAATATTATATATATTGATATAAGGCCTGCTGGGTACGCCGCTAAATATCATGGTATGTCCTTGCTGTGCTTCTGCCCTAGACCAGCTCAAACGACTTTAGCTAGACTAAGGACTGGCCACACTAAGAGTTTGACCTTCAAGAGACGAGAAGACATTTTACCCTTTGTCATCGTTCGGCCATCGCGTCTTCCTCTCATCTCATCGATTGTATTGGTGCCTCTGTGTGGCAACTGTTGAATGAGGGGAGGACCGCTTACGATCCATTGATGCAGCATGATCTACTGGACTTAGTTTAGGATTCTAAATCAAGGGGATAAGCAACAACAACAACAATATATGGCCAACCAATTAATATATATACTCGATTAATAACAAACCTCAATGGCTGAATATTTTACAAAATTTGACTATAAAATATATATATAGTGTTTGTTCTAATGCAGCTAGCAAACATTTAGACAGCTGTGTTTCGAATGCCTTAAGGCCAGCGCTGCACTGACCGGTACTACCCAGGGGCGCTCGCTCTAACTTGAAGATAAGCTATGGACGCGGAGTAACAATACCTCCGCAACGCTCTACGATCCTGTTAGACCGGGATTTACGGTTTAAAGTGGATTACAAACATCTATGGCACCGCCGGCATCCGAGCCGCCAAATAAAATTGCCTAGTACTGAATTAGCTGCTAGCAGTTATGAGTACTAGTAATTTGTACTTTACTTACAACTGTTAGCATCCAATTCGACAGTAGCTGTTATGATCCAGCTTTGTACTGGTACTAGAAAATAATACATTTGTACTTTTGAAAATATTATTAGAAAAAAAATATCAATAAAAAGGAATCTAGAGAAAGTTTTCAGAAAAAAAAAACTATGACAACAAGATAAAAAAAAATCCCTTATTAATCAACATATTTTTTTAGGGACATTTTGAAATTAATATAGATGGCAATATTAATAGTACAACAAATTTAAATAGATAGTTTAAAAAGTTGTATAATGAAACAGTACATATATTTATTTAATTTATGTCATTATGGTAAAATTAAAAAAATGTGAATATATATGCAAATTTATAT
Organism: Caerostris darwini; assembly: GCA_021605075.1. NCBI lineage: Eukaryota > Metazoa > Arthropoda > Arachnida > Araneae > Araneidae > Caerostris > Caerostris darwini. Next base: position 654,132 of record BPLQ01013371.1, on the reverse strand, counting down.
ATAAATTTAGAATGTAGAAAAGAAAGTTTTTTTTTAAAGACTAAGCTTTTCGTTCGTAAGAATTGTACCTTTAAGAATGAAAAATGAACTTAAGTAAAGAGATTCAAGAATTCTTATTTCTCATTCCAATTTATCATTGAGCTAAAATTAAAAAGTTTAAAGTATAAATTTAATATATTTATTTAAGAACTATCTTTGTCTTTTCAACTTTTAAAAATAATAATCAGATTCTATTTGATAAAATTGTTACTCATCCATTGTTTTGTCTACATTTAATAAGTGGATTCAACTTAAATCTCAATTAAGTCCTACAATCGATTGTAAAAATTAATTATTAATATAAATAAAAAATTCCTTTTCATAATTTTGTCTAAAAAGAATTTTAATTGTAATAATTGTTGTTTTTATTGTAATTTTAATCATTATTAATTATTTGGTTTGTAGTTTTACTATTTAATAAAACTTGTTTTGAATGAACATATTGTTGAAAAATATTCTTTTGTTTATTTATTTATTTAGTGCATTATAATTATATGTTTTTATTTTTTTAACATGGAATAAATCTTCAGTAAATCGTTATGGAAATATTTTAATTAATATTGTTTAAAAAATATATAATATTTTTATAGTTTTCATAATTTAAATAATTATTAAGCGTGGAAACTATAAATAAATCAATCATTTCATTAATTATAGTATAATATTTTCAGTAATTATTATTATTTCATTAATTATAGTTCATAATTTCAAATTCGAATTTCACTACAAAAGCTCAATATTAGAGCAGCCATGTTGAATATTTTAAAATGAAAACGATTTCTCTCCCAAATTTCTGTAGCATATCTGGAAACGTCTTTGTTTTTTTAATGTGATATATCTTTAATTATTTACCTAAGATTTCTCTTATAATTTTAAAGAACGATGCCTTTAAATATAATAGTATAGTTTTCATAATTTTAATAATTAACTGTGAAAACTATAAAATTATAAATCATTTATTAATTATAGCATAATGATTTTCAGTTTTCATTTAAAATTCGAATTCCACTACAAGGCTTATTGCTAGAACACCCAAGTTGAATATTCTAAAATGAAAACGATTTCACTCCCAAATTTCTGTTGCATATCTGGAAACATCTTTGCTGCTATTTTAATGTGATATTTAATTTTGTTATTTATCAAAGATTTCTTTTATAATTTTGAAGAAATCTTTTGTTTATCTATTTTTTATTTATTTATTTAGTGCATTATAATTACATGCTTTTTATTTTATTAACATTATTTTTTTTTTTAATTATTTTTTAAAATTATAAATCATTTATTAATTATAGCATAATGATTTTCAGTTTTAATTTCAAATTCGAATTTCACTACTAGACTCAATGTTAGAACAATAAAGTTGAATATTCTAAAATGAAAATGATTTTAATTAAAAAATTTCTGTAGCATATCTGGAAACGTCTTTGCTATTTTAATGAGACATTTTTTTTTATTTATTTACCTAAGATTTCTTTTATAATTTTGAAGAACGATTTCCATATAAAATACGTATGTGCCTTTAAATATAATAGTATAGTACATAATTTTAATAATTATTGTGAAAACTATAAAATCATCAATCATTTCATTAATTATAGTATAATAATTTTCCGTTTTCATTTCAAATTCAAATTCCACTAAAAGGCTCAATGCTAGAACAGCCAAGTTGAATATTTTAAAATGAAAACGATTTTGTGATATTTTTAATTTCGTGTATTTAAACGTAATACTTTTAATATTATTTACCTAACATTTCTATTATAATTTTAAAGAAATTTTTTGTTTATTTATTTATTTAGTGCGTTATAATTACATGCTTTTATTTTTTTAATATGGACTAAATTTTCAGTGAATCATTATGGACATTTTTTTTTATTAACATTGTTTAAAAAAAATACATATATAATAAATTTTAGTTTTCATTTCAAATTTCACTAGGAGGCTCAATATTAGAAAAGATCAAATTGAATATTTTAATATGAAAACGATTTCACTCCCAAATTTCTGTAGCAAATCTGAAAACGACTTTGCTATTTTAACGAGATATTTTTTTAATTATTTACCTAAGATTTCTCTTATAATTTTAAAGAACGATTTCCATGTAAAATATTTATGTTCTTTACCTGGTTTGGGATAAAACCATAGACTTAAAAAAAAAAGTGTTTTTAAAAATATTTTTCCCGGCAAAAATCCAGGAAAGGAAAAAGTAGTTCACGCGTACTGAATCACATCAAAATTTCACCTTTGCCTAAAAGCAACTGTAGCATTAATCAAAACATTCTCCCGTAGGTCAGATAAAATAGAGGAAATAATATGCATGAATTAATATTAAAAAAAAAAAAAAAAAAAAAATTCCACCTAAAAACCTTATCTTCTCACTCAATGGATGATAAGAATCTTTGGCGAATATTTAAATCCAATTTTCTTGACTTTTTTTTTTCGGTCAGAGAAGAACGAAATGTACATCATTGCGTGAGAGTAATCGTTTGGTGGAACACCCCATCCCAAATGCGCGTGCCATCTCGAGACATTCCACCCCTCCCCCCTCTTCTTACCTTCTCTCCGCAGAAATCGTTTGGCTCGCTTGGAGATGAGTCTAGTTCCTGCAGCTGACATTGAAAATCATACCCCGGAATGAGGTCGTTCGCAAGTGGGTTTCCGTACCATTTCATCTGCTCGACCCACATTCGGCAACTACACCCCTTCTTAACGTTCTTTTTTCGAACGAATTTCTCGATTTTCCTTTTTATTTGTCCAATTTTTTTTTTTTTTCCTTTCTTTTTTTTTTTCCTATCCATCCCTTTTCAGTTCCGCAGATCGTCAAGCGTTGCCCCACATACGCATTCTTATTTAGATATATATCGTTTGCAGAAAAAGAATATGAAGTGAAATGAAAAAAAATTTTTAAAAGATATCTTGGAAGGATCAAGTATTGAATAAGATCATTGCAGAATGGTGTAATATGCAAAAAAGAAATTTTAAAAATGGATTTTTCCAAGATTCATTTTTTTAAAGGGATCTTGATTTTTTGAATGGATCTCGAATTTTGATTTCTAAAGATTCATCTGAATTTTTGTATATTTCATATACTGGGGAAAAAGCTTTATGCATTGTTGTATCTTGATTAATTAATTTAAATATGCATTTTTTTCAATTAAAATCCTCTTTTTTTTTTTTTTTTTTTTTTTTTTTTTTTTAAATATATATACATATAGCTGATAACATTCGCAAATGATACTAAAAGTGTTGTTCTTGTTTCTTATCCCACTTGGTCGACAACAACTTCTAGACTAAGTACAAGGACCCCTGTGGTCTCATGGAAGGAGCGAAAGGGAGGGAGGGACTTCCAAGACAGACTTCTACCTATGGGATGGAGCACCCATAGGTAGAAGTCCGTCTTGGCTCCGAGTCGCTGAAGAAAGTTTGGTTTGTTGCTCTACAGGCATTTTTTGCACACTTTGGGCTAATCAGATCGGGATCTGCAGTTCAGCGTGGATAACGAACCACTCACAAACATCCACGCCACAGGCAGGATTCGAATCTGAAGCCTGTGGTACCAAAAGCCAGAGCGCTAGGCAATTAGCCATCCGGCTGCTCGCTGAAGGAGAGCAGTGCTTTCCGGAAGGATCTTTAAGAGGAACTACCCCGCATTTGAATATCGTATGGGAGAAAACCCGGAAAATTTCCACCAGGTAGTCCGACTCAAAAGGCAAGATGCTGAGCATCCCAAACGCCATCGAGTCTCCTCGTTTTTTGAAACAATGTCTACAACAAAGCCACCAATGAATTGAACCTCCACCCTCATGCTCACCAGCGGCGCGCGTTGCCACTGAGCCACGAGTCGGGCAGATACTCAAAGTAACATTAATTATCTGAGATTCAATAGTAAGTGTACAAGAAAAGAAATGAAAAAACAATACCTTATCGCAGCCAGGCCACGCCACGTCAAGCTTTCCAAGGGTAGCAAGACCATATGGGCTTAATATACGAGAAATCAGGAAAACACTCACACAATTCAGTCGGATCAAAGCGAAACGTATCTTACAGCTCATCCCAATACTCTGTTTTAATTGAACTTAGTTAAGTTCAGAAGTGGTGAATCGGTTAAAAAAATACAACTGTTTCATAAAAATTATTCTTATTTTTTCAATATTTCAAAAATTAATGTTTAAATTAAATGTTAAGGCGATTATTCAAACGCATTCTTCCCTAATACGACTAGTAGAAAAGATAGTTACTGCTTTACCAGAAAATCAGGTTAGTGGTTTAGAGATCTCAGCACTGAGGCTTATAAAAAGTTGTATTGGATGCACAATGAAAGAAGGTCTTACAGAAGCTTCTGTTTTTTTAAGAACAAATAAAAATTAATCGAAGAGATTAATAGAAGCAAGTGTACAAATATAGAATTTTTAGTGAGTAAAATATGCAATTTTCTTTTGCTTATTTTAAGCTGTTCTTTAATTCTTTGGTAGTTAATACTTTACGGCTGTTATTTTTATAGGATATATTTATTTTATTTTATTTTTTCTTTATTTATTTTCTAAACACATTGAGAGTACAAGGATGTTTTTTAGGTAAGTTGAAATACTATGCTTCTTCTTCATTGGCGCAACAGCCTACCAACTGGCAGATTTCGAGATAGGTTAGGTTTGTCGTTCTGCAGTCATTTTGTGCCCACTTTAGGCTAATTACATCGGGATCGACGGCTTAAAGTGGATTCCGAACTATGACAAAAATCCATGGCACCACCGGGACTCGAACCCGAAACCTGCGGCACCGAGGGCCAAATAGCTTTACTTTATTTATTTTTTATTTACATCCGTGGACCTCATGCTTCACTAACGTATTCCTTGAATTATACACCGAAAAGCAGAATACAGTTTTTTGTCAAGGGAGACAATTTTCCATCATTTGCATGTTGTACGAGAGAAAATTCAGAAAACTTTCATCAAACAACCAAGCTGTCATGAGACACGTTTATACGCGGTGTTCCCCATCAACAACTGATGCCACCAACGGAATTGAACCTCCTATCTGCTAGCTGTATATACATTACCACTGAGCCACGGGGCGATCGCCAAAACATTTTGCCTCAACTTTTTTTACACAATTCACTTGTAACGATATTTACAAGAAATGATATATATATATATATAAAATGGGGCCTGATAGCGGAATGACTGGCACTCGGGGCCGCAGGTTTCGTGTTCGAGCCCCGGCGGTGTCATGGGTGCTTGTAGTGATCCACTTTAAATCCACCGTAGGTCCCGATTTAATATGACTGTTTGGAGTAGGGTTGATGCCCTAAAAAGAAAACATCTGTTTCGAAATGTGCCAGTAAACAGACGGCCTTGGCCCACCATAGGGTTGTTGCTCCAGTGAAGAAGATACATATAATGAAAAAAAATAGGAAATCAGAAGATTTTGTTGCTATATATATATGTTGCTGTTGTTGTCGTATCCTCCACGAAAGGAGGAAAGAGGGATGCAGCTTCTGTTCTGATGGAGCACCCGTAGGTAGAAGTCTGACTTTTGTTCCGTGACGCTCTTACAGTCATAGGAGACCGGGACCTACGGCTTAAAATGGATTCTGAACCACTACAAACATCCATGGCACCGCCGAGACTCGAACCAGAAACCTGTAGCACCGAGCGCTAGACACTCGGCCATTCAGGCCCGCTATATATATATATATGTGTGTGTGTGTGTGTGTGTGTGAGATATATAGGAGGGATTTTAGTAAAAATAATTTAAATTATAATAAATCGCTCACATTTTTATTTTTCGATTAGAAAATATGAAATAAAAAATAATGTACGCGTTTATGTTAAGTGTTCTTGTTGTTACTAATCCCCCTAGTGCACGAAAACCAACACCAGGTCCAAGAGATCCCGTCGCAGGCGACTGGTCCATGGCTAAGGGTGATATGCAGTTTCACTTTAGCGAGGAACCGCGAGGGCTGAAGACTGACTAAAACTCAAGACAATGCTCTAAGATCCTATTAGACAGGGACCTACGGTTTAAAGTGCATTCGGAACCACTACAAACATCCATGGCACCGCCGGGACTCGAACCAGTGGTACCGAGCGCCAGAGCGCTAGCCACTCGGCCATTCAGCCCCCCTCCCCTCCCCCATCTTTAATATTGCTTTAGGAATGCTTAACCATGTTTTCAATATAACATACTCTGTAACTACTTTGGCAATTTCAAAAATGAATTATTTTTTTTAAATTCTAATGCAGTGCAAAGTAATTGTACAAAAATATTAATTTTTTTAAATGAAAACGCTGTTATTGTAAAAAATTTTTAAACTAATTAATACTTGAGAAGATAGGGTTTAAATTAAATTTTATTTTCTGTTTTTTAATGTTGTGTATTACAAATGTAAGTATTATTTTAATTGTTAAAAGTTGTTTTGGAATGCTCTGATTTAAACTAAATTATTTTATTAATAGTTAAATTAATAATATAATACTATTAGTAAATAATACTATTATATAATACTAATATAATACTATTTTACTATTATTTTATTAATTGTTAAATTAATTTATTAATACTTAACTTATCTTAAATAATAGTTAATAAAACAACAGCGCGCTTTTTTTACAAGAGTTATTGTTTAAGTCTTGTATTATTTATCTCACTTTATGACCTTGTGATAGTAAAAGTTAATGGAGAGACCTTTCGTACAATGCTCATCATTTGCAGCGTGATAAGCACTTAGGATAATAAACGTACAATTATCTAAAATTATCACTTTGGGTTTGTTTTTTTCTGTTTTCGTTCTGTTTCCTTTTTCTAATTTCATCTAATTTCAGTAGATATTATAGATTTTTTTTTTCCAATTCAAGATCATGTTCAAACTTTTTTTAAGCATGATTTTTGTCCTGGTAATAGATTCGCGTCAAAATGTATCGCAAGTCTAATAAATAGAACTGAGACTTATAACATGCAAAGATCTGGGCTTCATAAGTTGAAACTTCTGAGATAGAAAAACTACAAAATTACTGAAGAACTCGTGATTGGGGTCTGAATGGCCGAGTGTCTAGCGCTCTGGCACTCAGTGCCATAAGTTTCGGGTTGGAGTCCCGGATGTGCCATGGTTGTTGGTAGTGGTTCGGAATCCACTTTAAAAAGTAGGTTCCTGTCTAGTATGATCGTAGAGCGTTGTCTTGAGGTTTAGTTAGTCTTCAGCCCTCGTGGTTCCTTGCTAAAAGTGAAGCTGCATATTACCCTTAGCCATGGCCCATTCGACTGTGAAGGGGTCTGATGGACCTGGTGTAGGCTTCCCTGCACCAGAGGGAGTAGTAACAACAACAGAACTCGTGTTTTTATGCATTTTTAAGAATTTACAACTGATCACAAGCCAATAGTTGAAACTGTAGGTCTCTGACTAATTAGCCCAATACTGTATGTGCCAAAAAATGGCCCATACAGAGAAAAACCAAACCATCTTTGAAATACACAGAAGCTTCCGGTATGGCAATACTAGTCGGGTTTCAAACCAAGCTGCTTTGCTATAAAATACGGCGCATTATCCATCTGGTAGCTCGGCATCATTTGCATCGGCAACTTGCGATCAATTACTTTCGCGTTTATTTTTGATGTACGTGTTAATTAAAATTTAATTTTTTTCCTCCTATTAAAGTTTATTATTCAAATATCCATAAAAAAAGCACAAACACTTAGCAAACAGCACATCTTACAAACAAGTTCTTGCAATACAATTTGTATTATATCTTTTATTTCATTCAAATAAACTTTTTTTATCAATGAGAAATCTTGCTATAAATCTTTTTCTTTCAAATCTTGTTGGTTTGTATTGATGGATTTTTTTTTTTTTTTTTTTTTTTTTCATACTGTCATTCATAAGTCTGAAGTAATAGATTAGAATTTCTATTCAAAACTGAAAGTTATTGGGTTGTAAAATATTGAAGACTTATTGAAAAAGTGAATCTTTATTTATAAATTTGACTAATATAGGCCATTTTTCCTAGTACGTATTAATATAAAATTACATTTTTAATAATTTATTCATATTAAATCACAATTTTTTATTATTAAATTGCATTTTTATTACATCACTAACGTTAATGTACGGTATTTCGCATTTTTTACATAGTCAAAGAGAAAATCTTTTAATGCTTATATTTCAGAAAATTTAATGAATTGAATAAATGAATTGAATTGCTTTTCAATTAAATTTAATGAAATGGATCCTTAATTTTTCTACATTTCGAATTCTATTTTTCTACATTTTGTAGTAGAAATTTTATTCATTTTTTTTTTTTCTTTTCATATTCATAACTAAATTATATCAATTATTACCTAATAATTAGCTTCCAATGAAAGTAGAAATTAAAAAAAAAATATTTATTATTTCACAATTAGATTTGTTTAAACTCCCGCACTAGTGTTCAGAATTTAACTGTAACCGTGCTTCCTCCTACGCACTGCCAAGAGCGATCGCTGCGGAGTGCCCGGAAATATGATCAGTTGGCCTACAGACCCTCACTCCGAGAGGGAGTATGTTTCGCGCATCCTGCGCTTAGCTGAGTATTGGGTTTCAGACTTAGAAGTTGAGTCTTTCCACGAATATAGAATTATCTGTCTTTAAATGTGTTAAATATGTATAAATAAAACTGTGTGTTCTCAAACCTGTGTCTCAAATCTCAACCCTACCACAACCAGCTACAATCTGGACCTCCAAACCTGCATATTACAGAACCAAATATAATACATATGCGCTCAAAATATTGAATATATATATATATATATAAACACATATTTGTTTTTATTTGACATGATGTTTTTTATAAATTCTATTTAAATTTAAATTAAAAAAAATTGCATAAGCTTTTATAGTATATATATATATATATATATAGTCCCGGCGATGCCATGAATGTTTGTAATGTTTCGGAATCCACTTTAAACCGTAGGCCCAGGTCTAATATGACTGTTGGACGTAGAATTAACAACCCTACTCTTAAAATACAAATATCTCCTGTCTCGAAATCTGCCGGTAGACAGACGGCCTTAACCCACCATAGGGCTGTTGTGCCAATGAAAAAGTTTTCTAGAATCTAAAATAAAATGTATTTGTTTTTAACTTCAATAAATTTAAATATAGATTGATTTATTGCTTACTAAACACTATTACTTTTATTATTTTATTATTATCATATAATTATTATTATTATTATTTATTATTAAATTATTTTATTATATTATATTATTATTTTATATCTATTTTTAAAATAATTATATCTAAAAAAAAATTTAATTGATTTTAACTCTTCGATTAATTTTTTTTCTGTCCTTTTAAGATTTTCTTGCGTAAACACTGTCTAATTTTTTTTAAACAATTATATTTAAATAAAAATTAAATTGATTTTAACTCTTTGATTTAATTTTTTTTTCTGCCCTTTTTTAAGATCGTCTTGCGTAAACATTCTTTTTTTCTTTTCCTATTTTATTTTCAGGAATAATTCCAGGCTCAATCGTGCCATGATTTGCTGCTGTGATGTAACGCTCCCAACGCGCCTATAATGGCGGAAAAAAAATTCCTGAAACTTATCTGTAGTAAATCTGTTTCGTATTAAAAGAATGGGCTACTAATTTATGCCATCGCGGAAGGATGTTGAAAAACACTGCGAGACGAACCAGCGAATAATAATAAAAAAAAAATGCAAGAGCTGTTGTCATGGTGGCTCAGGAATGTACCGTAGCGCCATCACGCGGATATTTATTCACTATAATTGTCAAGCAGCCCTCTGTTGGGGTTTTTATGTAGTAAAGAGTTGATAATGCCAATCCTCCTACTGCAGCTTTTTACGCCATTTCCTCTCTTATTTATTGTCCGCATTCTATTTTTTTCTTGTCATTTGTTGCTCTTTTGCGCCATTAGTAATCGCACAAGACGGAGGAGCAGCTTTCCGCCAAAAAATCTCCGGAATTGTTCTTCTTGGCGGTGATTTAGTGGCGACGTTGCTCTAATTGGCGGGAGGGCTGCGATATTTATTGGGCTATTGTGATATAGCTATGAGCCGCTTGGTGGCAGGACATTTGGTGTCTGGATTCGAAGATTTTTTTTCTTTTTTATTCCTTCTTTTTTTCTTCTTCTTTCGTTTTATTATTATTTCTTTTTTTTTCTTTCCCTGCGTTGCCTATTAGGAGTCGTAAAAAATAGGTATTTTTTTGACGTAAACATGAAGGAAGGTTTGTCAAGGTCACCAGGTGTTTGTTGCGCGGCATTTAAGGGAAAAGAAAGAAGAAAGTTTTTTTAGTATTCCCATAGAACACTGTAGACTGCCTTGTTAGCTAGAGAAAAAGAGTGTGGAGGGAGGGGGATAGATAAATAAAGACCAGAGGTCAAGCGTTGGGGAAGAAAAAACACTTTATTTTAGATTTATAGGTATCCCCCCCTTTCAGCCAAGAATTTTGGAGGAAGTCTGTGGTGGTTTTGGATGAGCCTAAACCAGACTAATTAAGGAAGTATTTAAATTTCAAAAGTGGCATTTCGAAGAGTTTTTTTTTTTTTTTTTTTTTTTTTTTTTTTTTTAAGAAAGCATTAAAAAAAATCTTCGAAAATTATTTAACATACTTATTTAATTTATTTATATTCGTATAAATAAATTAAATAACAGAATAAAAGTAAATAAAGAATTTAATGCATGATTATATTATGTAAATATGTATACATTATATTATGTAAATTTATTTTTTAAAATATTATTATATTTATTTTTTTTATAAAATCGTTTGTTCACGAATATGTGTTAATGTATTATTTAATAACAAACAAATCTATTTTATTTTACTAGATCTAATCAAGGAATCATTAAAAGTTCAAAGGAAGCATTTCCAATTTTTTTTTTTTTTTTTTTTTAAAGAAACATTAAAAAAAACCTTTAATACTATTAATACTATTTAACATACTTATTTATTATTCATGTACATAAAACATTAATATAACAGTATAAAAAGTAAATAAAGAATTTAGTGTAAGATGTTTATTATATTTATTAAATCTTTTTATTTATTTATTTTATTTTATTTTTTTATAAAATCGTTTGTTCACAAATATGTGGTGATTCAAATAGGTTTGCCTACTTTAATGCATTCATTTTATAATAACAACCAAATCCATTTTATTTTACTAGATCTAATCAAGGAATCATAAGTTCGAAGCATTTCAAAGCTTTTTTTTTAACGGAAGCACTGAAAAAAAAAAAAAAAACTTTAAAAATTATTTAACATACTTATTTAATTCATTTATGTGCCTAAAAAAATCAGATTAAAAAGTAAATAAAGAATTTAATGTATGATATTTATTGTATTATGTAAATATTTTTTTAAATTTTATTATTTTTATTTATTATTTTTTTTATAAAATCGTTTGTTCACGAATCTGTGTTGATTTAAATAAGTTTACCTATTTTAACTTATTATTTAACAACAAACAAATTTTCTTTATTTTACTAGATTTAATCAAGGAATCATTAACAGTTCGAAAAGAGGCATTTCGAAGGGTTTTTTTTTTTTTTAAAAGAAGCATATAAAAAAAAACCTTAGAAAATTATTTAACATATTTATTTAATTTATTTATATGCATAAAAAATTAATATAAGAATAAAAAGTAAATAAGAAATTTAATGTATGATATGTATTATATTATGCAAATATTTTTTTTAATTTTATTCTATTTATTAAATACTTTTTTATAAAATCGTTTGTTCAAAAAACAAAGGGTATGAAAGTAGTGGATCTCGATACGTAACCACTTTTTTTTTTTTAAAGGAAGTATTTAAAAAAAAAAAAAAAAAAAAAAAACATTCGAAAATTAATTTAGCATACTTATTTAATTCATTCACATGCATAAAAAAATTAATATAAAAAAATATTAAATAAAAAGTAAATAAAGAATTTAATGTATAATATTTATATAATGTAAATATTTTTTTAAAAATTTAAAATTTGTTTATAAAATCTTTTGTCGATTATGTGTTGATCCAAATTGATTTGCCTATTTTAAAGTATTACTTTATAGCAATCCAAACTACTTTATTTTACTATGTCTACTTTTTTTCAGTACAATTTTTAATGGAATTGTGTTTTTTGGTAAGAATTATTGTAGAGAGAAAAACAATATTACGTATATAAGGACCCTATATCCAGGCTAGCACGTTAATAACAAACAATCCAATCTTGAAACAGAAAACATTGAATTTAAAGTAAAAAAGGGAAAAATTACAAATATCTCTCTCTCTCTCTCTATATATATATATATACTAGCAGAATTTTATTGAATTATTGACATTTTCCGCCTAAACATTTTTACATTTAAGAAAAGTTTTGTAACAAACATTTTCCCCTTTAAACACAATTTGGTTAACGTTAGTCAACGATAATGGCATTTCATGGATAATTAAAAGCCTAAAATTAATCTTTTGTTTTATTTTAGAAAAATAAAAGTGAATTGCGCTCACCCATATCAGTTTATTATGTGCTAACATGATCTTTACATTGGATTAATGAAGAACCATACTTATTCTTCAATGGCGCGACCGCCCCATGGTGAGCCATGGGGCTGTCAACGTCAGGTCAGCCATTCTTCTGCCACATTAAGAAACATATATTGCTTTCTTTTTACGGGTTAGGGTTTAATTAAGATAATCGTCCTAGCCCGAAGGCATACGTTTCTAATGATCCGTGCCGCGACAATCTCAAAACGAGAGAGACCCGGCCCGGACTCCGTACACCCAGGGCCGGATTTTCCTATAGGCTAACTAGGCTTCATCCTAGGGCCTCAACATCAAGAGGGGACTACATTCAAATTGTTAGCAAAATTAGAATTACACTGTTCTAAAAACGGTAAACACTAAAACACTGAATCTCTCGTGTAATTGACAAACTTAAAAATGGGAGGCGAAAGGGCCTCATAAATGGAATAGCCTAGGGCCTCTTTTCATCTAAATCTGGCCCTGATTGCCCTGGAATCCCAAGTGGGCTTTGATCCAGTACAGATGAATAATGCCCTGGTATTGCGCCAGTTTATTACGGGTTAGGGTTGTCAGCCCCACGCCCCCAATGCTCTGCAGTCATATTAGACGGGGAACAACGGCTTAAATGAATTCCGAACCACTACAAGCATCCATGGCAACGCCGGACCTCGACCCCGAAACCTGTGGTATCGAGCGCCAGACACTCAGCCATCAGGCCCCTTTCTAATCATTCTGTCACACTAAATTCCTTTAGACTGAGTTGAAGTGCATGTTTTTTCCAATTATCCAATCTAGTAGGACGCACAGATGCAATGTGTCTTTCATTCCACTGCTCACTGTAATATAACCATGGAACTCACACACACTCACATAAAAACAAGTAATATAAAAAAAAAACTTTTTTAAAGTCAATTCCTACTTTTTTTCACTCTATTGCAGAAAGTCCTTTATAAATAGTTTTCATTCATTTTTTTAAGTTTATCTGGCGCCATCTATTGGTAGATATATGCAACTTAAATCTAAAAAACACTAAAATTAATTCATTAAATTTAATTACTGAATTAATATTTGAAAAAACTGTATTCACATCCAGTGTCATCCACTACAAGTTAAAAAAAACATGTATTTGAACTTGAGTGGAAGAATAAAAAGTATTTTATGAAGAATTGAAAATTTGAACAAGATATATATAGGGGAGAGTGTGAGCTTATAGAAGGAATTGAAGAACAACAACAAAAGAAATAAATTATCTTGTCATGTTTGAATTGAATAAACGAAAATTATCAAATGTAACCACTACAAGCATCCATGCATACAAGAACTTATATTATGTATTTCCTTTCCTTCTATATAATAAATAACATGATATAACACAAAAGCAAATAAATAATTTGACGCTTGTTATAACAATAATTTAGTAAATGTTTTATTGATTGGTTCGATTCTTGTTGAAACCAAGCGTATGAATCAAAAGGCTTTTTTTATATATCAATATTTTTTAAAATGAGTGCCCAAAAAATGTTTGCTGACTAAATAATGTTGATTTAAAAAGTTGTTCTAATGCAGCTGGTAATACAGAGTCTTTATGCCATAAGCAAGGACTGCTACGCTGTTTTTCATTTAGCACTAACCCAAGGGGCAGGTGTAGCTTGAATATAGGCTGCGGACACGAGTAACACTATCCCCACAACGCTCTACGGTAGTATTAGACCGGGACCTACGGTTCAAAGTGGATTCCGAACCACTACAAACATCCATGGCATCTCCGGGACTCGAACCGAAACCTGTGGTAGCGAACGCCAGTTTGGTTTGGTTTGTCGCTGTATGGTCACCTTGTGCACACGAGGGCTAAATAGGCCGGGACCTATAGTTTAAAGTGGATTCCGAAACACTACAAATATGCGTGCCACCGCCTGGCCTCGAACCTGTTGATTTAAAAGGGGTTGCGCATTTTAATATGTCATTTAGCAATACGCACATCCACTTCCTCGCGATGTGGGGTTAACAATTCGACTATTGACTATTTTTTGAAAATAATTTTTATTTTTCAAAAATTCTGTAAATGAGCGTTAAAATTAAATGTTAAGGAGGCAATTCAATTCTATCCTTCAATAATAGCCAATAGCAAAGATGGTTACTGTTTTGATAACAAACTGAATTAGTATTGAGAGACTTTCCTCAACACAGTCTTCTGTCAAAAATGAAAGATCTCAAAGAAGCTGTTCTATTTTTTTTCAATTCGTTCTATTAGCTCCCACTCTCCCTATATATATCTTATTCAAATTTTCAATCGTTCATAAAATACATTTTATTCATCCACTCAAGTTCAAGTGCATTTTTTTCAACTTGTAGTGGATGACACTGGATGTGAATACAGTTTTTTCAAATATTAATTCAGTAATTAAATTTAATTAAACAATTTTAGTATTTTTAGATTTAAGTTGCATGTATCCACCAATAGATGGCACCAGATGTAAGAGGAAAATTTCAATTTTATTTGTGAATGACTTTCTGCAATATAATGAAAAAAAAGTTGGAATTGACTTAATTTTTTTTTATATTACTTACTTTAGAACAAATAATATTAAATGTATTATTAATCGCGCAGTTACTTTTGCCTTTGTCGGAGCGCAAGCGATATAACGTTAAATATACCACGCTTTTATTTCATTTAGTTTATATTTCTTAACCTTTAAGAGAAAATAAAAATTTTTAATGAAATGCTTTATCCGTTTTTATGAAAATGAACTGTTTTATTTTCGAAATTGCTTATATTGATGGTTTGTTTATATTATTTATATTGCTGAATAAATATATTTTTTACTAAATGTGCAATTAATAAACTCAAGACGTTCGAGTCCCGGTCGTGCCATGGATGTTTGTAGTGGATCGGAATCCATTTTAAACGTCAAGCCCCGGTCTAAC
The DNA here is from genome assembly GCA_021605075.1 of Caerostris darwini. NCBI lineage: Eukaryota > Metazoa > Arthropoda > Arachnida > Araneae > Araneidae > Caerostris > Caerostris darwini. The sequence goes on along the minus strand of BPLQ01013371.1, from coordinate 638,659 downwards.
ATGACTGTAGAGCATTGGTAGTAAGGCAATAATGCAGACAGCCTTAGCAGAGAAGCTGTCATCAATGGCGTGACACCTCCATGGTGTCATGCCATTGATGATGATGAATATAATGTTTATAATGCTGTACATTTGGAGACGGGGAGTGAGAATTTCGGTCAGAAGAAGAATCTAAAACTCTGTCAGTACCACAGCTTAAAAATATTACATCATCTATGTAAAATTTGCCAGCCACGAAAAATTGAGTAATTTCCCAGTAATTTCTTAACAATTGATCCAATTTTGCAATTTTCCTTCAATTGATTTAAGTTTTGTATTAGAAGAATCCTTATCAATTTTAATGAGATTTGCATGTAAATTGAGGTCCTTTGTCGGAGGTCACATACACAAATTTTGAGAAAAATTTATATATATACACTGAGTTTTGTAGTTTGGTTTGTCGCTCTATGGTCATTTTGTGCATACTTTGGGCTCATTAGACTGGGACCTACAATTTAACGTGGATTCCGAACCTCGCACAAGCATCTATGCTACAGCCAGGATTCGCCTCTGGTATCAAAGGCCAATGGCCATCAGAGAGCTATATATATACTGAGAGAGAGAAATAATGAAAGATAAATAATATAATAAAATAAATAATAATAATAATTGAAATCATGATATTAGATTAATTATATAATTTGGCGCGATTTTTTTGGTAATTAAATGCAAAAGTGATGAGCTAAATGGGTATGTATTAATCACATACAGCGATTCATCGCTCATATTGTCATTTTCCGCCTAAACTTTTTAACATTCAGAAAAAGTTCTGCAGCAAACATTTTTTGCTTCAAACACAATTAATGTTAGTCAATGATAATGGCCTTCGAACACTTTTACATTTCGAACATTTTCTGACACGAACATTTTCCACCCCCATACAAAACGTGATCGAGATTCGCCAATGGCATGAAGTAATGGTTATGGCAGCGATCAATCGCTATTACGCCATTAACACATAAAACCGTCAAATGATTTTTATTTATTGATTTATTTGTCTGTCTGCTGTACAAATGTCTGTTCAAACAATCTCGCGTTTATATTATGTATTATGTAATAACAACCGCACCTACTTTATTGTGCCAATTTTAAAATGAAGTATATTTTTGGCAATAAATATCATAAAGGTAAAAAAAAAAGGTTAGAATACAGGTTAACGTGATATTGACAAAGGATCTTCTAATCTGCAATAAAATACAAAACATTGAATAAAAATGCTTTTTCTTATACTAAAAGGTTAACATCTTTATAACAATTAGAGATGGATCATATTTAATCTTTTTAATCATAATTAATCTAAAGATTAATCAAAATTAAAATATTTGATACCTTGTTTTAAATTTTCATCAAAATATAAAAAACTTTTAAAGTAATTAACCATTTATAATTTTTTAAATAAATTGCATTTGTGATAAGGTTATATTTTGCACAAACAAAAAAATATTTTTTCAACTTACGTAATAGCACATTTGAAATGAAGATAAAAGTTAACCATTTTAGCTACAAGAATATTTCTAAAAATAAAAAATATATATATAAAATAATTTCACCTTCGTGTTCGTTTAAAACTTTTACGAATTATTTATAACATTTAAAAAGGGATAACAGATCATTTTAAAGCTGTTGCCGTTTTAAAGTTCTAAAAACTTAAATTTAAAAATTTCAATTTTATTTTATCGCTTGTTTGTGAACAAAAAAAAAAAAAAAAAAAAAAAAAATGTTAGATTTATTTATTTAAAAAAATAGTTAAAATTTGTTTTCATTTTCGATTATGTATTAAATAAAAATTATTAAATGTTAAGAAAATTAGGCCTTTTAAATGTTTTACGTATTCAAACAAAAATTCTAATTTATTTTCATCAAAAAGAACATTTTCAAAAAAATAATATAATAAACATTACATTAAAATGTAATAATAATTCTAATGAAATTCTTAATAATTATAATTTATTTTCATCAAAAAGAACATTTTCAGAAAAATAATATAATAAACATTACATTAAAATGTTCATCGTTCATAACGGTGAGCGTTCGTTCAATTCGTCGTTCATCATTCATTCGGATTCAATTCATCGTCCATTCGTGATTAGTTCAATTAGTAAATATCATCTTTTACTATTTGACAATTTTGTTTGACATTAAATGTTTAATGTCTGAAATTAAAAGAAAACAAATAAACAATAATCAAAATTTAGGGGAAAAAACACTTAATATGCAGTTGCTTTCAAAAATGTTCGTTCATTTTAAAGATTTGCGCAAAAATGGCTGCATCGTATAAATGAATTCGAATATAAAGTCCAATATTTTTTCATAACATCTCCATTTAATTCCAAATTAACCTAAACTTTTTTTTAAAGAAAATGCTTATTCATTTTCTTTTTATAAAAATCAAAATACACGGAGGAAAAAAAGGAACATGTCACAAAAGAGATCGAAATATTTTCAAATAAATTCATTAATAAAATGATAACCTGTTACTTATTTTTTATTTTTACATTTTGGCTGCATTAAAAAAATCGTTTGGTTTTTAATTTTGCTCGCTTACTTTGTTGTATTTTATTTTTTTAATTAAAGATGGCTTTTAGTCGTACAGAAACAATGAATAGTATTCGAAAAGTGATTATTTATTATCATAGTAGAAGTAAATCAATTTGTAATATCATTAAATTAATAAATTTATTTTATTTTGTACTGTAATATATGTGATAAAATTCGAATATGTGATAAAAATTGAATCAAACACAAGGTGAGAAAACGTCGTTAACTCCATGATCAGACTTATTGCTGAATTTTATCTGAAACTGTTCAACGATTGCTCATATATTGGAATCATATCTTATTTGCAGATGAAAGAAAATTTAACATTTTTGTTCTGATAAGATCATATTTGGTCCGATGGCCAAGTGACTAGCTCTCAATACCAGAGGTTACGGGTTCGAGTCCCGGCGGAGCAATGTATATTTGCAGTGGTTTGGAATTCACTTTTAACTGTAAATCACGGTCTAATATGACTAGTACTACTACTACACACCACATCACTGTGCCTAGATTAGTTGCCCCTTTACAGTTTGTGAATCGTGTAAGTGAGAAGTCTGATTTGGTACTGTGATGCTCTTACAGTCATATGGGACAGGTACCTACGGCTTCAAGTGGATTCCGAACCACTACAAACATCCATGCCACCACCGGAATTGCCACCGATACAAACATCCATGCCACCGATCGCCTCGAAATTTGCCAATAGGCAGATAGCCTTGGCCCAAAATGGGACTGTTGCGCCATTGATAATGAGGATCATACTTGTGTGGTTTGGTTTGTCACTTTTCTGTCATTTTCTATACACATTTTAAGCGTTCCATGACGCTGATGGAGAACTGTGCCTTCCCGGATGAATTTTAGGGGTGACCTACACATTCTAATTTTTTTACATTTAAATTATTTTTTCATCTCACTATTTTTTATATAAATATTAAACATGTGGTGATGAAACTGAAATGAAAGTTATGAAAGAAAGTTATTCAGGAATAAATAAATTGTAAGTAATGTTTTGGGATATTAAATTACACTTTTTAAAAAATTTGATTAAAAAATGATTTTCGCCTAATTTCTTCGTTATTTTGATTATGCAGTTGATGAATTTCAGATTCAATTAAGAAAAGATACTGAGTTCAGATTGCTAGCAGGTTTGGAATCCTAAGAATCGTACATTTGACATTCATAAGAAATAAACGTACATTGATTTACATATGTAGATAAAAACGATGAAAAATGATTGAATTCGTGCAAAATAAATTTAAAAAAAAAATTTATTTTCTCAGAAGCCGGGTAATCAAATCCATTGTTGATATCCATTCTTTTTTTACGTATGTCATTCAGTAATAAAATATAATAATAATAAGATGTAATACGTAACAAGTAAGTGTAATGTAATACAACAATAATAAAATGTAACACTTAATAAATAAATTTAGGGAAATACACATTAAGTAAAATAATGTAATACAATAATAATAAAAGTGTAATACATAATAAGTAAACCCAATGTAATACAACAATAATAAAATGTAATACGTAATAAGCAAATGTAATGTAATGCATAATAAGTAAACATAATGTAATACAATAAAAGTGTAATACATAATAAGTAAACTTAATGTAATACAACAATAATAAAATGTAATACGTAATAAGTAATTGTAATGTAATACAACAATAAAGAAATACAATACGCAATAAGTAAATGTAATATAATACTATAATAATAAAATATATGTAATAAGTAAACGTAAATGTAATACGTTATACGAGTAAATAAATGTAACGCAATACAATAATACTAAGTAAAAAAGTACCAAGAAGAAGGCATTTGAAAAGTATTAAAATATGTAGATGGTAATGCACATAAATGACAAAAATTTCAGAGGAACTGAATGTCTTATCCCTCATATAAGCTAAACATAGGGAACCAATCAATAAGACATTCCACCACCTCCAATGCAAGTTGTTATCCACTAGGCATTTATTAGTTTGGTTATCCTTGTAGGATTTCTCACCAAACTTTAAATAAACAAACTTAAAACTGGTGACGCTCACTTATTAGATAGACTTCAAGCTTTCTTTAGGTGGGGAAAGATTTGGCGATGTAAATGGCCAGGAAAATAATTGCAAGCGTGCAGACAATCAGCAGGAATAATTACCGTGAAATGGAATGTAAAAACACGTGTCATGAAAACGTACGTCGTAGAACAGTGGTCATCCAAGTGGAGTAAGAGTACCCCACTTGGGAGACCACTCTTATTTTGGGGGATATTTTTATACGCCAAAGACATAGGTCAAGATCACTTACGCGTGTTGTTAGTGTGTCATGTGACTGCGAGGTTCTCTCATTGATCAAGTTACGGAAAGAACTAAATCTTCGAATTGTATTAACAAAGGACATCAAATCATATTACTAAACAAATTCTATCACATTTCTCATGTTAAATTCTAATTAAAAATGTCTAATATGTATTTTAATTTAAATGTATGTCGGGGCCTGATGGCCGAATGGCTAGCGCTCTGGCGTTCGGTACCACAGGTATCGGGTTCAAATCCCGGCTTTGCCCGTGGGTGTTGTAGTGGTTCGGAATCCACTTTTAACCGTAGGTCCCGGTCCTAATAGGATCGTAGAGCGCTGCGGGGGCATTGTTACTCCGCGTCCGTGGCTTACCATCAAGTTACACGCGCCCTCTGGGTAATGCAAAGTGAGTAACGTCTGTGCAGCACTTGCCTTAAGACATCCATGTCTAAGTGTTTGCCAGCTGCATTAGAACAAAAAATTTAAATGTGTGTATAGTGTTTAAAATAAATAATTTGATTTTTCACCACACACGTACACATATATATTATACGGGATACACCCTTGAATTATTTTTGCCTTAGGGGAAGGAGATCAAAAAGGTTTGAAATGAGCTGGGCAACATTCACGGCATTCCGCTTGTCTGTGCTCCCAAAAGGGAGTTAGCGCGCCGTAACCTCAGATGCCATTCTTGCAATTGCCTAGGAGCTGTCCCTGCAATCGCTGGTATTTTGGTGACACATCGGACCGATAATGACCTCCCGCTATGTCGTCTTTCTGTATCGATCGCGGTCTTCTTGACGCTGTGCTTGGCATTGTTCAAACCATCCTTCAACTTGGTCGAATGGCGTCATCCAAATTTTTGGAGACCCTGATTCCTTTAGACCAAATTTCATTCCTTCTCAAATGAAGATACACATGTTCACACTGTACTCGAATCCAAATGCGATATTGTGGTATAATCAAATTAAGTAGACAAAATTTCATTCCAATGAACATGATGTTCTAGAATTGCAATTTCTCCTCTTTTACACATTATACCGACGATCAGTTGCGATGCTCTGGAAAGAAAACTATCTATTCATTGGCTGTCGAAATTTAATCATTTAAATGAAAGATTGGAAAATAATTGCAAATAAAGTTTTTTTCCTTTTTTCTTCTTTTTTATTTTCTTGGAGTGTAACTGAATAAAAGTTTTACTCATAAAAAGGTACTTACGTATTAACTCCACCGCAGCAGAAGTTGCGCTAATGCGCCAATAAAGAGCTGCCAATGCGTAGATACTGTTTTGAATCTATGTTAAACTCTATATCGGCCTATTTTCCACCGAAATCCGATTGACTACTTTGTTTTTAAATAAAGTGTTTTGAATTTTGAAAGTGTTTTGGTTTTAAATAAAGTGTTTTATATATTTTATGATTTGCAACAAAAATTTAAGTGTAGATTGGCGCCACTTAAAACCACCAAATCTGTAGCTGCGGGGGCGTTAATACTTCATTACCCATAAAAATTTAGAATCTTGTACCCTTTGTGCCAGATACATCGCCAGGATGCCAAGTAAACATAATAATGAATGCAGCAGTTTGTTTTCGCGGTAAAACAATATTACGTCAAATTCCATCACTAGGATGCCAAGTAGCCAAACAAAATGGCTACCGAAGTTTGGTGTCGTCGTAAAACGCTATTGCACCAATATTAGTAGCCAAACATCTATTACTATACATCAAATTTTATTCCTTAAATTGCTTTTATGCCAAATTATATCGCTTTAACGCCAAATATTATCGCTATTCGGCCAAAATATTTTTCCTGAAATGCTCAGACGTTAAAATTTATCGCTTTATCGCCAGATGTTTTCACTAAATTAAATTTGATTTTTAAATTGCTTTTACGCCTTTAAGATTTTATCACTAAGAGAAATTTTATTCCTAAAATGCTTTTTCGCCAAATATCATCGCTTTAAAGCCAAATTTTAGCACTATTATGCCCAAAAATTTATGCCTAAATTACCTTTACTAAAAATTATATTACATCCAAGGCACCGCCGGGATTCGAACCCTGTGGCACGGAGCGCCAGAGTGCTAGTCACTCGGTCAACAGGCCCCTTCAATAAATATTACAGTGCGTTTATTAACTGCACAGTTAGTAAATATTTTAACGCTTACAGTTTTTATTATACTTACAGTTTTTATTATGTTTAATAATTATGATTAGAAAATATTTTAGGAAGAAACAACAATAGGTATGAAAAATAATAAAAATTGAAAGAAAATGGCTAGCAATTTTTGGTGAAACTAATGCTTTTTGATTGTTCATTTTTTAAACCTTCAGTTTTTTTAAGCAATTTATCATCCAGTAAAAATTTTGAATAATGCTTTTTTGCACGCATACTAAATTGATGTAATTTTTAACCAGACAAATCTATAAAGTTTCTCTTTTGATTCAAGTGGCTACTTAATATCGAAAGTAACTTTAAACTTTTTCTTCTTGAATGGCGAAGACAAACTTACATTTTTTTTCTAAGCTGTTCGTAATCTTACAATGCGTCTTTTTCTTGAATTTCAATATGGCAATTTAGATTCAAGTTTAAAACTGACATATTTTTTCCAATTGCTGGTTTGTATAACAGTTTTAACTGTTTGCTCTATTGTAATAATGTGCATTCAATGATTGAGTGCGTTGCAGTCACTTTTTCCCTAAACAAAAAGACTCGATGGTGATTTTTATGTATAAATGTCTCTCATAGATATATAAGTGCCTTATAAAAATTCCTGAATATTCTTCTTGAAGGTGAAGAAAGATATCTTATAATGGTATGTCGGATATGTATACATAATATAAATATTTGCTCTGATGTTGCTACTCATTAAAATACAAGACATATTTATTACATATTTATTTTTTATCTTATTAATTAAATGTCCCTTTTGACTTTTCAAACAGCTTATTTGAAGAAACATTTGCAATTTATTGATTTTTTTTTTATGTTGGTTTACTCTATTGCCCACATTTTTTTTATTAATTTGATATGGTTGTGCAAGGCCAGGAATGGTTAACAAGTGAGTAGAATGGAATGCAAGCTGAATGAAATGTACATAAATCTTAACTTTCTTTTTTTTTTTTTTTAAATAACATTATTTTATCATTCGATTTCGGCATCCCAAATGACATTTAAAATATTGGTTTAATAGCAATAAATTTTGGCGATTTAGTAATAATTTTGGTGATTTAGTAATAAATTTTGGCGTATTAGCAACGAATTTTAACTTTTTTTTAACGATTAATTTCGCTGTTATAGCGATATATTTTGGCGTTTTAGCAATAAATTTTCGCATAATAGCGATAAAATTTGGCGTTAAAGAGATACAATTTAAATTAATAGCAAATTTGGAAATAAATTTTCGCATAATAATTTTGATAAAATTTGGTGTAACAGCGATTTAGCAATCATTTTTGGCGATGGATTTTGACGTAATGGCGATTTAGCACGAACAGTTTCAAACTGTGACAGTCATTTGTTTGTTTACTTGGCGATCAATTTGTCACAAATGGCTAGATTTTGATCGAAACTTCCGCCAAACATCTCGATTGCGAATGTGAGAATTCTTGTCAGTACATTTAATAAATCAATTGCCACATAGTATAATAGGATTTTAGCTTTATTTTAGATTACCTCACCTATTTCGTGCAGTATTCTCAGTACATCCATTAGGCCCCTTACAGCAAGAACATGAGTAGACATAATAAACTTTTGATTTTCACGTCTATGCGTCGTCCTCTCCTCACCTACGCTTGCCCGGTTTGGACCTATGCTGCTAATTATAATACTAAAATCTAGGAAGCTCCACAAAATATGACCATTAGACAAATAACAAATGCCAACTGGTTCATGAGAAATGCTGATATTCAAAGAGCTATCTCCCTGCTACCTCTCAAAAAGTACTGGAAAAAAACTTTCAAGAAATATTCTTCAATAATATTGACAACCACCAACATCTGGCCATTCAAGAAATCGATCAATATGAACCGCAAGGACCTAGGAATACTCTGCTCTAACCTACGTACCTAAATTCAATTTTGAACTTTTTCAATTCTCGCGATTTCCTTTAACCTCTGGACATTGCCAATGTTTTCATTCTTTTATGTTTGTCACCACCGCAGATGAGGTCCCTGACGGGGCTCCAGGGGAAGGGATGGGGGGGAGAGATTGAGTGACAAGGAGCTCCAATAATCCAATAATCTTCAACACCATCATATGAGATTATAGTTTGGCGATTTTTGGCAACAATCTTTACTGTTGGCCATTACTACTTTATGTCATTAGCTCGAAGGGGAAAAAAAGATATACTATTTTATTACTGGAACGATTTTCGATTTCCTCTAAAATGAAAAGAGGAATCGTATTGAGAAGAAGAATTCCAGCATCATTTTTGCGGAATTTGTCAGAATCGCTTCGTAACATGTTTACGTTTTCTGCAATAAATGAGTTCAGGGAAAAGAAATCAAGCAGCCGATACAGTTCCAATACCAGTACGAAAAGAACGGAAATTGTTTGCCTCAACTTTCTGTTCCTTTAGACCAGGGGTCTCCAAACTTTCCAGACCTACGGCCATACTGTTTACTCCAGTAAGTACCAAGGGCCAAAACCTTTTTAATTTTTCTGCCATTATCTATAATTTCTAGACCAGTCGCCGAGTACGCGCTCTGAGCGAGCATTACGCTTGCTAACTACAAACTACTGCCAGTGAAAAATCACAATTACATAAATCTCATTAGTATATATATATTTTTTTTTCAAGTGGATACCCCCGCGGTTTCATTCGCGTTAATTTAACTTTTCCGTTCCTGAGGGATTTTCAGGATAAAAATCGTATGTTTGATTCCAGATATATACATTCCAAACATCGATATACATACATATGCGACATTCTTTACACCAACATAACGGATAACGCGCCTGACTACGGATTCCCTGTTCGAATCCTGGCTGGCTCGACCTATTCGCATTTAGCCTTTGTTTTACTCACAATTAAATTATTGTAAGAACCAGTTCTCCATACCAGGACCTCATTTAAATATTATAGTTTAATAAATTATAGTTTAAGAAAACTAAAAAATACGCTTTTAGAGTTAATCAAACTAAGAAGTAAAAAATAATTGTTAACATAAGAATAAAATGAATGTCACTGTTCTAAAAGCGTGGGGTGTTTTGTATGACATTTTTAAACTAACTCTGCATTTCGGAATGAAACTAGTGAAAAATTATAACGATTGATATCGAGCACCTCACGCTTTTAGAACAGTGACATTCATTTTCTCGTCAGTCATTTTATTCTTATGTTAACAATTATTTTTTACTTTTTAGTTTGATTAACTCTAAAAGCGTGTTTTTTAGTGTTTTTAAACTATAATTTATATTACTACACGATGGCTGAGACCGATTGTTGAATGAAAGTGCTATGAGAAACGGTCAATGGGGATCTTGACTGTTACAAATGTAAATGAGCGTAAATAAAGAGTTTTCAAGTTTTAAAAATCCAAAAGGTGATTAGTTTGAATAAGTTTAGATACCCTCTTTAGCCTAACTACAAGAAATACAACCTCGGTTGAGGCAGTGATAAGGAATTTTTCATGATGGTGGACTATTCCTTCTCTTCAAATAGATATGTTAGGGTTACGACAGGACACTTAACAATTATATTTTTAGTGAATAAGCCACCGACAGATTATGGGGAGAGGACATTGCTTTCAACAGGTTTTTTAGGGGTAACTGCCCCGCATTTGCATGCTGTAACGGGAGAAAATCTGGATACCTCCCACCAAGCAGTCTGATGCGAGACGTTTTACATACATTATCACACTTGCCATCGAGTCTCCCAGTTTCTAAAAGCACTTTTACATTACGAAGCCGAAAACTGCAACGAACACCCTCACTAATCTGACTTGTTTAGTTTGTCACTCTACGGTCATTTTATGCACACTTTGGGCTAAATTAGACGGAAACCAACAGTTTAACGTGGATTCCGGACTGCTCACAAACATCCATGACACCGTCAGGATTCGAACCTGAAGCCCTTGGTACCACTACTAGTAGTCTACTAAGCCACACCACATCACTGTATCTAGAGCTGAGTTGCCCCTTTACAGTTTGGGAATGATGTGGGTGAGAGAGAAGTCTGATTGGGCTCTGTGACGCTCTACAGTCATATGACTGTCATATGTATCATATGTGTATATCTTATATCACTGTCATACTGACATATATATGTTATATGACGACAAACATCTATGGCACCTCCGGGATTCGAACCTGGAACCTGTGGTACCGAGAGAGATTCTCAACTTCCTATAAGTGTAAGTACTTTCTTGCCAACGGATTTATCATACTCATCCCCTGTATAAACATGGAAAATTTCCAGTTTTGCATCATTGTCGGACTATCTTAATTTGAAAACCATTAGGCTAATTCTGTCCATCATTAAGAAATGCTTAATATATAAACGTTAATTTCTTTCTTGCTCATGATTATTAATTAGCCAATTTCTATAATTAGAAATTCTAAGTTAGTTAATAATCTTTAACCTTTACAAGGAAACACCTGCTATTAATTACTAAGTATGAATATTCTACACGAATGTTCTTAATATAGTTAGCAAAGATCGATCTCGTTAGCAGAGGGGGTGCACGCAGGGTGGGGGGGGGGTGTACGCGAGAGAAGTGCAGGGGAAAGTGTATAACGGGGCCACCTCGCATGTATGTCAGACTTCACTGGAAAAGCAACGTACCGAAACTTTGGCTACGCTTCGGCGCCAAACAGGGTTACGCGCCAATACTGGCGACGAATCGATCTCATTGGCGACAGGTTAAGGAAATTGTTTTATTAACAATTTTATTACATAATTGTTTTAAAATTATTTAAGAATTATTATTAAAAATTGATTTGCAAAGCTGATTTCAAGTAATTAGCTGCTTTGCAAAGGAATTATTATTATTTAATGCTTTTTATTGTTAAACAAAATAACATTACTTTTTACTTTTAATTTGTTTAATATGAGTACTAAAAGGTTGTGATCATATATTTTTTTTAGACTTGAGGTGATATTGATTATTTATTACATAGTAAAAAAACGAATAGCTATGTAATAATAAGTAATCTACGTAATCTTCTTAAAATTTAAATATTCTAATAATAAAAATGAGATTTTCTCATTTATAAATTTATGCAAAGATTAAATAGCAACTAGAAGGCTGTTTAAAAACATATATTTAAAATTTACTATAATTACTTTTATTGATTAAAATTACTGTTAATTATTTTTATCATGTAACTGTTATTAAATTATTAATTAATAAAAATTTTATCGCATTCCTTAACTCTTTGAAAATATATTCAAATTATTAATATTATTAATGTTCTTTTTTTTACTATGTAAATTAATAAATCACCCGGAAAAACATTTATTTTATTTTAAAATACAATATCCTGAATGGATAATTTCTTACATTAATTTTTTTAAATAATTTTTATTAATTCTGTAAACAATTTGCAATTCTAATTCAAAAAATTATTCTAAAAATTTCATAAAATTTTTATTTTTATTTTTTAATTTCATTTAATAAATTGTAAAACTCAAAATTCAAAATCAAAAGTTAAAATCAAAAAATATTTATATGTATTAAAATTATAAGTTCATAAAGTTTACATAAAAAAATATTTATGAAAAAATTTATTTATTTAAAAAAAATAACTTTATCCTTATTCTAAATCCATATGTAAAACAACTCTTCTTAAAAATTTAAATATTCATAAAACGAGAAATTTCAAAATTGATCCTCTTCGCCACCAAAAATTCACCAAAATATTAATTACTTGCCAAGCATGGAAGCAGGCTAGAATCGTTGTTTGCATTGGGTGTGATATGGCAGCCCTTTCAGCTGACGATTTTCGACCGCGAAAAGTTTCACTCTTTAACTAATAGCGGTTTTGATCGGACGTTTTGCATATTGCCACCGCAGAGAAAACGAAACTGTAGGGTTAAAAATCGTCTGCTAGTGTCAACTGGTGTTCCTCGTTCCCCTACCCCTGTTTTCCCCGGAACTGAATATTCCCTATCTGTCATTTTGAACTTTGGATTTGGCGTTGACATGTAAAAGCTCAGAGATAATTATTTCTACTGCAATCGGTAAGTCTTGTATTTTTTTTTTTTTTTTTTTTCTATTATTTATTTTAATGATATAAAAGTTTTATTGTAGTTTTGAAATATCTCGTTATTGTACCATTATTTTTTTTTAAATGTTTGGATGTTATGTAAAGCTAATTTTTTTAAAACATGTAATAGAATTAAAATATTTATAATACGCATAATTGTATTTTTAAATTAAAATCTAAGAAATTCGTAAATTAAATAGTCATCATTTGCTGTTATCAAAAAATTATTTTTCAATTACTTTATTCTTCGTTCTTAAATAGAAGGGTTTTAATTATAAAATTTTAAATTAATTTTTTTTATCTCTTTATTGTAGAAAATAGGATTCATTTTTAACAATAACTGGCAAAATATTTTAAACATCTTTTTAGCTGTTATATTATAATATTTTTTTTCCATTTAATCCTGTTTGAATGTATTTCGATTTAATGAAAATCAGGATTTGATTTGTATAATGTTAGGATTTTATAAAAAAAACCTGATATTTTTGCAATAAAAAATTATTGATTATGTCTTTGCACAATAAGATTAAAAGTAATAATTGAGTCTATTTTTACTTTAAATTTAGTCAAGTTTTATATATATATATATTTTAATAGACATACATGTATACATCTGTATATTTGCATATTGTATAAATCTTAATGTCTTATATAAAATGAAAATAAATTCTCAATTTTAATTTTAATTTCCATAAGTACATTTAAATATTTTACGTCATAGTTGTAAAAAATATTAATTAAAGACAAAGATTTAAAAATGATTTTGCATGCAAATTTAATTTTTAATAATTTCTTAACTTTCTGTAAAAAAAAAATTTGAAAATTAACAAATATGTTTTTATAAAAATAATCACTAAAAATAACTCTAATTATTATTATTGTTATTCTCTATGCTACATTTTATACTCTAACTAAAAATAAATTTTCTTTGTATAAAATTATCTATAATTAAATGTCAATGAGAACTTTTTAATAGATTTTCAAGATATAATGATAATGATAATATATATGATATTCATAAACATAAATGGTCCATTATATATCCACAGATGGCTTACAATAGCCCTAATTTCTATTTATTTTTTTCATACCATTACAGTAATGAAAATTTATATGTTAAATAGACTTTATAATTCAAAATGTCATTTGTGATAAACATTAATACATTTAAACTGTGCGAAAGAATATAATTTATATCCGTACTAACATTTTATCTATGTGAATACAAATATTGCATTATGGGTTAAAAACCAGGAGTAAAAAAGTATATCTTTTAGTTAAAAAATGTATTAATAGACTAAATAGACACGGATCATTAAGATTGATATAACTACTATAAAAAGATTGACAATACATTTATATTAATAGGAAAAACAGTTGTGAAGTTCAGTTATCTGGAAGATTTACAAATGTTTTAATCTTACCCGGGAAATTGATGCATATCAATCATTTCCCCTAAATTTTCTGCTTTTCGGGCAAATGTTTTCACTGATGCAGCTAGCTATTTTACACGAATAGTTTGTCATTTTTGAGCCATTGTAGTACAGCAAATATCTGTTTCCGAGAATTTGGAGTTCCATTTCGCGGTCTTGTTTTGTTTTTTTCCCCCTCTTTGGTGTTAAATTTCCATTACAGTTTCAACATTTGCTCGTGCGAGTTGAGGTTTTCTAATTTTGCATATTCTGCTGTTAGTTTTTGCTTTTTTCTGCTAAAAATATCGTTATTATTAGCAACCTCATTGTGATTTAATTCTTTTATCTATAAATCATTGAAAGGAAATTTTAATTCATAATATTCGTGTTTTCTTAATACTTAGTCTCTGAACTATTTATATTTTTTTTTGTCAATATTTTTTTTTATTAATTTCTTTCCTTTTTTTCAAATTTAGTTCATAAATTTCTTCTAGTCTAATGTGTTTTCATTGCGGATATTCTTACGTAAACAATATATATATATTTTTTAAATCCACTCTTTATTGTCAAGCGCTTTTTATTTTATTTATTTATTCAATTTTAAACTTTTTACATGGGGGTAGAAATAAAAAATTTTAGAAGATAGAATTTTTTTTCCCGTGAAAAAAAAAAAAAAAAAAAAAAAAAGTTTTTTTTTTAAAAATATTATATTATTTATATAATATTTAATGGCGGGAAATGGGAGTTAATGGAAAATTACTGGGAGTATTTTAATGGATGAAAAATTTTAATTGTAGAAAATTATAGAGGAATTGAACTGCATAAAAGAAATGTTGTTTTATTAAATATTTTTCGCCTAAACAGGTAGTGCCCAACTAGTAGTTAATCTTTAGCTGCAATTAAACAAAATGTATCTGTACCTCGAATCATCTTTTCTCGTACGTTGGTACCACAGGCTTCAGAATCGAATCCTGCATAAAAAAAATTATTGAAATCTTCTTTAATTGGTAGCGGCCTGGTGGCTGCTCTGGTCTTTGGTATCCTAGGTCTCAGGTTCGAATCCTGGCGGTGGCATGGATGTTTGTGAGTGGTTCGGAATCCATGTTAAACTATAGGTCCCATTCTAATTAGCCCAAAGTATGCACAAAATGATCGTAGGGCGACAAACCAACCTATTCTGATAATCTTGGAGGTTGTTGTTTTTTGTACTTTAATTTTTTCTCTTTTGCTGAACTACCTAAAGTATATAAATCCTTAAAAGTTTTAATGCATATATATACAAGGTATTTGAGAGTTCATCATCATTGGAGCAAAAGCCCCATGATGGGCCAAGACCGTCTGCCTACTGGCATATTACGAGACGAGAAATATTTTTAATTTGATGGGGTAGGGTTGTCAGCCCTACGTTCCAACGCTCTACAGTCATATTGGACCGGTACCTACGGTTTCGTTCGATCTGTTAGCTTTTAATCATTCAAAATAAACCTAATTTATATCCATTCTCGTTTTTAAAATATCAGGAAAATCCTATACTTGATCCGTGGTCAATATAACAATATTAGGTATTGATTATACGGAATCAATGGTTGATATAGCATTATAAGTTTGGTTTGATTTGTTTCTCTACGGTCATCTTGTGCACACAAGGGCTGAACAGACCGCGACTTACAGTTTAAAGTGGATTGCGAACCACTTCAAACATCCATGGCACCGCCGGGACTCGAATCCGAAACCTGTGGCGCCAGAGCACTAGACACTCGGCCATCAGGCCCCTATTTCAGATTGAGACACACATAATTACGTCAAAAACCTCAAAATATTAAAACTACTTTGGTAGAATATAAATACAAAAATCGATAAATTTCTATGTAAAAGATCCCTTGGTTGCTAATAATAAACGCGATAATCTATTTCATAGCATGTATTGGCAAACATTAGGAGGAAAGTTTGCTAATTAATTGCCATCATTTGCTAGTATCTTTATGGAATTATAAACAAATAGCAAATTAATAATAAGTTCTGATTGATCTATCATTCACATACCCTCCATGAAAAAAATTCAATGAAAAAAGTGATAATTGCAGCTACTATGACATCCAAAACTCCTCTATTTTTTTTGTCATCTCATAACCTGGAATCGAATATTGCTGGATATATTGTGATTGCATTATAATTTGAAAAATACAGAAATAAAATGCATTTTATGTCTTTTATATAATTTTGTACATATTTGATAACTTTTGGACAGCCTAGATTTTAAATTAAAATCGTTTGTTAGGATTTTCAGATAAATATTTCATATGACATTTATTTTTTAATTGAACTTTATTGTAACTGGGAAATTATTAAATACAAAATTTCCCAGTAATAAAAATAAAGTCAATTCGCCGAATGTTTCCGTAATAAAATTCATTTGTAAATGTTGTTAAATTAAACTGGCGTCGTTATCTTTAAAAAGATAGAACGCAAACATCCTCCAATGTTAAGGCATATGACAAACTCGCTACATTTGAAGAAAATTTAGAGAAACTGCTTATGAATGTATAAAACCTTTTTATTGTAATTAATGTATGTATACTAATATTATTTATTTTTCTATATTTATTTATTATTCTATTTTATTATTTTTTTTTATTTATTTATATTTTTCTATATTTTAGTAATTCCATGCAAAATATATAAAACAGAATTCAAACACTGATAAGAAATTTTATCTTTAACATTAAAAATGAAATTCTTAAAGAAATTAAACTCTAAATACTCTGTATCGTAAGACTTAAATGTTTGTGTAAAAATCTATTCATTTAAATTAAAGACAATTTTCGTATATCGATATCTTTTTTTGTTTAAATTGATAATCAGTTGGTAAAATTTGGCATAATTGAATAAGGTTTTTTTTTTGTTGAATTAAAATTACTTTAATGAAGTCAATTAAATTAATTTTAAAAGAGAAAGAGAAAGCATTTAATTTTTATATGCTCATAAATAAATGTTTGTTAAACTTAATTTAAAAGACGATTCTTTTTCGGATGCCAATTTTTGTTAGCATTATATTAATAATAATAATAATAATAATAATAATTTTAATGGAACAATTAATTTAATTTAATAATGTATAATAATATTCAGTTTAATGTATAATTTTAATGTGTTTAAATTAATTTTTATCAACTTAATTTTTTTAATGTATAATAATATTAATCAAAATTATTTAATTTATTTTATTTACACCTTTAATAGTAAGTAATTGATTTTTACAATAATAATAATAAAAATAATAATTTTTCCTTTTAGTTGCGCCAGTGAAAACATTCTATTTTAAAGTATAATATTTATCATTCAGTTTTTATTCTATATTTTGCGAACGAAACTCTATAAAGCAATTTTTTCCTCATTTTATCTCATGATGGCAACACTAGTGTTCGAATATATTGAATTATCGCTTTCCTATCATTCGTTGAAGTATTCCCGGAAATAAATATCGATATCGGTTTTTTTTCTGTGTGCGAGTGTGCTTTTTCTTTTTTAAACTACAGGATAACAATGTCGTTAGATAAAAACTTATCGCACGTTGTATTAGTCAGAACAGACTTGTTCAGTACGGGGGGAACGAAAACAAATATATATGCTGAGATAGGCGCATTTATTTTGTGTTGAGTAATCGAAATGTAGTCTTTCTTTCAGAATACCTAGAAAAAAAAAAAATTTTTTTTTCCCTTTGAATTTTATTTTACACGGATCAGTCATTTTTTTTAAAAGAATCATTCTATTATTTTTAATAAAACAATAAACAAAAATTATTAACACTTACACTTAAATAGATTTATTTTTTCATAACATTTCAACACGTTAACTACTTATTTATATTACTTTACGTTTATATTTTACAAAATATTTTTTTTTAAAAATTAAGAAGAAATAGAAAAAAAAATATCTTGTTTTTTTTGTATACATATTTATATTTTTCAGTATTATGATCGTTTTTATTACTCATAATTTTTTTCAATTAGTTTACTTTAAGTGAAGATTTTTTTAAAGTTCAATTCCGTTTCTGAATTTTTTTTTTTTTTTTTCAATTTTGTATAAATGCTAAAACGTTTATATACAGTTAGCTCAATTTTAACACAATTGCAAGAATTTGACTTAATTATTATATCGTAATAACGACCTTATTTATAAAGTTATAGATATTACATAAGCTGCTATGGTGTATATATGATGGTGTAAAAACATTTACGGTATGATTATGTAAAAATCAACTAAACACATCTCAATTTTAGGCTTTTAATATTTTAATTGATTAATTGGTGGATATTTAATTTAATTTGGTTTGTCGCTCTACGGTCATTTTTTTTTTTTTTTGCACACATTAGGTTTAATTAGACCGGGACCTACAATTTATCGTGGATTCCGAACCACTCGCAAGCATCCACGCCACCACCAGGATTCGAACTTGAAGTCTGTGATATCCACGACCAGAACACTAGCCAATTAACCATTAGGCCGCATTTAATTTTAAAGATAGCGTTTCAGAGAAAAAAATTTTTAATACTTTACAACCAAAACTTCAACAATCAAATAAATTTAAATTATAATTTCTTCCACTTGATTAAATAAACAAAAAAAAAAAAAAAAATTTAGCATCTCATTCTTTAAAAAAAAAAATTTATAAATATATTTTTTGTTGTTGTTGTTTCTTATAATGGCTGGCCAGTTGGACTTGATTGAAGGGGAAGGAAGCAGCTTCTTAGATGGAGCACCCGTAGGTTATTCAATTTAAAAAGACCGGGACCTTTCTAACCACAAAACATCCATGGCACCGCCGGGATAACCCGAAACCTCACCGAGCGCCAGAGCGCTGCATCATTCAAAATTTGTCGAACTGGTCACCACCCAAGTACTCCGTGATGCTTCGGTGATCTAACGAGAACCGGTATATTCAGCATGGTACAAAAATATTTTTCTTATAATGATAATATATTCAATTTAAAAATTTCTACACAAACTTAATAAAACAGAATGCATCAAAAGTCGAACTACATCTCGTTGCTATAATGAAAAACAACAACAATATTTTTTTAATTAAATATATGTTTTTTCAATAAGATATTCAAATGTATTATGTACCTCCAAATTGAGGGAGTCTTTAAGTCAGGGATTCAACTGTCCATTAGCTTTTAATAATAGCTTTTCTTTTTTTTATGTTCATACTGTAGCATTGATGATTTGAGTGAAGTGGTCTAATTTTTCTGAATCTTAAATGATTTGATGGTGTTTTCTAGATTCCTCGAAAAACTCGATGACATTTTACATGTTTCTAGCTTTCAATCTTTATCCAAAATCAACCTTATTTATAAATGATCTCGTTTTTAAAACACCAGGAAAATCTTATTCTAGCTATCGGTGATCGATATAGCAATATTAGAGGTCGATTATTGGGGATCAAGGGTCGATAACAATATTAGGGATCGATTATTCGGGATCTGGAGTCGATAGCATTATTAGAAGTCGATTATTCTGAATCAGGGCTCAATATAGCCATATTAGAGGTCGATTATTCTGAATCGGAAATCGATTTTTTGGAATCGGGGATGGATAGCAATATTAGGAATCAATCATTCGGGATCAGGGGTCGATATAACTTTATTAGAGATCGATTATTTAGGATCAGAGGTCGACTCGGATGGCATGCATTCATGTATTTATCTCGTATTGACATGTTGCTTTTATATGCATTCGCTTGTAATATAAATTAAGAATTAAAAGTGTGTAAAAATTTTTTCATATTGCATTGCCCTTTCCAGTACATTAGGTTTAACATTAAGAATGCCAAACTTTATAGTTTACTTATTCACGTCATCGACTCTGCTCCCAATCATTCTATCAAGCCCAAGTTATCGACCCTTAATATTGTTATATCGACCCTTAATTCCAAATGATTAACGCCTATTAATAAATAGATTTATTGTTCCAAATAATCGACCTCTAATAATGCTATATTTACCTCTGATCTTAAATAGGGGCCTGAATGGCCGAGTGACTAGCTCTGGCGCTCGGTACCACAGGTTTCGGGTTCGAGTCCTTGCGGTGGCATGGATATTTGTAGTGGTTCGGAATCCACGTTAAATTGTAGGTTCCGGTCTGTTTAGCCTAAAGAGAGCTCAAGATGACCGTAGAGCGACAAACCAAACCTGATCTTAAATAATTGACCCCTAATAATGTTATATCAACTTATGATCGCGAATGATCACCCCCTAATGCATCGATCACGAATCTATAGTATCAGATTATCATGATGTTTTAAAAACGAGATCGAATACAAATAAGGTTGGTTTTGGATAAAAATTAAAAGCTTAAAGATGGATCTCTAAAAATGTTATATCAATCTTTGATCTCTAATGATCAACACCTAATATTCCTATATTGACTTTGGATTTGCTTTAAGATTATCCAATGTTTATATATTAAAATATATAAACATTGATATATATTAACTTTAAAATATCGATCTCTAATATTTAATAATAATTCTCTAATAAGACTATATTAACCTTTAATAATCTTAACGTTATCGATATCATCTAATATTGCTATATCGACCACGGATCTAGTATAGGATTTTCCTGATGTTTTAAAAGCGAGATCGGATATAAATAAGGTTGATTTTGAAAGAAGATTATAACCTAGAAGATGATCTTTGATCCCTAATAATGCTATATCATCAACTTATAAGTTTCAGTAGAAAGCTATGTGAAATCAAATCTGTTTTAATGTTTCTAATAAAAACCAGTGAAACAGAATGCTAAATCCGAAAATAGAAGACAGTGTTAACACCAATACCCAGGCATCCGATTCGATTCTTTGGGAACGAAAATGATTTCATTTTCAATTCACTTAAAAGCGATTCGGTCCGAATTTTCCATTTTCGTATCCGTTCATTAACTCGGGAATTTCTCATCATCATCGTCATCGGCATCTCCCTGAATTCTCACGCACTGATTCCCTAATTTTCTCTTCGCCTTCCAAGTGGGTCATAGCTGAAGCGCTTCGATTAGGATTCAACGCCCGTATCGATTCATGGTCGATATCGATGGGGAACTTTCATTGTCGAGTAAACAACGAGGCAAGATTAGCATCTGGTTGTGATGGTGGTCATTGTGTTAACCTTGATTATATTCTGCTGGCTCGCCGCAGAACAGAGGGCCGATAATAGTCCTCGCTGAGGCCAGGTCTCAGATGAATAGACCCGATGTCCTGAATTTCCCTTTTAAAGGGTTGAAGATATGCAAAGGGGTGAATAAATTTTGCTTGTTAGTTTAAAGATCGGATGGTGCCTTAATAGCGTTTATGAATGGTGTAGATGATTTAAGTCTGGATAAAAATAAAGACATTTTCTGGACTGCATGTTAATTAACATAACTCGTCGCACTGACGTAATGTCCTCTAAATTTAAAGCCGGTATGTGACTCGTTTATTAATGGGTCATTTCGTCATATGACATGTAACCTCTACATACAGTTCACATAATAGTTTTTGTAATTTTATATACACAGTCCAGTCACATTAATGTGCCCACCACCTACTTTCGACGTCAACGTGAAATAACCCATCACAAAAGGCAGGTGGCAGAACATTGCAGTGCAGTGTATATAAAGAATTCCACTTTATACCACACTCCACTTAAAGCCAGAATATACAAGAGTGTCTATTCTGGCCTTTGACAGGTGGTCACATTAATGTGCCTGGACTGTGTACTAATTACAAAGAACCGAATTAAAGATGGTCTTGGTGGCCGAGTGGCTATCGCTCTTGAGCTCGGTACTGCAGGTTTCGGGTTCGAGTCCCGGCAATGCCATACATATTTGTAGTGCTTCGGAATCCACTTTAAACCGTAGATACCGGTCTCATACGACCGTAGAGCGTCACAGACCCCAATCAGACTTCTTTTCAACCACATCATTCCCAAACTGTAAAGGGGCAACCTGTCTCTAGGCACAGTGATGTGGTGTGATGTAGTAGTAGTGGTTCGGAATCCACTTTAAACCATCTACACCATTGCTGGTCATTGTTTTAACCTTGATGTATTCTGCTGGCTTTCTAATCGTCGCCGTAGAACAGAGGGCCAATAATAGTCGGCACTGAGGCCAATTCCCAGATGTATAGACCGATGTCCTGAATTTTCCTTTTAAAGGGTTGAAGACAGGGCCGGATTTAAATAAAAAGAGGCCCTAGGCTATTCCACTTAAGAGACCCTTTCACCTCCCATATTTAAGTTTGTAAATTACACGAGAGATAATAAAATGCATCATTATTGTGATATATATCAATATGTTAAATGAAACGTGTTGCGATGGGTACTCATCTTTATAAAAAATGTGGCACGGATAATAAATAAAAAAAAAAAAAAAGGTCGAGAACACTTATTTGGACATTTATTCTCATCCTATAGAGTACTTGCAACAATAACTCATCAAACATAACACACAACATTTACAAAGAAACAAAATTCAAATAATAAAAATCTTTTACTAAGAAAATGAAATATATTATATAATAATAATATAATATTTACCATAGCAATCATTGAACGTATGAACTCTACTTTGGTGCAATCTAGTCTATACAAACGAACAGACCCAATGAGCAGAACACGTTGATCTTAACCAATGCACTTTTATGTGTGTTTATGAGTCATATGTGTAGAATGTCTCCTTATTTTCGATTCAGTGTTTACTGTTTTTAGAATAGTGTCATTCTAATTTTGCTAACAATTTGAATGTAGGCCCCTCTTGATCTTGAGGCCCTAGGCTGAAGCCTATAGGAAAATCCGGCCCTGACAGAGGACCAATAATAGTCGGCGCTGAGGCCAGGCCTCAGATGAATAGACCGATGTCCTGAATTTCCCTTTTAAAGGGTTGAAGATGCAAAGGGAGTGAATAAATTTTGCTCGTTAATTTAAAGATCGGATGATGCCTTAATAGCGTTTATGAATGGTGTAGATGGATTAAGACTGGAAGAAGATAATAGACATTTTCTAGACGGCATGTATTACGGACTGCATATTAATTAACATAACTCGTCGCAATGACGTGATGTCCTCTAAATTTAAAGCAGGTAGGGTATTGCCCGTATGTGACTCTTTTATTGATGGGTTATTTCGTCATATGTCATGTAACCTCTGCAAGTCCACATGATAAATTTTTTTTTTTTTTAAATTTTATACTAATTACAAAGAGGTTTGGAGAAAAGTTGATTGCTAATGTTAATAAAACAATGAGATTGAATTTGAGATTAAATATCCCTTTTGGGTGGGGAAATGTATTGCAGAAGTTACCTACATGCAAAAAAAAGATTTGGTGTTGTGACTACTCCTCAGTATCTGGCAGCGCAGACAGCAACTCCATGAGCAGTCCACTCATGGATGGAGGGAGTGGCCTAATGGCCAATTGGCTAGCGCTCTGGCCTTTGGTACCACAGGTTTCAGGTTCGAATCCTGACAATGGCTTTAATGTTTGTTGTTGGTTCGGAATTCACGTTAAACTGTAATCCCGATCTAATTAGCCTCCGGAAAACTCCCACCAGGTAGTCCTATTCACGAGGCAAGATGCTGAACATCACAAACATCTTCGGATCTCTTCGTTTTTGAAACGGTTACCATAACAATACCGCCAGCGGATGGAACCTAACGCTCACCAGCGGCGCACGTTATTATTGAGCCACGAGTCGGGCTGAAAATGGAGATGTAATAATCAGATATTGACAAAGTCAGTTCACGGTATTTTATACTAAAAGCATCTCAACTAATAACCATGGTAACTTTTTTGTGTACAATTTTCGTGAAATGTCGTTTAAATTCGGGAGCATTATCAAACGTAATACAAAATTTCCCAATTCATTTTTTATCTTTGAAATGTCGGACACTTTGAACTGAGGTCACTCTTCAATAGAATGGCAAATGTGTAGCACATTCAGCGTTACCACGGGAGGTCTGCTGTACATTTTACAGCTACAATTTAGAACGAACACTTCCGATTATGGAAGTTGAGAGATTCGCAATCTCTTCTTTACCTGCTCGAACTGAGGGGAAATACTTTCCAACCTACAGATTTGTCATGCATATACGTTCAGCAATACTTGTCGGATTTCGAACCAAGCTTCTTTAATTCGGAATTATATTGGGGGGGATGATGATATTAGAACTATGAAGTATTTTGAATTTAAAAAAATACTTATTTGATATTTTAAGCAAAAATCTTGACATTGTTAAAAAAAAAAAACATGATATCAAAGACTATTAGTTTCGCCAAAAATTACTTACTTTTTTTTTTTCATACTTATAGTTGTTTGTTAGGGCATGTTGGCCGAGTGGCGTTCGGTACCACAGGTTTCGGATTCAAAGTTCCGGTTGTGCCCTGGATGTTTGTAGTGGTTCGGAAGCCACTTTAAACCGTAGGTTCCGGTCTAATAGGATCGTTTTAAAGTGGATTCCGAACCCCTACAAACATCCAGGGCAACGCCGAGACTCGAACCCGAAACCTGTGGCCCCGAGAGCCAGAGTGCTAGCCACTCTGCCATTAGGCCACCCCCTATCCTCCTCACGAAAAAATATTTGTGTATTAAAAGGACAAATTTGTGCTCAAGAATATATATGAATGTGGAAATTTCTTTATCTCGTGCAATGATAAATTCGATTGCTCCTAAGTGTTAATAAACGTTTATAATCGCACTTTTTTTTAACAATTATTATTATTTTTTAATAATAAATGTTTATTTTTTAATAATAAGAGATCGTTAATTCTTCATTATTATTTTTTATAATAAAATAAGAATTAATGATCCGAAATCTCGAAAAAAACTGGACTGTTATCTTTTTATCTATCCCTAATCACACTACGTAAACATATCTTCATTGCATTCACTCTAAAAACACTAGAACGCATAATAACAAAAAATAAATAAACAAACAAATAAACACCGGAAACAGCAAACGATTTTTTTGTTGGCGACCGAGTGGTGAGTGTGTCGTCCGATTCTCAGGGGAAAGCCCCAGACGATAAATCACGGGCCTGCGAGTAATTAAAAGAGGCGCTTAATTGCGCGCTCGGGGTCGACGACTGCGCGGTTGTTGACGCCTGTCAAGGTTTGGCCACCCCTTCCCCCCCGAGGTCCGCGCAGCCGGTAGCACTTCCGCGTTTGCGGAAATCAGTCCGCGCTCGCTGCTGCTGGGTCAGTAGCGAACGCTTGAACTTGGTAACGGAGTGCTTAACCTCTTCTGATGGTGATGGAACGATGCTTTTTTTAAGTGACTCGTCGAGGGGTGATCGAATGTAAACGTGAAATTACAATTTTATTATGTTTTCATGTATTAATAATTGGATGAATTACCTATGCTCATCTGAAAAGCAGAGAGGGAGGAGGATGAGAGAGAGGGGAAGGGGGGTGCCAAAAGATTTCCCACTTCTGACTAGAATTTTTCTTACCAACTTCTTACTCCTCACCGTAATAATATTTTTTTTTGTTCTAATGCAGCTGGCAAGCAATTAGACAGCTTGGTCTTGGATGCCTTAAGGCAAGCGCTGCACAGACGTTACTCACTTTGCATTACCCAGGGGGCGCGTGTAACTGGAAGATAAGCCACGGACGTGGAGTAACAATGCCCCCGCAACGCTCTACGATCCTATTAGGACCGGGGCCTACGGTTAAAAGTGGATTCCGAACCACTACAAACCTCCATGGCACCGCCGGGACTCGAACCCGAAACCTGTGGTACCGAACGACAGAGCGCTAGCCACTCGGCCATTCAGGCTCCACCGTAATAATATGAACTATTACAAAGGCCTGATGGCCGAGTGATTAGCGCTCTGTGCTACAGGTTTCGGATTCGAATCCTGTTTGTGGCATGAATGTTTGTAGTGGTTCGGAATCCACCTTAAACCCTACCCGTAAAAAGGAACTATCTCCTCTCTCGAAATCTGTCAGTAGGCAGATGGCCTCGGTCCACCATGGGGTTGTTGAGCCAATGAGGAAGCAAGGAACTATTTGTAGTCACTTAAATGATATCCTTGTACTCTAAATTTACACAAAAAAAAAAAAAAAAAAGTTCAAACCGTTTCATGTTGTTTTGGTAATGTGAAAACAAAAGAAAAATGTTTTGGTTTGTCGCTCTACGGTTATTTCTATGCACATTTCAGGCTAATTAGGCCAGAACCTACCGTTTAATGTGGATTGCGAAACACTCACAAACATACATGCCACCGCCAGGACCTAAAGCCTGAGTTCGATAACTCAGTACTGAGAAATGTCACTCAACACTTAATTAGTTTACTGCTAAAGCAGTAACTATCTTTGCTGCGAGTTGTATGATTGGAGGAAGCAATTGAAGGAGGCTCCTTAAAATATAATTTTATCATTAATTCTAAGAAATTTTGGAAAAATAAAAATTAATTTTATAAAAGAGTCGGGAGTCAGAATTCCCGACTCCGATTTTCCACCTGTACTGAAAAGCATTGATGCAACGATATGTGAGCAATCAGGATAAAAAAGACATCAGCAAGATTTAATAATTAGAAAGAATTTAATGATTTGAAAGCTCAAAGTGGATTTGTTTATGTTAATATTTTGTAAATAATAAAAAATATTTCAATTAAAGTTTTTAGACAATCGCTTATTGATAAACAATATTTTTTGTTGTTATTTTTTCATTTGACGAGTAGATATATAGATTTTTTTTTAAAGATGGCTATTGAAATTTCAATAGAAAGCCATTGAAATGAGGAAGAGGGAAGTTTAAAATCTATGATCTTAAGTAGGCTATAGCTTATATGTGTGCCAAATTTGAAAGCTGCAGGTGAGAAACTGTGAATTTGGCTAAGCGACAGACGAACGGATTTTCAAATTTTTATATTAGATGAAATGTGAGCTTTTGCACTTTCTGTCGATGGCTCGTGTTTATAATATTTGCAGTATTTGGACTGGGGAAAAAATGAGGTTTTTTCCTCCCCATTTTGGCAATTCAACAAGCCAATCCAACGAAAGTAAAATAAATAATAATAATAATAATGTATCTTTATTGTAAAAAGAAAAATTTTGGTAATGGGACTTTTTTTACACATTACCAAAAATTGAGGCTTTTACTTTTTTTTTATCAACTAATTAAACCAAAACAACATGAAACGGTGAATATCTTAAAAGTGGGCAGTTATGGCAGCTTTTCCAGCAATCAAACTGAACGACTTTGCGCTGAACAAGACATTTTAACTTTTGGCCAGTAGCTCATCCAACAAGATTGGTTTGGTTTTTTCACTCTACGGTCATTTTGTGCACACTTTGTGCTAATTAGACCGAGACCTATAATTTAACGGTTTTACAGTTTTTGGACCACTACTACTACACCACAACACAACACACCAAACCACACCACACCACTGCCTGGAGCTGTTACAGTTTGGGAATGATGTGGGTGAGAAGTCTGATTGGGCTCTGTGACGCTCTACGATCATATATATGAGACCAGGACCTACAGTTTTAAAGTAGATTCCTAACCACTACAAACATTCACGGTACCGCCTAGATTCTAACCCGAAACCTGTGGTACCGAGCACCAGAGCGCTAGCCAACAGACCCCTGTTTTTGAACCACTCACAAACATCCATGCCACCGCCAAGATTCGAACCGGAAGCCTGTTGTACCAAAGGCCAGAAAGCAAGCCAATTGGTCATCAGGCCGCCATCCAACAAGTAGTCTGCAAAATGTTTAAATTATTTTGTAACTAAATATTATTACTTTAATATAAATATTTCATAAGACTTTTGAGGTATCTTCAGTAAAAGTACGTATACTATAATATATACGCACATTTTAGTTTCATATACAAAGTTGTTTTAATTTCATTGTAAAAGAATAGAAAAGAAACTACGACCCTATTTTTAAAATGATTCTCAAACTCTATTGAAGATTCACAACATGTAATTCCTGATCCTTCCCACTGTGGTTTATTTTTTCCTGGTTGTTTATGACGAAGGTTGTGGGATTCGGGTTACACTAGACTCGTTTCAGATAATTTTTTTGTAGGAGAACGCTGAAACTTTTCTCATGATCGACTGACTCCTTTCTGTTTTTGCATCTTCTGCCCCAAGGTATACAGTTACAGGTAAACAAATTGGAAGAAAGATACCGGGGAGGAAGCCTGTCCGGAAGTGGGTCGAACCCGCAGGGCGGAAGAACCCTTTCGAGCAGCAAGGTCGAGGACTGCGAAGTCGGTTTCTGGGTTGGTTTCGATTTTGGGCGATTGTTCTTTGCCCGGGATTGGGTCAGTTAAGCGAACCGGTTAAGGACAAGCGATGGTACCGGAACCGCGTGGCGGGAGAGAGATTGCTAAAAAGATTCGATTGTTCCAAAGAGGTTGGCCCATTAGGAGATCGGCAATCGCTGGGATTGTGAGAGGAAGGAAAAGTACACAGAGATATATATCTTGCGACGTAACGGCTTCCATAAGATTTTCACTTTAAAAGGACCCTTGATTCTTAGCAAACAAATACATTTTTGACTTCGATAATGACTATGATAATTTTTTATTCAGCAAAGTCCTTAATATACCACGTTGTTAGTCTTGATAATGTCAATGTCTTGCTGGATACACTAGACATAGATTGGACCTCTTAGAACTGGGATCGAAATAATGTCGCCAAGGATCAATTGAACGCCGATAAAAATTATAAGACATAGATAATGGATAATGCAGATAAATTACCTCTGTACTGAATGATGAGGAACAAAAATATTCGAATATTACTATTTTTTTCCCCTTACATTTCAAGTTCTTACACGATTGAGGCTTACTTTAGCCATGTTAATTTCGATTCAAGGCTAATTTATCGATTTCAACAAATATATATATATATATATATCTGGGGCCTGAATGGCCGAGTAAACAACGCTTGGTGCCACAGGTTTCGGGTTCGATTCCCGGTGGTGCCATGGATGTTTGTAGTGGTTCGGAATCCACTTTTAACCATAGGTCCCGGTCTAATATGGTTGTTGAGCGTAGAGCTTAATGCCACTTGGGGCTGGCGGCCCGCCATGCGGCTGTTGCGCTGATGATGATATATATATCGACTCGGAATTTTTATATATAAATGTATATATATATATATATATATATATATTCCGTGTCGATTTCAGGCTAATTTTGAACCCAACATTGCTTATATTGTCAAGAATGACGAAGTCTTCGCATGAATAATATTAGTAAATTATATATAAAAGTTTTATTTTTTAATTAATCAAATGAAACCAATCAATCACATTATATCTAAATTAATTTTCATATCTTATTTTGTGTTATCTTTTATAGTATCGTTTTTCTTAATCTCCTCCTTCTTCATTGGCGTAACATGGTGGCCCATGCTGGGTCAAGACCATCTTCTTACTGGCAGATTTCGAGACAAGAGATGTTTTCTTTTTACGGAGTAGGGTATATCAGCCTTATGCCCAACGCTCTATTGCCATATTAGACCGGGATGTACGGTTTTAAAGTGGATTTTGAACCACTACAAACATCCATGGCACCGCCAGGACTCGAACTCGAAAGCTGTGGCACCAAGCGCCAGAGCTCTAGTCATTCGACAATCAGGTCCAAAAAATATATTCTATAAAAATAACACTACGGAATGAACAGGTACCAAAGAATAGCTGAAGGCAGAAAGTAAAACAAAATGGTACATTTTAGTTAAAAAGATGCTGTATTTGTAATGCATTAACGGGCCATTCTTTCTTAATAATAGAATAGCTTCTACAAGATCTTTAATTGCTGATACAAAATGGCTATTTATAAACGTCAGTACTGGGAAAAATTTCTCAATACATAATTGGTCTGCTGCTAAAGCAGCCACTGTCTTTGCTACTGAAGGATACAATCGAATTTCCTCTTTAACATTTAATTTTAACTTTAATTCCTAAAATTTTTCGGAAAATAAAAAATATTATTATAAAAGTATCGGGAGTCGAATTTTTAAACCGACTCCTTCAAAAATGACAGACTTCTAATCCCCACCTCAGTTCCCAATATGGACTTACTACTAAGCTTCAAATCTTTGACATGACACTGTTTAGTATGCGCTTTAGATGGTTTACCAAAGAAATATATCGTATATATATCATCATTGTCATCGTCAATAGCACGACTGGCCAGGATAGGTTTAGGCTTTCCATTGAAGAGATTTCCACGCATTCCTCTGGGTGACAAGGATCCTCCAATTCTTAACCTCTAGTAGAGCAAAATCTTTTTCAACTGCTTCCATCCATCGCAACTTGGGTCGTCCGCTCCCTTTTTGTCCCTTTGGCTTTGCCCACAGGAGCCTTTTTACAGGGTTTAAGTCATTCATTCTCAATACATGAGCCCAGTTTAATAATAGCCCAGTTAATAATTCTAATACAGCCCAGTTTATTCTATTGGTCTTAATAAATTTTATAACATCTGGGTCTTTATAGCATTTATAAATTTCTGCGTTGTACCGTCTTCTCCAACAATCGCTTTCATACATATACACTGAAGTGACAAAAGTCATGGGATAGCAATATGCAAATTTTCAGATGGCAGTAGCATCGCGTAAAACAGGTATAAATGCGCAGTGCTTTCGCAGAGCTTTCATTTCTGTTCAAGTTATTCATGTGAAGAGGTTTTGACGTGATGATGACCGCACGACGGGAATTAACAGACTTTGAACGCAGAATGTTAGTTGGAGCTAGACGCATGAGTCATGCCATTTCGGAAATCGTTAGGGAATTCAACATTCCCAGATCCACTGTGTCAAGAGTGTGCCGAGAGTATGAAATTTCAGGCATAACATCCCACCATGAACAGCGCAGTGGTCGACCGCCTGCGCTTAACGACCGAGACCGGCGACGTCTGCAAAGAGTCGTAAATTCTAACAGACAAGCAACACTGCGTCAAATAACCGCAGAAATCAATGTGGGACGTACAAGGGACTTGTCTGTTAGAACTGTGCGGAGAAATTTGGCTTTCTTGGGCTATTCCAGCAGAAGACCGACTCGAGTGCCTTTACTGACAGAACGACATCGCTTGCAGCGACTCTCGTGGGCACGTGTGCATATCGGTTGGTCCCTAGATGAATGGAAAACCGTGGCCTAGTCCGATGAGTCCCAATTTCAGTTGGTAAGAGCTGATGGTAGGTTCGAGTGTGGCGCAAACCCCACGAAGTCGTGGACCCAAACTGTCAGCAAGACACTGTTCAAGCTGGTGGTGGCTCCGTAATGGTGTGGGCTGTTTTTTCATGGCATGGACTTGGTCCTCTGGTGCGACTGGACCGAACATTGACTGGAAATGCTTATGTTCAGCTACTTGGAGATCACTTGCAGCCATTCATGGACTTCATGTACCGAAACAACGATGGGATTTTTATGGATGACAATGCGCCATGTCACCGGGCCACAACTGTTCGCGATTGGTTTGAAGAATATTCTGGACAATTCCAACGAATGATCTGGCCACCTAGATCGCCCGACATGAATCCCATCGAGCATTTATGGGACATCATCGAGAGGTCTGTTCGTGCCCAAAATCCTGCACCATCAACGCTTTCACAATTATGGACGTCTATCGAGACAGCATGGCTCAATATTCCTGCAGAAGACTTCCAACGACTTGTTGAGTCCATGCCACGTCGAGTTGCTGCACTTCGCCGGGCGAAAGGAGGGCCGACACGATATTAAGAGGTATCCCATGACTTTTGTCACTTCAGTGTATATATGTGTGTGAAAGCGATTGTTGGAAAAGACGGTACAACGCAGAAATTTATAAATATATATATATTCTATAAATTAAAGAAACAATCCGCTTAAGTCACTAAAAGGATTAAGCAGCTTAAACCGCTATAGAAAATAGAATATCATCGGGATATTTCAGAAATATTTCAAACTCAATAAATTAGTTTATTGAATCTTCTAGAAACAATATTAACATTGTTTATTTTGCTCAGATCTAAAATTCTTTGTACAACAGTGCGCATAACTTGGATATCATTATATTCCGTAATAACAAATTCTGATCAATGATTACAACACTCTATTGATAACAGCAAATATTTGAAAAGATTTATTACGAACATTATGAAACGTAGTGTAGTGAAACATTATTATTTTGTTTTAAAAATCAGTAATTGTTAATTTTTTGAACTTATGCAGAATGATTTAATTTCCTTTTATTCCTTCTTTAGTTTGCAAACGATAAACTGTATCAAAAATGATTTGGTTGTTTACAATTAGAGCCAACGGAATTTTCATGTTTAAGAATCTTAAAATTAAAACGATATTTTCCTTGTTAAAATTTTAATAATATTTTTATTATTATTAAGATTTTTTAATTTATTTTTTATTCAAAATGAACTGCAACAAACGATTGCATTGTTAAACGTGCAAATTGTTAATTCATTAAACCTATACAGAATAATTTATTTTCGTTTTTTATTCTCCTTAGTTTGCAAACGATAATTGTATCAAAATTGATTTGGTTATTTACAATTAGAATAAAAGAATTTTCAATTTTAAGAATGTTAAAAATAAAATTATATTTTCCTTGTTTACTTTTAGTAATATTTTATTATTATTATTGAAAATTTTATTAATTTATTTTTTATTCAAAATGAATGGCAACAAACGATTGCAATTTTAAACGTGTAAATATTGTTAAACGTGTGTAGATTGTTAATTTTTTAAGGGGTCTGATTGGCCGAGTGGCTAGCACTCTGGCGCTCGGTACCACAGGGTTCGAGTCCCGGCGGTGCCATGGATGTTTGTAGTGGTTCGGAATCCACTTTAAACCGTAGGTCCCGGTCTAACACGATCGTAGAGCGTTGTGGAGAGCGACATATTAAAAATAAGGAAAAAACGCATTGTTCATATATATAGTGATTAGGAGATTATAGTCCTTGTTGCTTCACATTCCCATATACCACTTCATTCATCATCATCATTAATTTTTTAAACCTATGCAGAATGATTTATTTTCGTTTTTTATTCTTCATAGGTTGCAAACGATAATTTATCAAAAATGATTTGATTATTGACAGAATATTGATAGAAAGAATTTCCAATCTTACGAATTTTAAAATTAAAACGATATTTTTCTTGTTAAACTTTTAGTAATATTTTATTATTATTATTATTATTATTATTATTATTATAGAAAGATTTCTTGATTTATTTTTATTCAAAACGAGCGACAACAAATTATTGCAATTTTAAACGTGTAGATATTGTTAAACTTGTAGGTCATTAATTTTTTTTAAAACTATACAAAATTATTTATTTATTTATTGTTTTTTTCAAATATTTGCAAGCGATAATTGTATCAAAGATGATTTGATTATTTACTTATTTACAATTAGAACGAACGGAATTTTCAAGTTTAACAACCTTAAAATTAAAACGATATTTTCCTTGTTAAACTTTTAATAATATTTTTATTATTATTAAGATTTTTAAATTTATTTTTATTCAAAATGAGCAAACGATTGCAGTTTTAAACGAATAGATATCAGAACACTTTTTTTTTTTTTTCAAAAATGTTTCCACTTTTGAATGAAGGCACGCTTATTTTATATCCGCCTACAAATGTAAATACACAATGTTCTGAAGTAAACATCGAAAATAATTCGTGTTCGAAAGAACAAAAAAGCACAAATAAAAAGACCGATTTATAACCGTCCGTGACCTTAAACATTCGAATTGCATGTTCAGAGGAGATCACGCAAAACCATTCCAAATTCGAACAAATGTTACAACTCCCGATCGGTTTCGATCACCTTGTCGAAAAAGAAAAGGGGGGGATGGAACGGATTGCAGCCGTGCTCCAGTGGAGTTCTGGAACAAAATATCGAATACTTCGCGTGAGGAGGAAAAAAATAAATAAATAAATAAACAAACAAGTCAATAAAAACTTTTCGAGGATCGGTGTTTTTTGGGCGTTCACCCCTGGGCAGAGATTGGCAATGAAAACGCCCCCTGGCGGTTGATAGTTTCTGGGTCGGTCACTCACTCTCTGCTAGCAGACGATATCTGGAACACCCTTTCTCTTGTTCCAGAAGGAAGAAACGAATTCTATTTTTTTTTTTTTTTTTTTTTTTTTTTTCTAAATCCTAGTGCTGACAATTGTGAAGCATCAGTTGCTTGACATTAATTGATGGGCTATGCAGAATTCTGATTCCGCGTTTTAAAAACTTGGAAATGGTGCGAATTGTTATAATTATCCTATTTTGTACTTCCTTAATCATTTTTTTTTTTTTTTTAAGAAATGCACTATTCGTGGTTCTTTTTTGTTTCTTTACGTTAGTTGAAAGGTATTTCAAACAGGAATTAAAATATTTTTAAGATACCGAAGACTATTTGTCGGTCAAGCATACAGTCTAATTGGCCATCCACTGGAAAAAAAAAAAATGGCTAACCTAATCGTATGCATCTGTTTTTCAGTTCGACCTTGTAGATAAGCCACGTTGCGCTTTTTTTTAAATATTTAAAGGAGTTTCAGAAATCTGATCTTTTTACACGGAAAGATACGTTTTGATAATTACCATGCTATTTATTTACAATATTTTAACAATATGCAGTATGATTAGAATTATACACAGTAAATTTTGATTAGTTTGTTGCTCTACGGTCATTTTTTTTGCACACTTTAGGCTAAACAGACTGGGACCTACAGTTTAAAGTGGATTCCGAACCACTACAAACATCCACATTTGTTTTATTTTTCTTTTTTCTATGATAAGAATAACGAAAAAGTTTTACAGAATGTCTGTGAAAAATAACACTAAAACAGAAAGGTAAATGAGTGAGTGCATAACAAATGATGGCAGAAAAATTTTAAATTCCTTAAGTGAACCAACTTAAAGCAGTTGAGCAGCCAACTTAAAAACTTTTGGAAGAAATGAAGAAAAAAAAAAAATTTTTTTTTCACTATATTTTACTCTAATTACATAAAACTTTTTTTGCTTATGAAACTTGAGAAGCAAGCGCTTATAAATATTCGCCCTCTAAGCCTTATTTTTTATAATTCAGATTATCATAAGTTAACGGACTCCATACTTTTCTGACGAAAAATAAATCAGTGTTTGAAGATTAAATGGACTAAGTCAGTTTAAAACGTTTTTTGTGAAAGCAGAAATATAAATCATTGATTGAATTTCCTAGTTTAGAACAGGATTGTTCAAACTATTGCATATAGGTCAAAAACGATCTATGAGCATTAAGGATCTGTCCAATAGTAGAGGGTCCAACAGGCTTTCTATGTTAACCCTTGCGACTTTGTTTTAAATATTACAAAAAATAATGTCGGTGTTGTATTCAATTGTCTAGTGCAAGACCAAGACCACCAGGATTCGTACCCCAAGACCACCAGACCCCATATATTATTATCGTCATCATAACTGGCTCGACAGCCCTTTGTGGGCCTTGGCTTTCTTTAAAAGATCCAGACAGGCTGTTCTACTCTTGGCTGTGGACTTCCAGTTTTTGATTTTAATAACATTAAAATCGGAATCTAAACAGTCGACCCATCTCTTTTTCGGTCTTCCCCTCGGTCGCTGTCCAATGGGAATTGCATTGAAAACCCTCAAAGCAGCTCTATCACTTTCCATTCTCATGAGATGACCGGCCCCTCTCATTCTGTTCAGTTTAACACATTTTAGAATGTCACTATCTCTAAAAAGTTTGTAAAGTTCAAAATTGTATCTTCTTCGCCGATTTCCATTGTCATTGATGCCACCAAGTTGATGTAGTTCGCAGCACTTTTCTTTCAAAGACTGCCAACATTTTCTCTTCTCTTGCTGTTAGTGACCATGTTTCAGACGCACATGTTAACACTTCTCTTCTCTTGCTGTTATGTATATTATTATACGTATCAATATTATATGTTACTATATATATTAAATTATTATCCATGGACGTTATGGGTGTTTGTGCGTGTGTGCATTTCTATTGTATTCCCCGTTTTTTTTTTTTTTTTTTTCTTTTTCTTTTTGAATTCCTATCAATATAAAATCATTAAATAAATCGTAATAATAATAATAATAATAAATTTTTAAAAAATCGTCCCTGAAGAGGTTAAATATCTCTACCGAAATTAAAAGACTGACCATAACAACCTGTTTTAAAAACAATTCTATTGAATAAATGATTAAATTAAAACTGGCGATGTATTGTAATTATTTTTAACGCCTTGGGAAGATTAAGAACTCGCCTTCAATACATGAACAAAAGCCCTCTCGCGTATACACAACGATGCGCCAGATTCTGGTAACACACTCGAACGGTAAGGAGGTTGAGGAAAGGTCGGTGGCTGCGGGCGCCCGCTAATTGGCCGCTCATTAGCGGGATCGGGAGCGCTGCGGCCTGGAAGTGTGTCAGGAGGGGAACGATCGGTGGGCTGCTTCCTTCTCCTCTGCGCCTCGTCCAATGCCCCGGCCAAGTGCAAGGTCCTTTCGCTTTGTGGCCTTGCGGGATGCTTGACCACGCTCAATCACTGCGCGACAGGTGTCCGGTCATCTCTAAAAGTGATCGTTTCATATAGATCCATATATGTAGGTAGGAACCGTATAACATGGTCTATAGTTCCTAAATAATGAATTATTCATGTTATATGAGACAAAGTTAATAGGAATTCTTTGTTTCGTATAGTGCAGGGATTTTAATATTTTAATTCCCGTTATGGACCCTTTAATTGTGCAAAATAAATTCAATTGTAATCAAAAGAGTCAACAAAAAAATTGAGATACAGTAAATTGACTTTTCATATTTATATTTATATTTTGATCTGATCTGCATACAGATAGAACCTGTATATAACGTGATCGTTGGGCGTAAGGAAAAAGCCCTGCTATACATATTCATGTTACACGAAATAAAAATAACGCAGATGTTTTATTAGTAAAATGAAGGTTACGGACGGTTCCATTCGCAAAATAATATTTCTAATTGCCTTAAATAAAATTATATTAATTCAGTTGTATTGGAAAGAGTCAACAAAAAATATGACACAGTAAATTAACCTTTCATATTTTTATTACCATTTATATCTGCGTATACTCATTCATGTTATTTGAAACACAGGTAATACGAATTTTTAATTTCGTATATCACGAGGGGTGGGGGGTTAACTTTGAAAATAAAATGAACGCCACGGAAAATAATAATGTTATTTTTGCAAAGTAAAATCAAACTTCTTCTAGAATGGCGTAGCAG
Organism: Caerostris darwini; assembly: GCA_021605075.1. NCBI lineage: Eukaryota > Metazoa > Arthropoda > Arachnida > Araneae > Araneidae > Caerostris > Caerostris darwini. The sequence goes on along the minus strand of BPLQ01013371.1, from coordinate 600,909 downwards.
CCTCATTGTTGGCCAAGGCCGCCTGCCTAATAGCAGATTTCGAGACAAGAGAAGTTTTCTTTTTACGGGGTAGGATTGTCAATCCTACGTCCAACAGCCATATTAGACCGGGACCTACTGCTTAAAGTGTATTCCAAACCACTACAAGCATCCATGGCAATGCCGGGAATCGAGCCTGAAACCTGTGGCACCAGAGCTCTAGTCACGCGGCCATCAGATCCAAAATCAAACTAATCGGGTTATATTCGAAAGTCAACAAAAGAAAAAAATTAAATACGTATAGTAGCTATGCATAGTTGCTGTTTCTATCTTCTTCTATTCCAATAAATAATAAAATACGTTAAAAATTTCCAATGCGATTTTTGAAGTTAATTATCATAAACGAAATTGTTTATGTGATAGAAAAGAACATGTTATTAGCAGCCAGCATAATTTATTGATTGTATTTAGCTAAAAATAAGAAACATAATATAAATATTTTTCAAACTACAGAAACCTAACCTGATTCTAGACAAACATAAATTTTCCGAATTAGATTATTATTCAATTCATGAAAGAAAGAAAATAATTTATGAATGGAATCATTATTTTATTCGAAATATTTATGTTTCTCTAGAAACAGGTTAGGTTTCTGTAGTTTAAAAAAAAATATGCATATACAAATGTTGGATTAAACATAAAAGTGAGTTAAATATGTGCGTTGAAATAATAATTGATCAAATGATGACGCTTTAATGTTGAATTATTCCGTGAATCAGCAATGCTCATCACCATTAAACGAATAATTTTCTTTTTAGTAAGATTTGTTCTCGGTATTTGAGCTTTCTCCTAGCAACATCTACGCTTTCCATTATGCAAAAAAATTCGCTTTTTCTATTGTTTCGTTGAGGTACATTGATAAATTGCTGTGAATGGAATTCTCTTAAATTGTGTGCTTCATTCAGTAAAAAGGTGCTTCATTTATGAAATAGAGATCTCTGATTATGCGGCAAAATATATGCATTTTTAAAGTAAAATAACTTTATTATTTCCATGCGTAGCCATTTCAATTATTTTGATCGCCTTTTTAAGTAAATCTGATTAATTTCATTAACAAGTAAAACCGCGGACTGAATAGCCGAGTGTCTAGCGCTCCGGAGCTCGGTGCCACAGGTTTCGGGCTCGAGTCCTGGAGGTGAATATTTCGGAGTCCACTTTAAGCCGTAGGTCCCGGTCTAATGTGACAGTAGATCATTGGACGTAGGGCTGACAACCCTACCCTGTTGTAAAGGAAACCTCCCCTTCCGAAATCTGCCACTAGGCAGACACCCATGGTCCAACATGGTAGTTAGAAAGATAGTAGAAAGATAATTATGGTGCATAATAACCAGTGCCAGGTAGTTAGAAAGATAATTATGGTGCATAATAACTAACTATCTGTGCTACCACAGTACGGTCAGAGCGTTAGCCAGATGCCCATCAGGAAGCTTACAAATAGAGGACCACTGAAATTGTTGGTGCCATGGATATTTGTAGTGATTCGGAATCCACTTTAAACCGTAGTTCGCTGTCTAATTGGATCGTAGAGCATTGTCTTGAGGTTTAGTCCATCTTCAGCCCGTGGTTCCTCATTAAAGTGAGGCTGCATATTACCCTGAGACGTGGACCAGTCGCCTGCGAACGGGGTCTATCTGGTGTAGTCTTTCTTGCACCGGGGATCTTAGTAACAACAATAAGTAAAACTAATTCTGCATTTGAAAACTATACTCCTAATGGTGAAATTTTAAACGAATTTAACGTCTAAACGTCTATTTGAAAAGTTTAAATTTTTCAAATAGACGTTTGATTTGCCGTTCTAAGATCTTTTTGAGTGCACTTTGGACGTCCGGCACCTACTGTTTAAAGTTGAATCCTAACCCCTCACAAACATCCATGTCGCCCAATATGATTCGAACATAAAACTTATGGTACCAAAAGTCACTTCTACCAATTGTCCACCAGGGCGCGTCTCTGTATTGTCAGCTGCATTAGAACAACAACAACAACAATTGCAATAATTTCTCAGTTTATGACGAATTTACTTAAGGTGAATTTGTTGTTGTTTTCTTTAACAGGCATCGTTCTTCCACAAACCCTTCTCGTCCATTACCATTCCAGCTCGTTCCTTTTTCTGCGCGATGGCTTTATTCCTTGCACCCCGAGGGGGGGTTGGCGAAGCCACTGAACGACATCTTGAGAGGATGCGGTTCCGGACGAGCGAGCGAATTCATCGACCCGACCTCGAATCCCGACTTCTATTCCTGACGGGGCCCGCATACCGATGCGCGTTCGGTCTCGCTCCATCCGACGCCGCAACCCCATTTGAATAAATGGGCCCCGAAACACACATTTTCGGTTTCTTTTTCACTTTTGTTGCGCGTTTTCTCTCCTCTGCGCTGAATCGAGGTTGCGGAGGAGATATTTGGACCGTGTTAGAAACCTCTCCATGCTGGGCGACTTTTTCCCATTCATACTTGAGGAAGAGCTAAATCTGATTTTGGTGGAGACACTAGATTACGCTAGATTAAACTGAAAGTTAAAATGGGCATTTCAGTAAACCTTTTATTACATACACACTAATATATATATAATGTAAATATGTATATACTACTGTGCCCAAAAAGTAAGACCTATTATTATTTTTTTCAAAAACTCTTTGTTTATTCTTCCAACTTTATTTCATCGCCTTCAAAGTAATCCCCTCCGGACACAGTGCACTTATGCCGACTTTTTTTCCAATCCTCAATGCATGCTAAAAAGTCATCGGCAGGAATGGCCTTCAAAGCGCGCGCCGATTCACGTTGACTCAAAACGCTGTCCCCGCAGAGGTCTTTTGAGTTTAGGGAATAGCCAGAAGTCGCACTGTGTGAATACGGTGGTTGTGGAACGATGTGGGTTTCAGTTTTGGCGAAAAAGTCACGAAAAATCAATGCAGTGTGAGCTGGCGCATTCAGTGGTTTCGGTACCAATCGAGATTTGACGTGTTTGAGGCGCAAAACACTTTTAAAATGGTATTTTAAAATTCCAACATCATCAACAATGTCTCTAATTGTTGCAAGCACCAAATCTTTAATTTTTTGGACGTGAGCTTCGTCCGTTGAGGTTGGTGGTCGACCAGAGGGCTCTTCGTCTTCAACGCGTTCTCTGCCTTCTTTGAACTGTATTTTTACACTTCTAAACATAACTTTCCGTTATAGGAATGCACACCGAATGCCTTCCGCAACATTCTATACGTTTCCGCAAAGAATATTGAATGCAAGTTCTTTGCTCAATGAATTCAGACATTTCAAAAATCTCCGGAATCAGTTTTAGCTTCTCACAAAGCCAAGCGTAACTCAAACACTAATAAGCCCCGGGAATTTTAAATTGAAAATGGGTCTTGCTCTTTGGACACAATAGTATATGTGTGTGTATGTATGTAAATATGTATATATATACATATATATATAATGGATATGGGGCCTGATGGCTGAGTGTCTGATCTGATGGCTCTGTGCCACAGGTTTCGCGTTCGACTCTCGGCGGTGCCACTTTAAACCGTAGGTCCCGATGTAATATGCGGGTAGAAACGCACTCCATGGCACGTTGTTGTTATGTCTAATCCTCAGTGTCCGACAGCACAGGACAGACATGAATGGAGCTTCTGTTGTGATGGGGTACCCGTAGGTAGAAGTCTGACTCGGTTCCGTGTCGCTGAAGAAGGAGCGTAGTGCCTTCCGGGAAGGCTTTTAGGAGGGGACTACTTTCATTTGCGTATCGTGGGGAAAATACCCGGAAAACTCCACCGGGAGTCTAACTAGTCCGACTAACAAGACAAGATGCTGAACATCCCAAACGCCATCGAGACTCCTCGTTTTTTGAAACAGTGTCTACAACAAAACAGCCAGCTGATTAAACCTCAGACTTAATGTTCACCATCGGCACACGTTACCACTGAGCCATGAGTCAGGCTCTATATATATAAACGTTTAATATTAACACAATAGAATCTATAAATTAATATTATAAATTTGTAATTATTTAAGATTCTCCTTCTACTGAGAAATATTCATTCTTTGTATATATTTAATATATTAAAAGCTGTTCTGTATATGTAATGAATTGATTTCCAAGTAAGCACTGTGTCGACATATTTGCAATACCGCATAGCTTTTATACATACTTATTTATCCATAATAGATTCTATCAGAAATTAACTGATGAATTCAGTTAATTTGCCTTATTCCCGTATCTAACGAAAAACAGCTTCAATAATTCATTAAACAAGTAATATTAAAAAAAAAAAAAAAAAAAAAATTAGGTCAATTACTACTTTTTTTTTTCACTCTATTGCAGAAAGTCCTTTATAAATAATTTTCACTCATTTTTTTCAGTTTATCTGGCGCTATCTATTGGTAGATATATGCAACTGACATCTAAAAAAAAACTAAAATAAATGAATTAAATTTTGATGAATGAATTAATATTTGGAAAAACTGTATTCACATCCAGTGTCATCCACTACAAGTTCAAGTGGATGACACTGGATGACACTGGATGAACTGGATGAATAAAAAGTGTTTCATGAACGATTGAAAATTTGAAAAAGATATATATAGGGAGAGTGTGAGCTAATAGAAGGAATTGAAAAAAATCTCAGTTTTCTCCTACTACAAATAGTGAAGAAATAAATCGGAGAACGATAAAAGCTACACATTATCTTACGTGTGCAATCATTCTTTTTTTTTTTAACTCGGTTTATTTTGTGAGCCCACGAGACATCTGGGGATAGGAGTGTCGACGAGTTACCTGATAAGTTTTTTATCCACTTCCGGCTGGGCGATGAGATTTTCAATCGACAAGTGATAAGACGCGTGGCAGAGACGCTGTTTTTGTGCGAGAAACACCTGTGAGATTCAGAAAAGGGCAAGTGCGTATATTTTTCACCCTTAACGCTCAATATGTGCTTTTCTTGTGCTTTCGTTCTTTCCAGACTTTCAGAGCGAGTGAAAATGCATTAAATACGTTGCATTGAATGATAAGAAAAGAAATAAATTATTAAAGTGAAGATTGTTATTTTTTTTATAAATGTTTATTAATTAAAAATTCGTTAACATTATCCGCAAAAAAAAATATATTAAATATGAGTTATATTTATTTGCAGGCAATTTTTTTATACGGTAAAAAAAAATCGATTTTGTCCTTTTTATTTATTTATTTTTTTATTTTTATTTATTTATTTTATTTTTTTGTTCTTTTTAAAGACTAAGAAAAGAAAAATTCATTAAATATGGGCTACATTTATTTAAAAAATACCGACAATTTTTTATACGAAAAAAAAAGAATCGGTATTGTTATATTTTTTATTTATTTTTGTTGTTGTTGTTGTTGCTCTTTTTAAAGACTAAGAAAAGAAAAATACGTTAAATAAAATAAAAATACATTTAATATGGGTTACATTAATAAAAATGCAGACGATTTTTTTTTTTTTTTTTTTATGGAAAAAAAGAATCGATATTGATTCTATTTTTTGTTATTTTTAATGTATTTTTCTTTCCTTAGTCTTCAGATAAATGAAAAAAATTATTAAAAAATGCAGACTTCATTAAATGCGGAATTTACTACAAAATGCAGAATTGTACTGGGGGGAAAAAAAAAAAAAAAAAAGAATCGATATATATATAAATTCTTTTTAAAGACTAAAAAAAGAAAATACATTAAATAAGAGTTATATTTATTTAAAAATGCAGATAATTTTATATACGAAAAAGAATCGATATTGTTCTTTTTAAACACTAAGAAAAAAAAAACATTAAATAAGGGTTACATTTATTAAAAAATGCAAACGATTTTTATACAAAAAAAAAAAAAGAATCGATATTGTTCTTTTTAAACACTAAGAAAAAAAAACATTAAATAAGGGTTACATTTATTAAAAAATGCAAACGATTTTTTATACAAAAAAAAAAAAAAAGAATCGATATTGTTCTTTTTAAACACTAAGAAAAAAAAATACTTTAAATAAGGGTTACATTTATTAAAAACTGCAAACGATTTTTTTATACAAAAAAAAAAGAATCGATATTGTTCTTTTTAAACACTAAGAAAAAAAAAAAAACATTAAATAAGGGTTACATTTATTAAAAATGCAAACGATTTTTATACAAAAAAAAAAAAAGAATCGATATTGTTCTTTTTAAACACTAATAAAAAAAAAAAACATTAAATAAGGGTTACATTTATTAAAAAATGCAAACGATTTTTTTATACAAAAAAAAAAGAATCGATATTGTTCTTTTTAAACACTAAGAAAAAAAAAAAACATTAAATAAAGGGTTACATTTATTAAAAAATGCAAACGATTTTTATAAAAAAAAAAAAAAGAATCGATATTGTTCTTTTTAAACACTAAGAAAAAAAAAACATTAAATAAGGGTTACATTTATTAAAAACTGCAAACGATTTTTTTATACAAAAAAAAAAAAAAAAGAATCGATATTGTTCTTTTTAAACACTAAGAAAAAAAAAAAAAAAACATTAAATAAGGGTTACATTTATTAAAAAATGCAAACGATTTTTTATACAAAAAAAAAAAAAAGAATCGATATTGTTCTTTTTAAACACTAAGAAAAAAAAAACATTAAATAAGGGTTACATTTATTAAAAAATGCAGACGATTTTTTATACAAAAAAAAAAAAAAGAAATCGTTATTGTTCTTTTTAAACACTAAGAAAAAAAAAACATTAAATAAGGGTTACATTTATTAAAAACTGCAAACGATTTTTTATACAAAAAAAAAAAAAGAATCGATATTGTTCTTTTTAAACACTAAGAAAAAAAATACTTTAAATAAAGGTTACATTTATTAAAAAATGCAAACGATTTTTTTATACAAAAAAAAAAAAAAAAAGAATCGATATTGTTCTTTTTAAACACCAAGAAAAAAAAAATACATTAAATAAGGGTTACATTTATTAAAAAATACAAACGATTTTTTATACAAAAAAAAAAAAAAGAAATCGATATTGTTCTATTTATTTTTCTTCTTCTCATTATCATCCTAAAAATCGCCTTCAAAATAAAGTCTCAAAAACTTCATAATGGCCATTTAAAATTCTTTAAATTATGAATTCTCGTTTACATCATTATTGCGTTTTAGCATTGCGTTTATTTCATTTATATTCTCGATAGAATTATTTAAAATTCAAATAATATTCAAAGTCACAGAATTCTAGTAATTCGTATGCTTAAAGAATTTTAATTCTTTTATCTATGTCTTGTTGTACTTAAGCATGAAATGTGCTATTTAAAATTCATTTCAGAGGAATAATTATTTGAAAGGGATTGTTGTGTCTGTTTTACGTCATGACAAGTTACAACATCCTGTTTTTTATTTTTAATTATTGACTTGGCAAATTTTACAAATATGTTATTTCATATATACGTGATTGTAAAAAATTCGAATGGATTGTTTGAAATGTAATTTTAGCAGTTTCAAATTTCAAAAAAAATTAATTCATATATATTCTGTCACATAAAAATTGTAATTTTTTTTTAATTATAAAAATTCATTTCATAGTTTATCAAAAATAATTTGTATTCAGGTTTTTAAGCTGTTTTTGAAAGGCGATAGATGGCGCCAGTAGTTACTTTCTCATTTTCTGAAATATGAACAGGAAAAGCGGAATGTTTTTTTGCTTTTACGTAAATTAATTTCTAAATCATGACAATTACACTGGGTCTTTTGAATATACGTTGAATAATAAAATTATAAATTTTTCATGCTTCGTGCACTTAATATTTTTTTAAAAGTTTATTACTTATCGGTTTTATTTTATTTTTTTAATACTTTAAAAATATACATTTAGATTTTGAATTTGTATAAACATTTTGTTGGTTAATAAAAGTTAATTTCTTGTATTTTCTATAATAAAAGGTAATAATTAATTAATCTATATTAAAAAAATGTATGTTATTCTATAAGCTATTTAGAGAGTACAAAAAAAAATTTATTTTTGTGAAATTATTATTACATCTTACTATATTAATATACTACTATGTGCTTACTATACTATTAAAAAAATTAAAATTAAAAATTACTATTTTAAGCACAAATAAATTCTGAGTTAAATGCTTTCAAATTATAATATTAAAAATGCAAATCTAACTTATTTAGTGGTATTTCTTATTACTTAATTCTTAGTATTTCTTACTTATTTAATTTTATTTCTAATCAAAAATATAATTTTTCATTTGAATAAAAACATTTTTATAAGATCTTAAAAGTTGTTTAAAAATATTTCATTATTAAAATAAAATGCTAAACATTGATATACGCAAAATTCTGACAATAAATAGTTAAAAATATTAAATAAAAGTTTACTAATAAAATATTTATTATAACTGTATTTTATTACTAATTGCAAATTAGTTCACCAATTCAGAATAAATCAAAATTGTTATTTAAAGTTTTAATAAGTTCACACGTTAATCATGCATTATTGCATTAGTAAGAAAACTTTAGACAACTTTTTTTTCATTATCTTCAAAAATGTTTGTTCAATTCAAGAACTAAATTAATTCATTTAATTAAAGGTTGATACATAGTTACTAAAGTTAGGTTACATAGTTATTAGGTACATAGGTTATATAGTTAATATACATAGGTTACATACTAGGTTAATTACTAAATTAATTCAATTAATACCAAATACAGTTAAAGTTTTACAATGAATTTTATCCTCTAAAAAGGCTTAGCGGTAAAACACATTTGTTATGATAAATTTACCCAAGTAATCCAGCATTAATTAAGATTAAAAAGAATCTTTAACAGGTGTTCTTCAAAAGAAAAAAAAAGAAAGAAAGAAAGAAAAATAAACTGCAATCTCTCTTTCTTTTTTTAATTTTTTGTGACACCCACCTATCAAGTTTCCGGATGTGCGAGTGATCCGGATCACATGACTCAAATTCCGCATGTGTGGCAACAGAAGCTCGCTTCTCAAATCGTCTGCATTAACGCCCTTTGTCATCGCTGCAGACGATAATAATGCTGCAGTAGAAAAGGAAAGAAATTCTAGATGGACTTCTTTTCTTTTTCTTCTGTGCTTAGAAGTGTGTGGAAAAGGAGGTGAATAAAATATTGCGAACACTCCGTTTTAATTTATAATAAATAATATAATAATAATATAATTAAACATCATAATAAAATATATTTAAATAAAACGTCAGCCCTGTGAATATTAAAAACCGAAATATTATCATTATTTTTTAATTTGAAAAAAATATAGAATTGCGAAGAGTACAGTTGCAGTTATTTTTTATTTATTTATTGGCCGATTTATTTTGCAAAACTACTTTAATACGGCTTAACAGTTAAATTGGTGTACTGAAATTTTTTGTCAATTTATAATTTGCTTTTTGAACCTTTTTTTTTATAATGCGATAATAAAAATATGTTATTGTTTAATTTTTGTTGATACAACTATGAAAAACTTGTATATTTTACATTTTCATTCTTGTCAAAATAATATATTTTTTATATGAGTAAAATTTGAATGTTGCTAAAACTACTTATGTTACTTCAATTTTATTATTGTATACTGATCTTTATTGATTACTTCATAACATTAACTTTAATTCGCTCATTCAACATCATGATACCTAATGGAACCACACTTTGGAACGAACATCTTTAAGGGCGACATCTGAATGCAATGGAGGGTTTTCCAGCCGACAGATTTAGAGTGCCTATACCTAGTTATATTTATTTCTTGAACTCTGAAGAAGCCCAGTGCCTAACCATTATTCTACATCAGGCCTGAAAATCAAAATGATAATTATTTTGGTTGTATGCATATCATAAATATAATAACGCAACAAAATACGAATTTGTATGTGTGTCTAATCCTCAGTGTCCTGCAGTGCGGGATTGGCATCCCATGAATAATTTACTCATGGATAGTGGGAAGGGGGGGGGAATTGCAACTCTGTTGTGATGGAGCACCCGTAGATAAAAGAATGACTTGGTTCCGTGTCGTTGAAGAAGGAGGACAGAGGACTTTTAGGGGAAACTGCCCCGCATTTGCGTGTCGTATGACAGAAAACCCGTAAAACTCCCACCAAGTCCGTAGAGCATCACAAAGCTCAGTCAGACTTCTCACTCACATCATTCCCAAATTGTAAAGGGGCAACTCAGCTATAGGCATATGTTATGTGATATGGTGTAGTATTAGTCATGTCATATTCGGACCTACAATTTAAAGTGAATTCGGACCACTACAAACATCCATGGCATCGCCGGGACTCGAACAGGGACCGAAAATTTGTGGCACAGAGCGTTAAATCTTCTGCGGGACACTTTAATGTTGAAAATCTGATTGATAATTATTTATCGTTTCAACTTATCTTAAATTCGATTATTTATTTATTTAATGCGTATTTTATATCACAATCACTTTTTTTATTTACTCTTATTTTACTCCCGTAAACATCCACGATGCACATTATGGCTTGGTAACTTTCAAAAAACAACCTGCAAAAAAAAAAAAAAAAAAAAAAAAAAAATTCACTACCTTAACCTACTAATTGACTGACACACTTGAATCCGATAAACTATATCTACGTGATAAAAAGTATATTGAAAAAAATAAAAATAAAAAAAACAGTTTCAGTGATTCAACCGTTTCCATGGCACCCAGCAAAGTTTCCGCACGCAGGATTTGATACCCATTCGAACATGCGATAATGAGAACAATTGTCACCGCTCTTTGGAACGGAGAGGGTGGGGGAGGAGTGGAATTGGAACTTGGAGAGGAGCATCCCGGAACTTTCGACCGGGCCTTGACACGGATGTTTGTGGGTGACGTCACACTAGAGCTCGGACTCGCAGAACAGAGCGGTAGTGTCGAGCGGAGCTATGGTTAAAGCCATGTTTTTTTATTTTTTTCTAAACGGTATCGTTTGGCGACAAGATTTTTTTTATTTAAAAATCGTCTGTCATATTTACAAGCCGAGTTGTTGCCAGAGAAAGAAGATAAAATGCGAGCTAATGAATCTTTTGCAGCTAGTAAACGATTTAAAAGGCTGAGATTCTTAAAATTGAAAAGTAAATAAATAATAATGTGTAATAATGTTTCCTATGAACATGCGCGCTAGGAAGAAAAAAATAACGGACGTCCAAAATACGGCATGCAAAAACTATCTATTATTTTAAATAATTGTAGATTTTATAGGTTTTCTTTAAATTAATTTCCGAAGAATGTTTTAAGGGGGATTGATGGGCGAGTGACTAGCGCTCGGTGCCACAGGTTTCGGGTTCGAGTCCCGGTGGTGCCATGGATGTTTGTAGTGGTTCGAACCCACTTTAAACCGTAGGCCCCTGTCTAATATAACTGTAGAGCTTTAAAAGTAGGGCTGAACACCCTACATCGTATAAAGAAAATATCTACTGTCTAGATATATACTAGTAGCCAGACGGCTTTAGCCCACCATGTGGCTGTTGCACCAATGATGATGATGAGGGTTTTTTTTTTTTTTTTTTTTTAATAAATCAATAAGTAATTCATAACTTTCCTAATGAATAAATGATTTTATTGAAAATTACATACAGATATATATATATATATATATATGGTAATTTAAACTTATTTCAAAAGAAATAATTTTCTTTTGTACAGATTAATTTATTGGAAATTATAAAATCTTCGAAAGTACAAATACAAATTTTTAAAAGCGCTACCAAGTGTTGGTCAAAATTAACAAACAAGTTTTGCCAATCAATGTACCCTACATTATACGAATTGACCCACATTTGCGTGTTGCATGAAGAAAACTTCCACCAAGCATCTTGACTGTCAAGTTACCACAATCGCCATCGAGTGCCCACGTTTCTGAAACAGATTAAAGATTAAATATATGCATCCATGTCGCCGCCAGAGAATTCGAACAATAGTCCTGCACACACTTGCTGCCTGATATCCAAATGGCTAGTGTTCTGGCCTTTGGTACCACAGGCTTCAGGTTCGAACACTGGCGTTGGCATGGATGTTTGTTGGTGGTTCGGAACTGTAGGTGCCGGTCTAATTAGCCCAGAGAATACACAAAATGACCGTAGAGTGATAAACCAAATGTGCACACGGTTATCACGACTCCGGCAGTCGATAATAATTAAAACAAAAATAAATATTCAGTAAATTTAAAAATAAGATGAGATGAATTAAATAAATTACATTTACAAATAATTCTGACATATTGGAAATTTGCGTGTCTTGTACGGCCTTTTGGCCTTTGAGCCGAAATATGTATAATAAACTCGAATTCTTATGACGTCACATGATGTCATCTCAAACTAGAATTAGTTCAAATAACACAAGATCCATACAAATGATACGAATCATTTCATCAAAAGAAATTTAAACGAATAATTTATTTAAAAAGGATTCGTATCAATAATTAACTGAACGAAACTGGAAACTGAAGACTTTGATAACAATTACGGTACAAGTTAACAATATGATGTATCATATAAACAAGTACATACGAAACTACTTTAGTGCGAATCATTTGCTATGAATCTTTTAAAAGTATTTAAACGACTCGAATTATGAAGTGGTTTAAATCTTTCTAAAAATGTATTTGAACTCGATTTTTGAAGCTGCTCAAATCTTTTTAAAAAATGTACTATTTGAACGACTCGATTTAGAAAACTGCTGCTGTAGTCTTTTTAAAAATGTATTTGAACAACTTAAATTATGAAGTTGCTCGAATCTTTTTACAAATATATTTGAGCGGCTCCAATTATGAAGCTGCTCGAATTTTTTTAAAAATGTATTTGACCGACTCAAATTATGAAGTGGTTCAAATCTTTTAAAAATATTTGAACGATTCAAATTATGAAGCTGCTCAAATTTTTTTTAAAATGTATTTGATCGACTCAAAATATGAAGCTGCTCGAATATTTTTAAAAATGTATTTGAACGATTCAAATTATAAAGCTGCTCGAATCTTTTTAAAATGTATTTGAGCGATTCAAATTATGAAGCTGCTCGAATTTTTTTAAAAATGTATTTGAACGACTCGAATTATGAAATTTTCAAATCTTTTTAAAAATGTATTTGAACGACTCGATTTATGAAGCAGTTCGAATTTTTTTAAAAATGTATTTGACCGACTCAAATTATGAAGTTGCTCGAATCTTCTAAAAAATGTATTTGAGTGACTCGAATTACGAAGCTGCTTGAATCTTTCTAGTATTAGAAAGACTCGAATTATAAAGCTGCTCAAATCTTTAAAAAGTATTTGAACGACTCGAATTATGGAGCTGCTCGAATTTTTTTAAAAATGTATTTGAACGACTCGAATTATGAAGCGATTCGAATCTATTTTAAACCTTTTCCCCCCAATGTTTTCAAGAATCTATACATGTGGAACGATTCCACATTCCAAGGAGGAGAATGGACTCCGGATTCTCGGAAGTACTTGATGTCGGAAATGGAATTTTTTTTCACTTATCAGCCTTGATTTGACCTACAAAGTATTCTTCCTCCATTGCAAGTTCAAGGACATTCTTTTGTGACCACTATTAATTGCAACTGGGTATCGCCAACAGGTTAAATTTCTTTTCGGAATACTTACTCCACTTTTTTTTCACATTTGAGTTGCGTAAGTGGTTGGCAGGTTCTTAAAACGCGCTTGAGAACTCACGAATTCCCTTTTGCGGTGTTGAGTTCTCTTTGATTCGGGGATCCACATCTTTACCTGAAAGATTTTATTGTGCAATACAATGCAGAGGACTTCAAAGATAAAAATCAATTCATTTTACTCCTAAACTTCCTAGATAAGATGTTAAGCTACATTCATACCAGGGTGCATGGAAATGCCAGGTGTGAAGCATCGGCTAGCAAATCTCAGTGCATGAAAGTTATGGCTTACGATTGGTCGACGCTTCAGGTCTCTGTGTGAATGTGGCTTTATATCCTTAAGCTTAAATATGAATTATTGCAGAAATACTATCTTAACCATGGGGTAGGAAAGTTGCCACAGAAAAACTGTTTACTTGTATCACATAATATACATATATATATATACTGGAAGGTACACATCCAGGGATGCTGGCGGGCCTGAGCCCACCAGGCTATTTAGTGAAATGAGTGCACGTGTTCACATTTATGGACACTTTCACCTTAAAAGTAGTTAATATAGTAGTTAATAATACAAGTAGTTAATATTTCAATGAATCATTGTTTTTGTTATCAGTGTTAACTTTATTATCGCGCCTGAATGTGTTGGCGAGTGGTTTGGGCGTTTGTGAGTGTTTCGGAGTCCACGTTAAACTACAGGTCCCGTCTAATGAGCCTAAAATATGCACAAAGTGATCGTAAATCTACAAACCAAACCCAAACTTGAATGTCTTGATGGAGCCGACATTACGCTCAGTAAATATTCGAATAATGAAGTTGCCATAATCGATGAAATCTACTTAATCGATGAATTGGCACACGAAAAAAGAATATTGAATTTTAATTTATGATTCGTTTAGTTAATTTTTTTTTTTTTTTTTTTAGAAATAAAATTTTTATTTTTTTTAGTAGTGCAGTTTTTTTAGTTTTGGTGAATTTTTTATGCATTTAAACCCAATAAGTGCAATGTAAAAATTATTAACACATGGAATTTCGATTTCAGATAACTTTTCTTTTACTTATAGTTTAGAACGATGTAATGAGCTTTCATATGAATTCATACTTGTGTTCCCCGCTTCCCCCTTTTCCATGGATGTGCGCCCGTTACTGTCGGGTATGACCCGTAGTTGTTGAGCCACACGAAACAAAACATAATTTTAGTTTTGGTAAATTTTAGTTGCAATAAATATCGATGAAAAGTTTCAAATTATTGTTTGGTAAATTACAAGGAAAAAATTATTTATTAGTGTTTTGGGTTTTCACCCGTACATAATACGCAACAAAAGTAACTGAGAAAGTAAAACGTATAAGTCTATCATTTAAAACTGGCTCGACAGCCCGTTGTGGGCCTTGGCCTTCTTTAAAAGATCCAGCCAGGCTGTTCTCTTTTGGGTATAAGTCTATATAATGAAAATTTGAAATGAACAAAAATATATTAAAAAAAAAAAAAAAAAAAAAACCCAATCAGATAAACTTCAAAAAGTTATCATTTTGATTTCAAACAAATTTGTAAAAATAAATAATTAAAAAAAAAAAAAAAAATAGACGAAGTGATCACTCCATCCGATGGCGCCAAGTACAAAATAATTTAAGTAAAAAATAAATAGTACCATTTTTTCAAAATTTTCGACTACGCACCAGATAAAAAGAATATGGAATCCGATGGAAGAAAATAAAACTAATAGATTAAGTGTTAAAATTTTTTAAAGTTATGCTCGAAAGATACATAGCCCGACGATTTTTTAGCCAAAACTTGTGACTCTTTCGACAAAAATGAAACCCATATCGTTCCACAACCACCGTATTCACACCGTGCTACTTCTGGTTTGTTCCCTAAACTCAAAAGACCACTCCAGGGACATCGTTTTGAATCGATTGAAGAGATTCAACGTGAATCGGCGCGCCCTGCCGATGACTTTTTAGCATGCATTGAGGATAGGAAAAAAAGGTGGCATAAGTGCATTGTGTCCGGAGGGGATTACTTTGAAGGCGATGGAATAAATTAATAAATAAAGAGTGTTTGAAAAAAAAAATAGTTGGTCTTACTTTTTGGGCACAGTAGTATATATGTTGTTGTTGTCGTGTCCCTCATGAAAGGAGGAAAGAGGGGTGCAGATTCTGTTCTGAGGGAGCACCCGTAGGTAGAAGTGTGACTTCTGCTCCGTGACGCTCTTACAGTCATATGAAACCGGGACCTACGGTTGGCCAAGGCCGTCTGTGTACTGAAAGATTCTGAGACAGGAGATGTTTTTCTTTTTTTGAGGAAGGGTTGTCTGCCCTATGCCCAACACTCTACAGTCATATTAGACCGGGACCTACGGTTTAAAATGAATTCCGAACCACTACAAACATCCATGGCACCGCCGGGACTCGAACTTGTGGCACCGAGTGCCAGAGCGCTAGACACTCGGTCATTCAGGCCCTAGTAGTATATATAAAATCCGTAAAAGAAAAAAAAAATTGCTCATGCCAGGCACAAAATCTTAACTGAATTTTTCAGCATTTCTGCAAAGCTGAATTTGAGAAAAACTGGTTCTTGGGCGTGTCACTGCATCTTCCTGAACAAAAATCTTCCTTTTGTATCTTTAAGAACCGCGAAGAAGTCTCAACTAAAGAAGAGAAGAGATGTTCGAGTTGATAAGGAAATTTAACCCTCTGTAATGAATAGCTAAAAAGGGAAGGGGTGAGTGACAGGGGGCTTTATTGGAAAGTAGTGTGGATAATATGGGGAAGTATTTAAACTGACATGAAAGGCAATAAACAATACCCGAGGTTGAGTTATAGCGGATGTTTCACATACCTATATTGACTTGATTCCTGAAATGTCCTGCTTTTTCCACACCTGGGGAGGATAAATTCTTAGAATCTTATAAGAAATCCTTATCATAACGTTGGTCACATAAAATTGTAGACCTTTGCCATAGCATTCTTTAATCAGTCAAAAGGTCTGAACTGGACTATTATAGATGGCTCTTTTTAGAACACTTTGACATTGATTGATAAAGGGCATACCTGTCAGAGTATTTGGAAGAACATCGTACTGCTAAAACTCGGACTTGAAACCCGTTTTGTTACAATTCCTACGAGTTTAAAGAAATCGCTAATTCTTGCAACAAGGGTGACCAATCCAAAATGATCTTGCGGGCCACTTTGTAAATGCATCCTAACTCCGCGGGCCGCATCTAAAATTATAGATCCCCCTATTAGATTGAGATCCACTGTAGACATTTTTTAGGAGTGAAACATTGAAACCTAATGAGTTATTATTATTGTGTTTACTATTATTCTTACGTGTAAACATGGATATTATAATAATAGTGACACTAAACGAACATTGTAAAGAAATATATAACGCTAAAAAGGAAATATAAAAAATATATAAATATAAACGAAATAAAAAAAAATGAAATCATTACAAAATATTTATTTGACTAGTGCGATATTTGTTTCTCTTGCAAATCGATCTCAATTTGGGTGTTTGCCCATCGTAATGGGTGTGTTTGTTCAATTTCATTTTCGAAAAAAAAGGTTCGTTTCGTTCAATGAATTATGCATAAATGTAATTGTGAAATATTTTGTTCTTATGCAAATTAAAATTTTCCTTCCGACAAAATTTATTTTTTAACATTAAGCAAGTAATAGATTGATTCAAAAACATTCCAATTAAAAAAAAATGACAATTTAAATATTATGATACTCTTGGAGATAAAATATTAAAAAGTACTGTAATCACAGTACAAAAAGATTTAATGTCTTTTCAATAATGAACACAGTAAGGTATTTTAACTCTATTTTTGTTTTGCCCTTTTTCTTTAGCCCTTTTTTTGTTATCCTCTTTTCCTTTACCCTTTTTTGCTCTTTTTCTTTACCCTTTTTTGCTCTTTTTCTTTACCCTTTTTTGTTATCCTTTTTCTTTACCATTTTTTTGTTATCCTTTTTTCCTTTACCTTTTTTTGCCCTTTTTCTTTACTCTAATGCTTTTTTCCTTTACCCTTTTTTGCCCTTCCTTTTTCTCCCGTTTTTTATTTTTATTTTTTATTTAAATGTCGCAAAATAAAATCAAAGTAATTCAATCATATTAAAAACTTTTTTTAAAAGTATAGAAATAGAAATACAACCTTTTCTTGGCCACATTAAATGATGATAAAAAAAAGTATTATAATATAGAAGAAAATAAAAAATTAAGTAAAGAATTGTTCGCGTTTATTATTCTCATCTTCCTAAATAAGTATTAAAATTTTTGTTTATCACATATGGATTATTAAGCCGTGTCCAGATTTGAAACATGTTGGTGAGCGTAATTTTATTTCTTTTGCATTTCAATTTGAACTCAAAAAACAGGCCCTATTGGCTTCCTGTACCCTAGAGCATTCAGTCGTCTTTTCGACACGTCGTAAATACTTTTCTGTAGGACCAAAAAAGGACACCAAGCCGAGCGGAAATTCTTGTCCTCTGTACGTCTGCGAACGAAGCAGCATGCTCTCCCATTTCCATTAAAACTTGTTTGGTATGCGACGCACAAACCTTTCGTTCGCTAGCATTGACACAGCCTGTGGTATGGAAGCAATCTGTTATTCTATTATATTCTACGAATATAATTTATTACCGATATTCATATGAGAAATGATAGATTTACTTAGAACAGGGGTAGCCAACCCGCGGCCCGCCTTGGATATTTTTCCGACCCTTGAGATGTATCACACTTTTACAGATATATATATTTATTTTATAAAGGCCGAAGTAGTGAAAACCAATATGTTTAAAAAATGCATTATGTGTGCATCCCTCTATTCAAAAATTAAGTGTCGACATTATGAGAAAAAATTAACTTTGATTTTAGAATAATATTCTTGCAAATATATGAACGATATCGCCTGTTTCATCATTAGGATCATTATTGTTGTATTATCTATGTTAATGCGCAAGAATAATAGTAAACACAATAATAATAACTCATGATGCGCGCTCATCGATTTGCAAAAGCTGAGGGAAAGAGTGAAGAAATAAATATCGCCCTTGTAAAATAAATATTTTCTCATGATTTCATTTTTTTTTTAATTTCATTTATATTTATATATTTTTCAATTCCTTCTATTAGCTCACACTCTCCCTATACATATCTTGTTCAAATTTTCAATCGTTCATAAAATGCTTTTTATTCATCCACTCAAGTTCAAATACGTTTTTTTTTTAACTCGTAGTGGACGACACTGGATGTGAATACAGTTTCTTTAAATATTAATTCATAAATTAAATGAAATTCATTAATTTTAGTTTTTTTAAGATTTAAGTTGCATATATCTGCCAATAGATGGAGCCAGATTAACTTAAAAAAATGAATGAAAATTATTTATAAAAGACTTTCTGCAATAGAGTGAAAAAAAAGTAGGAATTGACTTTAAAAAATTTGTTTTTTATATTACTTGTTTTTATTTCGTTTATTTTTATATATTTTTTATATTTAATTTTTAGTGTTATATGTTTCTGTACAATGCGCGTTGGGTACCATTATTTACATATTATCTATGTTTACATGTAAGAATAATAGTAAATACAAAAAGAATAACCCATTATGTTTCAGTGTTTCACTCCAAAAAATTACTATAGTTGGTCTACATCTAATATGGGGTTATATAGTTTTATAGGTGGCCCACGGAGTTGCGATGCATTCCCAAAATGACTCCGCAAGGTCATTTGGGTTGGCCACCCCTGACTTAGAAGTTCAGATAAGAATTATTTCTTTCCTAAATCGAATATCCGGAATACTCGGAATATATATCCGGAATCGAATATTCGGATTGTAATGTAACACCACCCCTCCCCTTTCCCTCGTGATAGAGTAATATAATCCTATTCTTTTCAGCTGCAAACAGATACGATATTCTAAATCGGATTAGAAAAGAGTTACGGGATTCAAACCATCCATCACTACCTGTGAATCTTACTTTGGCAGGGAACAACATATCACACAGACAGACAGAAGGAATAATGCCGCTATCAAAAAGGCTTTGGCTTTTGTGGTACCATTTCGCAGTGGGCGATAGGATGCATACAAAGCATAAAGCGGACTGGTAGAAATAGTTCTTGATGTATAGGGCACTTAGCAATAGACAACTTTTATTACTTACTTCCTCCAGCAAATATGTCACTCAATGTTGGACGACCCCCGAAACTCGTATTTTATTTGCTCCCACCTGTTGCTACACTAAAAGAAGTAGTGAATTTGAATGATGTAGCATAAAATTGCCAGACATGTGGTAACATGCGCAGCAAAAGGAATTAGGTTCAAATCCACTGTTGGTGTCCGTTGCAGTCACTGCTTTCAGATACAAAGAGATTCGATGGCGAGTGTGAGAACTTGTGCATGCGTATCACATCAACAATCAGGATGTATGATCGGAATTTAAAGGGTTTTCTCCCATGCGAGGAGTAGTTATGCTTAAGAGAGGGCCTGAATGGCCAATCTGTAGGCTGGAAAGTACTTCCCCCGAGTTCGAGGGGGTAAGGAGGAGGGTGCGAATCTCTCAATTTCTGTCAATGTGCTACACATTTGCCATTCTATTGAAGAATGACCTCAATTCAAAATGTCTGGGACCTGAATGGCCGAGTGTCTACCGCCCTGGCCCTCGGTGCCACAGGTTAAAAGTTTGTGTCCCGGCGGTGCCATGGATGTATGTAGTGGTTCGGAATCCACTTTAAGCCGTAAGTCCCGTTCTCATAGGACCGTAGAGCATCACGGATCCCAATCAGATTTCTGACCCACATCATTCCTCAACTGTAAAGGGACAACTCAATGTTATGTTATTTAGACACAATGTTATGTGCTGTAGTTGTAGTAGTTATCCTTAACAGACTTTCCGGAAGACACTGTTCTTCCTTCATTACCTATCAGTGGACTATTTATATACGTATTAATGGGGTGTGAGGCCCACCGATGTACAGAAAATGTATAGATATGTGTAAAAGTTGCGTATTTGCAACGTTATAATGCGATTTTTTTTTATTGTCAACTCTTGTTGTTCAACGCTTTGCGTCGGAGAGGGGGATATCTGTGGGTGTTTTCCTCCTCTATAAGTTAAAGGGAAGACATTCTGGTCTACACATTTATCGTCCTGCTCCTATCATAAACATGTAATCTTTCAGTCCAACTTCTTTTCTCTGGTTCCGAATCTATCTCCCTCCATTCAGACACCTAACATGCTTATCCTCCAAGAACTAATAAATATGCCGCTTTATTTAATTCAATTTCTGGATATTCCGCATTAAAATCGCATGTGGAATCTTTCGCGTTTCACGAATATTCTGGCAACAGTGTAATTCTCCAATAACAAATTTCCTCACTTTTATTTTTCGAACTGTTAAAATAGATTTCATATTTGAAAAATGTTGCCTTCCTATTATCATCATCATAACTGGCTCGACAGCCCGTTGTGGGCCTTTGAAAGCTCCAGCCAGGCTGTTCTCCTCTTGCCCGTGGACCTCCAGTTTTGGATCTCAATAACATTAAAATCATAGTCTAAACAGTGGACCCATCTCTTTTTCGGTCTTCTCCTTGGTCGCTATCCAAAAGGGATTGCATTGAAAACCTTCAAAGCAGCTCTATCATTCTCATGAGACGACCGGCCCATCTCATTCTGTTCAGTTTAACACATTTTAGAATGTCAATATCTCTAAAAAGTTTGTAAAGTTCAAAGTTGTATCTCCTTTGCCAATTTCCATTGTCATGGATACCACCAAAAATAGTGTTCGCAGCACTTTTCTTTCAAAGATTGCCAACATTTTCTCTTTTCTGGCTGTTAGTGACCCTGTTTCAGATGCTTTCACATTATATCCTTATTATTTCTTTAATCTTATATCATATATAAGATTCACAAAATTGAAATTGTGAATCTGGCAACCCCAGCGAAATTGCAAACCCAACACCTCGTGAGGTTCTCAGCAAGAACAAAGACTTTATTTCCTAATTACCCGCAAATGTTCCAACCCCACCCCCTCGCAAAGACCCCCTCCCCCCGGACATTGCATTCTTTTCATTGAAGAACGTTTTCCGTGCACCTGCGGCCCTTCCCTTGCAAGTGACCCGCCTCGCTTTTTTTATTCTTTTTTTTTTTTTTTTTCTCAGATACAGTAGCGATGTTGTTCTTATATCACACCCCGCGGTTCCGTCCCCCTCCCCGAGATGTTAGATAAATCCCCTCTGGCCACCACGCTTCGATTGCAGGTGTCTGCAGGAAGCAATCGTTTGCCGAATCGTGGCCCCCAGACACGATTTATCAGATGGCACATTCCATTTTTCTAGAAAAATTCTTTTTTTTTTACCTGAGTATTCTAAAAAGTTTTATTGGGATGTTCTTTTATGTGTTGCTGAGTGCAGATGGGTTTGCATAAAAAAAATTATTGAAATCTTCTTTAATTGGTAGCGGCCTGGTGGCTGCTCTGGTCTTTGGTATCCTAGGTCTCAGGTTCGAATCCTGGCGGTGGCATGGATGTTTGTGAGTGGTTCGGAATCCATTTTAAACTGTAGGTCCCGGTCTGTTTAGCCCTCGCGTGCCCAAGACTGTAGAGCGACAAATCAAACAAAATCTGTAATTGGTGGCATCAAATGTACAGCAATATATTTTGTTCATTTTCCTATAACGCGAGGCCTTTGGCACCACAGGCTTCAGGTTCGAATCATGGCGATGGCATGAATGTTTGTGAGTGGTTCGGAATCCATGTTTAACTATAGGTGCAGATCTAATTAGCCCTCGTGTGCACAAGATGACCGTAGACCGGCAAACCAAACTTATATCGCGACCTAATGGTCAGTTGGCTAGCGCTGTGGCTGTGGGTACCATAGGCTCCAAGTTCGAATCCTGGCGGTGGCATAGATGCTTGTTGGTGGTTCGGTGGTTCAACTGTAGGTCTCGTTCTGTTTAGCCCACGTATGCGCAAGCTGACCCTTTAGCTACAAACCAAACCTAAATGGCGGCCTGATGGCTAATTGGCTAGCGCTCTGTCCTTTGATATCACAGGCTTCAGGTTCGAATCCTGGCGGAGAGAGTGGTTAGGAATCGAAGTTAACCTGTAGGTCCTGGTCTAATTAAGTTGACCGTGCACACTTTAGGTTAATGTGCCAAACCAAAGTTGCGAGTTATTTAAAGTATTTATTAATATTTAATTAAATCCAATATTAAAGTAGAGGAAAATAATAAATATGAATATTTTTGAATATCGCGTCAGAATCAATATAAATTAATTTCATAATATATCTATATATTAAGAAGTTCACCAAAACAATTGCTTATAATTTTTTTTTGAAAAATCAATTAAAAAATAATCTTTTTTCCCAAAAGATTCAGCGCAAAATTTTGATAACACGTTTATATGTGCCTCAAGATTAAAAAAAAAAAATCATTGGTGTAGAACAATGCTATTGATAGTTTCCAATAATTAGAGCCTCACTCAATCATCGCAGACGATAATAAAAGAGCGATACTGCTCACCCCCTGTAATCTTTTATTTTCTGTTTCATCGGTAGCAATGATCTCCCGCAGTCAACCCCTCCCGTTCTACAGGTTGCAGGTGTGTAAGCAGCGGTAGAAAGAGCAATTGTTCTGCTGTTATTGCTGTAGACCTTTGGGGTTGAAATTTATTTCGATTGCGCATTCTTTCTGGTAGTAAAAGTTGCTTTGTGGATTCGACGTCTTGTTGAGACGGAACAGGGGGTTTCGTGTAACTGCAACTGCAACCATCGAACTGGGATAACTTACCTAACAGCCTAGATCAGGGGTCTCCAAACTACGGCCCGCGGCCCAAATCCGATCCGCCAGTGTCATCCATCCGCCCCGCGACAGCGAATAGCTTATTGTTGATGTAATAAGTTGGATAAAAAAACACAGAATGATAATAACTCGGTTTTATTGACTTGCTAGGTAAAACTTAATGACAAGCATAATACGCGGAAAATTTAACTTAAGCATAAGCACTAACAAATAATTTAAATGAATCCCACTAACATTATAAACTAGTAAACACCCCGCGGTTACCCTCGGTAGTTATATTGGGGTAAAGATTATCGCATATGTATGTATATCGATTTTCTTATGCGATATATATCGATGTTTGGAATGTATATATCCTGAATCAAACATATGATTTTTTTCCTGAAAATCCCTCAGGAACGGAAAAGCTAAATTAACTCGTATGAAACCGCAGGGTTTCCACTTGTAAAAAAATACTAATGAGATTTATGTAATTGTGATTTTTCACTGACAATAGTTTTTAGTTAGCAAGCGTATGCTCGCTCAGAGCGCGTACTCGGCGGCTGGTCTAGAAATTATAGATAATGGCAGAAAAATTAAAACAGTTTGGCCCTTGGTACTTACTGGAGTAAACAGTATGGCCCTAAGTCTAGAAAGTTTGGAGACCCCTGGACTAGATAAGTAGTAATATTGCTTGAACCTGGATCCGTCGTTTATTGCGAGATATTACGAAGAAGCGGTAGATGCGGGACAACGTTGAATGTAGATTATTGATTTCATTGAACTCATACAGCTATATGGGTTGGCATTTTCGCTGAATTTGTTGATAGTTATCGGCCCGCTGTTGAAATGGGTAAAAGGCGACTTATTCTCATAACAAATCCGATTAAAAAGGGGTAATAAAGCATGATTATTTGCATCATATTGATTACTAAGTGATATTTAGGCCTTTCTTGACTACACGCCAACGAATGATAGACACTAGAGGTAAAATTATTTACTAATTACCACGTTCTGGCGCTGATGTTTAAAAGTGAAACAATATAATAGAAATAAGTGACGAAATGCATTATTTTTGTATGATGATTTTGATTTCGTTTATATTTATATATTTTTTATATTTCCTTTTTAGTGTTATATATTTCTTTACAATGTGCGTTTAGTATTATTATTATTAGATTATCTACGTTTACATGTTAGAATAATAGGAAGCACAACAATAAAACCTCATTATGTTTCAATTTTTCATTCCTAAAAAAATGTCTACAGTGGGTCACAATCTAATATGGAGGTATATATTTTATATGTGGTCCGAGGAGTTAGGATGCCTTTCCAAAGTGGCCCGCAAGATCATTTGGATTGGCCACCTCTGGTTTTGAGTATAGTCTTTCAGTACCAAATAGAAGTGCTTCAAAATAAAGTGTTCTAAGAATCATCGCAAATTTTCCTCGGTACACCAAGAATTCACGAAAATCTCAACATCGAACGTATCTCCAAGTTATCCGGAAATTTATTCAGCAGCATAATCATTCCTCCTCCAAATCATTGTCATGTAGGCACAAGCCGTCTTTGCTTATGGTAATGAAAGACGTAAATTCTTTTAGACAACTACAAAATGGGCTCTACATCTTTGCTTCTACATTCGACGCAGTAACCTGACGTACTTGCATCATCAACAAATTCCATAACAGAATTCCACTCCTACTATCTACAATTACTCAAACACTTAATAAAATAAATATAAACTTGCATATATTGTTCTTAAATTTCTTCTCGACGTTTTTTTAAACATGTATCTGACGAGGTCCCATTCTGCAATACTTACGCACCCTATATATATAAAACTGAGCTGAAATGCTCCTTGCTCTAGCAATCGAATGAAGAATATGGGGACAAATGAAAGATTTATAGTAGACTAGAGGTAAAACGTAATCAACGTAATTGCTAATTTAACCACTTTGATGCGAATTGGTAATCCACTCCAGATGATGAAAGCATGAATTAACAGTTGATTTTAACGATATTAAATGGTGTTAACGGTTTTAACCCGACATCTGAGTCAGATGGCATTAGGAATAGTGTTAAATTTAACGCTTAGTAATTAAAGCTTAATATTAGAAGGTTAATTTTAACGGTTTGATTTGTCTCCCTACGGTCATCTTGTGCACACTTTAAGCTAAATAGAATGGGACCTATAGCATAAAGTGGATTCCGAACCCCTCACAGACATTCCTGCCACAGCTGAGATTCGAACCTGAGGCCTGTGATACCAAAGGCCAGAGCGCTAGCCACTTGACCATCAGCTAATTTTAACGGATATATTTGACCTCCGCGCTAGGTATGAGAGTAGCATTAATTTTAACTCCAGTTAAAGTTAGCGATCTCATCCTTTAGGGCATTGTATTATAACTTTTAACTCCAGTTAAATTTGACATTCAGATTGCTTGATAGTTATAAATAATATATTTATTGTTATATTTTTTTTAAATTTTATTTATTTTAAATTGCTTTTGCATACTGAAATCGTAGGCGCTGATTATAGTATTTTGCAAGTGAGCTTGCTCTAATTTTATAAATTGTGATGATATTATGTAATACATATGTACAGTAGAACCTCTGTAAGTCGAACTTCAAGGGAGACGCCAAATAGTACGAGTTATAGAGTTTTCGACTTATGGAGGATTTCGACTTGTGCGGATTTTGTAAGGAAATATTCGACTTGTTAGAGGTTTAGATTCTTTCTGAATTATTTTGAGTTAGAGAGGAAAAATAAATAAAAATTCATGTTACAGAGGTAATAAGCATGTTTATTTGTTAGAGTTCAAATGAAATCAATAGCAATAATAAGAATATTTCATAGAATTAGTTATTCTATTAACTATATACTCATACATTGTTTTCTAAGAATTGTCAGCAAATCCTTAAAGCCGGTAACTTATTTTTCTTCGAGCTGTAAGAGGTAATTAGTTTCAAATGATAGAGTTGTAAAATCAAACATTGCTAACGTTCGAGATACAGAGGTACAATTTTTTTTTTTTTTTTTTTTTTCGAGTTACGGAGGGAAAATCTATACCAAAATGGCTTGTGGGAATTGACTCATTATTTCGACTTATAGAGGGTTGAAATTTTGAGTCATGGAGGTTTTGGGGCTTGAAGGGAAGGGAATAAAAAAAAATTTTTCGAGTTTTGGAGGTTTTCGATTTATTTTTCGAGGTTTTATTTTTTTCACTTAACTTTTACTTAATCAAAATCATTCAATTTATTTTCAATAAAACTTGTCCAAATAAAATATGCCATTGACGAAATCCAAGCAGTAAAAGTTGTTGCAGTTGGAGCTTATTGGGAAACTTCGCTGTCCACTCCTGCCTGAAGGACAGTCTTAAGCCCTGTCTTTTCTTTACTACGGTTGCAGCTAACAGAAAAATATCTTTCTGGAATATTTTATTCCATTCATTCCGGTCTTGAAATGGAAGGGAGGTGGAGGGGATGTCGCAACCCCGGATTGCGCCAGCCATGAAGATGCGCACTTTCTCTCTCTGACCCACCGACCCAGTGATGGCCTTTCAATTAGAAGCTTCCTGCGGCTGACAACTCAGCCCGAAACGGTGCTTTTGTCGGGGGCGGAAGTCTGGCTTCCGGTGACGAAACCGGTGCTCGCTGGCACATGACACCCCGCTCGGCCGCCCCGCAATCGTCTGCTGCTGCCAAACGATTATCACTTTCTTGGAACTGACCCATTAGAGGTTACTCAACTAATGGCAGCAGAAGAGATTCTTTTTCTTGTTTTATGCAACACCTTTTTCAAACGATAATTAACTACTTGAGTTTTTTTTTTTTCTGGGGGGGGGAGGAAACCTGATTCGCCACTTTGAGAACTGTGCTCAGTATATAATGTTCCCAAACTCGCCTGGGTGACCTTGATGCCTAAGTGGCCGAGATGAGCATTGTACATCACAGATAGCGCATATAGATGCCAACTACAGTTACTGTTAATACTTTTTAAGAACATTGGAAGAAGAAAAAAAGTACTTTTCTAACTTGGGCGATTAAAAAAATGTCCATTGGTTTCGTGAAAACTAGAACCAATTTGATGAAAACTAGAGTCAGTTTTCGTAAAAATTAAAAACTACAAACAAGTAACATGTTTAATAATGGACACCAGTAAATAAATACAATGTCGATATTGCATTTTTCTTTTGTTATTAAAAGGGACATTCATATTAGGATCACGTTATTGGAAAGGAACAGAATTTCTTTTTCTGTTAAACTATGAGATTTTTACAAAGGAGGATGAAATTTATTAAATGTACTTTCGACATGTATAAGCTTTATGTTGTCAATTTTCATGCATTTTTTTTTTATTGCATTTACAATGTTGAATTTTTTTTTTTTTTTTGTCATAAAAAATTAAAAACTGAATGCATTATTATTATTTTTTTTCCTAGTAATTAGGCAAGTAATATTCAAATAAGATTCAATAAAGTGCACAGATAAATGCACAGAGCCACTATTACATCACATCCTTTCCTTTGTAAAAATATCTCATTTTTTATATACATCATAATGTTGCACATCATTATATGTATAAAAAAAAATTAGATATTTATCCTATACTGGGCCTGATGGCCGAGTGACTAGATCTCGTATAATGACTCAATTCCCCATAACTTTGTTGTGCTCTGTGATATTTGAAAAGAAATAGAATGATCTAATTAAGTAAATTAACCTTAAGATTTTTTCATTTTTTTTTAAATAAATTATTTGCAGTCATTACATTTCTATGCTCAATAATCATTATTAAAAATAATCACGTGAAGTTTTATATCCTGAGGGCTTTACATTTTTACGAAAAAAATATATCTTAGAAAATGCCGAAATTAACCAAAACATAAAAAGAAAAGTTTTATGATTTTTGAAATGAGTACAATGTTTTAGAACCATTATATGTGAATGTCACAATTAGTTGGTCTGCTTGAACTGTAAAATCACCGGTTGAAAAGATATTAGATATCTATGGGCATTAAAAAAAAAAAAAATTGTGTGCAAGTTCTAATCAATTCAAAATTTCATGCTCTTAACTTTTATTTGCGTTAATTTTAAAAGAAATAAGATGTTTGTGCCACAGGTTTTGGGTTCAAATTTGTAGTGGTGGGAAGGCAGGATGTTTTTAGTGGTTCGGAATCCACTTTAAACCGTAGGTCTCTCTTCCTAATATGACAGGCTGATAACGCTGTCCTGTAAAAAGAAAACAACATCTCCTGTTTCGGAGTCTGCCAGTAGGCTCAACATGGACTGCAGTGCAAAAGAGTTTGAATGAGAATTTTTCCTATTTTAAATTTAACTTGCAATAAATAATCTAAATATGCATATTAGTATTGTATTTCAACTTTCAGCTAGATTCCCACCACATATAGTAGATTGTAATGCATTTTGGTAAGGCTCGATTCTTCCGCAGAGGAAAAGGTAAGAGGAAGTACGCTATCCTTAAACAATTAATGTGAGTGTTATCCTCACTTATAAAACGAATGAGGATTGGGGTTTTTTTTCAGGAAGAATGACTGTAAAACAATTCTAATAAGAAACAATGCTGGAATACCACCGCTGATCCCCGTACTAGAAATTGTAATTATGTAGCACGTATAGTATAATAATGAAGAATATAAGTAGTAGTAGTAGTATAGTTAATGAAGAATATATATGCATTTTTTTACAATCTACTATTTATTGAATGCTATCTATTGCATCGTTTCATTTTATAAAGAAATATAAAGTTGTATTTCTTAGGTATTGTAGTTTTCAAATTATATCCTGTTTCTGTTTCTTTTCTTCCTTCGCCCCCCTTTAATTTTATTTATTTGATTTTTATTTAATTTTTTTATTAAATTTAGGCCAATCCTTTCATGCACATAACTTCTACATTATAATAAAATAAACTTGACAAATTTTATATTTAAATTTCTCGTTTCATTCCATAAGGGATGAAAAGACCATTGCAAAATTTCCCCATTCTGCTGAACATTTCGGCGTTATCTACTTAACTTACATGTGCATTTCTTTGGAAAATGTTGTATTTGGAGATATGGTTTGTCGCTCTACGGTCTTTTTTTTTTTGCACACTTTGAACTAATTAGACAGGGACCTGCAGTTTAACGTGGATTCCGAACCACTTCTTTTTGGAAGAAATTCCGCCTTCGATTTAGCAATGCTGTTTTGCCATCTTACTTGGAAAACAGAATTGAGCCAAACTGTCCATTACTGCATTCTTTATTTTATTTTATTTCTGCCAACGTTTTGTTCTATCCCTTCCCAACAAATGTCTACCATTTACGAACGACGATTCAGCCGTTGGGGTGGATTCCCCATCGCCGACACCCCCTCAAACGATCCAAAACAGTTTTATGTATTTACAAGCAAGCAGGCGGACAGACGGTCCTCGACAAAGGGGTTGTGATGAGGAAGTGCCGATTACTAATCTGAATGTCGGAAGGCCGCGGTGTCCTTCGTCGCCAAATGGGTCCGGAAGAGGACAATTTGAGCCAATCACGCTCGCAGACCCCCGTCAGAAACAATTTGTACCTCATGGAAATTAATAGACACCGGCACCCCGGGACACGGCAATTGGTGAGCCATCTTTGGCGGCATTTTTTCTTTCTTTTTTATCTATTGTCGCCGTTTGACGTCGCTCGCCACTGGGTTTGGGGACACCTCTACAAAAAAAGTCGTAAAAGCATTAAAACTGGTGAAAGATGGAGGCAATAAACATCTAGTAAATCTTTCCTAAAAGATTCAGAACAACTGGAATCCCGATGCTTTTCATGTCAGGAGCAGCATTTAAGTAGCAGGTTTATAATGGCACTTAAAAATAAAGATCTAGTAAATCTTTCCTAAAAGATGCAGAATTTCCGATGCTTTTCTTGTCAGAAGAAGTAGCAGGCATTTAAAAAAGGGGTTGTTTGTTGGAATTTTTTTCCTTTCCCTTTCGTTTTTGTGTAAAAGCGAATATACAAAGCTAAGAGATGGTAATCACACGAATTTAAGAAAGTTCTCTCTTGTTCTAATAGTCGTCTTTTAGTTCGATTATTTCTCTGCGGGAATTCTATTTAGTCCCGTCGCACAATGGGTGCATTTTTTCCAGTGTTGCCAAATGTGGGAAGTTTCAGAGAATTCTGTTTTCGCTGAAAAGGAAAAAAAAGAGAAGAGAACTTTCGACGACACTTTTATTTCATCATCTTTAAAGACTTAAACGATGAAGAAAATTCCAGATTGATGGAGACAATCAAATTTCAACTTGTCAATGTTGTCTTTTTCTTCAATTCCTTCTATTAGCTCACACTCTCCCTATCTATATCTTGTTCACATTTTCAATCGTTCATGAAATACTCTTTATTCATCCACTCGAGTTCAAATACATTTTTTTTTTTTTTTTTTTGAACTTGTAGTGGATCACACTGGATGTTAATGCAGTTTTTTCAACTATTAATTCAGTAATTAAATTTAATTCATTTTAGTTTTTTTAGATTTAAGTTGCATAACCATCTACCAATAGATGGCGCGAGATAAAGTTAAAAAAATGAATGAAAATTATTTATAAAGGACTTTCTGCAATAGAGTGAAAAAAAAGTAAAAATTGAGTTAGAAAAATTACTTGTTTGTATTGATGTACGGAAAAAGAAAGGACGAAAGAAATATTGTTTAAAATACCATTGTTTTAGCTACATAATCATTTTAAGCTGAAATATCACTTCCACGACATTTGAAATAATGAAATAATGAAAAAAATAAAGAAACGCAGCGGGAATTAAATATATTTATAACGTATCAAATAACTTTATTTGACTAAAATAAACAAATTGAGTAAAAATCTAACGAATTTCTACTCCATTAGAAGAAAAACCAATATTGTAAAGTTTTAAAAATGTTTACGTTATCCTTTGAATTGCATCTTGCTTAAAAATTCTGGGCCATTGTATAGTTTATTTTAATATGATGTATTAAATTTCCATAACTTTTAATGAAATGAAATATTTTAAATTTAAAAAATTTAACATTTTTTTTTTTTGCTAATGCTCTCGACCACTTTCAACGTTTTGTACTGGTTTATTTTATTTTTATTATTTTTCTTTTAATTTCTTTCATGAGTTATTCTTATTGGTTTATTTAATTCATTTGAATGTGCTTTTTTATTAAATTTCTTGCGCGTGGTATTTTTGTAAAATCGTTTAGAATTCTACAGTTTTTTTTATTTAATTATTATTATTATTATTTTTCTTTCAGTTCTGAACTATGATTGATGAAATAATTTATTGCTTGAATGGGACTTATTGATACTTTTTCGTTGTTTGTTTGTTTAAGTTTGGTGTTATGCGTTTTGTCCTTACATTCAATTCTAAATTTTATGGGTGACCTGTATATGAGCCCATTTTTTATTTACTTTTGTGTAGCTCATAACATGTTCCATTACTGCATTTAACGTAACCGTGTAACCCACGTGCTTCAGGGAGGACTTTAAAGGGAACTGCCTCACAATTGCTTGTCGTAAGGGGAGGAAAAAAAAAAAAAACCCGGAAAATTTTCCAGACAGCCCGCTTGCTGAAGCGATACGTTTTCCAAACTTAAGCACAAGTGATTTAGATTATCTTCGTTTCAGAAATCGTGATAGCAATGTACACCGTCATCTGATTCGAACCTGAGTCCTTTTTGCACTTTAGTTACTCACTTTACAACGAGCTACTAATTGGGCTTTAAAATAAATCACTAAGAAACACGAAATTAAAAGATTGTAAATACGATTTTTTTCCCATAATGTTCGCCCCCTCATTATTCGCTAAAGTACTTAATTAATTTAAGAACTTGACCGAAATGTAGAGTTGTTTTTAAATAAAACTTTAATCAATGCACAATCTGATTATCAAAAAACTTAAAGTTGGATTAGCCGCAATTAGCCTTTCAACTAATTTCACCTTAATTCCTTAATCAATAATTGCTGTTGCCGTCCATGAATGGCATAACAATGAAATAATAAAATTCTGATCACTGCTACAATCCATTCTATAAGTAGCTCTACTTTAATTAGCTTTTAAGTAGCGCAGGTGAAAATAAACCTGCCCCGCTCCCAACCGGAGTGGGTTCAGCTCTGCAAGAGATCCGATGATACCTGCCTGGTCGTTCTTCTATCCAATTAAGAATTCAATACAGCTCACTTACATTTAGATTAAATGAACAGGTTCCTTTAAGACCTGTATGGGGCCTACACCTGCCCGGGCCCTTCACAGGCCCCGAGGGGCCGGTCTCCATTGTTCAGCTGTGTAATTAAGGCCGGTAATACTTTCTGCAGGTGGAATGCAGTTGTCATTCCTCTCCTTCCCCCCCTTGAAATCTTCACTTATGACTCTTGAAATTCGCTCGTAATTAATTGAACCCACAGTTTTTTTTTTTTTTTTTCTCTGAGTGTAGTTGGTCTTTTTTTTTTTTTTTGCTTTGACTAGCTCTGAAAGAATGATAATTGCAATTGGATTAGATTGCTGCAAAAAAATATTAATAAAAAAATTGCATTCTCTGTTGTTATTATTGTTATTATTTTGGAGTTGCAATTATTGGTGTGAAGCAAGGGTTCGTAACCTTTTTTGTTTTCGCGGACCTTAGACTAGTAGGGTGAGGACCACCACAGATTCTTTTTTAAAGATCTTAAGTAAAATTACAAGGTCTGGAACAACCTGATGCATTTTTTTTTTTTTCATTAATCGGGCTCGTTATGTTTTGTACCAGGGGTCTGATGGCCGAGTGGCCAGCCTTCTGGTTTCGCAGGGTGCCATCCGGCTGTGACTGTGCTGTTTGTAGTGGTTCGGAATCCACTTTAATTCGTAGGTCCTGGTAGGACCGTAGAGCGTCGCAGAGCCCAATCAGACTTCTTCTCACCCACATCATTCCCAAACTGTAAAGGGACACCTCAGCTCTAGCCACAGTGATGTGATGTAGTAGTAGTATATTTTGTACCACAAATATGTATGCAAGCCAGGGTAATGAACATTCTCTGTTATTATTATTATTATTTTGCAGTCGCAATAATCAGGGTGAAGCAAGGGTTCGTAACCTTTTTTGTTTTGGACCATGGACTAGTAGGGTAAAAGCCACGGATCCTTTTTTAAAGATCTTAAATAAAATTTCAAGGTGTGGAACAACCTTGAAGTAATTTTTTTATGCTTTTGTTATTTACCTTATAGGTATACCGCAAATATTTTTGTAAGCCACATGTAGCATGCCACAAATGATAGGTTATGGAAGGGAAGATCTTCAAGGTTAATGAACCCTTTTTGCATTTTATATGGAAGAAAAGCATAAACTTCTATCGGGAAGCCAGACCGACAATATTATAATGTATGCTATGCTACTTACAAACGCCGTCACAGTCTTCCACTGGTTACATCTCTACCATGAGTTAAGGGATTTCTTAGTTACCACATGGCAATCCTGAACCCTATGAGTCTCATCTACAAATCATGTACTTACATCCCTATAGGGTATCGTATCTTTCCAATCGGTCTTATACTCCCTATACTCTACTCTGTGTAATCAAAACCTAGCCCTTTAGTAACTCCTCGGCAGGGCCGGATTTAGATGAAGAGAGGCCCTAGGCTATTCCACTTATGAGGCCCTTCCATTTTTAAGTTTGTAAATGACATGAGAGATATTGAAATACATCGTTACTGTGATATGTATCAATATGTTAAATGAAACATGTTGTGATTGGAACTAACCTTTAAAAAAAAATGGTGCACTGATAATAAATAAAAAAAAAAATTATTTGGGCATTTATTCTCAGCACCCTATATAGTATTTGTAACAATAACTAATCAAACATATAGCCATTGCAATAAGTGAACGCATGAACTGTACTTTGGTGCAATCTAGTCTATACAAACGAACAGACACAATGAGCCGAACGCGCCGATCTTAACCAATACATTTTTATGTTTGTTTATGAGTCACATGTGTAGAATTTCTCCACATTTCTGATTCAGTGTTTTAGTGTTTAGTGCTCTTAGAATAGTGTAATCCTGATTTTGTTAACAATTTGAATGTAGGCCCTTCTTGATCTTGAGGCCCTAGGCTGAAGCCTAGTTAGCCTATAGGATAATCCGGCCCTGCCTTTAATAACTGCTCGGGATTTTGTTCTTTACCTGATCGGGATTTCCATCTGTGTAATCAAAACCCTGCCCTTTAGTAACTCCTCGGGCGAAAAATATCGAACTTGTGAAGAAAAAAATTTTGTAATTCGGACTTGGTGAAATCATAAAAAAATTCAAATATGCACCACTTTGATCGGTTTGGTTTGTCGCTCTACGGGATTTGTGCACACTTTAGTATAATTAGACCGGGACCTACTGTCTGACGTGGATTCCGAACCCCTCACAAACGTCCATGCCACCGCCACAATTCAACCTGGAGCCTGTGGTACCAACGGAAAGAGCGCTAGCCAATTGGCCATCAGGCCGCGCAACACTTTGAGCTACAGACCAAAAATTTTATGTATCATTTGCTATTTATATGGGAAAAAATAATAATGATAATATCCTACTCTCACTCATGTTTGTTTAGGACTAATAACCAAATTTTTTTTTCCTATCACATCAGATGTAGAATTGAATTCGATATTAGATAATACTTTTATACTACTCTAATAATACATTTTTAACTACTCTGATATGTATGAATGTATATATTCATTTTAATTGGTTTCTTTTAATGTATTGTATTTTTCGAAATTTTTCTTTTTTTTTTTTTGAAGACGAAAATTTTTTATTTAATAAAAAAAAAAAAAAAAAAAAAAAAAACGTACAATAAACATGTTTAAAAAAGAATTTTTTCTTTCTGAGTTGTCTACAATTTTTGAGATTTAAATTATGGTTATTTTTCTTTGTAATATATATATATATAAAAAAAAAAAAAAAAAAAAAAAAATCGCCGTATCTAATTTACAAATTTATTTATTTTGCAGTTGGCGAGCTAGAAAGACAAATGAAATTTGCTTACTTCAAGTCCATGGAGCCTTCTGGTATGTGATCACGTTTACTTTTATCCAAATAAATAATTTTTTGTTCCAATTTTGTCATTAATTTTTAAACAATGTTATGTTGAACATCTATCTAATTAAATTTCTGATTAGAAAACGTCAATTACTACATTTTATAGTTTTTGTCAGTACTTATTTAGTGCATTTTTCTGAATTATACTTTATATTGAGAATTAATTTAATTAAAATTTTTAAACTTATATCTGTAATTGAAAAAAATCCCTGTTAAATTAAAATTCCGAAATCGTTTAACTAACACATTTTCTTTTATTTGCTCAAACGATATTTTTAATTGATTATTGATTGTTATTTTCGTTTAATTATAAGGTGATATTTATTTATATTTTATGATTAAATATTTTAATTTACTGATTAAAGGCAAATTATTTTTATTTACGAATTAAAATGAATAAATATTAAAAAAACGAAATTTAGAAGATCTTATTAATAATTTATATACAATAAAAAAATAAAATTAGCAAATCAAAATAAAATTATTTCAGAATGGAAGTTCTAAAAAAGAAAAATAATATCATTCCAAACGATTTTTCCGAGTGAGATTTATAACCGATATTGATTAGTGTATTTTAAAATCCATATAATGATGATTCGTTCTGTGTTACATACGTCAATTTATAAAACGCATTGTCATTGGTCAACGCCATTCAACCTGTTAATTTTTATCAACCGACTGAATTTAAAGAAGATGGGTCAAACGAAATTTGGGTAAAAATTATCCTTTTCGACGTTTTTTTTATCTCTTCTAATCTCTTAATCTTCAAAAAATAAAGATATAAAAAAACATCCTGTCAGTTCACCTCCCCCGCCGAGAATAATAAGTAGTTGGAAAAAAAAAGAGTTTTTTTCGGTTAAAGTTGTACCTCTTTTCCTCCCTTCCCCCTCTTTCCACTTCCTTCCAATCAAATCTTAAAACCATCCATATCCATCCCCAATTTCCACTGGAAATTGTTCGATTTAAAGGTGCGATATGGTTGGTGACGTCACGCTGGACTGGGTAACTCCGTTCAGTGTGTCGGGAAAGGAATAGCTGGCATACTGCGCAAGTTCTAAATCTGAGGTTAAAAAAATTTCTGAAATCGTCGACTTCTAAATATTATGTCTTTCATTTGTTAGTTAGCCATTTTTAAGAATGTTTCGTATTGCTATTTCAAATATTCAATGTAGGAAAGTATAAAATAAAGGTTTTTTTATTTATTTATTATTTATCAATTAATTATTATTTTTATCTTTTTTAATTTTCTTTCGTGCATTCTTATTCTTATTTTTATTTTTGCAATATTTGTGAAATGCTACAAATTATTGTTTGATATTCGGCGTTCGAATGATCTCAAGGTTTTAACAAATTATTATTTTTATTTTTGCAATATTCGGGAAATATTACAAATTATCGTTTGATATTCGGCGTTCGAATGATCTCAAGGTTTTAACAAATTATTATTTTTCTTTTTGTAATATTCGTGAAATATTACAAATTATCGTTTGATATTCGGCGTTCGAATGATCTCAAGGTTTTAGCAAATTCTTATTTTTATTTTTGCAATATTCGTGAAATATTACAAATTATCGTTTGATATTCGGCGTTCGAATGATCTCAAGGTTTTAACAAATTATTATTTTTTTCTTTTTGTAATATTCGTGAAATATTACAAATTATCGTTTGATATTCGGCGTTCGAATGATCTCAAGGTTTTAACAAATTATTATTTTTATTTTTGCAATATTCGTGAAATATTACAAATTATCGTTTGATATTCGGCGTTCGAATGATCTCAAGGTTTTAACAAATTATTATTTTCTTTTTGTAATATTCGTGAAATATTACAAATTATCGTTGATATTCGGCGTTCGAATGATCTCAAGGTTTTAACAAATTATTATTTTTATTTTTGCAATATTCGTGAAATATTACAAATTATCGTTTGATATTCGGCGTTCGAATGATCTCAAGGTTTTAACAAATTATTATTTTTCTTTTTGTAATATTCGTGAAATATTACAAATTATCGTTTGATATTCGGCGTTCGAATGATCTCAAGGTTTTAACAAATTATTATTTTTATTTTTGCAATATTCGTGAAATATTACAAATTATCGTTTGATATTCGACGTTCGAATGATCTCAAGGTTTTAAAAAATTCTTTTTTTTATTTTTGCAATATTCGTGAAATGCTACAAATTATCGTTTGATATTCGGCGTTCGAATTATCTCAAGGTTTAACAAATATTGAAAGCAAATTTTTTTTTTTTAAAAAGTGTTACATTTTCTAAACTCGCCATTAAAAAAAATTTTTTTTTTTTTTTTTTTTTTTTTTTTGACAACTTCGTTTATAACAATAAGATGCAATTTCTTCAATAGAACAACTTATTTTGTAATTTTTTTGTTTTTTCAATTTTACAAAATTTGTTCCGTATGTGTACGATTTGATTTAAAACAATATGAACACAATTCAATTAATATCAATTATAAAATATTTTGCATTGAATATAAAATCTATTCTTCTTTATATCGATAATAATTTTCAAACTATGATTATTTTTAAAGAATACTTTGGAAGAAACTTATAAATCCTTAAGAAAATTTTTTTTTATTCTTTATATTTATTAGTTTTTGCTCCTAATTTTTAATTTTTAAAATGTGAAAAATTATTTTGCAATCTTTATTTTTTTATTTTTATGTGTGTTCGAATACCAAGCTGTGAATCATTTTAAATTCGTTTGACTTAGATAGAATTGTTGCTGCTGAAATCTATGTAAAAGACAATTTAAAAAAAATGTTTAAAATATGAAAAAACTGCGAAAAATTAAAATGTTAAGAATTAAAAAAAATTATACTATCAGTTAGAATATGACTAATTTTATAAGGATTCTAAAAAATTATATTTGCATTAGAATGTAAAATAAAATTCTTAATTCTTTTTAAACAGTACGAACACCACCACCACCAATAAAAAAAATTATAAGTAATTTATTAGTACTATTGTTATTTTAGCAATAATAGCAGTTTCTATTTTTTTTTCTTTATCTAAAACAATTAAATAAAACAAATACGAAATTCTTAATAGGGTAGAAATTTATATTTAAACGATTTTTAAGTGAACTGAATTCAGTTCTGTATTCTAGAATAGTGTTATACGCACGTGCGCTTCTTTGCAGCCATTACTCCTTTTCCACCGATCGTAACCCTTCGACAAATCCTCCCCCCACCTCCTTAATTTCTCGCCGTAAAAATCGTCTGAGTCCTTGGCTTCGGTCGTTGTCGGCCGCAAAGGAACGGAAGTAGTTTTTGAGCCCAAAAATGACGATTTCGATGGAATGCTTCACTGCTAGGGATGATTTGGGTAGAAAAGAAGAAAAAAAAGAGTTCCATCGGAAATGCGCTTTTCCTTTGCCGATTAGGCACACTCGCATGCGCACAGCGGTCACCCCTCCCTGATCTGTAGGAATTCCTCCCCCTCTTCTGCTAGACTTTCACTTTTTTTGTACCCGCCCCCAACCCTTTCAAGTGTTGTCTCAACCAATTGAATTCGAAAGAAATTATCAATACCGATATAATCTTATTTTCAAATCATGATTATTCACCTATGAAATTTTCTACCTCTATAACCGATTTTTTTTCAAAAAGAATATCATAATTGCCAAGATAAGAATAATTCGGAGTTTTTATTTAATCGTTTTCCTTTTTCACTCAGAATACTTCCCCTTTTCTTTTTGTGTGTACATTAACAAAATCTTGTAAAATCCTTTATTCTAATAGAAACTACATAGCCAGAGTGGTTCATAAAAGTATTTATTGAAATCATTTGCTAAATGAAAAGTGCTCTAAATCATTCGAAATTCTGGCTAAAAAAGTCATATTGAAAGAAAATTGTTCATAAATGTATTTATTGAAATCTGTTGCTAAATGAAAGACATTCTATAAATCATTCGAAATTCTGGCTTAAAAAACTTTAAAAAAAAAGTCATGTTGAAATAAAAATATTTTAGGATATTCCTTTATTCTAACAGAAGCTACAAAGCGAGAGTGTTAAAAAAATATTTATTGAAATCATTAGGTAATTGAAAGACATTCTAAATCATTCGAAATTCTGGCTAAATAACTTTTAAAAAAAATCATGTTGAAAAAAAAATGTTTTAGAAATACTACAGAAAATTTCTACACGAAATCGTTTGCTAAATAAAAGTTGCCATTCTAAATAATAATAATAATAATAATAAAATTCTCCTTACGTATTTAAAAAAAACATTTTTAAATGAAAAAAATGCTTCTTATAAATAATAAAAAAATGTTCTAGGGAAAATTATTTGCTATTCTAAATAATAATAAAAATAAAATAGTACTCACTCTATAGTTACAGAAAAGTACAGTCTGAAATTGGGAGAAAAGTGTTTTTTTTGTAAGTTGTAAAGAAAATTTCTGCAGGAAATCGTTTGATGAAAAAAAAAAAGTTTTTTTTGCTATTCTAAATCATGAAACTTTTCACAATATGAATATAAGAAAATTCACTGATCGAGAAAACTTCTATTTTATCAGTTATGTGTTTTAAATGTGAACTTTCGTAAATAATGCTTTCTGCAGAAAATCAACTTTAGAAGTGTGTTCTTTCATTGCATGTATTTTACTCCCTAAAACACATACGAAATACTACTCACTTATCCTTTATAACAGGCATGATGTACTACTAAGAATTACTGTATACAACATTAAATAACTTTTATAGACAAAACGAAAGATCTTTCTTAAATTTTTTCATTTCAATAATTTTATTTGTGTATGAAAGCCAAACCAAAATTAATTTTTAATGGCTATTTTAGAATTTAAATTTCGAACTTTCAATATATTTTTTTAATGAAGACTATTTTTTAAAGGAATTCCTGTAATGGTAATCAACAAATTAAATGATTCATAATTACTCGCATATATTAATCAAACATTCACAATTATGAACAGCAAAAAAAATTATAGATTTAAATAAAAAAATATGTATAAAATTATTCAAAACTGTACACATTTATTCATTCGAGGCGTTTAAAAGTTTTCCACCCTGTAATTTTTACGCAAAAATGACTGTGTTACGATTTAAGTGAAATAGACAACGTGTAAATATTTAAGGAAATATCCTGTATCACGATTTCATCTTTTAGCGATTTTCGTTTTATGAACGACTCTGCGCAAATATTGGATGCTGCTTTTACGATTCATAAAATGTTCAGCATTGTCAGATAGTGACTCATTATCTAGATTTTCGCAGGAAATTCGGAGTTTGCTTAATTACTCATGAATTTGTTTTAAAAATTTATGGGATATGTTTTTGCTGATGTGATTCGAAAAATATTTTCCAATGCAGTTTTTTGGTATTTTAGAATGAGTCTTTTATATATTTTATACAAACACTTGCCACCCATTTATGTCATTGTGTTTTCATCTACTTTTTAATCGTCATTTTAACTTTTAAAATAAGTTTAAGCTATGCAAAACATATTTCTAAAAGGTATAGCAGAATAAAAACTAAAAACTATTGGTTGCTTGCTTGAAAAAAAAGAAACAAAATCGGACTTGCTGTCAGTTAAATAATTCAATATTCATAACAAAAAGGTAAAATAAAAATTTATATAGAATTATTTTTTTATATACAAAGAATTAGATTGAAAGAAACTCATACTCGTTTGCTACTAAATCTTTAAATATTCGTGTTAAAAAATTATTAACTTTTGGTCGGCAAACG
Source organism: Caerostris darwini (assembly GCA_021605075.1). NCBI lineage: Eukaryota > Metazoa > Arthropoda > Arachnida > Araneae > Araneidae > Caerostris > Caerostris darwini. The sequence continues at coordinate 559,678 of BPLQ01013371.1, read as the reverse complement.
ATACATATTATTCGGTAAAATACATTTAATGTTCTTATTTTTTTATACAAAGAATTAGATTGAAAGAAATTCATAATCGTCTGCTACTAATTCTTTAAATATTCGTATTAAAAAATTATCTTTTGATCGGCAAACGATAAATTAAATTAATCGATAAAATACATTTGATGTTCTTATTTTTATATACAAAGAATTAGATTGAAAAAATTCATAATCGTTTGCTTCTAAAATTTAAAATATTTGCGTTAAAAAAATTCACAAACGATAAATCGTTTTTAATGCTTATTTTTAATCTAATTAGAAAAAAAAAAATTCAAAATTTTGTGTTAAAAAATATTCGTGTTAAAAATTATTATCTTTTGGTCAGTAAACGATACATTAAATTAACAAAAAAATACATTTAATGTTCTTGTAGTTACTAAAAAGACTTAATGCAATTTATTAAGGGGTGCAAAAATAAAATGAAATTTTTTTGGAAATACGTTTCATCCACTAATGGATTGAAATGATAAAAAAAAAAAATATTGTTTTCTAAGGTGGGGTTTTTTTTTTTTTTTTTTGGAGAGAAATTCATTTACGCTGTCTCAACTGTTTACAACTCAACTTATTACATGCGCCAACAATAGGAATTAAGCTCATATAATTTCCTATTCTAGAGATAATCACACACTTCAGTTGTTGTTGAAATGTACTATCTACCACAATGTTAACAATTGTTTTAATTAATCGCATTGAACTAACCTTCCTATTGCAAAAGCTTAAATGTCTTTATCTAATTGTTTTTCTTTAAAAAAAACCCTAATATAATACTTGCATTATTTTTCCTTGTTTTAGTCTGCTAACATTTAACTATGCAATAACATCATTAAAGTTACATAAAATTATTATGAGTTAATCCCCTGTAACCCAACTTCATGTTTTTAAATCAATTTTCTTTAAATTAGAGGTTAATTTTATAAAAAGGAAAATGCAAAACAACGTGTATAGCAATTTTTCAAATTAAGAAAAAATAGTTATATTTCTTGGCATGTCAAAATATTGAGTTTCTGAACTTAGTCTGGTAAAAAAAAATATACTCTGCTAATGGATTAAAAATAACAACTTTTTTTAAATAGTATTTTAAGAGTGTTTTGCACTCTCTTTTATTACTGGAATCAAATTTTTCATGTGAAATGAAAAGGCAAGGTCCGATAGAATGAAAATGAAAAGGCCTGATAGAATACACCGCATCTACAAATCATGTAAAACCAGAATGTTCAAACGGAATTAGCAAGAGAATTAAACCACAACGCAAACATATAAAATCACGAATAGAATTGGCTAGAGAATTAAATGAAAACTACCCCCAATGAAAACTAAACAAGATCAACGATGCCCAAATAGAATTGCTATAAGAATTAAACTGCAATGAAAACTATAAAATCAGAATTTTCCGGAGAATTAAACCACAAAGAAAACCATACGAAATGGGGATGTCCAAACAGAATTGCGATCAGAATTAAACTGCAATGAAAGCCATTTAATATAAGATTGTCCAAACTGAATTTGCTGGAGAATTAAACCACAGTGAAAAAAAACCATGCAAAATTAGAATGTCTAAGTAGAATTGCCATCAGAATTAAACTGCATTGAAAACCATATAATATCAGACTGTCCTAATAGAATAATATAAGGAATGTCACAATTGACAGGTCCATTTTTGTCATCTATTCTGTACTGACATGAACTTGAGTACTAGAAATGAATGCTTCATTTTTTTAGTCTCCTTTTTCCTCCTTTGAAGCACGAAAAGGTCTCTCTGGTCGCATTTAATGAAAGAAATCTGTCTCAAGCGACACTTAAAACATTACTAATTTATCAATCATTCTATTAAAAATGCACAATTTAAGATACATTCTTCTTCATTGGTCCGTGGTGGACCAAGGCCTATTGGCAGATTTCGAAACATGAGATGTTTTTCCTATTTATTGGGTAGGATTATCAGTCCTACGCCCCAACGCTCTGTGGTCATATTAGAGACCTATGGTTTGAAGTGGATTCCTAACCACTGTCGGACATCCATGACACGGCCGGGACTCAAACCAGAAACATGTTGCCAGAACTCTAGCCACTCGGCCATTCAGGCCCAATTTAAGATATCGCTATGACAAATAATCAGAAATATAGCTTAATAAATTTCGATTTCCCTTCGAGAACTTTGTTGTAGCAAGCTTTTATCAATGAAATAAGAAATGCCCCAGAAAATAAAATTGGGAATAATAAATAAAACAAAACAATATTACTATATTTATCTATTATTATTTATCATTTTTTTTTTATATTTTAGTGTATGAGAGTATAAAAAAAATGATCCAATATAAAATCTCAATGTTTTAAGACAAGCATTTGACAGCATTCATAGCAATGCTAGCCCATATATTACATCGAATTGATGAGATGCTACAGTAATAGAATTTAATTTTTTTTTTTTTCTATTTCTCAAAACTCGGACAGATACACTTTCCAGCCCTGTCCGCTTCATTAAATACTCAGGTGGGGAAGGACGGGCTAATAAGAAGGAGGGGGTGGAGGTGGGGGGGGATGGTCGGATCTCGAGAAGGATGAGCACGCTGGGAAGGGAGGCACGAATCCTTTTTCCGTTCGGGGCCGTGGATCGTGTCGGTGGGAAACGGGTGTCAGCATCCGGTGCGAACCCGTCGAGTGGATCGAAGCGCAAGACGATTCGGCCTTCTTCACGGCTACCCTCCCACGCACCACCCCTCCCCCCTCGCCCCCTTCTAATTCGGACATCTACAAGAAAAAAAAATGGTCGATTTCTCGGGCTGTACCAAAAGGCAGTTGCCTTCGACTTAGCGACGATTTGAGATTACGATAGTCAAAAAACGGATTATTAAAGCTCTAAATGATTCTGACACCTGTGTTTACTTTTAATTGTTTTATTTATATTTTTAATTTAAGTAGTGTTTTTTTTTTTTTTTTTTTTTTTTTTTGTGTATTTTTAATTTTAAGGTGCCTCATAATGGAAATTTCACTCAGGATTTTAAACTCCTTCGGATTCGATTGTTAATGTTGTTTTTCAGAAACTCTGATACTACTACTACTACACCACACCACACCACAACACATCACTGTGCCTAGAGCTGAGTTGTCCCTTTACAGTTTGGGAATGATGTGGGTGAGAAATCTGATTGGGCTCTGTGACACTCTACGGTCATATGAGACGGTTTAAAGTGGTTCCGAACCACTACAAACATGCATGGCACCGCCGGGAGATTAGAATCCGTAACCTGTGGTACCGAGCGCCAGAGCGCTAGCCACTCGGCCATTAGGCCCCAAAAATGCTGACACATACATGTAGACTTATTTATTATTTAAGTTATTTTGTTTGAAATAATCATTATCATCATTGCCACAATAGCCCCTTTGTGGGCCAAGCCCATCTATCTACTACTGGCAGATTTTGAGACAGGAGATGTTTTTCTTTTTACGGGGTAGGGTAGCCAGCCCTAAGTCCAGCAGGCATATTAGACCGGGGCCTACGGTTTAAGGTGGATTCCGAACCGCTAAAAACATCCATGGCACCACCGGGACTCGAAACCGAAACCTGTGGCGCCGAGCGCTAGTCTCTCGGCCATCAGGCGCCATTAACTAATAGTGTTTATATATAATTCTGCATTTGAAAAGGGTTCAGGTACATAATTTCTTCTTCACTGGCGCAGAAGCCCCATGGCCGTCTGCCTACTGGCAGAATTCGAGACAGATATTTTGTTTTTACGGGGTAGGGTGTGTGTGACTAATCCTCAGTGTCCTGACCCTTGCCAGTTAGAAAAATGAGAACGGCTCTCTGAACAGACCATCTATAGCTTTGCAATGAATTTTACGGCTAACGACCCCACGTTTTCGTGTCGAATGGGGGAAAACCTGGATAAGTTTAACGTTTAAGGATAAGGATAACGTTTTACATGTCATGCTTACGTGTGTTTTTGTCACAATCGTCATCGAGTCTCTTCCTTTCTGACTACAACCATGCCGCCTATAAAATTGAACCTCAGTCCACCTGTAAGCCAGCTACGCTCCTTGCCACTGAGCCACAAGTCGGGGTTATACATTATTGTTCTGGTGCAAACCTCAAAAATCCAGCCTGAATACTGTGGCCATGACAATAGATTCAGATAGCAAAGAATATGCTGAGAAACGTTAAGACTACCAAGTTTTAGAAAGGCTAAACTGACTTTTCAACTTTACAAACAGGAATGTGTCACCAAGAAAGAATGGGAAAGTGTCATCAATGGAAATGTGCTACAAATGGGAATATTCTACCGAGAAAGCACCTCTTTCTTAATGACTCTCTCACAGCACCCCACTTAGTTGCTGTTCACACTCATCCAGAGGTGTCTAGTCAAACCTCGAGGCTCTTCCGCGTAACTATCTATGTGAAAAGCAACCCATATTATCTCTGGCTGTGAGTGACAGCTAATCGAAAAGCACCGGTGAACTCCCAAGAATCCCTTTGATGTGCGGAAAAAAACTCCAATTGTCCTATACACAGTCCAGTCACATTAATGTCCATTAGCATCCTGGGACCGCCGGGACTCGAACCAGAAACCTGTGGTACCGAGAACCAGAGGGGAAAAACAGGAGAAAACCTGGTAAACTCCGATCCTGCATCCTGATTGTGGATGTGATACTCATGCCCATGTTGTCATACTCGCAATCGAGTCTCCTCGTATCTAAAAGCAGTGACCGCAACGGGCTCCAACAGTAGATTTCAATGCAATCCCTTTTGCTGCGCATGTTACCACTGGGTACGTGTCGAGCAACTTTTATACTACATTACTCAAATTCGCTACTTCTTTTAGTGCAGCGATAGGCGGGAGCAAATGAAATACGAGTTTCGGGAGTTGTCATAAAATTGAGTGCCAGAGCGCTAACCACTCGGCCATGAGGCCCATAAGACGTGGTTACTACATTATGGAACCATAGTTTAAAGCGAACATCCTTTGCATAAAACGTTCCGACCTACAGATTTATCATGGGAGAATCAATCAATTTTTGTTTGGTTTCTAATTATCGAACTGAATTTCAGAAAGCTAACGCGCTGTTCTAATAGAGAGTTCCAAAACTATATGGTTTTACACCTTTAAAATTGATACCTAGCCGATTGTTTCAGATCAGCATAAAAAAAAAAAATGATCAGCCAGCCATTCTCGTTTTCCGAACTTGGCAGTTTTCCGTCCGTTGCCATGTGGGGACGAATTACTGCCGTTCACAAACAATTAGGTAAGCGCTTCGGATTCCTGGAGCAACGGAATCAAAGCTGAGACAACACTTAGCGAAGCTGCCTTTGGGAAACACAACACCTGCTCTCTTCCATGAAAAGCGATCGGGCTTTCTTTTATATGTAATATAATGCACATATATATATATATAATATCCCACAACAACAAAGAATTCTAATGAAATGTTTAGTAGCGAGTTTTATGTGGAGTGACATTCTTCAAAGAACTGGATGAAACACACTTCTTTTTTATTTACTTATATATATAGTTTAGAGGTCAATGATGCCAAGTTCATTTTTCGTGTTATTTCAAGGTTCTGTTTGAATAAAGATTTTTTTGCCTTATAATGCATTCGCTTAGAGATCCTTTAAAAAGAAATTGACTCACATTTATGTCACATGCAAGGTAAACACTTCGTCAACCATTTTGACATGTTACCATTATGATTTAACCTAATCATATCTATGCTTCAGTATGATTTAACCTAATTCATTTATGTGTATTCATACTTCCGCTACAAAAATATAGTTCCTAAAAAAAAACCCATATTTATGGTCAAAAAGAATTCACTGTTAAATAAAATATTAAAATAAGGTTTTCCAATATTAGAAAAAAAGATAATTAACTCTCTTATAATTATGATTTTTTTAGAATTTTTTTAAAAATGTGATCTACTTCTCTTAATACCATGAAGGAGTGGAAAGTTGCCATTTTTCTCTCTGAAATTCAAAACAACAAAAATTTTCGTTAATTTTTTTTTTCCCCTTTCAAAACAAAACAAAAAAAATTATTTGTTTTTTTTTTTTAGTTTAAAAAAAAAAAAAAAAAAAAAAAAAAAAAATTAGAACGTCACTTACAAAACCGTAACTTTTTTGTTCATTTGTTGAATATAAAATTAATTATTAGTCTGTGTTTTCATCTAAAATGTGTTTATATTTAAAATCGGCTATTCTTATCATTCAGACAGTAACAATAAATCATTTTTTTAATTTATGATGATGATATTTTATGCTCACCACAAAGTTCATTATTTCGTAATCGTTTACAGAGAATATTTTTATTTAGAACAGCATTTTTATTTATCGAATGATTTTCCCACGAACATTTTACTATTATTATAAAAAAGCAAACATATATTTTATTTCATGTAGAGAATATTTTTTTCATAATCACCTAATAAAAATTTATTATTTAGATCAGCAATTCTATTTATGGAATGATTTCTTGCTAAAATTTCTATTCTGTTTACAAAAATCGTCTGTTTCTTTTTTTTATTCAGAACATTATATATTTTTATTTCTACTAAGTCAGAATTATTTATGATTTAGAACAATTACTTTTATTCAGCAAACGATTTTTTCAAATGTACGTATATTCTTTTTGTTCCATTCGAAGTGTTTTTTTTTTTTTCTCTTGTAACTGTGTAGACATAATGCGTATATATTTTTTAGCGATTTAATTTATATTGGTAGAATTCTCATGAAGGTCAAGTTCCAAAATTTGAGAACCACCGATTGATAACTTTTTCACAGAATACATCTTAATAATAAATAATAATGATGAAGAGATAGCTTTAATTTCTATTCTGTTTACAAAAAGTCGTCTGTTTCTTTTTTTATTCAGAACATATATATATATATATATTATTTCTTCTAAGTCAGAACTACTTTTATTCAGCAAACGATTTTTTCAAATGTACGTATATTCTTTTTGTTCCATTCGAAGTGTTTTTTTTTTTTTCTCTTGTAACTGTGTAGACATAATGCGTATATATTTTTAGCGATTTAATTTATATTGGTAGAATTCTCATGAAGGTCAAGTTCCAAAATTTGAGAACCACCGATTGATAACTTTTTCACAGAATACATCTTAATAATAAATAATAATGATGAAGAGATAGCTTTAATTTCTATTCTGTTTACAAAAAGTCGTCTGTTTCTTTTTTTATTCAGAACATATATATATATATATATTATTTCTTCTAAGTCAGAACTACTTTTATTCAGCAAACGATTTTTTGCAGCACATATTCTTTTTGTTCCATTCGAAGTGGGGGTTTTTTTTTTTTTTTTTTTTATTTATTTATTTATTTATTTTTTATAACTATTTAGTATTTTTTTTTTTGTAACTGTGTACATATTGTTTAGTTTTTAATTTATATTTGTAGGATTCTTATAAAGTTCACGTTCTAAAATTTGAGGACCCCAATTGATAATCTTTTCACAGAATACATCTTATATCCAACAACAACAACAACAACAACAAAAAAAATAATAAAGAGATAGCTCACAAATCGTTTTCTTACGAATAAAAATTACTTCCAGTTTTATAAATAGTTTTGATTAACACGATCTAAAAGTTTCACGTCTCATCTACATTTTGTTTGGGTTTTCACAATTGTCACTCGTAAAACTCGTTCTGGTTTTTTTCATCAAAACATTATTCATGATTTAAATTGCAACTGGGAATCTCATCTGAAATTAATTGGGTTTTGTTTTTCCGCCTATTTATAGGATATTAGCGTTTGTTTTTTGAAATAGAAAAAAAAAAAAAAAAAATTCTAGAGCATTTGTAATTTGGAATTACCAAGTGTTGACGATTACAGAAGTCAATTATCTTTGTAGCATGTAAACGAAGGGAATTTTCCCCCTTAAATCTGTGATTTTTTTTCATTATAAATTAATTTTTCTTATGATATTAAAAATAAAAAAGAAATCATAGAGAGAGTTTTTTAGAATAAAATATGTTATGAAAATTTTAATTAAATAAAAATAAAAGGGTTTTTTTTCACTTTCATTTTTTTAATTCGTAAGATAGAAAAATATTTTTCAAAATTCTTGCATTTACGAAAACTGAAGATTTTTTTTTTTGTCTAAAACAGAGGTGGCCGACCCAAATGATCTTGCGGGCTACTTTGGAAAGAATCATAACTCCGTGGGCCACATATAAAATTATATATCCCTATATTAGATTTAGACTCACTATAGACGTTTGTTTGGACTGAAAAATTGAAACATGAGTTATTATTATTGTGTTTACTATTAATCTTACAGGTAAACATAGACAATATAATATAATGATTCTAAACGCACTATAATGATTCTAAACGCACATTGTAAAGAAATATATAACACTAACAAATATATAAATATAAACGAAATAAAAAAAAATGAAATCATTAAAAAATATTTATTTTACTAGTGCAATATTTGTTTCTCCATTCTTTCAATTAGCTTTTGCAAATCGATCTCCATTTGGGTATTTTCCCATCGTAATTGGTGTTGCAATAGTAATTGTAATTGGTGTTCATCGTAATTGTTTATAATTTAATTGTTCTGAGAACTCATAACTGCAAACTCATAAATAAAACAGGCATTATCTGTCCTATATTCGCAAGAATAGTATTTTAAAATCAAAGTTTTTTTTCCCTCATCATTTCGACAATTCATTTTTATATTTATGAATGCACACATAATGCATTTTTTTAATTGCTTTTCACTACTTTGGCCATTATGAAATAAAAACATTTTGTAAAAATGTGGTAAATCTCACTGGCCACCCCTGTTCTAAAACATTCGGACTATTTTTTTTATGTTAAAAACAAATTTAAACCGAATTTATAAAAAGTGGCAGCTTGACATTGTACTAGTAAAAAAAAAAAACTTGGAATAAAAAAATATTTTTAAAAATATATTTTCTGCTGTAAAACAGCTTTTTAGATAATAGTCATCTGATACTTACTCAACCTGTAGCAGGACACTACTTTAAAAAAAAATCCTTCCCATTTACAAAGGGGGTATTCCTATTTGTTAAGGGGTTGTGACGTAGCGAGTTGCGCAAAGGGGGTATTTTTCAACGAGTTATTCCAGTATTGTACTGTACCTTCAACGAGTAGACATGCTATACGTGCGGGTACCAGATTTTGGAAAATCTGTGAAAAAAATGATACCTTTAAGATGTAAGTACATAATGATTTTATTCTTCTTTTATAATTTATGATGACTATGAAAGTGCCTGTGTTAAGATCAAAAATGTAAATACGAAGTAGTAATTGAATGGTTAAATTATATTTGTTATCCATATAAGCATTACACTTGGATAAAAAAAATTACCTTACACGCTATTTTTGTATTCTTATACTTATTTATAATTAGCAGATATGCTGTTTTTTTTATCGGTTGTAGAAAATGCATAATGTTTTCACTTTGGTGATTTTTGTTGAGATGTATGTTCAGTATGATTGAAAATCCAAATTTCAAAAAATTAATAAATATAAAAGTTATAAGAAAATAAATATTAAATTGTTAAATCTGATGTCTAATCTTCGTATTACTCAGCGGATAAACATTGTTATTGCTACAAATATCCATTGTTGTAAAACTGATATTTTTTGTAAAGTATTGTTATTAGAAATATTTATTTAATTAAAAAATAATTATTTAGAATTTTTACTTGAATTTTGGCTGCTTACCACGTAAATAAATAACGAATTAAATAAAAAACATTCAAAAATGGATCTCGTAGCCAAATTTTAAACTACTATGTGTTAGTTTATAAAAAATATATATTAAATTTCATTTTTTGTTTTTCAACTAAATTTTTTTGTCAAACGAAATTTACCAAAGTATAGTTGTATAAATTTGCCAAATTATATTTAGTACGACAGGTAAAATCAGGTATTTATGTGATAATCGTAAATAAATATATACTGCATTTACATAACGTTAAAAATCGAATCCTATGTAAGTAAGAATATTTGATGCATAACTAAAGAAAAAAAAAAAAATTACCATTTGACAAAACTAATTCCTCATATTCATTTACTACTTTAATCTTTAATTTTGACCTACATATATTTATTTTGTTTGATATAATTTTACATTTTTTTTTCATGTAACAACTTGTATAGTTAAATTGATCTTGTGTCGATATTGTATTTCATGCATGTTTGGATTCTAACTTATTTATTTCAGTGCTACTGAAATCATACATTATACAACAGTTAAAGTAAGAAATGTGTATGATAAATTGAAAATAATTCATTATATTGCATTCATTTAAAAGAATGTTACATGAATCTGTTACTCATGCGTTTTAGGGTTATTAGAATTTTTATTTTATTATAATTTTATAGTGAGTAACAGTGAAAGAAAAAAATATATATTATACAGCAAATATCATTGGAAACACTTAGTAAAAGTAGTATTTTATAAATATGTATGCTTTAATTTGTGTATATGTTTGCAATATGTAGTATTTTTAGAATATGCAGTATTCTATGCAGTTCCGAAATTAGAAAAAAAAAAAAAAAAGTAATTAAATAAAAATTAAGAAGTTAAGTACTATTGAATATCTTAATATTTTTACTAAGAATAGTTATATTTAATTTTTCAACTATAGAATACAACTAAAAAAAAACTGCATCTGAATTACGAATGCAAATAAGAATAAAATCGCCATTATATAAATTCTTTTTGTAATAATATTTTAATAGAACTTACAATTTTTATTTTAATCTAAAAATCAAAAGGAATTAGGGACATATTGGCGTCATAGATATGATATGATTCGGCGTTTTCAGATTCAATGCAACTATATATTTTTTATTTTGGTAAATTTAACTTAGTAAAAAATGAATGAATGAATGAATAAATAAAATTATTTAAACATTTATTTCGTTACAAAATTTCGCTTTTGCACAATAATAACCTGCCTTCCTTTTAACAAAACTTAACACAAATTTTTCAGCCATTTTTTTAACATATCACTATACATGCTTATAACTTAATGCAGTAAATGAATAAAAATAAGTAATATAAACTTTCTTTAAAGTCAATTCCTACTTTTTGTTCACTCTATTGCAGAAAGTCCTTTATAAATATTTTTCATTCATTTTTTAAAGTTTATCTGGCGCCATCTATTGGTAGATATATGCAACTTAAATCTAAAAGAAACTAAAATTAATGAATTAAATTTAATGAATGAATTAATATTTTAAAAAACTGTATTAACATCCAGTGTCCTCCACTACAAGTTAAAAAAAATGTATTTGAACTTGAGTGGATGAATAAAACGTATTTTATGAACGATTGAAAATTTGAACAAGATATATATAGGGAGAGTGTGAGCTAATAGAAGGAATTGAATAAATTATAATTAATAATTTTATTAAAACAATTAAATTCATAACGAATCGTAAACCGATTAAATAACAGCTGAAGTTTTGTTTCGCTACCTTATACGTTATAACTAGTCAAGTTTAAATCGGTAAAGTGATTCTTTTGCAAAACTGCTGTCTCTAAAAATATTATTTTATTTTTATTCATTTGTTACACTAGGTTATAGGCATGCATAGCGATATGTTAAAAAAAAAAAGTGACAGAAACATTTGGCTCAAGTTTTCTTAAAAGTAAGGCAATTTATTATTCTGCTAAAAATGTAAAATTTTCCAAAACACAAATTTATTTTTGTTATATCACAAAAGCTTTTTATTTATTATTCAGTATTGCAATTCTTGTACAAAATGTACAGTATGCAGATAAGCGTCCTGTTGATATGTTCCCTTTTTCACTTTAGCAAACCACCTGTGAGGACTTAACAATGCAGGTAAGCTGTGAATATTCAGGTGGAAGTACTTGAACATGACTTGTTTAAAAAGGGCACGAAAGCAAAACGCAAATATCTTCGCATATTTTTAATACTTTAATATTTGGAACTTAGTATTTTGATTGTTATATTTAAAAACTATATCCTGCCTCAAACGTGGAAGTTAAGACTAATTCCTGTTTAAATAGATATGCGGAACTTTCATGCCAGGAAAACGATATTTTGGAATGGTCACTTCCTAAAAACTGTCTTGTTCACGTTTCTTTGATTTATTTGCATCTTGCATAAGAAAAGGATGGGATGGGATATATATATGTCTTTGTGTATGTTCCAGCATAACTTAAGAACAGTAACATATAGTGTCGTAATTTTTTTTTTTTTTTTCGCCATTCTTTTATCTGGTATGCAGTTGAAAATCTCGAGAGAATCATCTACATTTATTTATTTTAAAACAAAAACCTTATTTTGTGCCATCTGGTGGCATGAACTGATTGCTTCGTCTATAGTTTTTTTTTATTATTATTATTCTTTAGAAATTTCCTTGAAATTAAAATAATAAATTTTTTTGTATAATTATTTATTTATTATTTTTTTTTATAATTTAAAATGTAATTTTTTGTATTCTATCTTTTAAATATATTTTTGTTTCAATTTTTTTTTATTCATAAATAGTTATTTATAATAATTTTTTCTTTACAATTTGCCAAACGATACTTTGCGTTTTTCGATCATATTTTTTTTTCTAATAAAATTTATCAAAATTAGGAACGCTTTGTTTAAAATAGCCAGAAAATGGAGGAAGGGGGTCTTATCTGCCATCAAATTAAAAAAAAAAAAAAGTTCTTTTTTTTCCTGCAGAAATTTTTTCGTGTGCAAATACGTAAATAATTATTTAATTTTTAAAAACGATAGTTTTGTAATGAGTTTTAGTTTATTTGACTTGCTTTTTTGTGAATTTTTTTATTTTAACCGATAAATGGAATAATATATACCAAACGTATTCATTTTAGGTAGTTTTGCAATACCATATGTTTATGTGCCATCATTTTATATATTTTCTATTTTTGAGGGTTCTTCTCATTACAAATTCTCATTTTCTGTAAGTAAATAATCGTTTGAAATTAAATAATATCTTTAAAAAAAATTAATATTGTACATGAGATCAAAATAAAACAGTACATAGTTGAAATAATAATTAATAAAATGTATATACGATATATGTATATACTTTACCGATTCAACTGAAGGTTATTTTGTCTACTCCATGTTATTGGAATATGTCGCTAGATGTGTTTTTATTTTAGATCATTTCATCTTGCGAACTTGAAAAACATTGTTTAATATTTCGTATCGCTTTATTTTTTATATATTTTATACGTCGAATTCCTTGAAAACGCTATCCTCGAGATGTTATACTTAATATTTTTTGACGTTTTATAAGTATTTCTTTTTAATTTTTCTATTTTCTTTAGGGATTTATTGATTTACTGGACAACATATTTCACATTATATATTTTTTTATAAATCTTTGTGTTTTCTTTTTTTTTTATATATATATCTGACCATGCAGTTCTAGCTATTCACTTTTTCGATATGTGTGTTTATTTAATGATTTATATACATATAAAAATTGTTGATAATTTAAATAATTGCTATTTATTTATTTAATGTTTTTATAATATTTATAAAACTACAAATGTCATGAAAACTATTTACACAAAAGTCTTATTTTTTTTACCTTAATTGAGTGCAGTGGGGTTTTGACCTGAAGGAACTGCAGTTATTTATTAACAAAGGATAAACTTGTCCTTGCCACGTGACATTCAGAAATGCAGGACAAATTCACACTGGACCTCACACGAGAATAGACAGAATGAAAAGGGAGTAGGAGGAAAACGGAAAACAGGACTTTCAAAAGACTACCCCAAGATCTGTTTAACAAAAAGAACCCTATCTTGTTCCGAGAAACGAAGAATTTGCTTTTGTCCATACCCCTTGACGCACCTGCAAGGTAGGAAGATCCCCTCCCCCCTTCCCTGGATTTTACAGCTACTGGTAACTGGCGTACCGATTACTGAGTACCAATAGGGGGAAGTAACCCCTTAAACCTCCTCATCTTAATTCATAGATATGCTTATAATTATAGTTGGCTGCTTTAAGGTTAGTATCAAAAATAAAAGATAAAGTTTCTAAAAATTCCAATTAATGTGGTACTCAAAAAAATAATAATAAAAAAAATACTAGAAATAAATAAAAGTAAAATACAAAATAAAAGAATTTAAAGGTTAAGATTAAATTCTGTACAATTAGGGACCAGTTGTCGATGCCATAAGGCTATTGAAAAAAGTAAACAATAAATGTAAACAATACAGTGAAAGGGTTATGCTGAACGGTGGGAGCCATGGTGATTGATCTGAAAAGCAATATGGTTAAAGAAATCCCCCCCCCCTCCCAAAAAAAAAGGTCGATCTCAGAACCGAAGTTCTTTTTATAATTTTTATTTTCATTCTTATTTTTATAATTTTTATTTTAATTTTTTATATTTTTATTTCTATCCTTTTGTTTTCCTTGCAAAAAAAAGGGGTAAAAAAAGCGTACAATAAAAACCTAACTTAATTACTAGTCGGAAAGTGGAAAATTTAGGTGCACAACGTAGCAAAGATTTGCGAAAAGGAACTGAGACCTACTGACAAATGGAAGTGACAGAAGCACAGGGGCAGGAAAGGGAAGAACAGATAAAGAAAAATATATCCTTATGTAATATGTTTTTATTAATATAACCAACAGTATTATTATTTCTATCGTATTTGAAATTATTTTTATGATATTGTGAGCATGATGTTGTTCTGGTTAAGGGGTCGTGGCGCAATCCAAAAAGTGCAGCAAGCAAATAAAACTCCATTCCAAATTTGCAAATTTTGGCGGAAAAATGGTAGTTTGGGCCATTTAACTCTTGAAATGATTCATGAACAAGTAATAATAATAATAATAATAATAATAATAATAATTAATAATAATAATAATAATAAAAAAAAAAAAAAAATTTTAAATCAATTTCTACTTTTTTCTCACTCTATTGCAGAAAGTCCTTTATAAATAATTTTCATTCATTTTTTTTAAGTTTATTTGGCTCCATCTATTGGTAGATATATGCAACTTATATAAAAAAAACCTAAAATTAGTTGATTAAATTTAATTACTGAATTAATATTTGCAAAAACTGCATTAACATCCAGTGTCATCCACTACGAGTTCAATAAAATGTATTTGAACTCGAGTGGATGAATGAAAAGTATTTCATGAACGATTGAATATTTGATCAAGATATATATAGGGAGAGTAGGAGCTAATAGAAGGAATTGAATAATGTTAATCCTCAGGATTGAGCTGTATACTGCTTCTTATTGTATTTGGAAGACTTCATTCTTCATTTATGCCTAGAATTTTCAGAACTTTGATATATTCACTTGACTATTGAATGTCATAGAGTTTCTTGTAGAATTGGGAATTCTTCATTTATGCCTAGAATTTTCAAATTTTTATTTATTTATTTTTATAAATCGGAAAACATGCAAGAGTTATTTCCTTGCATTCGTAAGTTGCATAATACCAGAAAACTCACCAGGTGGCATTAGTGGGCAGACAAGACGCGCGAATCGCAATCGACGACAAAGTGACTGCAGCATATGTCTTCAGGGGACCTTATGTTCCATTTTAAGTTGGGAAAAATGTGAAAGTAATCAGGCTTCCGATTAGCTGGCGTTATACGACGTGAGATTTTAGTGTTTGCTGGAAACCCATCTTAAGAATTCCATATGAAAGATAAAGGAAGGCTTAGACTAATATATTAGCATATAAAAAGATTGGAAAGTGCTGAAAATAATTTTAGGAAAAATTACCCGCTGTTCCAGTTACCATGAAGTACACTCATTTCTAAAAATTGTAATTGCAACTCCACTAATGGATTGCAACCTTTGCCCTCCTGCAGAATAGTTGAGTTTTACCACCTGGTCATGAGCATTTCCTGCATGTAAAAGGGAAGTGATTAGTTCATCAATTTGTATTTCGTTTTAAATGATTCAGTGTGAGGTTTTGTTCTATTTTTTTTCTTCAAAAAGTCGTGATTTCAATGTTTTAATTTTTTGTGCCCTCGTCATAACGCGTGCAAAGGGTTCAAGTTCTAATCCTCCGGTAATGTTCGTTGCAGTCACTAACATTAGAAACTCATAGACTCGATGGCGATTGGTGCAATGTTTATAAGCATCTCTTCCATCGACAGTCAGGCTGCTTGGGAAGGTTTTCTGTATTTCCTGTCAAGCATTACACAAATGAGGGGCAATTACCCCTAAAAGGCACATCTTCCTTCATTGTTTGTCGGTGGGGTGTTCGTAGCATGTGTAAGTGAAACACTAAGCCCATGATTACACTATAAAAAAAATGTTTAAATTTTTTTTATTTTTATCATAAAATTTGGATTTAGCAAACGTATAAATTTTAATTTAATAATTCATTAAAATAATAATAATAAATATTTAATTTTTAATACGAATCCTAATCTAATCTTTCCAATACTTGTTTAAAAAAAAATTATTATTTTTTTAAAACTATCGATTTTTTTTTTAGAAGGAGTTATCAACATGTGGTCCATTTTCATGAAATTTGTGATTTTATAAATATAAATAGAAACATTGAATAAATAAATGAAAAGTTATTAATTAAATAACTAGTGTAATTCTATCTGATCAATTAATGCATTGTGTACTTAAAACTAATGTGTAGACAAAATATTTTTTCCTTATTTTGCAATTTTATTGGACTCTCAAAATTGAAGTAATTTATGTTCAATATTTAGAAATTCTTTCCGTCCTGTTGCATTTTTATTTCAAATAAAACTGCGCTTTTATTTAAAGAAAAAGAACTTCAAATCTTACGAGAAATCTATTTTTAATTCATAACCTTCAAATATTTAATTTAATTATCTTGCTGACTTAATTGGGAGAACACACTTTTTTTATTGCGAGAATGAATGTAAATAATATTTTGAGCAATAAGCATTGTAAATTTTCTTTTATCTTTATTAAAAAAAAAAAAAAAAAAAAAAATACATAAGTGAGATGTTATATGTTTTTATGTTGGTTCCAGTTTATTAAATTTTTAAAGTATTTTATCAATAGCTTCGTTTGATATCTTATAAGATTAAAAATGATGACATTAAAAAAAAAAAAGAGTTAGCTCAGTGTAATTAGACCGTGGCCTGCTTTTTTTTTAAGATGAAAGTAATGAGGACACTCGCGTTTAAAAATCGCTCTCACTTTGCGTGCATCCAATAAACTCCGAGAGAGGACGCCAGCGTAGCTCGCTGATTCTTCCCAGTGAAGTTCTAGGTCGGACATCCAGCGTCATTTTCCTACTACAAACCACGCGCGCAACATCGCTGGATACATCCTCTCCGAAAACTCGTGCGTCGGAAAAAGAAACTTGTGTGATAATGCTACCTTGTTGTGTTGCTCTCAGATTTTTGGATTAATGCAATGATAATTGCAAGTGCAAAAACACCAATGCATCGGCCAGAATCCGCAGCCCTGGATCTGCGGTCCGAAGGTAAGTTTTGGAATATTTTTAGGAATTTCTTTTTTTTTTTAAGTCATTAAATGAGGAATGCGATCCCAATGTTGGATCAGCTGCTTCGGTCGCCAAAGTGGCGACGGCCTTGGCGATAGTGAAGCCAAGCAAGGTCACGGCAAATTGACGTCATCGCAATGGGGGATAGAAAGAAGAGCCTGCTCGTTATTTACCGACGGTGCCTGTTGATGAAAGAGATTGGTGTCACAATTGACGCAGTTATCGCCGGCCCAGTATTTTCCCATTCGGTTGGGAAAAAGTTTTGGAATTTTATTTACTCCTGCTTTTATGATTTTCCTTTTATGTTGAGGATGAGGAAAAACTTGTGATTTTAGTTTTCCACTGCAACTCTTTTTTAACTTTTGTTATTTGCAATGAAAATTTAAAAAGATAAAATTGTTTATGTTTAAACAGGAATTATAAGCAAAAAAAAATTTTGCAATGATGATTTGCAAAATTTTGCTCGCTGATGCATGTTGTGTAGATATTGCGATTAATAATTTGAGAATGATAAGAATATTTTTTCTTGCGGATTATCAGAATATATTTTTTTTTTACGTGAAATATTTGTTATAAAATTGTATAAGTAGCGAATAGAACATTCTTTGCTTAATGTGTGCTAATGTTAATTAACATTTTTTTTTTTAAATGCAATCTGTTATAATACACTGTTAGAGAAAATGTTTTGATTTTGAGATGTGATAGAATTTTAATCCTTTAGGGGTGATTTGTTTTGATTTTGAGGTATTGCTTCTGATTGTGGAATAAAATTTTAATTGTCAGCTAAATAGTGTTATGACTTCGATTTTCTATTCCCTTTTTACTATTACAATCTTAAGATACTTTCAGTTAGTTTAGTTGTCACATTAAATCTAAATAAAACTACTTCTCTTTTCATAGTCTATAATGTTCGTTTTTCGCGAAAAATAATATTAATTAATGACTTAAAATTGTAAAGTGATCCAATTATTTAGTAATAGTACAGAATTTATTTAGCATGTTATTAAATAATGAAGGTGCTATTTTCTTGTCTGCAGTCAAAGAGAATTTTATTTTTATATTTTTACCATCTTTGAAATTCCAAATAAACTTTAAAAAAAAGATGGTAGAACTATTTGCAATTTGTTAATTATTGAAATGCGTTTTTTTTTTTTCAATTGTATTCAAAAACATAATTTTTTTTAAGTGTTAAACATTGTTTTTGACTTTATTGTAATATTTACTAATTTAAGTATTGTAAGAAGTGCTTTATGTAAAATTGATTAATATTCAGTGTTAAATATAGAAAACGAAATTAATTGATGGATATTATTGACAGTTATAATTAAAAATGTCAAAAGATTTTTTTTATCAAAATTAAACTATATCAAGAATTAATCTGTAATAAAGAATTGCATTATTTAAATTATTTTTGATAAAATAATATGTAATATATATAAAAAAATTGTAATTAATTTGAATATTATTTTATAATCGATTTTAGAACTTTTGCGGACTGCTATCTTAGATCAAAACACAACAAAAATATAAAAAACATTTTAATAAAGTAACTTTTGTATTTTAAATTAAAACAAAATTTAATAAATGAAAACTTTTCTTATTATTTATTAACGTAAGTTCTTGTTTTTTTTTATTCTTGTTTTCTATTTTTAATGCAATTAGTTATAATGCTTTTGAATCGTTATCTAATTTACATTGTTATACTATAAAATACAATATTCTTTCCAAGAAAATTATATTAATTTAAATTTTGTCAGATTAATTACTTTTTAGAACAAATTTTTTGTTCCGATCTTAATTATTAGAATCTTCATGAAAACAAAATCGTCTGCAATTTCATTATTTTTACAACCATCATTTCAAATGACACATCGAATTCGAATTAAAAGAAAACTGGCTAATTAACATTTTTTCGGTCTTCCACACGATTTTTATTCTTCATAAATAACTTTCGTTTGCACTCAACGTGTGGCAACCACCGACGCGAGCTTTTTCTCCGAATTTCCCGCCCCTGGTGTCCCTCTGGGTGTGCAACACCCGCCCGTTGCGTCAAACATCCCTTTTCGAGGCCGTTTTCTGGTTATGATCCATGCACTCATTTACACATCGTTTGGTCGTTATGACTTGTCACGTGATCGGCTCTCTGTGCCTTGCGTTAAATGAGCGACTGTTTTAGTTCTAATATATTCTAAGTGTATTCAGAATTAATTGTGAAACTCCCAACTTCTTACCGCGCTGAAATCGTCTGACGTTTTATGGATGACGTAATTGATTTTATTTTAATTGTATACGACGGAAAACTTATAAGCTGTTAAAATGGGGGAATAATTCAAATGATGTATTATATAGATTTTTCAAAACAATTTTTTTTTTTTTTTTTTTAGAAAATAAATGACATCGCAATCTTTTCGAAATGGTAATTAAATAGAGAATATTATGAGTAAGCATTTATTGAATTCAAACAAAACTATGTAAACAAAATTTTTTTTAATATTATTGTTTGATAAAAGTTTGCAAATATAATGTTTAAATATTCTATTTAAAATAGTTTTCAGTTAGTCATGTGATTTAAAATGCAGAAAAAGAGTTAAGATGGCTCACGTTCTAAGTTTTATTTATTTTTTGTAATTTACATAATATGTATTTGATTCGTTTACTAAATAAGATTCTACTTTTACTCTCAAAACAATGGTAAAAAAAAAAAAAAAAAAAAGCAGCGTTTCAGCAGTAAAAGTGAAAGTTTTTAAAATTTTTTTAGCTCCAAATGGCTATTGTTGAGATGTTAATTTTATATACCAAATAACCATTGACCTGTACGAAACCACAAATTTCATCATTGGCATGAAAAAGTAATAAACGATACATTTTAAATGGAAGTACTTATTATTGTGTTTGTTCAATTAAGAATTCGCGAAAAAAGTATTACGTCATCATTCGGTTTTGTGGTGAATTAGTACGACGAGAGAAATTTTCCCATTGATCTCTCAAAACCGCAATTTAATCAATGTTGATTGTTTTTGTAATTATTAGTTATTTGTATAATAATTTTGATTATTAAGTATTATTACAATTAAATTTAATATGGTGATTTCTTTATTTTGTTAAACTACTTGATGTTGCTTGTTGTAAGGAATAAATGGTTATAAAAGAGATAATAAATAATTAGAACTGCGTTGCATAAATTTATGCATTGTTTATTATACAGATTTTTGCTATAAAAAGAAATCTTAATTTTTTTTATTGTAGGATAGAATTCTGATATTTCATCAAGTGTTAATGCTATATTATTTAAATTTCCATTTTTTTCAAATAAAATTATTGCTGCCTTGATGTCCAATTTGCTAGCCTTTGGTACCACAGGTTTCAAATTCGAATTGTGGCGGTGGCATGCATGTTTGTGAGTGGTTCGGAATCCACGTTAAACTGTAGGTCCCGGTCTGTTTAGTCCTCGCGTGCACAAGATGACCGTAGAGCGACAAACCAAACTTATATCGCGGCCTGATTTCTAATTGGCTAACGCCCTGGTCGTTGCCAATTAGCCATCAGGCCGCGAGGAATCCTGGCGGTGGCATGGATGTTTGTGAGTGATTCCGAATCCACGTTAAACTGTAGGTCCTGGTCTAGCCCAAAAATTTGTGCCAAAAGTGACCTTAGATCGACGAACCAAATAAAATTATGAATCATATGTATTCTGTGACTCATAATAAATTTAAAATCTTGTTATCAAGATTTCTCCTTATATCTAATGAATACAATAATGGTTTTTCTCAGATTGACAATTAAGGATATTATTGTGAAACTGTTTTTAAAAGTTCTTCTCTTCGTAATTACCCATTATGAAGTTTATCAGTCACAGTTGCAGTGATGCGGTTTGACGGACGGGAAACCGGACGGCCGATTTCTCGTGCAGGAAATCATCCGCTGTCGTCATCATCTCTTGCAGACGATTTTTGGGACTTTTTTTTCACCTTGAAAAAGGAGTTATTTTGCGAAAGTGTTTCCTGCAGAGAAAGCGAGTTTTTCTTTAATTACGCCCTGCAGAACAATGAATGCACGGCTGCATTCGCCTTCCATTAAAAAATAAAAAAATTTCGAAACTGATTTTCTCGGAAATTTCCTTTCCTTTACTTTTTTCTTTACTCTCCGGTTAAATTTTCTTATTTCTGTTTGTGTTTTGGCAGCAGGTCAGACGATTATCAGATGTGCATCATCTTTTTGCTGTTTCTTGTTTTCGTTTGGAATTTATCGTCTGAGTAATTTTTTTAAACATTTAATTTTAAAAGAATTACTATTAGACAATAGAATTAATTTAATTTGGAAGATCTAGAATAAATATTTTCTGTATAATTAATTATATGTGTTTTATCATACAAATAAAATATTTATGAAATCCTTGTTTCATCAAACAAATAATTTTTCAATGTAAGGTGACAATTTTACTATTAAATGTGTATTATTTATTCTTCTTTAATTTTAAATAGTTTTTGTTTTATCCTAATTTTTTTTTATTTTAGTGCTAACATATACTTTTTGATATTATAAATTATTCATATATATGTATGTTACAAATATTTTCTTTTCTTTTGCATTCAGATATCTCAACGATAAAATATTTTACTAGACTTTATCATAGTCAGAATTAGCGGTAGAAAATTGTTTATTTTTTAAAATAATTTTTGTCATTTTCGTTTGTTTTGTAATCGAATTAAATTAGAAAAGCTATGTTTTCGTTAAAAGATTTTTAAAAAAATAAATTTTTTTTTAATAATAAATAGATATATATTTATTATGAATTTTTTTTTCATTCAAATGTTTTAACGAAAACATATCTTTCCAAAACTTTATAACAATCAGAATTAGCGGTAGAAAATTGTTTATTTTTAAAAATTTTTGTTTTTATTTGTTTTGTAATCGAATTAAATTACATAATTGAAAAGTAAAAATTTTTCATGTGCAATGAAAAATAATCGTTTTTCTTGTAGACATACATATTCTATTTGATGATTTAAAATATTATAAATCAAATACGCTTTTTGCTCATTTTTTTAGAATTCTTTTAGTTATGTTATGCTATTCGAATAGTTATGTGTGGCATAAAGAAGAGAAAGGGGGAAAAAAAAAAAAAATGGTGTATAACATCTTTTAAGAGAATTCAGAGAAAATATTCATCTGAAGAAAGAAAAAAAGAAGATTGTGGATCATTTATTATTTATTTTTTTGTATGCACTTTTTCTTTTGAGTTTTTTTGTCATCGTCATGTAGTTGTGTGTATGCGCAGCAAGGAGAGTGGAGGGTTCATTCTGCAATGTGGCGTGATTTACGACAGCCTGAGCATTGTTTTTCTGATGGATCGTCGTTTTCCTGCATTTTGAAGAAAAATTGCGAATTTCGCTCGTAGGAGGGGGAAGGGGAGGTTCAATTTATTCTCCGATTGTCTCATACCCTCTTGCTATTTCTATTGTCTTTTGCTGTCTTGGAGTTCTCTCTACAAACGAAAGTAGACGGTTTTTATTTTCTTTTTTATTTGCTGTGGGTCAGTGTTTCAGGAGAAATTTTTTTTAACCTCCCCCATTTTTCCGTTGTGACAATTGCTATCTGAAACTCTAGATGATGGTCACGTTTTATTTTTTTATTTTTTTTCCTTTATCAATGCGTGCTATGCTGATTATTACTGTGGGTGCGGAATACTATCATTACATGGTCTTTTCAGAATACAAAAAGAATTTCTTAAAAGGTTGACTTTGCTAACTTTCTTGAATATTCTGATAAACATCGTAAGTGAAAAGCACAAACGAAGCATTCATAAGAACAATAAAATAAATGTAAATAAAAATTGATGTACAAAATCGATGAAAAAACTTTTCAAATTTACAGAAGGTCGACTTATTCCAATATCGTTTTTAAAAAATATGGAAACTTAAGATTTTTTAAAATGGAATAAAAAAAAAATACTGATGCAAATTCAGTATTAGATTTAAAAACAATATTCATGAAAAAAATTTTGTAATACATAAAAAACAGTAAGAAAATTGATGACTAAGTCTTATTATCAAAAATTATTGCAAATAAAATTAATTCTAATACTAAATTTTTTCTTTATGTAATCCTTTTTTTCCTGAGCAATAATATGATTTTAAAGGTTTTTTAAATTGTTTAAAAAAGTTATAACTTTTTAATGGGCCATATTCTGAAGTTGAGGATTACATGAAGAAAAAATTTGGATTTACATGGAGTTGTGAAAGTTAAGGCATAAAATTTAGCATTAGAATTAATTAAATTTATCCTTTTAAAAAATTCTTAAAATTACATAATTTTTTTATAGTTTTTTCTTTTTTTTATAGTTTTTATATCTTTTTCCACCAATTACATTATATTTTTTTGTGTTGGTAATTACTTCAATTTTATTTTTCCAACTGAAATGATAAGCTTTAAAAGATAAGTAATTGTATTTGTAATGATAACGATCCTTTCCTTTTTTTTAAGTTCTTTTATTCATTAAATTGAAACAATGTTTGATGGGGGAAGAAATTATCAGTTCATTATAGCGAGATATTTCTTTACTTTGTTAACGTCCATGACATTGACCGAGTGGAATAATCAGTTTTTTACTGAGTAATAATTGATTTTTAATGTTTTTTAAATTATTTAAAGGAGTTATAACTTTTTAATGGACTGTTATTCTGAAGTCGAGGTTTACAAAAAGAAAAATTTTAGATTTACATGGAATATATAAAAGTTACGATATAAAATTTAGTATCAGAAATTAATAGTTTTATTTGAAATAATTTTTGTTAATCTGACTTAGTCATAAATTTTCTGACTGTTTTTTTTATGTATTACAAAAATTTAGAAGTATGATGTAGATTATTAAATAAAATCTGTTAAAATAATAAAGTTACCTCCATCTATTGGGCACTTAGTTGCTAAAAAAACTCATAGTTAAGGGCATCCTTAATCACTTCAGACGTTTCTTATTAATTTATTTATTTTTAACTTCTTTCAGTAGCTTTTTTTATATATAATATTTTTAATTTCTGTCAGGAACTTTTTATACATAATATTTATTTAAATTTCTTTCACATGCTAATAATTATATAATTAAATGATGTAAAATTGTTAAAAAAGATCGTCTAGTGAAAGCAAAGACAATGTTATTTCAAAGTGAATATGAGATTTTTCCAAGAAAAGAACATCGTTTGGAATTCTATAGTTGTTTATTTTTTTTTTTTTACATTACTGTTTTGCGTTTTGTTTTTACGGTAGGTTCTAAATTTTAAGGGTAACCTGTATATCGGTCCACCGATTATATTTTCTTGGGTTTTTTTTTTTTTTTTATCATTTTTTTAAAACTATTTTTATTAGTAAGCTGTATATGAAATTAAAAAGAATTAATATATATATAAATTAAATTTTTATTTTAATTCTAGAATATGCTTTAGTTTTTTATAAACTGTTTATTATTTATTGCCTAAACAAAAAATAAATGCGATTTTTTTTTTTACTGTTCATGTATTTTGAATTTTGAAAATTTTTTGGTGTTTCATATTATTTTAAAATAGATCAGTGGTCTCTAAAGTGGGTTTACTTACACTGGGGATGCAAAATAATACTTGTGGAACTTTGTCTTCGAATTGCTTTAACAAATGATATTCAACCACATTTTTCCTATTTTAATAAACATTAAACAGCAATCACATTAAATTCTAATTTGAAATATTAATTTGTATTTTAATTTAAATTAATGTATGTTTATAATGAATAAAAAATGAATAATTTCATTTTTGATTACACACATATGTACCTGTATTGTATTGTATTATATTATATTATATGACATAATTTTAAATATTTTCGACTTAGGTGAACACGATGAGAAAAGTTTGGAGATCACTGATATGCATATATTGAATATACAAATATTGAATACTTTAAGATAAATCGCTTTTCATAAAAAGTTATAATATAGTTATGTTATTTGATAATTAATTTAAATCTGGAAGTATACGACGTTAAGATGATTCATAATGAAAACAAAGAAATTTGCCACTGATAACAACCTTATAATCCGCGCGTCCATCAACTAGTAAAACGGCAGCACAAACCTTTTAGCTATAAAAAAAAAAAAAAAAAATCTACCCCCGCCTTATGTGATAGCACAGCAACTTACCAGTATATTAACGGAACCGAAACAGGAGATTTCCAAGGCATTACATGTATATCTCTTTAAAAGATAAGATGGGGGAGGGGGGAACAACCACTGACGAGGGAGGGAGGCAAAGAATTCTCATCTGGTGGGCCCAGAAGGGGTTACTACTACTAATAATAATAATAAAAAAATCTTCACGAAGTGGCATTAAAAAAAAAAAAAAAAATGCAAGTAAAGTCATGAAAAAGGTTTTTTTTTCTTTGAGAGAACGGGTCCTGAGCTTGTGCCCGGGCTTTGGGCAGGCGCCAAGCTCCAACATCCGGGTCACTTCTTCGGGTCAGAGCCAGCGACACGAATTGAGCACCCCCCATCCCTTTCGGGGTTGCTGCATTTTTTTTTTTTTTTTTTACTTTTAATTTTATTTATTATATTCCCTTCTTGCGTTTTCGATTCTCGTGCCGAATTCTTAACTGTGCACCCCCCTGCTTTTTGATGTTAGAATTTTTTTTTTTCATCATTGGTTTCGTGCGGGATCCATTGCGCTGTTGTGACGGTAAACCCCAGGGATTGGGGGTGTTGAGGCACTCGACCCCTTCAGGGGTTGTTGACCCCCTTCATGGGCGAAATTATTGCCCGTTCTTAGCGTGTGTTGTAAAGGTATACGATATTTTTGGATTGAGATGTCTTATCACCAAGGTTGTATTTTGCAATCGTCGATGCCATTCTTAATTTGGATGTAATATAATTACTATATTCGATTTCAAAAATGTTCTTGCTATAAATTTTTTTAATGTACATCTGTTGCAAAAACAAAAAATCTGCATTAAAAAATGTGGAACTGATTGAAAATTTTACAAGGATCAAATATTTGTCTTATATTTATTACATGAAATAAATGTAATATATAAATTAAATCTCTGAATTTATTTAGTATGTATTTAATTACCGAAATTTTAAATATACTACCTTTTTTATTGCAAATTTCTTTTTTAGCTTATATTATGCAAAAAAAAAAAAAAAAGAAAAGAAAGAAAGAAGAAAAAAAAAAAAAAAATAGCATATATAATAAATAAGCATATAAGATAATTATCAAGATACAGTAAATAAAACACCAAAAGATTTTTAAAAAGGAATAAATCGCGAAGTTCGAAATATTGTATTTTCCCGTCAAGAATTTTTTTTTTTTACGACTTCTTAAACATAATTTACTTAAAAATTAATTCAATATATATATATATGAGCCATTTAATTTTCCATTGAAATTCATAAAGCTTCGTTCTTTTTTTACATTCGAACGAACTAAAAGAAATAATTAGAATATTTCATATCATTGAGTGTCAAGATTCATAATTCAAAGTGCTGCCACTAAAAAATTGAGAACTTTTGCTATTAAAGTTTTTTTTTTCTTTTTTTTTTTTAAAAAATCTTTTGGTGTTTTATTTAGTATACATTGATAATTATCTTATTATGATTGTTTGTAATAGGATGATCTTGATTATTCCTCATCGAATTGTCCTCGGGGGCATGTTATTGTACAAAACAATTCGAGGTTTTGAGAAATTTGCTATCGCTAACCTAGTTCCAGAAGATAAACTTCGAAATGTAGGTCGCCCTCTAAAAAAGCATGCCCTCATTTGATTATACATTTTATCTTAATATACGAGCATTATGTGTGAATGGAACCTGATAAAAATATAAAAAAATTTGTATTGTAAGCACGCGGAGGGATTTAATTCATTTGGTAGCTTTAATTATTGAGTTATGTAGTTTGTAATTCCGATTAAAAGATTCGATTTTCAAAATTAAATTTTTAATGTTTCTATTCAAATAGGTCAAGTGTAACCAATCAGTGTGAGTTCGTAAGAATTCGAATTATTTGTATTACTTAATGATTACGAAAATTAAGAACTATGCTAAAATTTGGATGATTTGAATACTAAATATTTGACATTTTCATGTTCAAAAATAAGTTATAAATTAAATTTATTTTAATTTTTTTTCATCGCGTATGGAATTAATGAAATCTTTTGTTAAAATATATTTGTTATGGACAAAAAAAAAAAAAAAAAAATATTAATTAATCATTTACTTTTTTTAAGTAGAAGATTTGTCCATGCAAATTGGAAAGATTTTTTTTTTTTTTTTTTTTTTTATAGATTTCTGAAAAAGTAGAATGCAGTATCTTTAAATTATGAATATTGCATTTTTTTTTCTCTGAGGAAATGCTTTCATAATTTTTATTTATTTTCATAATGTTTTAATAATTAACATGCATTCATTATTGTATCAGAAATGTTCCATAATATTTTTTACTACAACAAATCTTTACAGCATATCGCACGATAACTTCAATATTAAATTATTGATGTGAAAGGAGAAAATAGGGTTAATAATGATATTTCCAAGTTATGTAACAATTATTTATTAAATTTTAAGTTGCATAGGACAAACATCAAAAAGTTAATAACAGGGAAAAAAATTAAATAAATAAAGATGTGACATTCAACTGCACTTCAGAATAGTCCTTGGTCACTATTGAGGAAAATCAGTCTGTATAAAGTGGGCGTATCTAATGCACTGCTCTAGGTGTTGCCAAATATATGAAATGAATGCTTACAATACTAATTGAGATAAAGATTTTTATATATTAAAACAGTTTTATTTTAATATAGATCATACGATTTTATGAAATCACAAAAATTATCATAATATTTATAAATTTCCATAAAATTTTTAAATTTTAAAACGTTTCTGTATTTATAATAATTATTATTTGCATTTTTGACAGACAAGTTTCTAATTACCTATATAAAATTAAGTTTTAATTAGTAGTCATGTTTTAATTAGTTAAGTTCAATTAAGTTTTAATAGTTGATATGAGGGGAAAAAAAAGATGAATTTACGGATAAAATTTTAAATTTAATATTGTTTTAATCTTAATGAGAAAAAGAATTCCATGAAACGTTTTACATTACTAGTTCTTTATTATATTATTATAACAGAATGAATATTGTTCGATAAGTATTTTTTTACTTGGAGATTCGATAAAACATTGAATAATATAGGATAGTTTAATAAGGATATAGGTATTGGAATATTAAGGAATGTTTAAAGATATAGGAATAATATAGGATTTTTTTTTTCTTTTTTTCATATCACTGATGCAAACAAAGAAGAGAATAAAAAGCATCTACCTTCAAGTATGCAATTTTTCTCTATATCCACGTAACGCGTTTTGTGCATACGAAATTTTGAAATATGCAGTTGCTCATCTTGAATTAATGCTGTTTTTGAATTGTTACAAAAGCAATGAAAACTCGGAAACTTCCGAAATTCTTTTATTCTGGCGGGGAAGCGTTGAAAAATATATGTTCCCAATATTCGAATCCCGTTTCACGTCATGAAATCGTTTGCGTCGGTTTTCTGAAGCGACGGAATCGTAACTTCGAATTGTTTTCTTTGCAGAGAATGAAAAGAATAAGTGGTAGGAGAAGGCAAAAAAATAAAAATAAAATAAAATAAAAGAAATAGAAAAATGTGATCGCTTTACCGGAACCAGATAGCAGCTGCTTAACCTGCGCAAAACGCTTAGGGGGAAAAAAGGAAGTCGGCTCATCATCTCTCTTCAAGCATTTTTTCCGAGCCATTTTTTTCTTTCTTCCCAATTTGGATATTATTATTCACGGTAATGTATTCGCTTGCTCATTCGAAATCTTTCGAAACGGTAATTAATGACTAAGTTCGAGATGAGTGCTGCGTGGTTCTTTTGAGGAGAAAAAGAAAGCGGATTTATTCTTTGTTTATACAAATGATTAAAATCTTCTGTATTTTTTATGACGCTAATGTTCATCGTTAAGAATTTTCTAAAAAAATAAATTGTGTTATTCCATGTAAATAGTTCTAAATAAAGTTGGTTTTCAGATATGTTTTTGGAATATGTTTAATTTAGTTCATAACAGTTACGAATTTATGAGAATAATAAATAATTCGTCTGTTTTTTTCTCTGAATTGTATGAGTTCGATATTTTTTTAATGCAAATGTATTTGTTATTATTCACTCAGCTTATGAAAATCATTAGCTTGAAAACAACTTTCATCTTTTTAAATTATTACATATATGGAAATTATTAGTGAGAGTAATTGCCTTTTTTTTTAATGGAAATATTTATATTTTCATACAAACCATTTTATTAAATAATTTGATGTTTATCTTGGAAAAAAGTTTCTTGAATAAAATATTAATAAATCGACTTTAACGAACATCTTTTAAAATCTTAACAAAATAATTTAGTACATCTCATCAACAATTCCAGTTAAAAAAATACTAATTATTTATAATTTATTGTATAAGATAAACAATTATTTATAATTGGGAGTTAGTGTAGATAGATCTATATTGCCAAAAATAAACTATTCTATATTTTATTTAATCAGGAATTCAGTATTTTATTTATTTTTTGGCAATGGAATATTTTATACTAGGGGTGGCCAACCCGCAACATTTTTTAGGCCCGTGCGATTTACCACACATTTACAAAATATATTTATTTTATAATGGCCCAAGTAGTGAAAACCAATGTATTAAAAAATACGTTATGTGTGCATTC
Source organism: Caerostris darwini (assembly GCA_021605075.1). Lineage (NCBI taxonomy): Eukaryota > Metazoa > Arthropoda > Arachnida > Araneae > Araneidae > Caerostris > Caerostris darwini. Next base: position 529,418 of record BPLQ01013371.1, on the reverse strand, counting down.
CTATATTCAAAAATTAACAGTCGAAATTAAGGAAAAAAAATTAACTTGGATTTTAAATTAATATTCTTGCGAATATAGGACAGATAGTACCTGTTTTATTTTTGGAGTATGATTTCACAGTATAATTAAATTATATTCTGCGAACTCATGATGCGCGCGCATCTTGGAACACCTAATATAACAGATTGTAATATGAATGTCTATAGTATGTATAATAAAAATGTCTAGTGGGTCTAAATCTAATATAGGAATATATAATTTTATATGCTGCCCGTGGAGTTAGGATGCATTTCCAAAGTGCAAGATCATTTGCGTTGACCACCCCTGTTTTAAACTCTAAATAAATTTCTATTATAAAGTAGTTTTTTTATAAAATATCTTAAATCTTTATTCGCTATTTTGCATTCAAAAAATTATATTTAATGTCTTGTTGTCAAATTTAATTTTTAAATGACAAAAAAAAATTAATAAAATTCTTTTCTGTCTTTTTCTCTTAACTGCAACTTTGTTCGGGACGGATAAATCACGCAGTCGTGATTGACAATCGAATGCCAATTTACGCATGCATGCAAGGATGTGTCTTTTAAGTTCCGCCTCATATCAATAGCCAGATAAACTGCCAACTCCTATTCGAAAAGAGAGATACGGTCCATAAACTGCTGCTCCCCCCTGTCTGTGTTTACAGTTATTAATTACAGGCGAGGTAGTGGAGTCATCGCCGAACGAGAAAAAGATGACTCCGATTATGTCATGGCCGCGGGCGGTGGTGCGTTAATGAAAAGAGGCTTCGCTGATGACTCCGGGTTGTAATTGCGGTGGCCAAATAGGCGGAAGTAACGGAAATAGTTGCGAGGGGGAAACAACCCAGTTCCGGTTCGTCCCGGGCCTTCGCCGGCGCCGGGTTGCCGCAATTTGGCGAGTTATCCATTCTTAAAAGTTTCCCATTCTGGTCAACTCTTGGATTTGCATAGAGCATAATTAATACAAAGAACCACATTGTTTCCAATACAACCAACACTTTGCATTTTCAAAGTGACATTATTGCAAGCGTGTAATTTTTTTTTGAAAACAATATGCATTTGTAATGAAATTATTACCAAATTTTTACTCCTTGTTATTGCGAATTATTATCTAAATTTACAGAAACGAATTCGTATCGGCAATTAGCAAAGTATTAAGTACATATATTCGCAAATTATTAATTTGTTTCCGTTTTTATATAATAGCTAATAAATGTTTATATAACAAAACAATACTTTTTAAGAGCATTTAAAATCTAAATCGCTTTATAATTCAATTAAAAATTTTTTTAGTTAAAAATTAAGGTAAAGATTATGTTAAGAATTAGATTGTTATTTGCAAATAGAGGAATTGTCAATTTGCAAATACTTTGTAAGAATATGTATGCATTTTTTAATTTTTTTTTGATGAATTTAATTTTATTGTTGGAATGTTATAAAGTATAATGTAATTATAAAGCTTTAAGAAAGGAAATTATTGTGTAAATAACGAAATATTATACAATGCCTATGACATTATACTGACAATTCATTTCTGGGCGTTTTAAAATGTTAATTTATATAGTGCAGCCTAAAGAATTTTATCATTGAGATGGCATTTTTTGATAGAATATTACTTTTATAGATATATGATTAGTTCGACGATGTTTAAATTCATTAACCCGTTTGGTTTATTAGCATATATATATATATATATATATATATAGAGAGAGAGAGAGAGAGAGGCATACATTATGAGTAAATACAAAGCATTAACACAGAATGAGCTTGATCAAATAGATATATTTTCCATGCTACTTCTAGTTTGTGAAAAATATATGATTGAATCGTATGCTTAAAGGTAAATGAAAATAAGAGCTCTAGAACAGGGGTGGCCAACCCAAATGATCGTGCGGGCCACTTAAGAAATGCATCCTAACTCCGCGGGCCGCATATAAAATTATATATTCCCACATTAGATTTAGACCCACTATAGACATTTTTATATTCATATTACGACCTGTTATATTAGATGTTCCAAGATGTGCGCGCGCGCATCATGAGTTCGCATAATATAATTTAATTATACTGTGAACTCATAAATAAAGCAGGTCATATCTGTCCTATATTCGCAAGAATATTATTTTAAAATCAAAGTTAATTTTTTCTCGTCATTTCGACAGTTCATTTTTGAATATAGGGATGCACATATAATGTATATAAAATACATTGGTTTTCACTGCTTTGGCCATTATAAAATAAATATATTTTGTGAAAGTGTGATACATCTCACAGGCCAGAAAAAATGTTCAAGGTTGGTTGCTCTAGAATAATATAATCAGTGCTTTAATTAATTAATTTTTATAAAGGATTAGTGCAAATTCTAATTTTTAAACGAGCACAATTATAATGTATTTAATTCTGTTTTTTTTTCTTTTCCAGCATAATTTGTGCTTTGCAATTTTTTTTTTTTTTTTTTTTTTTTTTACTTTATAATGCATATTCCAATAAATAAACATGTTGTTAAAAAAAACATGATTGTTAAAAAAAAAAAATGTTTATATATTACGAAATTGTATACTTTTTGAGAATTCTTAAAATTATGAAGTTAGCGTCTAGCCAACAGCAGTTCCAAGTTTTTGCTCGGGGGGAGGGAAAGAAAAGAAAAGAAGGGGAAAAAAAAAAAAAAAAAAAAAAGAACTGTGACGGATTGGAGATTCTACGTATCGGTGTGTCGTAATCGGTTATCGTTCGCTTTCATCCCTTTCGGTTGTGGAAATACAGCTGAGGCTCAATGCTGAGTTGCTTTCCCTCCCCATCTCTCACTCGTCTCTCGTTTGCAATTTGGGGGTAGAAAAAAAAAAGTGAAGGAGGGGGGGGAGGGGGGGGGGGGTATCCGAGCCGGAACTCAACAGATTCCTGGGGCGCACGTGACCTTGCCCGGGATTGTGCGAGGCCTCAGCGCTTCTTTTGAAGCTAAGTTGTTTCACGATACCATCGCCTCACAGTGCCCGAGGCAACGCATTTTTTTGCTTTTTGCAAACGATTTTTTTATTTTTTTTTATTCTGTTGCCAACCCGTAAGCAAATATAACGCCATTTTTTAATGGGTTTATAATTTATAATTAAGCCTTGCATTCGAAATTTCAATGGCTGTTTTTTGGTTTTTTTTATTGTACGAACAGTATTCTTGTATTGATTTTATTATAGCTTTTAAAAGAACTTTTTGCGTTATTTTGGTTTGTTCCAAGTTATTGATATTCTTCAATAAATGTAACGTTTTAAATTTATTCTTAAACGAAAAACTTTTTTTTATTAATTTGCAAGGCATTTTTTTTTTACTTTCTGCAAACGATTTTTTGTTTCCATTGCCAACCCGTAAACAAATAACATCATTTTAATGGGTTTATAATTTATAATTAAGCCTTGCATTCGAAATTTCAATTGCTGTTGGTTTTTTTATTATACGTACAGTATTCTTAAATTGATTTTACTATAAAAATGCTTCTAAAGAACTTTTTTTATTTAATTTGCAAGGCATTTTTTTTTTACTTTCTGGTTTTTGTTCCAAACCATTGGAATTCTTCAATAAATGTAGCCATTTAAATTTATTCTTTAACGAAAAACCTTTTTTTATTAATTTGCAACACTTTTGCTTTTTGCAAACGATATTTTTTTTCTCCTTTTTTTGATTCTATCGGCAACTCGTAAGCAAATATAACGCCATTTTAATGGGTTTATAATTAAGCCTTGCATTCGAATTCAATTGCTGTTTTTTTATTTATTATTATACGTACAGTATTCTTGTATTGATTTTATTACAGCTTTTAAAAGAACTTTTTGCGTTGTTTTGGGTTTGTTCCATGCCATTGGAATTCTTCAAATAAAGTTAAAGATTTAAATTTATTCTTTAACGGAAAAAGTTTTTTATTATTATTACTAACTATTTAGCTTTCAAAAATGTAAAATACTTGTATTTTTTAAAACAATTACTTTTAAATTAATGCTTGTTATTTTATTTGTTTCTATGTACAATAATACTATAAGGACAATCTTGACTAAAGAATTTTAGTGTTATAAAGCAGCACATATTTAAAACGTTTTATAACTATTTAGTTATAAAACGCTGACAACATATTAGCTGCCAGAAATTAATGCAAATACATAAAGAATTTTACAAGAAATTTTATTTTATTATTTTTTTAACACATTAGAATTAAATGTTAAATGCATTTTGTGATTCGTTTTTTTAGGATGGTAAATAAATAACTATCAAGAAAACTTTTTATTTAACTATTGAATAATCAGGATATGAACATATTAAGAGATGCAGAAATCAGAATTCGTTTTATTTTTTAATCATTAATATTATTCAACAGATTATTTTATTTCTACTAATTCATGATTTGACCTTGTTACCAAACTACTATTTTTTTTTCCCTCACTTATTTGAAAGATCGAGAATTTCACGTGCGTTTCCGTTGGGGCAATTGCTGCTTCCTGACGAACAATAGTTCACAAATGCCGTTTTTTCCGTTTTCGTAACCGGAAGGATGCAGCGCATAAAAACAATCCGCCGTTATTACATAATTTCGACACATCTGATGTTCCGATGCTTGTTTTGTTTCGCAATGGGCAAGAGTACCTGAAGCATTCGAACCATCATATTAGCAGAATCAAATTTTAATTGTGTTAAAAGTTATGCGCAAGTTTCAAACGATTTTTGTAAAATCGATATGTAAATCAACGATTAATTGGTTATCTCTTGTTCCGAAGCAGATTATATCAAAAAGTTTTTAAAAATAAAGAATATTATCAAATAATTTATTAAAAAAAATATATCAAATAGATATTAATCAGAATAATTTATCAAAAAAAGTTTTATCCTACCCTTTTATTCTTTCTTTTAAATTTATCAGTAAAGAGCAATTTCTTTTTCATAAACGAACAAACGATAATGACTATTCTTAAATAATATCGTAATTAATCGTTTTATTTATGATATTCTCTTGTAATAGGAATTTTTTAAATAAGCTAAATTAAGAATTTTTTGGAATGTGCATTTAAAAAAACAACACAATACTTAAAAGATAAAGTGTATTGTTACCGGTTTAAAAATATTCTAATCAATGTTTTTCTTAAATTCAGATAATTTTTTTCCCCGTTAACAGTCAGATTTTTAAAAATAAAAATACCAAATTAACTAATTCTATTCTATTACCTTTTCAGTTTGAAAATAATTTTAAATCAACATTGGAGAAGGTTGGGTATACATTTGTAAATATTCAAAATTTGCATTTAATAAAAGAAATTTACAAAGGTTTTAAAAATTATAAATTGTGCGCAATTAATATTGTGAAAAAAATATACATGCATTTTATATGTATATTAAAAAAAATGTAGAAATTCCAGTACATAAATTTCAGCATACTTTTAAATATATTTAAAAGTATGCATGTACTGAAAAAGTCTTAGCAAAATTGAAGCTAAGAATTATTGTCAGATTGGCATCCTATTTTTAATAGTCATATTTTATTTTATTATCTACTTCAATTTTAAATGAGATTTTTAAAAATTAAAAATGAACAATTTAACGTTAGATTAAGCTTTATTTTTAAGCAATTATATTTAAGCTTTATTTTAAAACAGAATAATGATAAAACAAATAACTTTTTATCGTTTCTTTTAAAGAGCTACATTCACAAACATAAACTAGTTCTTAACTTTAAACCATAGCTTTCTTGTTTTTAATGACAGTTGATATATATCTTGTCGAACAAAAAGGCTTTTTGTGCTCTTAGCCATCGGTTTCAACTCTACTTTTTCACGTATATTCGTTCCTACCTCGTCATTAAAATGAGTGACTTCCTTTTCATTTTTTCCTCTTTCTGTGTTGTCTTTTGTTACGTCATTGTAAACTGAAGGTTCAAGATCATTTCCTTCAAAAAAAGACTAAAATCAAAAACGCACAATAAAAGTGATTGCATAAAAATAGTTTTGTGTCACCAGGAAAACAAATAATTAAACAAGGATAAATATCGTTGGCATGATTTATTTTCTAGTAAATTTAGTAAGCTATAATGAAATATACAGGAAAATTTTAAACAAATTAACCGCAAAGCTAATAAATTCAATTTCGTATCGGTTTATCAGGAATGGAAAAATTGAATGTATTTAATAATTACTGATTAGTTTTATGGCTACAAAACAGAATTCAAGTTTTAACAAAAGGTTGTTAATTTTTTTTTTCCCTCGCTACTAGTAAAATGAAAATTTTTTATAATGTATGTAAATAATAATAATAATTTAAGCCATAAAATAAATTTATAATTCTTGCATTTTAGTCGGATAAAAATTATTTATGATCTGAAAAATAGCAAACAAATTTCTTATCAAAAAAAGTTTAACTCATCTGATTAGTAATAAAATGTGAAGATTGAGCCAAATTAAAATCTTACGCCAAATATTTTTTCATAATTATACTGCAATATTATATCTGCTTCATTTCTTTTACAGTATTGTAATTTTATAATTTTAATAAAAGTGTTTAAATAAAAATATAGGTATTATTTAATCCGATTCTTCTAAATAAAGTGTTATTTTACATCTTACTTAAATTAACGATACTAATTTATCACTTTAATAGGTTTAAATTCAGAATATTTTAATAAGAAACGGTCCACATAAATAAATTTTATACATTGCAATCGGTTGTATTTAAATATAAACACATTTAATACAACCGATTAAACTTTAAGCTAGTCAATTATTCCTTTGTAGTATAGATGGCAGCACAGTTGCAAACGTCTTGTAACAAATACGTATCTTGGAAAAAAATGAAATTTTTTGTAATAATTCATTCGTTTTTTTATGAAATAAAAATTATTTTTATAAAATAAATTATTTTTATTTGAGATTCAGGCATATACTATTGTAATTAGTTTTAAAACTTTATAATCTCAAAAGTACTTTAATTTTTTAAAAGTTAAATAAAACTTTTAATAATGTCTTAGTTTTATTTAAATTATAATTTTTTCTTTATTATGAAAATTAAAAGCACTTTTATACAACATTTAACTCAGTTTCAATGTAATATACCAGTGAATATTAAATTGTTATTTTAGTTTCCCTTTCTATTAAAAGATGGCAGCAGTAAAACGTAAAGAGGAAACTTTCCATAAAATGTTCTTTATTTTTCCTTTTTTTATAAATCACTGAAAGGAAAACTATCATATTTATGAAGCTTCTCAATTTTTACATTTTGTAGCCATAATATATATATTTTTTTAATATTTAGGGATAATGTTTTTAATGAATTAGATGTTTTTTAGTTTGTAAATTTGTACTAGGAAAATTCTAAATAATTTCATAATTAAAAAAAAAAAATTCTAAAAAAATTTTTAAAAATTATTACATAAATTTTTAATGAATATAATTCGTTTTAACTAAGAAATTAATTTCATTTTAATTTATTTTGTCTTTTATAAAAAGTAAATTAATTTCTTTTCGTTAATTATTGATTTTTAGTCGTTTCGATTTCTCTTTTATTGGTTGAATTTTCTACAAAGCATTCCCATTAATAATATTCGAATATTGCGATATATAAGTTTAATCGACGCAGCTAGCATAAATAACTAACCCTGGGTACGAATCTATTTGTTTTTTTTCCCCTTCCATATAGTCACTCCTTTCAAAAATTTGATGAAAATTGCGACAGCGCATTGTAGAGCATTTAATATTAACAGTTAAGTTGTTTTGTGGATATTATACTAATTTTCTCCCATACTACATGTAAATGTGGTGCAGTTATGCTTTTAGTCAGGAGACTATATTAGTGAAAGAAGTATTCGTGGGATTTATTATAGTAATGCATTTGTAGGATTTATAATATAGTCGTTACACACTCGTGGGATACATTCATAAGACATAAAATTTACTGATATGATTTTTTTTTTTTTAAATAATTAAATACTTATTTCTTTTTTCCCCATCCCTTTTGTTTCTTATTTAAAAAAAATCCCTTTTATTTTCCCCATTTCCTTGGTTGTGTGCGTGTGTGCTTGAGAAATTGACTTCTATGAGGATATATTACCGCCACCTAAAACCGCCTGCCGGGATGACCCATTACCAAAAAATCGTCTGCGAATCCAGAACCACCCCGCCCTAGTGGATTGTTTTCACACTCTTTTTATCCATAATTTAATTTTCTGCTCGGAGATCGGAGCATTTTAATGTGGCCAGCTGCAAGTCATACAAGCGACGCATGATTTCCTGCTTTGAGACAGAGAGAGTATCAAAGAGATTGGTGTTGTCGCATTAAGCGGTCAATTACGCACTTGTCGTTTGCAAATCCGAGGACCCCGTAACTGGACTTGCAGAAGGATGCTCCAATTGAGAACATCCCCCACTGGTAATGGGGTGCTTCCTTTCCCGTCAGAACTTCCTTTACCCCAGGAAGCACATTTCATTATCAGTGGCTTCCTCCCTCCTGATTTTTAAAACATAACACGGTCCTCTGATTATTAAGTGTCCTTTTCCGTTAACGCCACTGACACGCCCCGGGTGTGTTGTTGTGCCGCTGCTTGCACTCTGCTCACTGACGGTTTGCTGTTGCACTGACGTGATTGGATGGAATTTCCGATCGGGATTGGGTTAGTGAGAGTTATGGATTGAAGACGGTGTCTGTCTGTTCCATCTTGTTTGGTAGTCTTCGATATAGCGCGGGAAGATTTCAGATGAAAATGTGGTGGGAAAGCGCAGGTAATCGATTTTTTTTGCATTGAGAGTTTTGATGTTAAATGAGATAAAAAGTGATTATTTAAAAAATATATATATGCATCAGTTGTTGTTTCTTGATAATTATAATTATTTGTCGACTTTCTTTGAAGTCACAAGTCGGGTGATCGATTTTTAATGGTCATTGATTTTATTCTATTTTCATAAGTTTTTTTTTTGATAATCAAAATAACAGTAATTATTGAAAGCTGTGATGTCATATGATGTGCTATGGTATAGTTAGTTTTTTGTGTGTTTGCAGTTGCAATAAAGTTTAATACTTAGTTCAAAATTTTTTATTTTTTTAAATTTCATAAATGTTAAAAATGTGTATTATTACACTTATTATTCAGGAATCCACTTTAAATCTGTAGGTCCCGGTCTAATAGGATCGTAGAGTGTTGTGGGGGTAGAGTTACTCGCGTCCGTAGCATATCTTCAAACTACACGTGCCCCCTGGGTAGTGCTAAATGAGTAACAGCTGTGCAGTCCTTGCTTAATGCATAAACATTAACTGTCTCTGTATTGCCAGCTGCATTAGAACCACAAGACTTATTATTCACAAAGGAGACTAAATGGATCATGCAGCTTCGATTGTACTTTTATAACTTTTAAAATATGATTTTTATAATTGATTTGCATTTATATTATATGTGCCAGTTTGTATGAAATCTGAATTGGGCAATATAGCTTTTCAAAGAGTGTTACTGTTTGTCATATTTGAATCCATTTATTTATTTTTTCTAGGGATGGAGACAAATATAACTCTGTGGCAGTTTCTGTTGGAGTTGCTGCTTAGCAACCAGTACACCCACATCATCACCTGGACGAACAATGATGGCGAATTCAAACTGCTGAACGCCGAGGAGGTTGCCCGGCTGTGGGGCCTTCGCAAGAACAAGCACAACATGAACTATGACAAGCTGTCGCGTGCATTGCGGTACTATTATGACAAAAACATCATCAGGAAGGTACTGGGACAGAAATTTGTGTACCGATTCGTGTCTTTCCCGGAGATAGTTAAGACGGAAAACAAAATCCCCTTCCATGTCAAGATGGAGACAATTGGCAAGGCAGCTACTCAACCGCCGCAATCCTTCAGAACCTCACCACCTCCACCACAAGCTCACAGCGGCAGTCCACCTTACGGCTTGCTGAAACCTGAACCTTTGTCACCAAGAACCAGCATGTGGTTGATGTCTGCAAGGCATCCGACCATCATTAGGAGGGAACCAAAGCGTTCCTTCAGTGACGATGATGAGGATGTAACTAGATCCTTACAGGATCATGATGACGGATCTTGTGACGGACCTCGGGATTTGTCGACGAATGGATCTTCTAAGAGGATAAAATCCGATCCAGACACGAGCGATTCCTGTCACTCTCCTTCGGCGTCTTCTGGTAGTGGCAGCCCTGCACCTTCCATTGGTGGTGGCAGCACAGGATCAGGCACCACCATATCGATTTCGAGACCTAAGCCTAAACCTCCTCCGATTGGACCTCTCAGCAGTCCAAGTGCTGCGATGAGCTCTCTTCAGACTCCGATCATCAACTTTGCCAGCCCTTTCCTGGGGCAAAGTAAGTCGCCGTTTTTATTGCCTTATTGGAGTACACTGCCCTTGCCCAGTCCAAGAGGATATTCAGCATCAAGCAACTCAGGCACGCACTTCCAGTTTCCTACCACTCCTGTTGGCTTGCCCTTTTCACCTCTCAGTCCCTTCCTGAGCCACAGCTTCCCTCACTTCGATCCCAGCATGCTGCTGAGTCCTGGAAAGTCCATAAGTGTCTTGCAGTGAATTTGAGACTCTTAAATAATCTTCCCGACAACGAGAAGTCATCGAAATTACATGGACTCTAAACCACATACATCAAAGATAATCTCAAGGTATAAAAGGTAAATCTACCTGCGAGAAAGGATCATGGTCATCGGTTTCTTTTCTTGTTAAAATTCTGGATGCATCTTTGGGAACAGCCATCCAACGTTTACTTTCATGCTGCACAACGACCACCTGTCTTGAAGACTTTCTTGAGCAATTTTCACCGTTTTTTGCCACGAAAGACTAATGGTAGACAAAAAAACTGTGCCTTTACTTCTTGCCACGTCCATTTTCTACGCAGTCCTCTCTGAGTAGCTATTTTTGATTCATTGACTTTTAATCAAAATAACTGTTATTTCCTGCCACTTTTTGGAGTATTTTCATTCGAATTGCCTTCTATTTTAGAGCAGTTCTGATATTCTGTCGAAGAAGGCATGTATCTATGGAAGGCAAAATAAATTGGAGAAGTATAAGAAACAGGGTTGGAAAAAATCTACGACCCCTTGTTCAATGAATAGGCTAACTTCTTGTCACGCGCAGTCTTTTTTTTTTTTTTTTTCTGTGCTGGCCAGGCCCAGATGAAAAGATCAATTGATGGTTCACATCTGCCTCTCAATTAACCAATCTAGAAAAGTAGTAGACTGTATCCTAGGAAACAAGGCAGTATTAACTGTTCTAGAACATGTGTCGAACTCTTCAAAAATCTAATTCTGCTAGAGCTTCTAAATATTCTTCTTAAAAACAACCAGGCCTTAAAACAAATTCCTCTGCTCTAAAGCGAAACGTGGATCAAGTGTAATTGTTCTGTGATAAAAAAAGAAAATGTTAAATATTTTTGGCACTTTTTATAGGGTCTCGGAATAACTTGCAGGGGGTATTGTTGTACATCTTTTTAGAGGTTTCTTCTTCTCCCACTTATACTAGTCGAACCGGATGGTTAAATTGTTCACGAGCTTCAGGAAAAAAAAAGGTTGGACAATCAAGAAAAACTATTCACTGAAGCTTCTATTCCATCCAGTTTTATTGGAGAGAATTGTTTAAAATTCAACATCATTGTATTATAGTTTTATTTTTAAGAATGGACCAAAATGTGTGTTATTGTGTGGAAGTTATGTTACGCTGGCAAAACCAGTGTCTGATGTCGTTCCTGTATATACCCTGATTCAAAGTGTTCACTATATGACACATTAATAGAATTAAACATGGTTTGTTTTAAAAATAAATGCTAAATGCATATGTTATAAAAGTGATAATTGTTTTGATTTTATGAATTGTATAGTCTGTCTACATTATCTGAAAAATAAAACTTTTCTGTTCTGTGAAAATAAGTCTTATAAAAAAATAAAATTGCTTAATTAAATCATAGCCTTATGAATGAATTAAAGCACAAGCTTACAAATTCATCTATTTTTAGAGTAAAGTAATATGACAGAATATTATTGTTTTATTAGACAGATTATACTTTAAATTTTATATAATTTTTCAGTAAAAATATAAAGATTTTATCAATTTTTTTTCATTTTAAGATTTTTTATCAATATTTTTATTGATTATAATATTTTTAAATTTTTTGTAATAAATTGTTAACATGTATTTTATCCTTTTTAATTAAAATTTTTTTTTATTGTTTTAAAAGAAATCTTAACTTTAATTACCTACTGATATCATCAAATGTTTTATAATTGAATAGTGGATACTGTTGCTGTGAAGCTATCATTTATCATGGATTCAATTAATAGTGTTGAATTTTTTTTTCTTTTTATAGATCCAAAAAATAATAAGTATAATTTTTATATATTTAATTTTGCTTAACATTTAATAGAATTAAATTTTTTTAGAGTATTTTATCACCTAAACTTTCATTTTAATTAATTTTGTTAAAATTGAATCAGGGTTTAATTAAATTGAAAGAGAAATGAATTTAGGGTGTATTTTCTACCTCATAGGTTCCCCTGCTCAATTGAATAGATAATTATAACCAAGAAAGTGCCTGAAAAAAAAAAAGAAAAATTTGGATTTCTGCATTTTCGAATTTGTTTTTACCTATTGCAGATATTTTACTTTTTACTTATAGAATTATTTTTGTTAATATATGTATACCACTGCATTTAAAACTACTTCTGTAGAAATTTTTTTAACTGTGAGATGGAATTTTGTATTGAATCTTCCATCCGAATATATTATACACAGTCATCCTAACTTCTCACTGTATAATCTTTCTGGATTATTGGGATTCTTGAATGTCGTGCAATAATATGTTACTTTTATTTTTAATTATGTTCATGGATATTCTTTCATGCGAGTTGTAGAAATATTACTACTCTGTGTTTATAATATGTTCATCTGTTTCATTGTGAGAAGAGAGCTGTGCTGTTCATAACATAAAAGATGGTTTCTTTTGAAAGAATTGTAATTTGTTAATAATGTTTTATTTGGATTTTTGTATTCGTCTGTGAAACAAAGGAATAATTAATTGTGCATATATCAGCAAAATTCTGAATATCAGCTGTGCTTTTAATATAGTAGTAGAAATACAATTATTTTTGCTGTATCAAATTTATTTTACAATTGATTAATCTTCCTAAAAAATTAATATTAATATTAATTCAATTTTTGTATAATTTTGTTTTAACTTTAGATATGTATAAGCTATATGGCACTTTAAAAAAAAAAAAAAAAAAAAAAAATTTCTCTTTGTATAAATAAACATAATTTAAAGAAGCAAAATAAATAATTAATTTACTTCATATAATTTTGAAGTATATTGGTAACTTTTATTTGATTCATTATCATATTATTTCGAACTATCATTAAATAAGCAATGCAATAATAACTGATGGACATTTTATTGAAAAGTTATTAAATTTTCGTAAAATATAACTCCATTTTATTTTTCTATCTCATTCAAAATATTTTCATAAAAGTAATTAGTCTAATAAATTCTCAATTAGACGATTAGTTTTAGAATTGTTTAAAACTTTACAAATGTCAATGATCAAGTACAGAATATATGTCTTGTAATTTGTAATGTTTGAAGCAATTTAATTATTGATTATTTTAATCATGTAATACAAAGCTTGTGGTATTATTTTCAACATTGTCTGAAAAAAGAATTCAGAGTACAAGATTTTTACATTTCATGTCATATTTAACCTACACTGGATATTTAGCTAAATTTTCATTGGTCATTTTGTATCACGTGGTACAATAAAGAGATTGGAAAGTTAAATCCAATCCGTTTTGCGGTCAAACTAATAACATAAAGGTTTGGATTTCATTAGCCAACCTTTAAGAATGATCACCAATTTTCCATAACAAGTCTATATTCAAAAAATTTTATTGAAATATTATTTAAAAAATTCTATTTCATATTAATCATTTATATAAATTTAAGTCCAAATTCATTATACATTCCCTATTAAAGCAGTTTGTTCATCGCATTATAATGTCCAATTTTCTTAATTTTAACTGCGCATTCATTCTTTACTGGCTTATCTTTTATATTCATCATTAGTGAATAAATGAAAATTACCATATCACTTATTTTTTTAAAAATAATTATATACATATATATATATATATATTCAACTTCTGGTCAATAGTTAAGACAATTAGATAAGAAAATGTTTTGCACAACGACTATTTGGCTAAATTTTGAAAAATGATTTCGATTGAAATTGATTTAATTTTGATCATCTAAAATTTTGAAAAATGATTTTGATTGAAATTGATTTAATTTTGATTTGAAATTTTTATCATCTAAAATTTTGAAAAATGAATTAAAAGTTTGTTGGCTAAAGCATGGCTGAATTCTCCCTTGTGCAGTTCAGTTTTTGTATTGCACTATCTTCGCTATGAATACATTTTGGAGAACGTGTCGCCAATTTGGCGATTAAATTGAAATTCAATTGAAAAAAAAAAAAAAAGCGCAAGGGCGCCATTGTGTAGACAACGAGGTTTTTGCTGTGTTGTAAATTTGTATAAATTCATGGATTGGCGCGAAAATTTCTTTGTACAGAAGCAAGGAAGGGCTGTGCCCATCCTAATCACCAAATCAGTGTCATCAACTGATTTTTAAAAAAAAAATTATAATGTGTACGTCAATGTGAATAATCGGAATATGTTCTCGAAGTTGTTTGATATGAATACTTTGTGTAGAAATTGTGAATATTCGGATTCAGTGTGATTCAATGTTGTCCATATGAGAATGCGCTATGTGATTTAAGTTAAAAAAAATTCTGAGAGAATCAGTTTCACGAAACCTCGTCAGCATTTGAACAGTACTTGGTGTAATGTGTGTATGGTTTTCATCGAATTCTGCTCATCTTTTGGGTTGTTTTGTATAGTAGAATTTTTAAACTGTTAATTTTTCTTTTGTACAGATAATGTCTCTTCTGGTTGCGAGACAGGACCAACATCTGCCTTGTGTAACATAGTGCTGTTCTAGTTCAGCTTTGTCTGTATTGAGATGAATTATTTACTGTTAAATAAAATATATTATTCGAAATATGTTTGTTTTTTTCAATTCCAGCTATTAGTTCACACTCTCCCTATATATATCTTGTTCAAATTTTCAATCGTTCATGAAATACTTTATATGCATCCACTCCAGTTCAAATACATTTTTTTTTAACTAGCAGTGGATGACACTGGCTGTGAATACAGTGTTTTCAAATATTAATTCAGTAATTAAATTTAATGAATTAATTAATTTTAGTTTTTTTTAGATTTAAGTTGCATATATCTACCAATAGATGGCGCTAGATGTATGATAAAATTTCAACTTTATTTGTAAAGGACTTTTCCGCAATATAGTGGGAAAAAAGTAGGAATTGACTTGAAATTTTTTTTTTTTTTTTTTTTTTATATTACTTATTTAACAAAAAAAGACAATAAAACAAACATGCAGTTCTAAAAGAAGGAAGTTTAATGTAAATATATTTCTGAAGAAAGCCTAATATGATAATTTATACATTTGAGTGACCAAATTATTAGAAATGCTTGCTTTTGAAGAAGACACAATTTCCACTTTCAGATAATGAGAAATCAACTATAGATATAATATATATATAGATATAAAATAGTTTAGTGATAAATTTATAACCTTTCTCAGAATGCAATATTTAAATCGGGGGTGGCCAACACAAATGATCTTGCGGGACACTTTGGAAATGCATCCTAATTCCGCAGACTACATATAAAATGTATATCCCCATATTAGATTTAGATCCACAATAGACATTTTTTTTTGGAGTGAAAAATTGAAACATAATGAATGAGTTATTATTTTTGAGTTAACTATTATTCTTGCACGTGAACATAAGTAATATAATAATAATTATACTAAACGCAAATTGTAAAGAAATATGTAACACTCAAATTGAAATATATAAATAAATATAAATGAAATAAAATCATAAAAAATATTTATTTTACTAGTGCGATAGTTGTTTCTCACTCTTTTTCACTTTTCTTTTGTAAATCGATGCGCGCGCATCATGAGTTTGCAATTAATCTGCGAACTCATAAACGAGCAACATCTGTCCTATATTCGCAAGAATATTATTTTAAAATCAAAGTTCATTTTTAAATATATGGATGCACACGTAATGTATTTTTTTAGGACATTGAATACTTTGGCCATTCTGAAATAAATATATTTTGTAAAAGTGTGATACATCTCACGGGCCGCAAGAATATTCAAGGCGGGCCGCGGGTTGACTACCCCTGATTTAAATAAATAGCAATAGCGAGAATAACATGCCAAAATTACTAATTAAATAAATAAGACAAGTTAAAAGAATATAAACAAATTCTAAAAATAATTGAATAAAAAGAAATACAGAAAAAATTTGACATAACAGAAGAGTAAAAAAAAAAAAAAAAAAAAATCATTTTTAATTAGTCAAAAATATTTATTACTAAATTGTTTTAAATACAGAAAAACAAAAACAATAATAATAACTTGCATTTTTTTTTTAATACTCATTTAAGAATTATTATTTTTTTACTCACAAAATAATATACAAGTGCAAAAGGCTTTTCATTATAAAATGACGTTCAACAACACTGCTAAATTGACATGCAAATAAAAAATACCGAATTTTTTTATTTTCCCTTATCTTTAATACTTCTCGGTCATGTTTCCATTACCTTGCACAACTTTCGACAAGGAATTAGTTTAAATAACAATTTTCGATCCAAGATCATTTATTTAAAATTCCGAAAAAGCAATCATTGCAGTTATTCGCAAAAGAGTAAAATTAAAGTATTTTTAATAATCTTTGTAACTCACTATATATTTTTCGCATGAGATGGTTTTCTGTTTCCTTTTGATTAAAGAAACTATAATAACTAAAATAGAGGTATAAAAAAGATATTTTCCTGTTCACAATGCAATATTGTTCAGTATTATCCTTCCTACATATCCTTATTAATTTCAAGGAAGTCTCAATTTATATAGCATTATCAATGTACTTCAAAGAGAGACTTTTGATTCAATAAGTTTTCCCGGATAATCCTTAACGGTATTTTCTCAAATGTGCAAAATATAATTGGCTCTATTTTTCAATGAATAAATAAATTTATTGATTGTTAGAATTACTTGTTAAATAAATACGACAATTAAGAAAATGTAAACGAATTCTAACAATAATTGAAAAAAAAAAAAAAAAAAAAAATACAAAAACATATAAGAAAATTGGCATAACAAAAGAGAAAAAACTTTATTTTAATTAGCCAAAAATAGTTATTACTAAAATATTTTTAAGTACAGAAAAAAAAAATAAAACCAAACCTGTATTAATATATTTTCTCGCCAGAAAAACAAAGTTATCTTATTTATAAAACTCTCATTAAACCTGTCCTAATGTATGGTTCAGAAACTTTATCTTTAAAAAAAAAATGGACAACACAAAATTGCAGTTTTTGAAAGAAAGATTCCCAGAAGTATCCTTGGTGGTGTCAAAGAAAATATTCTTTGACGAAGGCTTTAAATTTGAAATTTACGGGATCTTTAAAGAGTCCGATGTAATTAAAATTATTAAAGGCTCGTTCCCACTGAAGCATTGACCAATCACTAGCTTCACCACGCTAGGTTGTAATCCACAGCTTCGAGTTGACCAACTTTTAACTCTCAAATGCTTGCCGCATCATGTGACTTGGATTGAGCCAATAGTAGATCTGCCATCTAGTAGAAGTAACTGGAACTTCCCTAGGCGTAAAGCGATTTCTGAAGATTCGGTGTGAACGGGTCGAAAACATTGTCTTCCCTGCCGCGTGACGCGTCGCCGCTTCACGCCCCGGTGGGAATGACCCTTAAGAGTTAAAAGAATGAATTGGGCCTCTCATGTTCATAGAATATATGAAAAAAAATCCAGTAAGGGAAGTTTTTGTTGCGAAGCTCTTCTGTAACCCTAAAAGAAGAAGACCAAGACTACTAGTTGATTCAATTGAATTAGATTTTAAAGTGATAGGGGTGAAAAATTGGCAGACAAAAACAAAAATCAAGCTGTTCTGGCGGAAACTTCAGCAGAAGACCTTGGTTCACCCTGGACTGTCGAGACAAATATAATGACGATATTTTAATATTAAGTTTAATTGCCTAAAATTATGTTTTTAATACACTCTTGTGATAAGTACTTTATGCAATTAAATATTTCTAGACAATTCATTAAAATGTCATTGGATTGTAACGTTTCGGCCTATACTAGACCTATAAAGTTTTCAAGAAGAAGTCCACTTTCAGGCTCATGGGAACACTTTAATTTTTATTTACAAGCATTATATATATATTATATAGTTATATATATACAGAATTCTATTTACAAAAAAATGAAAATTAAAAATATAGATTTGTTTCACAAATGCAGTTCACTCCAAGTTCGGAGATTTTCAGAGTTCTCGAATCTAATGTACCGGTCTGCGGCAGACCTTAATTATCATACGACGTGATACAAGAAACCACAAGGGGCTCAGTTTGTAAACAGCCGGAATCTCCGGCTGATCAGTCACTTTCAGAAAAAGAGAAAAATAACACTTCTGGTCGGATCTCGCAGATCTCTCTTTCTCCAAATCCCTTTAAGAAAATCCGTCAAGGGGAGCCCATGGTCTATCACCAATCACGATGGAACAACTCATGGTGTAGTCCATATCCCATCTGTAATTATTGCGACCAGTAAAGGCCACAGAGACACTCGCTAATTTCGTGTGTCTTATTATACATGACACTGAATATCTGCAATCAGATTTGAGGGACAGATTGTTCTCATGAGTACAAACACTAATTGCATGTAATATAAATATCCACGATACTGCTTATCTGCTGTCAGTTTTGAGTGATGAGCTGTTATTATGCACTTGTCAAAGAGTATACATTCGTTTCCCCTGGGAACAGAAATGCTATATTTCTTCTCGAACAATGTCTCTATCTCTTCCAGGAACAATGTAACAAGATCAAATTTGAAACGATTTTATAAGTATACTAGCAGACCCGGCCACGCGTTGGCTTTCTTGCATTTCGTTCAATTATTAGATACTATAATTGGTATTGTTAAGGAAGTGATTGGTAAAGAATGATGAAAAGTTCAAATTAAGCTTCAACGAATAGAAAATGTTTAATTTTTATTAATTTAATGAATGAGGTAGATAATGTTGATCCATTCAATATCGTTGCTTCAAGTACGTTTCCGGTAATTCTTCTGATGACAAAACGTGTACCGTTGCATAATTTTGGTGGATTTAAGTTACGCAACCCGGTGAACCAATTTTCAGACGAAGATTGTGTGACGGCATTCTTGGCATATCCAGAGAATTTAAAAATTCAATCGGAAAATTAACGATCTGGTTTTCATCCGCAATGGTGTCGATTGACTTAAAAGTCATCAGATTTTTTTTTTTTTTTTTTTTTTGTTCCAACGCAGCTGGCAACCACTCAGACAATTGCCTTTAATGCTTTAAGGCAAGCGCTGCACAGACGTTACTCACTTAGCACTACCCAGGAGGTGCATGCAACTTGAAGATAGCCACGGACGCGGAGTAACAATACCCCCTTCCCCCTGCATCGCTCTACGATCATGTTAGACCGGGACCTACGGTTTAAAGTGGATTCCGAACCACTACAAACATCCATAGAACCGCCGGGACTCGAACCCGAAACCAGTGGTACCGAGCGCCAGCCACTCTGCCATTCAGCCCCCAAAAGTTATTAGATTGCCTGGCAATAAATTTTGTATTTGACAGTTAATTTCATCAACGTCAACATTTTTTGCTGCCAAAATTACACGATTACTGAGCCAATTATGGTCTAAGTGATTATTAAGAATATCCGTAAATACACTCTCAATTAGTTCATTTTTTGAATGAACAACAGAGCAGAAATTGTCTGGCAATTGGATACATTGCATATTTTGATGTAGTCTGAATGTACCGTTTCCAATATCCAGTAATTGATTTGAAAATACTTGTTCCAATGGATCATTATGTAATTGCACTCGCATATTTATGGTCAGTCGAAGTGTTTCAACGTTTTTCCATAAAAATGATTGTTTCAAACATGCGTTAATCTCATCAGCAAACGTAGAACGAGGAATGACAGGTAATGTCTGCCGGAAATCACCAGATAGTCGTAAAACAGCACCACCGAAGAGTCTATTATTGCCGTTTAAATCTTGCATAGTTCTGTGAAATGCCTCAAGAGAATGTTTATGACTCATAGTACACTCATCCCAGACAATAATTGAACTTTTTTGCAACACTACAGCCATTCCGCTTTTTTTTTTTTTAATATTACACATTGCGTTTGGTTTACTGTGAATGTTTAATGGCAGCTTCAATGCTGAATGCGCATTGAAAAAATACAATACAATACAATTAAAATAAAATCGGGATATAATAATAAATGACTTAAAAAAAAATTCACAATAAAATACAAATGCAAACGATCGTTTAAGGTACACGAACATCTTCGAAGGAATTTTTTTTGAAATTATTGAAATTTTTTATCTTGGTACAAATTTTTGGATTGAATGCCTCTAAAAACTAATGATTTCACGTAAAAAAATTTCATTATTATTTTTTTTAAGTTTTTATAAGCTAAAATAAGGGTAAAAATGGCCAAAAATTGATGCTGTTACAAAACATGATAACTCAAAATCAAATCAATATTTTTTAAATTTCTAAGTTTGTATTTGTTTGCACTAACATTTTACAGTTAATAGACCTCTGGTAAATTTATATCTTTATTATTTTGTGCTAGTTTAAAAGCTGTCGACACAAAATTCTTCCAAAATTTGCATGTAATTCCAAGTTTAACAATTAAAATAAAAAATATTTATGTAGCTATAATCATTTAAGAGGTCTATTCCCTGTAAACATTTATGAAAAACCTAAATAAAAAGTTTTGTAGCATTTGGATCAAAATTACTTGTGTTATGGTGTTTCACATGAAAACAAAATGCATAAAAATTCATTGTGAGAAAAAGCTAAAAACAACTTTTAATTAGAGATATTACTTTTAAAAATGTTGTAAATATATTAAAATGCCATTGAATTATCAAGTTCATAGTCTTATTTATTAAAAAATATAGTTTTATTTTTCCTTAAAGCTCCAAATATTTTCTGAGCTTTGTTTTGAAAAAGTTAAAATTTGCTCGACAAATTTTTTTTTTACAACTTCCTCCTATTTGCAAAGGCTTTTTAATATGAAATGCCCTGGATTTAAAATATTTAGCCTTTTTACAAGTGTTTTGATTAAATATATTCAAAACCTTTGAATTTCACATAAAAATATCAACTTTAACTATTTTTTAAAATATGGATAAACATTGCAAAAATGTGATATTGTTGCAAAACTTGATAATTCAAAAATAAATAAATGAATAAAACATGAATAGTTTTTTCCTTTGCAAGTATTTTTATGCTGGGAATATCCTTATGTAGGTAATATACAGTTTTCAAATTTATATCTTAATTATTTATACATTTTTGTATGCTTACAGTTTGTCGACACAAAATTTTTTTTACAAAAATTCTTAGTTTAAAAACTAAAATAAAAATAATTTATGAATTTAGGTTAATTTCCATGTTCTATTCCTTTCATATATTTAAAGAAAACTTTTACATGAAGTTTCAAAGCATTTAGAACAAAAATAATGGTATTATGATGTTTTGAATGAATATAAAATGCATAAAAATTCAAATAAGAAATAATTAAAACTAACTTTTAAATGTAAATAAAAACAAATGTACATACATAAAAATGTTATTGAGCTTTAAATTCTCCTTTATTAATGTAAACGTTTATTTATTTGTTTTGTTTTCTTTAAACAACTTCCAACTTAAAAGTACTGTTTATCAATTTTTCTTCAACAATATTCAAATCACTCAAATTCTTTGTTTTCCAAATAACAAAAGTTTTTAAAATAAAATGTCCTTGATTTTCAATTTGCAACTATTATAATACCTTTTATAAAATTTTAATGTTATCATTATATCAAATAATTGCAAAGTTTACTTCATTTTCACACTTTTCAAAAAATCCTTAAAATTCATCAAAATTATACTGTCTATATTAATTATATTGTCTATATTCATTCATCAAAATTATATTGTCTATATTATATTATCTTGTAGATCACATTTTAATGAGGAATTCTTAATCAGGAGGATATATGTTGTGAACTGTTAATTCAACACACAGTGTTTGAAATAACAGTTCACAACATGTATCCTTTAAAAATGTTGGCAAACTTTAAGCATAGAAAAGTTCAATGTTTTGATTCACAACTTTTCATTCAATATATTTTATTCCAATCCAAATTCAAACTTAGAAAATGTGTTTTTTCTTCTTCACAAAAAAAGGTTTTATTATTTTATGATGAAAGAAATCACAAAACAAATGGAAAAGTTAATTACTATATAGATTTCCATACAACAGCATATTTCTATTCCTTTCATACATTTAAAGAAAACTTTTACATGAAGTTTCAAAGCATTTAGAACAGCAATATTGGCATTATGATGTTTTGAATGAATACAAAATGCATAAAAATTCAAATATGAAATAATTAAAACCAACTTTTAAATGTAGAGAAAAACAAATGTACATACATAAAAATGTTATTGAGCTCTAAATTCTCCTTTATTAATATAAACACTTATTTATTTGTTTTGTTTTCTTTAAATAACTTCCAACTTAAGTACTGTTTATCAATTTTTCTTCGACAATATTCAAATCACTCAAATTTATAACTCAAATTGTTTGTTTTTCAAATAACAAAAGTTTTTAAAATAAAATGTCCTTGATTTTCAACTTACAACTATTATAATACCTTTTATAAAATTTTAATGTTATCATTATATCAAATAATTGCAGAGTTTACTTCATTTTCACACTTTTCAAAAAATTCTTAAAATTCATCATCTTTCTTTAAAATTATATTGTCTATATTATATTATTTCGTAGATCACATTTCATTTTAGAATTCTTAATCAAATACAACACACAGTGTTTGAAATAACAGTTCACAACATATATCCTTTAAAAATGTTGGCAAACTTTATGCATAGAAAAGTTCAATGTATTGATTCACAAACAGCTTGATTCACAACTTTTCATTCAATATATTTTATTCCAATTCAAATTCAAACTTAGAAAATAAAAAAAATATTGATAATCAAATCAGGTAATACTTACATACATTTGATTTATTTCTCATAAAAATAATATAAAGTTCGCGACGAATTCCTGTAATTACAGTATTGCAACCCTAAAGAAATTGGCGAAATATTCAGGGTTGCAAGATTGGCGACTCCCTCAGGGGTAGATTTTAACCGATTTTGCATTTAAATAACAAAAAAATCTGAATAAAAACTATCCTATCGCTCAAGTTAGAACAAAACACACATTAAAAAAAAAAAAAAGTTAAAATCGGATTGTTAGTTTCGGAGTTCATCGCGAACAAACATCGTGACACGGTAATTATATATAGTAGATTTATATATATGCATGTGTGTGTGTTGAAAAAATAATTATAAAAACAAAGGTATCAATGTCAAATTCGGTCATTTATATCGCCTGAAATATAGATAAGTTAAAATCTCACCTTACTTTCCGTTCAACCTAATATAAACATAATACAAAATTCTAAATTGCATTTCCTTCTTCAAACTTTGTGAAAAGTGGATTTAATGTGGTCAAAGAATGTGAGAATGCTGCTGACAAAAAATTGAATCGAGGATTAACCGAAATATGAAATGGAAATTTTTGAATCTAATTTAATGAAAACTGCATCAATTATTGTTCCATTTCGTACAGTGGGCTTAAGTGGTGAATTGTATATTTTCAACAATAAATTCTCATCCAAAAAAGGAATCAACGGTTTGGCATCGTCTGAAGCAAAATTTACATTGAAATATCCCCTAAGGATATGCGGAATTTGATATACTTCAAGTTCTGTAGCTCGTTCTGATATGGTCCTGGCTGTGAACGAATGATGTTTGAAATGTTCTGATTTGGCGAAATGTAAATTGCTGTGATCACAATCCTCTGTCCGCGAATGGATGAAAGGTTCTTAGAATGTATTTTTTTATTAATTGGATAAATTAGGTGGCCAAATTAAAGATATAGTTAAATAGAACATAAGAAATTATTCATTTTATTTGGCCGTTTGGCATGTTTATTTGGTGACATAATGCAAGGGATACATGATTTTGAATTTTTACCGTAATTAAATTTGAATATGAATAGCCAATTGCTTTGAATTAAATTCGAAACAAGGTTTCACAAATCAATGAAAACGATTTCAAAATTGCATGAATTGGGCTTCGAATTGCTTCCGCATCCACCGTATTCTTCAGATCTGGCCCCCAGCGGCTTTTTCCTGTTCTCAGACCTCAAAAGGATGCTCGCTGGACAGAAATTTCGCTCCGATGAAGAGGTAATCACCGAAACTGAAGCCTATTTTGAGGCTAAAGACAAATCGTACTATAAAAAAGGGATCGAAAAAATTGTATGACCGCTATAATCGTTGTGTCGCCCTCGAAGGCAACTGTATTGAATAATAAAAACAAATTCTATCAAAAAAAAGAATTTTTCTACGCGAGCCTACGAACTTTTCAGCCCACCTGGTAAATACCTTGAACTAAAATTGGCTGCACCCTTCTTTAAACAACACCTGCTTGCATTTAAACTAATGCTCAGAAGTCGCCTTCTGAGCTTCTATCAAATAATGATTAATGCCGAACAGATCGAACGATCTAATACTTATCTCTTAAAACTTAATTTATTTTATATTAAAAGTGGTAGTTATATTAAAAGTTTGCTGTTCTCTCTTATCGATGGTAGTCATTGAAGAATATTCTGTACAATTTTTTACGAATAAAATTTTAGTTTTGTTTTATTCTTAGCGCCAATTAATTTGTGATTGAAAATGAAGAGATGGTCAGTTTTTATTTTTATTTTTATGTTTTCACTCACTGTTGAATGCGTCCTTACCATTCTCCAGGATAATCGTGGTCCAGAAAGTGGTGGAGTAAAAGCGCCTTTAGTTACGGTTCTTACGATTGTTATTAAACTTCTTGTATTGTATTGAATATAAATCCATACATTCAAAATCAATACAAAGCTTAAAGCTTTGTATTGAGTCTGTAGCGACACCTATTGATGGAAAATGGAATACAAATTGAACGACTTCTACTTTCACTGTTAAAAAAGAGAATTTTCCCGCTAGAATGAAAACAGAACGTAGTTGGCGTTAGAAATAGAATAAACATGTTGTAATTGTGAAAATTGATTATCGTCTTTTATTTTGCCGTCTGGATTTTAATAACACTACGCAACCTTTACAAAGCCGCCACAAGTCATTTACTGGCACAAGTATGAAAATTAAAATTTGTACTAATTTCTATAGTGCTACATACAATCGCTGCAAAATATAATTTAATATAATGGGAATAATTTTACTTTCCAACGAAAAATTAATCTACACAAATTTTTAATTCATAGAATTTATCGTGAAAATTTAAAATGTTATTCGTAAAAATGAATAAAAATCAAAATATTCAATATCTTATATTTTGAATATATATAATAATTGAAAGCTAATTCATTTCTGCAGACCTGCAACCAATTATAACCAACATGTGTCAGTTTTTCAGAAATCAATGACAACAATGGATGCCAACAGGGGATTTGAACCTAACCCTCCTTGCCAGCATGCCCTCACTAGGCCATCAAACAATATTTAATCTCTGTATTCCAGTATTTATTTATTTGTTTAAGTATTAAAACAAATTTATAATATCATCCCTGTTCTTTGGGATATGTATAATTGGAATTTTTCTACTGTGAGAGATTCAGCAAAGAGACTATGCCTACCTTTTCGAATGAAGACCGAGGAAAATAGTCCTCACATTTAATTAATTATTAGTTGAAAATACCCTAAAATAATATCCATTCAAGTTTTAAGACTTTTTTCTGTATTCTTAGTTCAATTTATATTTGTTCAAATTCAATCGATTTAAATTTACCATTTCAGATAAACACTTCTACTTCAACCACGAAATAGTGCTTCAAATTTGTTTATTAATAAACACGTGTGTTATCGTTCGTTTAACAAATTTAAAAGAAATGTATGTAATTATTAATTTTTAGAAACATTTGTTTGCATACTAGGAATATTATATGATTTTTATTATTGTTTATCTGTATTTTTTTCTTTGAAATTCATTGTTTTCGTACACATAATTCATCGCATAAGAATAATAATTCACAGACTGTGCTATATTATAAATTAAAAAGAATTATAAATAATAGCAGAATTTTATCAAATAAATTTTTTTATACCTTAGTTAATAAGTAAAATCTTTTAATCCTTAGTTAATAAATTAAATTTTTTATTCCTTATTTAATAAATTAATTTTTTTTTTTCAAATATAGCATTTGTTGAAGTTAAAGAATTTGCATTTTGTTGAATCAATCTCTGACAATGAAGAAAAAGCTTGAAGTCAAAAAAAATTCTCAGGTATTTTTTTTTCAATTAAAATTTTCAGTGTTATTCATTGTATGTTCTCTTTTCTCTTATCATTTATTAATTAAGTTTTATTTGTTACAAACACAATATTTCTGATTTTGGTAAATCTGTTTATATTTTATAATAAATTTAGCTGTCATTGGTAATATTCCAGAAGAAAATTGCTGCATGCACTAATCTTTAAATTTTTTTTTTTTTTCATTCTTCAGTCAATAAACCTTCCTTAAAATATGTTTAAAAAAATTAAGTTGCTTCAAAGAAATAAGTTTTTCAAAATATATATATAAAAAATTAAGCCTATTGTAGTTTACCTTATAAACAAATTTCTGAAGCACAATTTATTTCTGGATATCTTTCTTACAATTAATTGTGAATTTCTCAGTAATTAGATAAAAATCATTTTTAAGCATGAAACTTGTTTTCATGTGTCTATAAAATATGTGCCAAAATTAGATTTCAACTATAGTTACTTTTTCATTAGATCAATTTCTTTTTCTTGTCAAATAATTTTCAATCATTAATCAATGAATTGTTAATCCTAAAAGTAAAGAATAATGATAATAATAAGAGAAAAAAAAATTCTACTTTCGAGTATGATGTTTTTTTTTAATTGTGCATTTTAATGATATATATATTTAGTTTCCTGACTTAAATTATTAATATTATTCTGTATTTTTGTGAATATATTTTTAACTATTTATTATTGCAATTCTATAATTGTATAGTTATAAATGTTTTGAAACATTTCTTTACCCATTTGTTATAAAAGTCTCATGATAAATTCATGATAATTCTTTTCTGATAATTTTGCAACATTCTTATTTGACAAAAATGGCTTCCAATACGTGAAAAGTACTTAGTTTTAAATATGGTTTATATAAATAAAAACTAGAGACAATTTTCTTCTGAGCATTTGTGTAGTATATGTTTTTTGTATATATTTTTATTTTTTTGGTATTTATTTTAGATATTTGGTTTTCAGAATTCTGACTCATTTTAATTATTATTTTAACAATGATTTTAATATTTATGCTTTTTATTTTTCAGTCATTTAATTTTAAAAACCTCTTTAGTTAAGCCCGAAAATAGAATCTAAATATAGCTATTAATAATATCACATAATTTAACTCACTTTATTATAATCATTCATATGGTTAGAATTTTTATGGATGAGAAATAATAAATATTTCAATATATTAAAAATTATAAAATTAATCTATTATTAACTTATTCTTTCTTTTGAATAAATACATTAAGGAAGTTTTTTATTCAAATTTAATATTGAATAATTTTAAATTTGAAATATTTGTTTCTTTATTTGTTAATTATTTACTTTATTTATTTGTGTTATAAATCATAAGATATCTGCTGTCTTTTGCAATAAAACATGAAAATCCTTTACAATGATTTGTTGAATGAGTTTGGTTGGCAGAAATATGTCTAAATGTAACTTGTTTGATGTATTATATAAAGATACTACAGATACTCTTTAGTTTACTAGCAAAAATTAATACAAATTTTGAATTAACTACAGATTATAGGAAAGCTAATATTTATGAAAGAAAGCTAAATTTTATGAACTTTTTTTTAAAGAAAGCTATTTTTTTTGTTTCTTACTTTTCGAACTGAATACAATTTAAAACTTTAATTAATTTCAAGAAAAGAACATTTTATGCAGTTTTTTTTATATCCAACATATTAACCACAGATTATATGGAAAATTTGCAAGCAACCAAGTCACACAGATTCGAATGGAAGGGCTTAGTAAGAACAAAAGCTATTTTTGAATGAGCTAACTACATTAAAAATTATTGAATTTTTAAAATTATTAATAACTAAAATTTTAAGTTATAGAATATATGAAAAATTAGAT
Source organism: Caerostris darwini (assembly GCA_021605075.1). Classification (NCBI taxonomy): domain Eukaryota; kingdom Metazoa; phylum Arthropoda; class Arachnida; order Araneae; family Araneidae; genus Caerostris; species Caerostris darwini. The sequence goes on along the minus strand of BPLQ01013371.1, from coordinate 500,924 downwards.
GAAAAAAATTCTACAATAACCATTAAACTCTAATTCTTTCAAAATTGCTTTGCATCACATTTATTCTGACTAGCACTCCTAACAAGTAATCGATTTGTTTGCTTCCACTTTTAAAATGGTTGTTTACCTTTCCACCCAATTGGCTGTTGAATTATAGCATTCTATAAGATTTGCAGTTAAATGTGGTGTCGTATTGCCTTTTTCCTTCATCAGAAATAACTATTAAACCTCCGTCTAATTAAAGGCAGATAGAGTTTCATTGTAAGTTTAGCATAAGATTGTTGCATTTACAATGCCTGTATTCTCTTTTCAAATGGTCTTTAAAAATTCATAATTTTCCCCAAATTAATTTTAAGGTGCATTAAATAATTTCATCACATATATTGATAGCATTTTGTTTTAAATTAACTTTATTTTAAATGAATATTTCTCAGTTTTTTAGAAAAATTGGATAAAATTATAGTTTGCAATTTATTCTGAATATGCATTTCTATTGAGGTGAATTTGATGGTAATATATTGGTAAAAATTTTATTTGGAAAGTAATGCTGTATATTTACAACTTATGTGCCTTTTCCCACTATTGACAAGCATTGAGGGGAGGGGAAAAAACCCTGTTCAAAAGTGAGATACAATTAAAAAGTATCATTTGAGGTTAGCATCTCTGTAGAGTTCAAAGGCTCTAACCATCTTGCAAATAATTTATTTCTAAATTTATGTGTTTTTTACATTATAACATTTACAATTATATTTTAAGGAATATTTTCTTGTAGATAATTTTACTTTTAAAATAATTATCTCTTTGTAATCTTGTGATCTTATTGATTCCTTTAATTGTGTTCATTCTTTGTATTTCTGCTTTAAATTATTGTTATTTTTTTCAATAGAAAAGGAAAAAACAAAAAACTTCTAAAGATGATTCTGAGAAAGATGAATTACCAAAGGCTGAAATTTTGAATGCTCAAGTATGCATTTTATGTATTAATATCTTATTTTAATTTTTATTCATTCCTGTGCTTTTTTCAAACTTTTTTATGTATGCTTTACTATCACTTATATTATTAACTTATGTAAAGATTACTTTAAACAACTGTTTGGATTAAAATAACTTGACAGTAAAATAAATAATTTATATGTTTTTTAAAATATAGTAAAAAAAGATATTATTTATCTGTGCAGTACATTAGCTTGTTTTTTATAGTAGTTTATAAAATTGTGCTGATGTATCTTTACGGAATATACTTGTATTACATGAAAATTCGCTAATATATTCGTTAGGTTATTTGGAAATATTTTTATCTAAAACATTCCCCTATTTTCTCATTTTTTAATATTTTATAATGTGTACATATCATGAGGACAATGCTACCAATTTTAAGAGAAATGCCTCAATTTGTCCTAAACATAATTATCTAACTTATAAGGAATATTTTAAATTATTTAGTATCATGAGAGTTATGTTTTGTTTTACTCCTCACATTTTATGCAGGGGAATAAAATTAATTAACAGTTTCTAATTTAAAAAATTAAATTCTCTTCTGATATTTTCCCCATTTTGATATCTTTAAAAATAAGTATCCAGTAACAATGATATCATGTGTTAGACTACAGATTCTTTTAGATTGGAATCCACTCTAAAATATGTTTTTTATATACTTTTTAATTAATTCCTTTTTTATGTATTACATTGTTATATATATATTAATTTTAAGAGAATATCCTTAGTTTCTCCTAAACATAAGTATCTAACATATAAGGAATGTTTTTTAATAATGTAATAAGAATGCTTTAGGAATATAATATTTTTTTTATTAATTATTTATATTTTTTATTAAACTTTTAATGTCTTATAAGAATGTTTTTTTGAGAATATCATTAATGTATTATATTTTCCCCATTTTTATACTCATTATTATTATTATTAATATATAATTATTAGTCATAAAGAATTTCTTTTCATTACATATATTTTATACAAAATTTTTCTATTATAAATGTATTTTAAAAATATGAACAGTGGATTTAGTATAAATAATAGGATTTTTTTAGATACATAGTTTATTGGCATTTTTTATACCACACAAAATGTGGAAAATACACCTCGGATTTCACCAAACATCATTACTCATAATGTTGATAATGCTTTTATATTTGACCCACTAACAGGGAAAAGTGCCAAATATTTTAAACCTTATAGTAAAAGTAATTAAATCTATTCTGTGCTTTTAATAAATGAAAACATTATTCTATATATATATTACCTTACATCAACCAGGTTTAATTATATCTTTAAATAATCATTTTGTTGTATTTGCTAAATTAATATTGCATTTGTGTATGTTTTAGACTTTGAAAGAAGGTATGCTTCTTCTTGGCTGTGTTATGGAAATCCGATCAAATTGCTTTCTCATGTCTTTGCCTGGCTGTCTTGTTGGAAAAGTTCTTTTAACAAATATATCCACAAAATATACAGAAACTATTATGTGTTCTACACAGGAAGAATCAGAAAATGAATCAATGGTATGTCTTTATTATTATACATAAATGTTATCTATAGCATTCAAAACTTCTAAAAAATTAAACACTGGCATTCAAAACTTAATCAACAATGTAATTTTTATGTAGACAGCCATGAAATTGTAGAAAAGGGATAGTTGCAATTAGTACAATGAATCTGCATTTCAGTAGAAAGGTGATAAATAAGCGAATATCACGTCACTAGTGATATAAGGGTTCATGAAACTCATGTTGTCAGCACTCGCAATGCGAGACTAAATAAAATGGATGAAAGATTTATTAAAGACACTTTACTGAAGTTGTATGTGCATTCATACATGCAGCTATGTATAGAAGAAGCTATCTAGACAACTTTACATGTGGTAAATTATTCGATAAGTGTAGCCCAAGATTTTCAAATTGTTGAAAGTTTCTGTAATGAACTTGGAAACCTTACAAACTACAGGTACAGCTATAAGAAAGGTTGGTAGTGGTTGTCCAAGAAAAAGAATACTCACAGATGACCAATATATTATTCTGTGAAAGTATATAATTCTTATTCTTTTGAAAAAAAAAGAAATTGATAACAATTAGTAAACAACATTGCTCTTCAGCTGCATACAGTAATGGAACAACAAATGTTGTGCTTTACTGTGCCTGGATGCCTTCTAAATGTGTCCTATTCACTAATTTCACAGGTGCATTTCATTAACAGCTACCCATTGATGTCATCTTTTTAGACTGGCTTAAAGAACAAGAAAATAGACATCAATGGAATTACGTATGAGAGTTGTTTCAATGTCACAAGAGATTTTCATTGCATGTTGATGTGGAGAAAGATAGATACTGTTTCATCCTACTATCATATGGAAAAACACCCTTACATGGTGGCATGTTTGTTTGGGGAGGCATTTTAATCAAGGAGCGTATGGAATCTATTTGATGCTGGTACTGTTATCAGAGTTCGCTATTATCAGAAAGTGATTCCCCTCTTCATGCATTTGTTCTAAGGTTCTACTATTGCAGATTTTGTTTTCTGGATGATAATACCAGGCCTCATTGAACTTGTACTGTTTAAGAGTTTCTAAAAAGTGAAGGTATCATTGGAATATATTGGGCAGGATACTCCTTTAAGCCTCGAATAACATATAGGATACTTTGACATGATTGTATCTGCTGGTGAACGTGCAATAACTAAAATAGATGTTCATTTAGGAGCACTCATTGGACTTCAACAACTGGATAATCTGATGTTGAGAATAGAGGGATGATTCTGAACAACTATTGTTGTTTAGGGAGGTAATATTCTTTATTGAGGAATAATCTGTTACTCTTTAGAAGACAAGCATTTTTACCAAGACTGCCCTTTTGATAAAATATTTTTTGTTTGATTCCATGTTCTATTAAATTATGTTGGTAATACATTTATAAAGCATACTAAGTCAACTTCAATATAAAATATTGTTTCTACATTCTGAATTTCATGTCTCCCACATCATTTCTCATGGAGTAATACCAATAAAAAAAGTCATTGCTGTGATTTATGTGCTAGTGTTATTTTAATGAACCATTTCATTATATTATTTTTTGCTTCAAAATATATATTTTATGTTATGAAGAATGTATTTTTTTTTTCGCTTTTTAAAATTTTATAAGAGAAACTAGTTTCTGGTTCACTGCACTTCATTTTTAATTTTAATCTTATTATTAATTTTGGTTTTATTCCAGTTTTGTCATTATTGTTTTTGTAGTATTAAATTGATTTTTTTTTTTTTTTTTAAATTGAAGCTTATGATAAATATTGAATTAATTTTTGATTAAATGTATTTTATTTTTCAGGCAAATTTAGAGTCTATAATAGAATTAGGCACTACATTTCCATGCAAAGTTTTAAGTATATCTCAACAGGAGAAAAAGAAATCTATGGTTATGTTGTCTATTAATCCCCAAGATGTAAATGCAGAATTAAGATTGTCTTCTCTGTACTTAAAAATGGTAAAAAAATTTTTTATACCATTATAGTGTTTTCCTTTTCTTAATCATTTCCATAATGTTTTCTTTGCATTTTTATATATTTTGGATTTTGATTGACTTAAAAATCTTGAAATATTATTAAATAATTAAATTCTATGTGATTAAAGGTTAATTACTTTTTGTTAACTTTTAGTTTTATAATTTGATAATTTTTAAATCAACAATTTTTTTATTATTGCAAAATCCTTTGAGTTAGTTATTCGATTAAAATTTTTCAGTTTCCTAGAAATGTAATTTTTTTAAATATATTATTTAATTGATTGTGAAACTATTATTAAAATAAAAGAGGCTAACATATTTTAAAATTATTTATAATGCATTTTCTTTAACTAACTTGAAACTTTGTAACTGGTAAAATAAAACAATTATTTGCAAAAATATATCTATTAATAATTTAATTATTTGTTGTTACAGGGTATTTAGAAAATAACCATTTAATTTTGAAGTAGGATAACTTAAAAATTGTTAAAAATAAAACAATTTTTGCTTCTTATTTATTAACCAAATTTGAATAGTACTGAATTCACAAATAAATTACAAATTTTGTTACTTCTGTAGAGAACTAGTAGAAATTACCAAACTTTCTGTTACGAACATGGGTAAGAAAGCCATAAGAAATATAGTACAATAACCTCTCTATAGTCGTGCATTCGATAGTTGCCCATATTCCATCCATAATCCAATATTCATTGAACCTTCATTTCCATATGGTTTCGGATGTTTGTCCATTTTGTCTGCCAGATGGTGACACAGCAATGCTGTCATTTTCACCCAGTGTTTATCATGACTGTTGGTTTTGGTTTCAATGCGATATTTCTAATTTCTTATCATATCAAATTTGCACAGTATTTCAACTTGTGTGACTCAGTGTACAAAATTGTTAGTGTATATATTCCATAGAAAATATTTTGAAGCCCAGCATACGTTCTTCAAGTGCTAATAATCACAATCATGTGACTCGGTGTATAACAAAAATTAGAATAATTAATCATGTAGCAAAAGGCAAGAATCTAAAAAAATTTTCTTTTGTACTGTGTTTTTTTATCAATACACGAATATTAAATTAAATTAATGTTTAATGTTTGTATTTAATTTTGCAGTTAGTAGAATAATGACATATTTTGTTAATTTATATCATCTACATAGGTTCAAAATGTGATTAAACACGTTAAATATGTATGTGCTTTAATTATTTAAATTTTATCTATAGTTCTTTATCTTTGCATGCCCCTTAAAACTATATTGATGCACGATAATTGCCTGATTAAAGAGAGGTTACTGTAATATATCTTAAATTGCTTCTGTGTAGTATTGTGATGCTTTTGTAATTGGTTCACTGCACAGGATTCTAAATTAAATAGCCTCTTAATAAAGGTACAGCAAAGAGTGCTTTTCTATTGTTAACCATTTTTTGGTTATTCACTTGGTAGTAATTTTCCAAATACTTGTACGATTAAATATAAAAATATAAAACTTGCAGAATAAATAAAAAAACTTTTTTTTTATACTACAGGGTTCAAAATTGATTTAAAATTATTTTTTTTAATTAAAAAAAAATTATTTTTAAAAAAATAGTATGTTACATATGTTAATAAAGTAAGATGCTATATGATTTTTATTATTACAGGTTTTGCATGCTGCTGTGCAAAGTGTCGAAGATCATGGCTATGTGATGGACATTGGAGTGAAAAATGCTCAAGGTTTTCTCCCATTTAGTGCATCCAGTGGCAAAAAAAATCTAGTTGTTGGTCAAGTTATTCCAACATCTGTACGAAAGCTGCCATCACACAAAAATGGGAATGTTGTATGGTTATCAGAACTAAGCGTTAATGAATCATTTCCTGAGGTTAGTGCATAACTTACAAAATTGAATATTACGCTGTTTATTTGTATTTTTTATGTTAATTGAGAGTTAATAATTTTTTTATTTATTAGGAATTTAATAAATTGTTATTACAATGTTAATAGTGCATAATTCTTTTTTCTGATTACAAATATTAACTTTGCAGTGTTAAATCATTTATATTTGGGATAGGTGTAACACTAAACAATTTTTTTGTCAGACTTTCGCTAAATATTAATGAATGGAAACAAATTTTACTCTGCTGATGTGCACTGGCACAATACAGGTATAAATACTCACTGGCACAATACAGGTATAAATACTCACTGGCACACAATATTGTACAAGATAAATACATATATGTCTTAAAACTTTTAATGCTAGTGAAAATATTTTGATTTATAAGTTACAAATATGTTGCAACATACATGGACATAGAGTGACTTTTTATTATCACTCAATTGTTCTAAATTATATACAATTTTAATTCAGAATTTTTTACTCATCCATACACACCTTGTTTTTCTATGTATAAAAAGAAAAATATAAAATTTAAAGAAAATATTTTATAATAAAATAGCTAACAATTTTACACATGTGTCACATGGAAAATTTTATGAAACATATTTAGAATAGTAATGCACTCATTTTTGCATTGTCATTATATTTGAATTCACTCATGCTACAAATAGTCTTAATACATAATTTACAATTGGGATGCAAACACTCTATAGATTATTTATACTACTCTAATAAAATCTATTTTAAAATATGGCAAAAAATATAGTTTTATGCATCTAGCTGTTATTCTTTAAAAGCTAGAGGCACTGAAATTAGTGAAACAGTAAATTTATATATGAAAAGTTTTAATATTGGACTGTAACCCATTAGATAAATTTTTTTTTTTTATGTAACTTTATTATTTTGAAATATATAGAACTTTGATCAGATCATTTGCTATAGAAATAAAGAAATGTCAAATTCAGTTTCACCACTCTTGCACTACAGCCACATTTAACCACTGTTATTTTGAATGAACACTTCTAGCAATGATATTTGAGGTGTTTGCAGCATTTTTCCTGAATCCAATGGAGAAACAATTTGGTCACTCATTTTAATTATGATCATTATGTTTGTGTTTGAATCAGAATCAAATGAAATCATGCTGATATGACAGCCCTTGCAATTTGTTCAGTATTTTCTGAATATCAGCTGTTTTCAAGATTTTCTGTGATGCTATGCAGTTTTGTTAAAATGACAGAGCAGGTGACGATATGGTCAGGAGAAAGTTCTGCTCATGGATAATTATTGCACTTCGGATACTCTGCTTCCATTTTGATTTACATGCATCTGTAATAGTGTACTTTAACTCTGGCAACCCTTTTTTCCTTTTTGTAATTGATTTTGATGATACAATATGTTCTGAAATATTGATTCAGTTTCCTAAAAGTTAATGTGCATTAACTTATTTTGTATTTTGTTTATTTCCATGCCATTTGTGAATTGTTTGAAAACTGAATAACTACATTGTATTACAAGCATTTGAGCTGTAATTAATATTTTTGTAATTAAAATTAATAGTGCAATGTGGTATTAATTGATTTTAAGAAATTGTTGAACAGTTACTTTGTTTTTCGAATTGCGAAGACATTATGCATTAGCATAACCAGTATTAGATTGTCTGTAAGAAAAAGGCAATTATTCAATATGCTAACTTTAATTTGAAATTTTTGGAGGTTTGGTTAAACTGTGGTTTTTTTATTGAAATTAATTGGAATAATTGTTCTGTATAATCTATTGTAATGTGCAGAATTATGCAATACTGAGCAATTCAAGATTCATTCCCTAAATATTTGTTTGGTGTTTTGTAGCAAATTTTATTAAGTTAAAAAAAAATATTACTAAATAAATAATAATAAATAATTTTACTATGAAAATATATAATCTATGCATGTATTTTATGCATTTCAATTCAAAATAGGAGTATATTCTAATTATGTACATTAAGTCTATAAAATTGCAGAAATTTCTGCTAATTTGAAATTTGCTGTGCTGAATTTTTAAAGAATGAAGTAATTTTTATTTATATATATTTTTCTAAATACATCTTTTTTTCTTTCTGACATACATAATTTCTATTTCAAAATATCTAAAGAATAAAAATTTATTTTGCTATTAATACTAATAATGTCATATAAATTTATTATAGATCAAAATAAATAACTAAATAAAAATTTTCATAGTTTATTATACACCACATTTTACTTGAAATACCTTGCAGTTATATTTATGATATGATTTAGGTTGTAAAAAATAACATTAATTACTGAGCACCATTTGTATTAATGTTAAATTTTATGCTATTTATATTTTTAAATATTTTTCGATTATATTGAAGCATTAATATTTATTATTTTTTGATATTTTAGATTGATGATGAAAATCTAAAGTTAACTTCTCTTTTACCTGGAACAAATGTGACTGCTTATATTACTTTAGTAAGTCATTTGCATATTCATATTATGCCATGTAAAGTATTTCCAAAACAACAATTTATTCACTTAATTTTTTTAAATTATGCATCACATTTTCTTTGACTACTTTTTTAAAACTATTATTTAAAAATAAGCTGATGAATGATTTAATATAACTATTTTTATGAAATTAAATTTCATCAAAATGATTGTTTATGTTTGTAAACCTGCTACATAAATCATATATTTAATATTGAATGAAATAAGTATTGAAAAAAAAAAAAAGAAAAGAAAAGAAAGCATTTATTGAAGAAGATAAGGAAGATAATTTTATCTATAAGGATTAAACAGAAAGTTTTATTTTAGATTATAAAATAAAATATTTTTTTAATGTGTTTAAAGTGTGTACTTTTAATGTACTTTTAATTTTTCAGTTTAGAAATCCATTTTTTTTATGGTAAATGCATGGATTTTAATGCATGTGCCAATGCAATGTCGCTTAGAAATTGTAATCAGGATGTAACTGAAGCAAGTAAAGTAAGTTTTTATAATATTTTTTTCCCTTAAAAATTGAAGTCCATATGCTTTTATGTTTGGATACTGCCTAATCAATAGATATTTTATTATTTGATAAAAGTTAGATATATAAATTTAATAGTGATGCACTTTAATTTTTTTCCCCAATTTAAAATGAAATTGACATCTTCACAATGAGCTTATATGAATTTTAAGGAATTTGAGCCTCTGTTATAGATTACAGATAATTATGAAATTAGTATAAATTTTAAAATTCATGCTTTTGTTTGTTTTCATGAAATATTTGACCAATAATTTTATTTTTCATTTAGTTATAATTAGTATTACAAATATTAATTATAATAAATTGAATTTGTTTCTAGATATAATATCCTTGAATATACAAAAATAACATTGTAGCATTTAAAAAATATTTAATGTTCTTTATTATAAAAATAATTTAAAAAAAATGTTGCTGTGTAATTTTTTGCCTATGAATTTGTAATAATACAACACAGTATTAATTTTTAATGTAATTTAAATCTTTCTGTCCATATTTTTCAGATATCTGGCACAATTTTATATGTTCATCCAGTTACTCGCATGATTTACTTACTTTTGGGACCAAAACCAACTCCCAGTACATTTACAAATTTCTTTAGGGTTAAGAAATTTGATTTATTAAAAAATGTCAAGTACCAATACTCTTTTCATCATAGACTTCTTTTTAAAGTCCACCATGGTCCAATAGGCTTTGTTTATGTAAGTCATTCATTTAAAAATCTTTCATCAACTTTTTATTTTTAATTTTTAATTGTTCACTCAATTTCATATCATTATATGTGCTATCTTATTTTTTCCCCCTCTTTTAGGAAAATGACCTTACAAAAACTGAAGTATCTACAGATTCTTTGGCAAAAAATTCAGTTGTTCCTATGTAAGTTTTTCTCCTCCAATCCCCTTAAGTTAAATATTGTCCGTTAATTATGTAGTTCATAATTAGATAACATTTTCTAATATATCATATAATATCATTTTCATTTCATAATTAGATAACATTGTAAACCATTTCCAAATTGTATGTGATACAGAAGTAAACAAATAATATATGGTTAAAAATATCAAATAACAATATTTTTATTTGACATTGCATCTTGTGCTCGTAGAAGAAATCTCAACTTTTAAGAAATAATATTTTTCAAAATTATAGTTATCAATACTGATAAGCAATAATAGTTATCTCTGAAAAAATATTTTAAATTTAATAATTATTTTGAATTTAATATTAGTCAATTTTAAATGTAATTTATTTTCTTCAGAATCAGCAAATTTAACTTTCATATTGAAGAAAACAGTTTGATAATATTGACCAAAAATGTGTACTAAAATTTCATACTTAGGTAAAGATCACAAATTTTTTTAGCTCAACAAATAATCATCCACTGCATTTTAAGTATACTATGATTATTAATTACTTTGAAGAATTATAATTTGCCGCTTTGGAAATACAATTACCTCTCTTCAACCAAGCATTTGATAATTCTCCATATTCTCTAATTCGGTACCCATCGAACCATAGCTTTTGTATTTTTTCACGTGAGTTCTGACCTTTGTTGACTATTGGATGCTGCTCACGTCCATCAGATATTTATATCATTTACATGAGTTCAGAATGTGAATAAATACAGGTTTTAATATTTAAAATTGTTATTCTAGAGTGATTTATTCTTGATGACTCCCTGTGGAATGTACTAAATTAAAAAATTGCTATATGAATATTTTTATTTAAAATTTGCCTTTCTTATGCTTTTTAAATGTGTTTTAAAAATATTGTCTTTGTAGGGCCAGAGTGTTATTTCTTCATTACATGGACAACCTTATTCATTTAAGTTTTAAAAAGTGAGTTTTGGCTGCTTATTTTTCATATATTCAATCAATCCAAATATATTGCTTTTACTGTTTAGTTATTAAAATTTATCAAAGGTGACATTCTTTATATTTATGTCATTCATTATATATTATTCAATGAATCATGTGTTATATATTCTTTTTTAATTTGCTTATTAATATAAATTCTAGTTTGAAAAATTCCACTTGTATTTAATTTATTTTCTGAAATGAAGGGAAATAATTTTTATTAATAAAACTTATTTTTAGTTTATTTAATAAAGGGTTCTTATTTATTAATTTAATTAATTAAAGAAAGTTATTTAAATCCAAATTATAAATTAATAATGTAGAAAATGATGCTAATGTGCAGGTTTGAATTGTGAACAAACAGAACATAAAATATTAAATATTTTCCATTTAAAATTAAACTTGATTGTAGACTTTTAATTATGTTCAGCTACACATGCTAATGCATTTTTTCTTTCTTTTTTATATTTCTGATTCTATTTCAATTGTTAGAGTAAAATGTGTTTTACATATCTATGTTGTCATCTTTTCCCAATGTATAGTAAAAAAATTAACTTGTAATGATATTTGTTTTTCTATTTAGAATGAAACTACTTTTTTTTACATTTTAATCACACCTTTAAAAAAAACATTTAGTCAAAATATTGAACAAATGTGGCAGGAAATAAAATAAAATAAAAATTATTTCACTTTGTGTGATTAAGATATTTAAAAAAATATAAACTACTTTTATTAATATTTTTTCAGAATTTAAAAATATGTATAATTATCTATCACCGAAATTTAAATTATTTGTTTCTGTTATTGATATATTTTTAGTTACTAATTATGACATAAAAAGTGAAAGAAATATATAAATAATGCCATGTATTATAGATTCTAGAATTTTTTTATTTTAAAAAACAAAAGCAGTTTATACAAAAACATTCTAACAAAGGTTCATTATATTATTTATATTTAAAATCAAGTTTCTTGCATAGACACAAAGGTATTGAATGAATGAATTTTGAAAAATTTTTAGTCATTAATATTTCTCGATTTTTAATTTTTTTTCCTTAAAATGTTTAATGAAGATGGTTTAATATTTTAATAATATATTACTCTGCAAATATATATATATATATATTTATTTACAAACCTAAAGGTTAATTGAATGAGCTATTGGTAATTAAGCTTGTTGTTTTATTTAGATCAGTATGTGAATCAGAAATTATCCGGCCAGAAGATGTTCAAATTGGTGATATTTATGAGGTAATATATTTATGTTTATATTTATTTTATGATATATATTTAAATAATTTTCTTCTGGCATAGTTATTTTAAAACTGTGATGATTTTCCTTCCCTCTTAGGCCACTGTCAAAAAGCACTCAGTTAATGGAATGTTCGTGTCAATTTGTGTTGGTTTTGGTGGATTTGTGCGAAAACTTTTCTTGTCTGATATCTTGGTGTCAATGCCAGAAAAATTATATCCAGTCGATTCTAAAGTCAAGTGTAGAGTAGGTTAACTATTTGTTTTTAAAGTTAAAATAAATTGTTAAAACACTTTCAAAATTTATGTTTTAATATGTTATTTTATGATACTGAAATAAATTTATTAACTTTTTTTGTATGGAATTTTTAATAAAATTAAATAATTTTGTTTTGAAGAAAATTTGAAAATTATGAATGCTTCGCCATTCTTCTGGTTGATAAAATTAACAGAGCAATAAACATATCATGCAGAGATAATGAAGCAATAAACAGATTAATTGCTTTATAAAATTTTGCCTACAATATATGCCATGTCTTTACAGAAATTGAACTCAAATGCAGGGACATATAAAAATTTAAAAAAATCTCTAAAAAATTATATAATTTCAGAACTACATTAAGGTATGAAATTCTGTCATTCTTTATTAAAATGATCTATTGCAAATATTGCCTTTTTTTGATGATTATTTGGAAATGCTGCAGACCTTTATCAGATAATAAGGATTACAAAACATAAAATTGTATTACTTTTTAATAAAGTAAAGTTGGAATACCAATTTATATCAAGCTTTTATGTAAATTTCTGCCAGATTTTCAAAGAAATTTTTTATGTTTTATTTAGTCTCGTGTGCCTTCGGGCAGGGCGATTGCAAGCTTGATCTTATGTTTTATTTAGCACTCTTCTATGGAATGTACCTACTACATGAAAAGAGATATGCAAACAAAATTTTCACAAATAGATTATATTTAAGAGCTCTATGATAATTAGTATATGTCTGAAATAAAAAGGATTTTTAAGAGAGGTAAATACTTAACAATTGATATTCAATAAACATTTTAAACTAAAATTGTAGACATATAAAAAAAATATTAAACTTGTAGCTTAATTCTGTTTTAAACTCTGAATGCATTTAATAGTATAGCAAATAAAACACTGTTTGTTAAAATATTTTATTTCTTATTTTGCAAAACTTATTAAATTTTTTTTTCTTTATTTGTTTATAAAAAATTTCCTTTATAGCTTAATCTTGTTAGCTATTTTTATATACTTAAAAAAAATTGGTATTTATAATTAGAATTCACTTTTTTTTAACTATTACTTTTTAGGTTATATCATTACATCCCCAATCTGGTTTTAATATGACTTGTAAAGACAGTCTACTACAACTTCCACCAGAGGGAATTTTGAAATCCTATGATCAAGCTCACATAGGCCAGTTTTACAAAGGGGTTATTGTTCAGAAGACTGATACATTCATAGTAGTTTTATTTTTTAATGACATCAAGGTAAACTTTCTTTTTGAAGCTTGCACAGCAATCTCTCTTTAATCCAGTTCATACATATATTATAATCTGGCTATGATCGAGCATTTGTTTTCATTATTTTTTCTATAGATTTCATTTAATTAATTTCAATTTAATTTCTATGGATTTAATTTAATTTAATATTTTAATTTGTTGATATTAATGGATTAGATGATATCACAATGGTGCTCTCATTTTAATTAAATATGAAAACATATATTAAATTATATTAAAATGTACATGTTTTAATTTTCACCAAGAGAGTTTTATTTTTGATATTCCTCTTAAAACTATATTGATTGCTCATTAATCCACCATGAATCCAGAACATGCCATATTAAAGGAAGGTCATTGTATTAATGTTTTTTTATTTTCCTATTTTCAAAAAAAAAAAAAAAAAAAAATAATAATAATAATAATAAATGTGCAAGTGTAAATACCATTAAACTGATTAATTAAATTTGTTTTGAGTGAAATTATTTTTCTTTAAATCATCATAACCTATAAAAAAATTTATAAATGTACTAAAATTTTTAATTTTAACTAGTATTTTTAATCTTTATAAGAAATCTATCTATGCAAAAATTAGAAATAATCGCAAGTTTCATTGTGTGGGGATTAAATTTAATTAATTTGTATAGTAACCTCATGCAATCGATCATTGTTCTTGATAGAAAATTGTTATAAGAATTTAAAAAAATATTGTTTTATTAGTTGATTTATCAAATATATAGTAACATAGTTCATGTTGTAATTTTTCAATTAGTTCTATTTAAATGCAATTATATTTAGATATATTAATAGCATTTATAAGCATTAAGACATGGCAACTATTTTATATATTAGTATAAAGGCATTAAAATAATATTTGTGCTAAAAGAGTCCAAATTAACCAATATTTCAAAATTTTTAATTTGGATTTTGAGGACTTGCAAGAGGTAAATAATGAAATGGTTTAATTTTTTTTTCTCTGAAGTTATTTTGAGGATAATTATTTGAATGGAAAAAAAAGTGTGAGCTAAAAATTAGAAATTACATAATAAAAATATAATATAATAAGAGCAATCTAAAGAAAATAAAGGAAAAAAAAAATTTTTTTTTTTTATTATTGTGAAAATATTTTATAAAAGGAGACAGCTTCTATATGTATAAAAAGATTTATGTGTCGTTCTTATTAAATTTTTTTATTAATATTTAAATCTATTTTACATAAGATTGATTAAAAAAACTTAACATGATATTATTTTTTTTTTAGGGAGTTGTTCCTTTAAATTATATTCCTCAATCTGCTGTTTTTTATGAAGGACAAACAGTTTCATGCCATGTTATTTGGTGTGAACCCAAAAGAAAAAAATTGAAACTATCCTTATTGGTAAGTCTTTTTAATTTATAATTTGATTGAAATTTGTGTGTGTTTTGTTTATTTTTTATAGCAAATATCAATGAGAATCTTTCATACAATTTTCTCACTTTTTTTTAACTATTATAAAAATACATTTTCAACAAAATAATCTAGTAGTCATCCATGATGGAATTCCTTAATTTTTTTAATTTTTTCTCAGTCAAAGTTATCTGTATCACACTAGACTAATTCTTTAAATTAATTATTAATTATCATGTAAAAGTATTTAAAATTTTATTTGTTATTTATACAGGAAATCTTCAAAACATTTACTTCTATTTTTATTGATAAAAAAAACATTAAATAATAAGAAATTTTTTTTTTTAATAAGGTAAGAGAGATATGAATATTTAAGCCTTCCCTATTAATTTAATCTTTTATTATCCTTGGTAAAAACTAAGAATAATAAAAGATAACTTTTAATGTATTCAGTTAACTTATCCTAGAGAAAAAGGTATTATAAAAATTTAATTATACTAAAAATAGTTTATAATAATCTTATTTTAGAGGGAAAAAAAGTCATAGCAGACATAATGAAGCAGTAATTAACTTTATCTTTTTTTCTAAATTTGAAAATTTTGAAAGTTATACTAAACAAGATGGTAAGGATTTAAATAAATTATCTTACAGGAAAAGATAGTTTAAAGTAATTTGAAACCATGACCATGCTTATTCATTATTTTTAACTAATAAAATTTTCCATTGTTTTTATAAATTTAATAATTGAATAACTTTTGTAATTTTTATTTTATTATTCCTGCATTTTTTATTTTTGTAATTATTCTTTAGGGAGATAAGCAATCCTCTGATACAAATACTTCTATGAAGCAAAGTAAAATAGAGAAGAAAAATAAAGTAAAGAAAACAATCGACCCAGAAAAAGATCAGTTTGACCCAAAGAAAACACATAAAGCTGTGTAAGTTTTCACTGGATTTATATAACCATTATCACTTATATAGTATTTATCCTATAAAATCTTTTATAATCATAAGCGAAAATTAATATATATAAAATTTTTTTTTTAACAGAATAAAATCTATAACTGGTAATCAGTTGAATATTGTACTAGATGGAGGGTTGATAGGTCGAATTCACATCACTGAATTGGGATGTTCTCAAGAGGTAAAAATCAAGATACTATTTTTCATTGAAATAAATATAATGCCATGTTGAAAATAATGAAATGTATATATATGGGTTATTTTATTTTACTTATTACAGTGGTTTTGGCAAGTGATAAAATTTTTTTTTTTCTTTCTTAATACACTGGCATGCAAAATTTAAGTAATGATGTAACTTTTAACAGGCAGCTATAAAATTGTAGAAATGGGCTTGGTTGTGATTGTACAATTCTGTGTAAAGCTTTGAGAAGAAAATCGATACTAAAGTTTTGCACACCAGTGTACTATTGAGTCACCAATATGTTATATCTTCAATCTTATGGTTCCTTAGAATTTTTTTGATAATCTGCAACGGTGATATTTTAATAGTCAATATTATGTATAGAAAAAGTTAACAATCATGCCTTAAGCTTCTCATTATATTGGCAACTATTAATTGAAGTAATATAAAATTTTACTATTTGTTGCTTATTTCTTTAAATTTTATTTTAAAATAAATTTATTATAATTATTTTTATTAAATTTATTAAAAACTTCTAGTTATGGATGCAGTAATTTTTATTAATAATCCCATATAAGTGTATATAAATATTAAATAGGTATAAGTTTTTAAAATAGTCTAATAGCATGGCAATGTGTTTGTAAATCGATTCAAGTTTGATTTTTGTTATTGTTGTGTTGTTGTGTATTACTTGATTGAGTCAACTTGATAGTAATCGTGACTGTCATATGTATTGACTCGTACTACCTGATAAAAATTGTGTAGATTTTTTCTTGTGCTATTCAAGTTGGTTTTTGTAAATATTCTCTTATAAGCTTTATTACTGACACTAAGGAATTTTTATTACATCTTTATGTTTATTTTATTTTTAATATATTTGTTTTTATTATGGTGATAGAAAAAAAAATTTAAAATGAATTTAAAAGTGATCAAAATGAGCCTCCAAAATTTATATTACTTTTAATTAATTAATGTGTGATATTGAAATAAACATTAACATTGAAACATTTACTATTCCTGCAAAAATAAAGATAGCATTTACATGTCGTTAATATAATTTTGTCATTGGTTGCAACTTTATTTTTTAAGAATATGATGTAATATTTTTAATTTAAGAAATAATTAATGATGAACTTTTGTCTCTTATTTTCTCTGCATATGGGGAAAAAATAATAATTGCATATTAAAGATATAGTGACTATATATATATATATATATATATTAATGCACGTTTTTTTCTTCATCGTAGAATTTTAGGCCACTAACAGAATTTTCTGCTGGCCAAAATTTAAAGGTTCATATAATTGGTATTAACTCAAAAAGGAGTGTCAACTATCTAGCTATAACCAATCGGGTTATGAAACATTTTTGTGAGTGTGCTTTAGAATACCCACCACCAGTACCTCTGGAAAGAAAGTTTCATCCTGGGATGACTGTCATGGGATACATCAAAGAGGTTAGTGAAAGTTGTTCATAATAAGTTTTCTAAAGTGATAAATAATTAATAAAAGCAGTTTATTTAATAATTTGCTGTTGAAATGAATTTCTATGTATTCAAAATAGTATCATTTGTCAACTTAATATTTGTATTCATGACAAAAATATATATAGAAATTTCTAGACCTTTGTTATTTAATCTGTTGCCCAATATATAATGTAAACCTATGTACTTATTTTATATTATTTATTTATTGTTTTTATTTTATTTTAATACCTAATTGCATTTCCTATTTCAATTTTCTAATCATTTAGTATAATTGAAAGCCTAATAGAATCCTTTACTGATATAATTTGGGCTTGGTAATATTTTAATATAGATATTTATATGATATAATACCATGCAATTAAATTTAATTAAGTAATAAGTAAAAATCTAGAAAATTTAGCACAGTAAACCAGTTTAATTTTTCTTCTAAAGTAATCAATACATGTCATTTTTAAATAATGAAGACCTTATATAATTTTTACTCAAAAGTGAAATACTATATAAATTTTCAAGTAAATTTTTTAAAATTAATTCAAAAAGGCAGTTCTAATTGATCACTGCATAAAAAAGTGAATACAGTGCCCAGTGAAAGTGTTTTCATACACATGCAATGCATTGATAATAGAACTTGGAAGCAATTAAACTTTAATTTTTTATATTTTATTTTATTGTTTTAATCAATTAGAATAAATTTGTTTTAAATACAGTAATGGATGATGAAAGAAGGAATGCCACTCATGTTTTCAAATAAGAAATATTAAATTCGATAAAAAAAAATCTTTCAGCTGGGTGTTAAACTATTTTTAGTACTAGATTGAATATGCATGAGCTTTAAGAATCCTTTGATCTTGAGCTTTTTAATTCTTGATTAAAATCTCAAGCTTAAAGGATTCTTAAACTTTTAATCTTTGATTAACAAGATTAAAATTAATTTGAGCTATTAATTAATTGATCCTTGATTATTCAAAGTAATTTTTAGTAAAATCTAGTCCTATTTTGTTCTAAATTTCATGCATTACAAATTTCAGCTACTGCTTCGAAAAAATATAATTCATTTTCAAATTCTGGTCACATATGTTCCATTGGGTCTAAGTAATCTAATGATTGAGGAGGCATTTCTGTTATTTCTTTGCTATTGTAAATCATCGTCATACATGCATGTAACCATAATGATACATGCATTTAAATACACTTAGAAATATTATTCTGAGTCTCACTGTAAAATGAAATTTTTTGATGAATTATTATAAATTTTTATTTTAGATCCCAATATACATATACTGATTCATGGTTAAATACATAAATTCAATGTACCTTCTCTAAGGAAAGACATGTATACTCACTATAACTCCCTCATCACTGTGTTTGACAAGTGGAATAAATTCTTTTTAAAATTCTTTTTTCAATTTTTTTACATTTACTTTTGTTAGCACTGTAAAAACAGTTTGTTTCTGGTAAATGAAATTCAAATTTTATGTTTCTTTAATGAAGAATTTTCTTCTTGTTAGTCTGCCATGATCAAATTATTTTTTTAATTGTTTTTTAAATTTGCACATATTTCATAACTTTCCTGTAATTTGACTGTATGTTTTTGTATTCCTTAATCATGGATTTGTATTTATTTTTTGAATGGTGATTCTCATTTCACAAAATGTCTTTGTTGGCTTCATCCATCTTGATTTACTGATTATTCTAATATGTATTTCAGAGTGTTTTATTTAAAAAAAAAAACATTTAAATCACTCTATGATTAACTTTTTAATAGTATAACATTTTCTTTAATGCAAGCTATTTATTAATTACTTTGTGAATTTTGAATGTGTGCCTGATCTTGCCAACGAAATATTCTAATTTTATAAATAAATAGTAAATAAAAATAATTAAATATTCTAAGCGGATGATTTTATTTAATATGATATGCTGAGTTTGAAAAATATTTCTTAATTACTTAATTATGCTGACTATTACTAATTGTATTACTTTGCATTTTATTACTAATTAATTAAATGCAAAGTTGACAAATTTTAGGCCACTCCAAATCATATACAAAAACTTTAGTGAGATTTATTTAGGCTTAAAAATATTCTTTTTTTTTTCTTTAAATTTATTCAAAATTTGGTAAATATTATATCTTACAAACCATACTGTAATAAATAGAATATCTTGATGTTCTTTGTTTCTTTTTTACAAATCCTTTGAAATTTTATTTATATCTACTTTTATCTTCCTTGAAATTATAACAAGAATCTTACATATGTGAAAAATTTTGTGAGACACTGTATGGATAAAAAGAAATTTATAATGACAAAAAATTTCTTATAGGCCCTTATTAACAAATTATTTTACAGAGCATTTGAAATGAACACAAAATATTTAAGAAGCAAAGTGATCGCAAAAATTAATAATTTAAATTTGAAATTTTTTTTAAAAAATAACTTCTGTCATCTTCAGTATTGAAATGTTAGTGTTTATGAATCATTTATTAATAAAAAAGAAATCAAGGAATTAAAAAATATATTAATGTAAATTATTTATAAAAAAGTATTATGTAAATTATGAAGAATTAAAAATGGAAAATGATAATTTTTTTAACTAAGTAATTAAATGCAACTTAAAAGTAAGAAAATAAAGTTTTTATTTAATGAAAAGAGAACTAATTAAAATCTTTTTCAATTTTTGGCAAAGGCAAAACTGTTTTATGTTTTGTAATTTTTGACTATAAAAAAGATTGGGACAAAATGTAGAGTAATTTTTAATTTTAAGAAATACAAGTAAATCTGTTGGTTTACTAATTATAAAGAGAAAAGGTAAAACTTCATTATTTTTGTCCCTCGGCCATTGTCTTTCTTTTATTCTACATTTAACGTCCCCCCTCCCCACTTTTTTTTTTTTTTTTGCTATGTTAGACATCTAACAATGAAGCAGAAGTTTTTATAAATTGACAACTTGATTAATTTGCCACTCATCCAAAACATTATTTTATAACTTAACACAATAAATAATATGAAATGTATTATTAAAAAAGAGCAACAACATTTATGTGATAAATTTTAATTTAGTAGTACTCATTTTCAATTCCTATTTTTGTGCAATGTTATTAATTATAGTTTCCTTTTTTTCCTCAATAGCAGTTTTGACATGCATATTGCAATAAAATTATTACACAAAACAATTTTTTTTAGATGTATCTTCAGTTTGGTTAATATTTATATAGATATAAATGTTTTATTTCCATTTTCGTGTTTTAAAAAAAAATTTTTTTTTTAGTTATTCTTTTTAATAATAAAATTTTAATTAATTTACATAACTTACAGTTTAAAAAGTTTTTCATTTGTGTAAATGGATATACTAATAATCAGTTAATAACTTTTTTCAGATTAGTGATATTGCAGTTTCACTTTGGCTTTCACCGAATCAGACTGGCACATTGGATTATTTGCATTTCTCGGATAATCCTAAGGTAAGATTTAAAGAAAATAAAATTAAAAAAAAAAGAAAACAATTATATAATTTTGAAACAAATTTATGTAAAAGCAGAATTTTTTTGACTAATTTTATATTAAATAAATTTTTTTTAAAATTTAATATGAATAATTTTTATTCACTGTATTTTCAGCTCTAAAAATCTATTTACTTATTTTAAACAAGTTTTAATGTTTCAATTTGATTAAAGTATAGGTTTAGTTAATAAATTTTGATGTAATTGGCTATTGTTAGAAAAAAAATCTATATACAGTTTTAATTAACTGATAAGACATTATTTATAGATATTATTTTATATAGTTTAAATGATATTTAAACACAACTTAATTGCATATATATGTAATCTTTATTTCAGATTCTGCGAAAATTGAAAAAGAAACTTAAAGTTGGCTCATCATTGACTGCTAATATATTAGATGTGCAAGAAAAAGGTGATGCATGTAGGATTTCGCTCACAAAAATAGGTATACAGTTTTATATATTTTTCTTTTTTTGTATACATTCTGCTTGTTTATACAATTTTATTTTCATTGTTAATATCGATAAATTATGAATGAATATATTCTTTTGTATCTACTAGATTTCGTTTATATCTTTTTAGTTTACTATAATTTAAACTATCAATTAAAGCTAAATAACAACGGCAATTTTTATTATTGTTAATAGAAATAGATGAGTACCATGTTTTATTTAATAGAAAAATTATTATTTTTAGACTTATTGTAATTATTAAATTATATTTTTAATGAATAATATTTGTACTAACTAAATTGTAATTGTAATTTCTTGTAATTATTATTATTTTTATTTTAATAAACAAAAAAGTAGTACATTTGAATATTGAGAACTGAAAATACTTGATTTTAAAAACTCATTATATAGCAAATATTTATGTTTCGTTAGAAGATGTAAGAGAATTTAAAATTAACAGTTTCTTAATTTGTGTATTCAAAGATTGAATTATTATCAATAAATAGAAAAAATTATATTAAAATACAGATAAAATTCTTTAAAATTGATTAAAAATTTTTTTAACAATTCACAAAGTAATTTGTAATTCAAATATTCTATAATTATGAAAGTTAATTATATCTTTAATTTATGTAACACATTATATATTTAGGGCTGCAAAAAATTTATGAGATATGTAATGTTTAAAAATGAAGTACAACTTTTATACTATTTTGATGAAGTCTCTTTTTTTTGTCAATTTTTTTTTTCAAATTTAATTTAATATTAAAATTTTATGAACATTGAGAAATCTAGATAATATTTCTGTTATTTATAATTTAAAGTTTTAAATGTTTATGCATCACAAATCATTACTTACTGTATTTCTGACTATAAGCTGAGGGTGCTTTTTTCTTAAAAAAATTCACTCAAAGTTCAAAACTTGTGTATAAGTCGAAATGAAAGGAAAGAAAAAAAATTGTAACATCCAAACATGTCACCATGAGACTCGACAATATATGACTTTTTCCCCCCTTCGTTTTGCATAAAGATTGTATTAAAAAAACCCCAAAAAGTTGATTAAATTAATTTTCCTTTTTCATTGTTGTTTTTATGTGCTAATTATTTACAGTATTCTATTATTATATTTGGTGTATGTTTTGGAGCTTTTCCTTCAGCTTGTAACATCTTTTTTTAACCAATCATATTTTTCTTTGTGGCAATGATGCAACAAACCAGCAATAAGAGCAACTTTAAAAATAAAATAATTAATTTTCATAAAACAAATAGTTTATTTTACTTAAAATCAATTTTTTCCTCCATTATGGTAAGAAATATAAACTAAAGAAATAAAGACATGCTATATTTGGTGATTCATCACTTGCTGTGTGCTGATGGAAAAGTACCTTTCTTTTTCACAAGATTAGCAAATCTGTTTATAAGCCAACCCCAAAATTTAGCTTTAGAGAATGTTAAAAATTAATTCTTGGCTTGCACACAGAAATATATGGTATCTTAAATTGTTCCATTTTTAGAAATAGTTTTTGTCAATTTTGCTCTCAGTTCAAATAAAAGCATTGTGTATTTATTATATTAATATTTTATATAAATTTATTTATGCATTCAATTTTATTCTTTATTTATTTATAGAAAATAAACCACTGGAAGCTGGTTTTAATATTGTGGGATTAGTTCAAGTGGCAAGTCCAGAAAAAGGATTAATCATCAAGCTGCCAAATGGTTATCATGGAACTGTCAGTCTTGTAGATTTACAAGATGTTTATGTCCCTGCAAAAGCAGAATTGCAGAAGCAGCACAAATTGAGGTTTATCCTCTGTCATTTGTTAGAGGTGAATAGTGTCACCAAATTCTGCCAGCTGTCTTTAAGAAAGTCGAGGTAATTTCTGATAAATAGATAAAATATTCATGCTTTTTTTTTTTTTTTTAAATACTTTAAGTATGTTATAAATTTTTTTGATTTTAAGAGATCAACCTGAATGGTCTTGGATTATTTTTGAATAAAAGTACTAATTTTTAATGATAATTGTTAAAAAAAAAAAAAAAAAAAATAATTTACAATATCTTCATATGTTATATGCAGAAGAATAAAGTATTTAAAATCTTAAATTCTTAAGATTAATGTTTTCTTACAAAGTGAAAAATTTACATTTAATTGATAACTTAAATCATTAAAATTCTACAATTTTTTTATTATATTTAATATAAATTTAGAGAAGATCATAAACATTTTTTCATATTCTATTCATCTTAAGGTGGTATTTAAATTTTAAATTATTTATTTTTATGCAAGATATTCAATGGTAATAATATTTTTTAATTTTTATAGGCTGTACAATTTACAAGGAAATTGTTTAAAAGGTATTGAACCTGAATTGACTATTGAGGATATACAGCAAGGGAAAAAATTAAAAGGATACATCAAAGTAGCAAATAGCAATTATTTCATTGTAAACTTTGGACGTATGCTCGATGGCAAAGTTCCTCTTCACCAATGTTCTACTTATGGTTGTTCCTTATGTAAGCACTGCCAAAATGCTGTAAAGAAATATTCTATTGGAGATGTTTTGGAAGTTGTGATAGAAAGTGTCAAAGCTTCAAAGGGCTTGTATCCCCTATCATTACCTGAATTAGTAGGTTTGGTAAGTATTCATTTTTTACTTTAGTTGAAATTTGTTATTTTTGGATAAATAATTGAAAGATTTGATAGAATTAAGTATATTAATCAGTATTTAAGTACAGTAACATCTCTTTAATCTTGCATGTTTGGAGTAGGGATTTTTGCTGTATTATTTTTACCAATTTAGTTATAAGGCTAAGTTCTCTCTTAGATAAAAATTTAAATGATTAAAATATTTACATATTTACTGTGTTGATGCAAATTTTGATTGTTTTTATTGTAGATGATATAAATATTTGACAAAATATGTCGTCATTTTGGTAACTAGAAAATTAAATTCAAACACTGAACATTAATTTAATTGAATATTCTTGAATTGATTATAAAAAACACAGCATGAAAGAAAATTAATACAGTAAAATAATGATTGTTAAGATGAGTTTGGATAAGCCTCTCCATGACTAGAAAAAATACATCATAGTTAATGTTTTAAAAACTTGCCAATGATATTAGTTATAACTCTGGTATCAGTAATCTGGTAATATTACTGATATATATCTGGTAATCAGTTAGTATACAAGATAACGAATGGAAACGATGCACTATCTGTGCTAGTATTATTTTTTGTGCTATTTTATTTTTTACCTGAAATATGAGTGAAAAGAGAAATTTTTATATAGCATATTTCAAACTACTTTCTATTATTATTTCTGGTGTATGTTTTAGTATTTTTCTGTTAATCATGTGCAGGTTTTGCCAACATCAGATTTTTCATTTTGTCAATGATGTAACAATCCAGCACTGTAAAAAATAAAACAACCCATTTTTAAAAATTTTTTTTGTTATAAGCTTAAAGAAATATAACTTAAGAAGTAAAAACATGGTCCATTTAGCTATTTATTATTAGCTAATGGAAAAGTAGCTACGTTTTTTATGAGATGAGCAGATACATATATTCTTAAATTTTATATACATATAGAAAAAGTTTTAAAATTCTCAACTTATTATAAATATAATAACTTATAATATATATCTATATATGGTAAAAAGGTATATTTATAATTAAACACAATTCAAATGCAAAGTTATTTTAGTGTTTATTTAATTAATATTGTATTTTTATATGTACTAAAAATTCATTTTTATAAGGAGTCAAATTAAAATTGTAATGTATTTTTTAGGGAGCTAATGAGCATAGTAGGCTAAATTTAACAGAAGATATAAACTGGAGTGAAATGTAGTATTACATGAATTGTTTTTCAACTTTGTTAAAGTAAGTCTTGATTTCAAAATCATTTTGATATTTTAGAATATAATTTTAATATTTTTATCTTTTCTAAACTAAAAAATAAATAAATAAATAAAATGTTAACCTTATTTTCTGATGTGTAAATAAACAATCTATTATTGTTATCAAACACAATTAATACTTATCATAATTAATATTTAAATTTTCATAAAATTAATATTATGGGTCATATAAAAAAGGCATATTTCTTATTTATTTTATGAAAAAATTGTGTTATTTGTTGCATTTCATGCAAAAAATAAACTATATAGAATTAATTCTTGCACGTTTGAACCTTAAGAATTTAAATTGAAAAAAAAAAAAAAAAAAAAAAAAATGCAGAAAAGCTTATAAAATTCAGTGGTTTTCTAATTATTAACCGCTGAGCTTTTCTCCGTCAAGTCATATTAATCAGTTTTGTTTTGAATTGGTTAATATATAACTAGATTATTTTATTAAAAATTAACTGGGAGTATTAGATGTAGTAACTTCTATTTTTCCTTCTGTTTTAATTCTTAATATTTTATTATAATATAATGAAGTATTCTTGCACATTTGATTTGAAAGAAGAAATAGCTCAATAATGCTTTAATTTTATATTTAAAAGAAAGACAAATACATTTTTATTAATTTTTGAGTGTATTTAAATTTAATTATTGTTGCTAATTAAAAAAAAAAAAAAAACGCTGTTCTAATTTTTCAAACAGTTTTATTTATTTATTTTGCTTATAATTGTAACAAGCAGTAGATTAATCATTTATTTGTGAAAATTCTATAATTTTCTTTATTTTAAAGAATTCAAATGTACTTTTCTACATTATATAAAAAAAATAAATTATTTTTTAGGAACTTAAATTACCAATTCTTTAAGAAAAAATTTATTATGACATTTTTTATATTCCAGTGCTTCTATGTGAAATAGCAAATAATTTTTTTAATTGCAGGATTAGATAGAATAAAATATTTAATAAAATCACAAAAATTTTTTTCACTTGAATTATGAAAATTTTATATTTCATTGCATCCTGTGTAAATAAAATAAAATAAAAAAAAATTATTCCAAAATGTAAACTCTAAAGTTTATTTTGATCGAATACTTATTATTAGCTGATAGCTGTGAAATACTTTCTGTATTAAATATCTTATTTATTTTTTTCCTTTTTCAGAATCTCTTTGAAGATGTAAATCATCACATTGTGTACATAAATGTTTTTCATATGTATTATGAATACAAAATTAAAAAAATAAAGTTATTATTATTTTTTTTTTTGTATTTTGCTTTTCCCATTATTCCTTTTATAAAATATTTTCAATTGAAAGTTACAGGTTATTTTTCTAGAGAAGTTTAATTAGAATTTTTAATTAATTTTCTAAAAATAATGATATGGTGTTGAAATTTTTCAGAAGTGAATTTTCCATTTCTGAACCAGTGCAGTCATTGCAACAATTGGTTTGAACTTAAAGAATTTCATTAATTAAAAATTTTATTCATGCATTCAAAATTGTTTAAACAAGAATCTTAGGATTTTGTATTCTTGTGTTTGATAGTTTATTAAAATACTAGATGCTTTTAAATAATCTGTTAATTTTCTTGAATTGCAAATAGAATAGTTTTATTTTTAAATTTGATATGCGAAAAGCAAATCACATAATTTAATGACCAAAATTTAAGAATAATTTAATTTTGCTTACAATATTACAGAATTCTTGCCTATCATAAAAATTAACATGGTTTCTTGGATAAAAACAGGTTTCAATAAAGAGTCTAATTTCTCTTATGCGGGTACCACAGGCTTGAGGTTTGAATCCTGGCAGTGGCATGGATGTTTGGTGGTGATTCAGAATCCACGTTAAAGTGTAGGTCCCTGTCTAATCAATCTAAAATGTGCAAGAAAATGACTGTAGAGTGACAAACCAAACCCTTATGCTATCAAAGAGAAATTGAAATACTCCCAGTTCTGACGAAGAGAGCTTTCCAACTGCTGATTTGTCTTTATGGCTGATAAATGACCTTCTATCCAGGCATGTCTTGATTGGGTTCAAACCATTCACAAGTTGAGTGACCCTTCACTTTGTCTAAAAGGAAATTGACCGCTTGCTGATCCATAAGAAGGAATACATTCCCAATTACTACAGGCAAAGGATCTTATTCTTACATAATTGAGCTAATGTTTGCTATATTAATTTTGAGTATTGGAAACTTGCATCAACAGAGATGCACATTTGCTGCACTGTAATTGCAATTTGTACAGATGTCAATTTCAATGAACACTTTTAAGCAGTATCTCGAATAATTTTCCATATATTAATACTAAACTCTCCTAATAGATACTATCCTTCTTTAAATAAAAACCTTACGAATCGACAGGTTTTATTATATAAAAAAAAATAATGTAATAGCAACACTGTTTAATTGCATCTATTAAATGTTATTTGCCTATCTACTTAGAAAAAAAAAAAAAATGCACAAATTTTCTTTCGCAAAAGCTAACTCTTTTTTTTAGACAAAATGGAATTTTCAATGGAAGTTTTTAAGTTAGGAAAGTAATAGTTGAAAATGGCTTTTCTTAAAAAAAATTCTCCATAGAAATATTTGTTTTTCTGTAATCAGTCGGTAATCCAAATTTTTTTTTTTCTTCTGTAGATACTATAGAGAATTGGTAGTAGTTGGCTTGTCAAAAATTAATAATATCAAGTATTGTAGCAATTCTTTTAATTTTAATTTTCATTAAAATATATTTATTTTAGAGATCATACAAGTCCGCTACTAATATCTGTGTTATATTTATATTAAAGATAGGATTTAATGCAGGAGGGAGGAGGAATAGAAATGTTTAAACACGTAAAACTTCATGACCGTTTATAATAAATAACATAAACAAACCAATAAGGAACGTATCAATTTTATTTTATGCTTTGTTTAATTAAGGACCTCAGATTGCTTTTTAATAATAAGGAAAACATGCATGGCGACACTTTCCATTTGTGAACAATAACGTACTATCACTGGATGAACATCTACTTTAAGTATTTCAGCTATCAACACTTTAGCTTTTAGCAAATAGTTTTTACCAGAATTCATTATATATTTTAAATTTAAACACTCAGCTGACTCGTGGCGCTGCTAGTGAGCATTAGGGCTGAGGTTCAATCCGCTGGCGGCATTGCTGTAGACACTTGCAAAAAACGAGGAGACTGGACGGTGTTCGTGATGTTCAGCACATTGCCTCGTGAATTGGACTACTTGGTGGGAGTTTTTCGGGTTTTTTTTCTCGTACGATACGCAAATGAGAGGCAATTGCTTCTTAAAGTCCCTCCCTCCCCTTCGGTAGGCACTGCCTTCCTTCAGCGACACGGAGCCAAGTCAGACTTCTCCCTACGGGTGCTCCATCGCAACAGAAGCGTCCCAATCCTTTTCCCTCCTTCCATGAGATCACACGGGTTCTTGGACTTCTCTAGATCAGGGGTCTCCAAACTTTTTCGGTCGCGGGCCAAAAATTGAAGAAAAAAAAAAAAAAAAGTTTGGCGGGCCAAGAAAAATTTTGCTAAAATTTTAAAAACAAATACAAGTATTACAATTTAAATATGTTACTGAACAGAATGAAATCGAGATTTCACTTTTAAAAGTTCCTTATAGTGAGGTTCGAAGTGAGAACCTCACTATAAGGAATCGCAAATGCTCATCTGTCAGTCTACTTCTGAAATAATCCTTTCCAAGATTCATAGTTGAAAACACTTGTTCACATATATCAGATGAAGCAAACACAGCACTGATTTTCTGGTCGTGAGATACTGAATTTGGGAAACTTATTTTCGATATTGATTTGTAAAACTCTAACTTTGGCACATTTAGAAACAACTGCTTGAGATGATTGTTAGAATGTAACTCAATTAATTCAACTTGCAAATCCTTTCCGATTGAAAGCTGTCTGCGCTTGCTATTTCCGTCGATTTAGATTTTGTAGAACAAAAATAGAGAAAGTAAAAAGATCATCAGTCCTTTGAAAAAAGGAAGAAAAAAAAAAAATACTATTTAATCAAAGTAGAAAAAGGGATGGATATATAATATAAAAATATATATTTCTTTTAATTTGCCTCGGACCGGCAAATTAAAATTTATCCGCGGGCCGGATTTGGCCCGCGGGCCGTAGTTTGGAGACCCCTGGTCTAGATGTTGCTGTCTACCAAGTGGGATAAGAAACATATTTAAACACCCATGAAAAAGATATCGTTGCAATTTTTCTTTTCTTTCGTAAGCTTGTAGTTGGGGCCTAAATGACCGAGTAACCAATTCTCGGTGCCGCAGGTTTCGGTTTCGAGTCCCTGCGGTGCCATGGATGTTTGTAGTGGTTCGGAATCCACTTTAAGCCGTAGCTCCCGGTCTCATAGGACCGTAGAGCGTCACAGTCGGACTTCTCACTCGCATTATTCCCAAAGTGTATAGGGGCAACTCAGCTCTACGCACAGCGGCCTGGTGGCCAAGTGGCTAGCGCTATGGCCTTTGATATCCCAGGTTTCAGGTTCGAATCCTGGCGATGGCATGGATGTTTGTGAGTGGTTCGGAATCCACGTTAAACTGTAGGTCCCGGTCTGTTTAGCCCAAAGTGTGCACAAGATGACCGTAGAGCGACAAACCAAACCAAACCAAACAAGCTGTAGGCACAAGTGATGTGGTGTAGTGTGGTGTGTAGTAGTAGTAATCTGGTAGCACTGGACGGAGTTATCACGCTGAATTTGAGTGCAATCTGTCACTCTTGTGTTGAAACAGCTACTTTTGAAATAAAAGATTTTCAATGCCCTACGATTTTTACAGTCAAAAAAATTGAATTGAACAAATATTTTCTCTTAAATTTCGTCTTTCAAATAAAATTTCTTGTGCAGAAGCCCTAAAAATGTTGATGTAAAAATCACAAGCATATAAATAGAATAAAGCATTCAAAGAAGGCCGAGAAGTGATATTTGATTTGCTTCTTTCTGGTCAACCTTCAACTGCTACGACCGACGCACTATAGAAGTTGGTGGTCAAAAATCGCCATATGAGTCTTAGGAGAGTTGGCTCAAGAGGTGAACGTATCTTTTGATTCTATTCATAACATTACGACTGTTATTTTGGCATGAAAAGCGTTGACACACGACTGTTTTCCAAAGAGCTCAATTTTGTCCCAAAAAAACTATCGGCTATACCATCAAAAAGCTTGGCGAATGTACTGACGACCAAGCACTGTATTCACCTGATATGGCACCAGGGAATTTTTTTTTTTTGCTATTAAAGTTAAAATAACCACTTCGAGGAAGGCGCTTTGACTTCATTGAAGTCAAAAAAGAAAATACGATGAAGGCCATACTTGAATTAGCCTATCAAAAATGTATGGAGGATTGGATCAAACGCTGAGTCGTAATGCACTCGAACGGGGCCGACTTTGAAGACGACATTGTAAATTTTGATGAATAAATTGATTTTGTGTGTTTTATTTAACAATTCTGCATATATATAAATATATGTAGGATTTGTTTGCCTGCTAGGCACCAGATGGAAACACCTCACGGATTATGTGCTTTTCACACCAACCTTTTGCCATGTAGTGGCAGTATTGGACCTTGAACTCTGGCCCTGGAAGAAGGGAAAAACCCCGGAGTTTGGAGAGAGAGAAAAAAGCGAACGCACATGGGAGATGCTGCGTCAAGCAGCGGTAGAAAATGGTTGTGAATATATCAATACTTTCTGTAAATATTAATGTACATACACTGAAGTGACAAAAGTCATGGGATACCTCTTAATATCGTGTCGGCCCTCCTTTCGCCCGGCGAAGTGCAGCAACTCGACGTGGCATGGACTCAACAAGTCGTTGGAAATCTTCTGCAGGAATATTGAGCCATGCTGTCTCGATAGACGTCCATAATTGTGAAAGCGTTGATGGTGCAGGATTTTGGGCACGAACAGACCTCTCGATGATGTCCCATAAATGCTCGATGGGATTCATGTCGGGCAATCTAGGTGGCCAGATCCTTCGTTGGAATTGTCCAGAATGTTCTTCAAACCAATCGCGAACAGTTGTGGCCCGGTGACATGGCGCATTGTCATCCATAAAAATCCCATCGCTGTTTGGGTACATGAAGTCCATGAATGGCTGCAAGTGATCTCCAAGTAGCTGAACATAAGCATTTCCAGTCAATGTTCGGTCCAGTCGCACCAGAGGACCAAGTCCATGCCATGAAAAAACAGCCAACACCATTACGGAGCCACCACCAGCTTGAACAGTGCCTTGCTGACAGTTTGGGTCCATGGGTTCGTGGGGTCTGCGCCACACTCGAACCCTACCATCAGCTCTTACCAACTGAAATTGTGACTCATCGGATCAGGCCACGGTTTTCCATTCATCTAGGGACCAACCGATATGCTCACGTGCCCACGAGAGTCGCTGCAAGCGATGTCGTTCTCTCAGTAAAGGCACTCGAGTCGGTCTTCTGCTGGAATAGCCCAAGAAAGCCAAATTTCTCCGCACAGTTTTAACAGACAAGTCCCTTATACGTCCCACATTGATTTCTACGGTTATTTGACGCAGTGTTGCTTGTCTGTTAGAATTTACGACTCTTTGCAGACGTCGCCGGTCTCGGTCGTTAAGTGCAGGCGGTAGACCACTGCGCTGTCCATGGTGGGATGTTATGCCTGAAATTTCATACTCTCGGCACACTCTTGACACAGTGGATCTGGGAATGTTGAATTCCCTAACGATTTCCGAAATGGCATGACCCATGCGTCTAGCTCCAACTAACATTCCGCGTTCAAAGTCTGTTAATTCCCGTCGTGCGGTCATCATCACGTCAAAACCTCTTCACATGAATAACTTGAACAGAAATGAAAGCTCTGCGAAAGAACTGCACATTTATACCTGTTTTACGCGATGCTATTGCCATCTGAAAATTTGCATATTGCTATCCCATGACTTTTGTCACTTCAGTGTATATTCATTAAATATGTGTTGTTGAGAGAAAACCTACGCTTCTTTATTTCGCTTTGAAATACACCCCTAGATCGCCTCCCTCTGTCGTTAAAAATTTGCTAGACTGATAGAGAAGTCTATATATATATATATATATATATATATTACATAGAGAGCCTGATTGGCTGAGTGGCTAGCGCTCTGGCGCTCGGTATCACAGGTTTCGGGTTCGAGTCCCGGCGATGCCATGGATGTTTGTAGTGGTGCGGAATCCACTTTAAACCGTAGGTCCCGGTCTAATAGGATCGTAGAGCGTTGCGGGGGCATTGTTACTCCGCGTCCGTGGCTTATCTTCAAGTGACACGCGCCCCTTGGGTAATGCAAAGTGAGTAACGTCTGTGCAGCGTTTGCCTTAAGGCATCCAAGACCAAGCTGCCTAAGTGTTTGCCAGCTACGTTAGAAGAAAAAGAGAATTGTATCAGAAATAATATAGTAGATAAACTGATAGAAAAGACTTAAATAAGACAAATTAAGGCAAGAGTTTTTTTGACGAAAAAATTCAGTAACAGTCTTAAAATCACACACACAAACTATCTTTATTTGCCGCTCATTGTAAGTTGAAATAAATTATGTTTTTAAGATATATGTTTTTTCGCTTAAGAACTGCTAATATCTACTGTAGACAATTGCAGACTATTCTAGCTCTATTTTAAATTACTTTTATTAGTCTATTCGTCGGATTATTTCCGACATGATGGTAAGGGTTATTTCAATTCAATATCTAACTAACCTCTTCTACCTCATTATGTCTATCCTTTTTTTTTTCTTATGATATTTTTATTATTATTAATGTGTCCTTGTCGTATCGTTCTGATGTGTGGTTAAATTGTTTCGATAAAATTATGCTTTTCTCATTGCCATTTGAAATTTATTTATGCATAAAAAACGTTGGATCGCAATGCATCATTTCAGTGAATAAATAAAAACAACCTCGTCTTTTGCAGTTAAATAATTTACAAAGTTTTTTTTTTCTTCTAATGCAGCTGGCAAACACTTAGACAGCTGTCTTGGATGCCTTAAAGCAAGCGCTGCACAAACGTTACTCACTTTGTGTTACCCAGGGGGCGCATGTAACCTGAAGATAAGCCACGGACGCGGAGTAACAATACCCCCGCAACGCACTATGATCATATTAGACCGGGACCTACGGTTTAAAGTGGATTCCGCACCGCTACAAACATCCATGGCACCGCCGGGACTCGAACCCAAAAAATGTGGTAGCGAGCGCCAGGGTGCTAACCACTCGGCCATACAAGCCCCGCATTGGCTGGATTAAAACAGTGCAATTTTAGGTACGATTTTATGTGCTTACATTTTAAATAATCCGCATTCCTTAAACTAAAATGACAAAAACTAAAGGAACACGGGGTAAAAATAAATAAAGAAAGAAATTCAATTAATTTTAAAATGAAAATTCCACGAAATTTAACAAAAGTAATTGAAATAGATATACTCAATTATATTGACACTTACAACAAAACTATAAAAAGTCCGATCAACTATTCGTTTTCATACACAGATTGGCGCTAAGAATAAAATAAGAAGAAAACTTCCATCCGATACACTTTATTCATAAGAATTGAAACAGAACACGCCCTTGAAATAAGAGCGTAACCTTTCATAAAAGAGAAAATGGCAAAAAGAATTCTGGTTATTAAATTATACATAGGAATTTGCTTCTAATTACCACTTTTATTTTAAAATAAATTTTCATAAGATTATTAGTTTATCTAACAAATTAACAGTAGATGATCCAGACGAGCGTAAATAGAAGCTCAGAAGGAAACTTCTGAGCATGTAATTAGAAATTCATTTGAAAAATTCTCTCTACTTGTAATTGCCCATAGAATTTGTGTCCGAGAAAATTTTCATGTTGTTCCGCGCAGCCGAAAGGCTGCAGGTTCAAGTCTGACCTGTGACTTGAGTCGTCATTCCAGCAGCGAAAATCGCATTTTACTGTAGATTCCTTTTTAATACGCTTTTATTAGCTTCACCTGTATGTTTGTATGTAACTGACTTTTTCCCCTGGAGATCTGTTTCTCCTCATATACACTATTTAAGCTAGCAAAGAAACATTTGCAGGCGTTCTTTCAGAAAGAAAACAGTTGATTCTTTTTAATGCGCTTTTATAGTAGTTTCATCTGTATGTTTGTTTGTTTGTTTGTTTGTAACTGACTCTTTGGGCCCGATTTTGCCCTACTTTAAGCGATCAGATTTAATTTAAACGTTGTAGACTTATCAAGGACCGTCGACACTAAAATAGTTTGATAAGTTTATTATCTCATCATGATTAGGATCGCCAGGATGAGAGATTTTATTTTAACTTATGAAGAACAGTTTAACCCATTTTTTTTAACCCATGTAGAATGAAAGTATTCAGTAAAGGCATTCAAACCTACGTGGGACAGTGGCACAACGGACTATTCGCATTTAGTCTTTGTTTTACTCACAATTACATTATTGTAAGAACTATAGTTCCACTCCTCCGTACCGGGACCTCATTTAAATATTATAGTTTAAAAACACTCAAAACGTGCTTTTAGAGTTAATCAAACTAAAAAGTAAAAAATAAATTAATAGTTTTTTTAAACTATTAATTTATTTATCTTTAGATTTTGGATTCTTTAAGTATTGTGTTAATTTTAATTCCTAATTTTTGTTTTTTATTTTATTTTTCTCTTAGTTATTAGCTATTTGATTAATTTTTTCTATGCTTTAACATGGGACATTGCTCTTAAATCACCTCGCCTCCTTTTAACTACCAATGTTTTTTCCTTCATCAATGTTTCGCAGATGTAGATAACAGTTTCGGGGCCAGGGTACTCCGATATCCTGTAAACAGGGACATATTTTCCTATTGGTTAACTAGACTTGAGCCTAGCTCCTCACATTCAAATTGTTAACAAAATTAGAATGACACTATTCTAAAAACAGTAAGCACTGAATCAAAAATAAGGAGAAATTCTACACATATGAGTAATAAACAAACATAACAATGTATTGGTTAAGATCCACGCGTTCGGCACATTGGGCCTGTTCGCTTGTATATACTAGATTGCACCAAAGTGTAGTTCATACGTTCACTGATATTGCTATGGCAAATATTGACGTGCTTTATGCTACTAAGCTCTGGTTTGTTCTTGCATAAATAAATTGCAGATTGAAACAGACAAACGAACAGACCTTTTGATATCCCGACGTTCGTTTATATTCGTATTACTTCGATAATATGAAATACGCATTAATGTTATTAGAAAAGATTCTTATTTTAGGATTGCGTACACGATCATTTGATTCTCGCCTTTTGAGTTCAGTGGGTTCAATACATGAATAAATGTCCAAATAAGTGTTCTCGACTATTTTTTTTATTTATTATCCGTGCCACATTCTTTATAAAGATGAGTACCCATCACAACATGTTTCATTTAACATATTGATACATATCACAGTAATGGTGTATTTTATTATCTCTCATGTCATTTACAAACTTAAAAATGGGAGGTGAAAGGGCCTCATAAGTGGAATAGCCTGGGGCCTCATTTCATCTAAATCCGGCTCTGCCTGTAAAGACTTAAAAAAAAAATGTACAGGTAATACTGCATTTCCTGCATTAATAAAAGCTGAGAAGGAGACTTCTGGGCGTTACTTTAAATATAAGCAGGAGCTATTTAACAGTACGGTACAGCCAATTTTCTTTTCAGGTATTAACTGTTGCTGCTGCTATGGTTTAACGGAATTAACGGTTTGATTATCTGCCTTCATTAATAAGCAGCATACATTTCAATTTTAACATGGAATACGTTAACCGTGTAACCTAAAAGAAGAAATTGATAAATATTTGTTTTTATTTTCCTATATCCTTCCATTGCACATAAAATTTTTCGTAACGGAAAATTTTCATTTTTTTATATATGGCTTTTTTTTTACATCATAAAAGATGTTATTGGAAATGTTTTCTTATATAAACTTAAAATTGAAATACTTCATGATAATAATAAAATATCAATTCAATAATTTTTTTTGTGAAGAAATGAATTAATTTTTAAATCAGAATAATTAGCACAAATACAAATATATCATTTTAATTCTGACATACAAAAATACTTAAAGAAAAAAAAAAAAAAATATTAACAGTTTAAACAAAAAGAGGCTCATGCATAGAAACATTCTCGTACATTTTTATATGGCATACATTATTTAACTTATTAGCAGGTAGAATAAAAAAAAAAAAAAGGCTGGTGCTTAAGATATTCACCTGCATTTTTGTTTAGCATACATTACGAAATTTGCAAATTAAATGTGAAGAAAAAATAAACTCCTTCAATAAAAGGAAAATGATTAAAACGCTCCAATTACGTATCCGAGTCACTTGCAGTTAAAAAAAAATTTGCAAAATATTCACAAAATTCAAACAAACCATATTTGTATAAAAATATTATCATTTATATAAAAATATTATCATATTGTATAAAAATATTATCAGCGCCTTTGGAGTGTTTGCATTTAGATCCCTTGAAAACAATTGTTTTGCCTTAAAATATGTAATATATATGTGTTAGAAACTGTTTCATATTTGTTTCCCAATGCAGCTGGCAAACACTTAGACAGCTTGATCTTGGAGGCCTTAAGGCAAGCGCTGCACCGACGTTACTCATTTTGCATTACCCAGGGGGCGCGTGTCACTTGAAGATATGCCACGGACGCGGACTAACAATGCCCACGCAACACTCTACGATCCTATTAGACCGGGACTTACGGTTTAAAGTAGATTCCGAACCACTGCAAACATCCATCCATCCAGGACTCGAACCCTGTGGTAGTGAGCGCCAGAGCGCTAGCCACTCAGCCATTCAAGTCCTGTTAGAAAATGTATAATATATTTATACAGTAGAGCGTCTTTAAGTCGAACCTCGTTAATTCGAAAACCTCCACAACTCGAAATTTTTTTTGCTCCCTTCACTTCAAGCCCCAAAACCTCCATGACTCGAAATTTCAACCCTCTATATGTCGAAATAATCAGTCAATCCCCACAAGCCATTTTTTCCCCCCGTAACTCGCAAGAAAAAAAAAAAAAAAAAAAAAAATTGCACCTCTGTATCTCGAACATTAGCAATGTTTGATTTTACAACCTTTACAGCTCGATCGTTTGAAACTTATTACCTCTATAGCTCGAAGAAAAATAAGTTACCGTCTTTGAGGATTTGCCGACAAAGCACGTCATTGCTTCCTAGAAAACAATGTATGAGTATGCAGTAAATAGAATAACCAATTGTATGAAATATTCTTATTATAATTCTTGTTATTGAGATTGATTTCATTTGAACTCTAGCGAAGCAAATCTCTTGTTGCAAAAATATCAGAAGTGGCTAGCGCTCTGGCGCTCGGTACCACAGGTTTTGGGTTCGGTACCACATCCCGGCGGTGCCATGGATGTTTGGTTGTTTGCCATGGTTCGGAATCCATTTTAAGCTGTAGGTCCCGGTCTGTTAAGCCCTCGTGAGACAGAAAATAACCGTAGAGCGACAAACCAAACCAAATCAGAACTAGTTTGTTTTTACTGCAATGCACATCTATTTTAACAAAAGTATACGAATAATGCTGTTAAAAAATGAGTGCTGCGAAACGCAAACTGAAAACTTTGACTCTCGCTGAAAAGTTTGAAGTGCTTGAAGCTGTGAAGAGTTGCCAAAAGAAGAAAGACGTTGCTGAACAATTTAGGTCTACCAATGAGTACTCTGTCAACAATAATATAAAACGACTCGAATATTTCCCTACAAAATCCGTGTAAGTCGAAAACTCTATAACTCGAATTATTTGGCGTTTCCCTAGAGTTCGACTTACAGAGTTCTACAGTATATAAATATTTTGTTCTATATTTACACTCATATAGTTAAAATCCGATATAGTTAACTTGGAATATTTAGTTAGAAGAAATAAAGCATAACACAGTCAGTAGAAACCAAAGCTGCATGTCTCTTTTTAAATGTTACATTAAAATATTTTAATTATTTTTTTTCTGCAATTCGTCAGGAATTCGTCAGAACCGAACAGAAATGATGTGTAATAAAATAGGCACGTAACTGAATTGCATAGATATTTTTTTTTTTTTTTTTTTTTTTTTTTTGAGAATTATTTCAATTTCTAAATTTCATAAAATAAAACCTCATTGTTTGTATTTATGTATTTTTGTTCATGATAATAAATATTAAAATATTAATTCTTTATAATAAATATTAATTATTTAAATAACAAAACAAAAGCTGCGAGTTATGCTACTTTTTTCCAGTTATTTAATATGTAAATAATAAGTTTATTGAATATAATCACTAAACTGTTTATAGAAACAAAATGTCGTTCTCCAAAAAGCTATCTGGGAGAATAAAAACCAGTTTATTGGGGAAAATTTTAGAAAAAAGTATTCATTTTACAGATGGTTTCCCATGACATATAACTTTGGTACAGAGATTAAAGTGATAATAAATTAAAACTATTGTAACATTGACTTTCATAAATTAATGTATAACTGGAATGCTTGAATGAATAATATTTTACCATAGAGTGATGCCTTGGTATACATCCACAATCTGTTACAGATTCTTGGACTGAAATCAAACGAAACCGTTTTATATCACGTTCACTGGTAATTGTGTTCTCGTATCCTTCTTAATTTGTGACACTAATTTATCTGGAAATAGAAAGCGACGTACAATTGTTTTCAATATAGTTACTCAATTATTGTTCTATCCCAAATGTGCTCTTTTTCTACTTAATGTGAATACAGTTTTTTCAAATATTATTTCGGTAATTAAATTTAATTAATTCATTTTAGTTTTTTTGCTGTTTATAGTTTGTTGCATATAGATGGCGAAGGATAAACTTTAAAAAAATTGAATGAAAATTATTTATAAAGGACTTTTCTGCAATATAGTGAAAAAAAAGTAGGAATTGATGTAAAAAAAAATATATATATATATATTACCTGTTATAGTTAAAGACTTTAACATCTTAAGTGAGTTTACATAATTTTAAAAAGGTAACCACCATGAGTTCGCTTTTAAGTATGGAATTTTTTTTTTCGTGTTGGAATTGTGTATTTTAAATATTAAATATTTACTGAATTTGCAATAAATATATTGTATCTTTGTAATTTTAGAATACGAATTTTATAGAATATATAACTTCATGGTCGGAAAAAATAATTCAATAGTTAAATCATACAATTTCATAATTGCTTCACATCTATACAAAAGAACACGATTATTATGGCTCTATGACTTTCACTGTAATTGTGTTCTTAGATCCATCTTAACCAGGGCCGAATTTTCCTATAGCCTAGGGCCTACAGATCAAGAGGGGCCTACATTCAAATTGTTAGCAAAATTAGAATTACACTAAGCACTAAATCAGAAATAAGGAGAAATTCTACACATATGACTCATAAACAAACATAATAAGTAATCTACTAACTTAAAAATGGGAGGTGAAAGGCCTCATAAGTGGAATAGCCTAGGGCCTCTTTCCATCTGAATCCGGGGCTGATCTTAACCTATGACATTAATTTATCTGGGTACTTACGTATTAACGGTACCTTGGCGACAGTTGCGCCAATAAAGTGCACACGCACCAACCGCAGCTACAGATTTGGCGGTATTTAAGTGGCGCCAATCTACAGTTAAAATTTTTGTTCCAAATAATAAAATATATAAAACACTTCATTTAAAATCAAAACGCTTTCAAAATTCAAAACACTGTATTTAAACACAAAGTAGTCAAAAACACTTTATTTAAACACAAAGTAGTCAAAAACACTTTATTTAAACACAAATTATTTTATTTAAACACAAAGTAGTCAAACAGATTTCAGTGAAAAACAGGCCGATAAAGAGTTTAACATGGATTCAAAACAGTCTAATTGGGACATTTTCGTGGTTTTGGTAAAATATTTCGCTCCTGAAAAAATAAAATTGCATCTTGTTCTGTTTCTGGCAAATCCCAAATACGCATTTTTGGAGCACTACAAAATGGCGTCAAAACTCAGCAAATCTGCAGCCGTTATATTGGCGCCACTTAAAAACCGCCAAATCTGTAGCTGTTACATTGACGACACTTAAAAGCGCCAATTCTATCGCCAAGGTACCGTTAATACGTAAGTACCTTTATCTGAAAATAGAAAGTGTCCTAGAATTGTTCTCAGTATCCTCAATTAGTGTTCTCTCCCTAATCTTCTCTTTCTGTAGTGCCAGACTGCAAACTTGTTGACCACTTGTTGGCAGATCTACTGACCTTTTTTGTAATTTTCCACTTGCCTTTTACAATGTTTTACAAAAAATTTCCTAATTGTTCAATTTTCATACATTTGAAGATGTCAGTGTTTGTTTCTTCCTAAGGTTAATATAATCATTTTCACTATCCTAAGTTATGCAAAACCCTTCAAAACATCTTAAGTGAATTTACATAATTTTTATAAATGAGTTCGCTTAAGTTTGGAATTTTTTCGTGTTTTGAATCCATCAGCATTGCGTATTTTAAATATTAAATATTTACTGAATTTGCAATAAATATATTGTTTCTTTGTAATTTCAGAATAAGAATTTTATAGAATATATAATTCCATGGTTGGAAAAAATAATTCCATAGTCAAACAAATAATTTCATAATCACTTCATAATTATACAAAAAAATACGATTATTGTGCACTATGACCAGGGGTGGAGTTAGATGAAAAGAGGCCCTAGGCTATTCCACTTATGAGGCCCTTTCATCTCCCCTTTCTAAGTTTGTAAATTACAGGAGAAAAAATAAAAAACGTCATTTCTGTGATATACATCAATATGTTAAATGAAACTAAAAATGTGGCACGGATAATAAATAAAAAAAAGTAGAGAACACTTATTTGGATATTTATTCTCAGAACCATATATAGTTGGTGCAATCTAGTGTATACAAAAAAAACAGACCCAATGAGCCGAACGCGTTGATCTTAACCAATACATTTTTGTGTATTTATGAGTCATATGTGTAGAATTTCTCCTTATTTTCGATTCAGTGCTTTAGTGTTTACTGTTTTTAGAATAGTGTCATTCTAATTTTGCTCACAATTTTAATGTAGGTCCGTATTGGTCTTGAGGCCCTAGGTTGAAGCCTAGTTAGCGTATATTAAAATCCGGCCCTAACTATGACATGTAATCTAATTTCGGGACATAATTTGTAAATTAATACAAAGAAAGTAATATAGAGCATTTAACTATAGTATTGCTTTAAGATTAAAATTTATTTTGAAATTTACAGATTGCGGAAATAATTTTCTTAGTAACTAACTTTTGTAATGCGTAAACATTTTACTATTACTTTTTGTTTTGAGGTAAAAACTTTTAAATCCTTTTTTTTTTTATAGAAACACAAATTAATTTCCTTAAGTAGGTCATTTGCTGACCGCCGGGCCACCGAGGCGTTTAAGCGGGAGCGTTGACCAATCACTAGCCTAACCGCGTTCGCCTGAAACGGGTTTGAAATCCACCGCTTCGAGTTGACCCACTTTCAAATCCAAGCGCAACTTCACTAGGCATAATGCGATTTCTGATGTTTCGCGGTGAAGGGGTCGAAAAAATTTTCTTCCCCGCATGGT
Source organism: Caerostris darwini (assembly GCA_021605075.1). Lineage (NCBI taxonomy): Eukaryota > Metazoa > Arthropoda > Arachnida > Araneae > Araneidae > Caerostris > Caerostris darwini. The sequence goes on along the minus strand of BPLQ01013371.1, from coordinate 458,372 downwards.
GGGAACGAGCCTTCAGCTGGATTTTTGATTTTCCTAATACAAATGTCTTGGATGCCTTAATACAAGCGCAGCACAGACGTTACTCACTTTGTGTTATCCAGGGGGTGAGTGTAACTGGAAGATAAGCCACGGACGCGGAGTAAGAATGCCCTCGCAACGCTCTACGATCCTATTAGACCGGGACCTACGGTTTAAAGTGGATTCCGAATGAGTATAAACATCCATTGCACCACCGGGACTCGAACTCGAAATTTGGGGTACCGAGCACCAGGGCGCTAGCCACTTGACCATTCAGATCCCGTTTCAGCTCGATTAAAACAGTGCAATTTTAGGGACGATTTTATGTGCTTACATTTTAAATAACATGCATTCCTTAAAAAAAATTACATGGTTTAAGGGAACCCGGGAAAAAAATAAAGAAAGAAATTCAATTAATTTTAAAATGAAAATTCAACGAAATTTAACAAAAGTAATTGAAATAGATGTACTCAGTTATAATGACACTTTCAACAAAACTATAAGAAGTCTGATCAACTATTCATTTTCAATCCACAAATTGGCGCTAAGAATAAAATAAGAAGAAAACTTCCATCCGATACACATTATTCATAGGAATTTCAAACAGAACACGCACTTGAAATAAGAGCGTAACATTTTATAGTAGAGAGAATGGCAAAAAAGATAATTAAATTATAGGTAATTAAATTATACATAGGAATTTGCTTCTAATTACCACTTTTAATTTAAAATAAATTTTCATAAGATTATTAGATTAACGAATTAACAGCAGGTGGTTTGCATGACGGTATAAATAGAAGCTCAGAAGGAAACTTCTGAGCATGTAATTATAAATTGATTTGAAAATTTCTATCTTCTGATTGTTGCAAAATTTCCATGTTGTTCGGCGCGGCCGAAAGCCTGCAGGTTAAACCCTGACCTGTGACTTTAGTCGTTATTCCTAGTAGCGAAAGTCCCATCCTCCTGTAGATTCCTTTTTTCTGTTTAAATTTTGGATTCTGTAATTATTCTGTTAATTTTTAATTCTTAATTTTTGTTTTTTATTTTATTTTTCTCTTTGTTATTAGCTATTTAATTAATTTTTTTCTTTGCTTATATTTTTAATAAATTTTTTAACATGTGACATTGTCCTTAAATCACCTCACCTCCTTTTAACTATCAATATTTTTTCCTTCATCAATAGGGAGTTTTTGCATACGTCCTACATCCTACGGTAACTGACGTACGCGTCAGTTACCGTAGGACGTCCGTTAGCTTTTTCACCCTAGCGCGCATACTCATAGGAAACTGCGCATGCGCGTTAGGGAGAAAAGCTAATGGACGTCCTACGGTAACTAACGTACGGTATGCAAAAACTCTCTAATGTTTCTCAGATGCTGGCCTGAATGGCCGAGTGGCTAGCGCTCTGGCGTTCGGTATTACAGATTTCAGGTTCGAATCCCGGCGGTGCTACAGATGTTTGTAGTGGTTCGGAATCCACTTTAAACCATAGGTCCCGGTCCGAATAGGATCGTAGAGCGCTGCGGGGGCATTGTTACTCCGCGTCCGTATCTTTAAGTTACACGCGCCCTTCGATAATGCAAAGTGAGTAACGTCTGTGCAGCGCTTGCCTTAAGACACAAATGTTTTCTTCTATAAATTTAAAACTTAAATGCTCCGTGACAATAATAAAATATCAATTCAATAATTTGTTGCATGTGAAGAAATGAATTAATTTTTAAATCAGAATAATTAACACAAAAACAAAATATATCATTTTAATTCTGACTTACGAAATTACTTAGAGCAAAACGAAACAAAACAAAAAATTATTAACAGTTTAAACAAAAAAAGGCTCATGCAAAGAAACCTTCTCGTACATTTTTATACAACATAAATTATTTGACACGCAAATTAAATCTCGAAGAAAATAAAAATCTTAATTAAAAGCAGAGCGATGAAAGTGTTCGAATTACGTTTCCTAGTAACTGGCAGCAGGGCCGGATTTTCCTATAGGCTAGCTAGTCTTCAGCCTAGGGCCTCAAAATCAAGAGGGGCCTACATTCAAATCGTTAGCAAAATTAGAATTGCCCTATTCTAAAAACAGTAAACTCTAAAACGCTGAATCGAAAATAGGGAGAAATCCAACACATGTGACTCATAAACAAACATAAAAATGTATTGGTTAAGATCAACGCGTTCGGCTCATTGGGTCTGTTCGTTTGTGAAGACTAGATTGCACCAAAGTAGAGTTCATATGTTCACTGATTGCTATGGCAAATATTGACGCGCCTTATGAATTAATTTGATAGACTATATGATAATTTTTATTGCGTATTTTATTTTCGTAGTCAAAGATATTTATTACTTGAATTTTGTTTCTTTGTAAATGTTGTGTATTATGTCTGATGAGTTATTGCGACAAGTACTATATAGACTGCCGAGAATAAATGGCCAAATAAATGTTCTCGACTTTTCTTTTATTTATTATCCGTGCCACATTTTTTATAAAGATTAGTACCCATCCCAACATGTTTCATTTAACATATATATCTCAGTAATGATGTATCTTATTATTATCTCTCATGTCATTTACAAACTTAAAAATGGGAGGTGAAAGGGCCTCATAAGTGGAATAGCCGAGGGCCTCTTTTCATCTAAATCCGGCCCTGACTGGCAGTTGGAATAAATTGTAAAAGTCTTTTAACAATTCAAATAAAGCACTGTGTAAAATAATTTTCCAATAGCTTAAAAAATTATTTATAGCAAAACAAAATTTATTAGCAGGTAGAATACAAAAAAAGGCCGATGCGTAAGATATTCACCTGCATTTTTATATAGCATAAATTACGCAATTTGCAAATTAAATGTGAAGAAAATAAACTCCTTCAATAAAAGGAATATGATTAAAGGCTCCAATTACGTATCCGAGTTACTTGCAGTTAAAAAAAAAATATTCACAAAATTCAAATAAACTGCTGTATAAGAATATTATCAAATATTTCCATGTAATTTTAGACTTGTAATACAAATCAGATAACTGTGTACCAGCTCCATTGGAGTTTTGGCATTTAGATCCCTCGAAAACAATTGTTTTGGCTTAAAATATGTAATATATATGTGTTAGAAAATGGTTTTTTTTTCTTGTTTTTCGAATGCAGCTGGCAAACACTTAGACAGCTGTCTTGGATGCCTTAAGGCAAGCGCTGCACAGACGCTACTCACTTTGCATTACCCAGGAGGCGCGTGTAACTTGAAGATAAGCTACGGACGTGGAGGAACAATGGCCCCGCAACGCTCTACGATCCTATTACACCGGGACCTACGGTTTAAAGTGGATTCCGAACCATTACAAACATCCATGGCACCGCCGGGACTCGAACCCGAAACCTGTGGCACCGAGCGCCAGAGCGCTAGCCACTCGGCCATTCAGGTCCCCTCTCTCCCTATTATGCTAAGAATAAAATAAAACCAAAACTTCCATCCAATTCACTTTATTCATAAGAATTCCGAACAGAACACGCTCCTTCTATAAGACAGAGAATGCCAAAAAAAAAAAAAAAAAAAAAAAAAAAAACTGGTATTAAAGTATTCTGGGTCTGGTATTCTGGTTAACTAAAGTATTCGCGGAAATTTGCTTCTAATTACCACTTTTAATAAAAAACAAATTCTTTGATAAGTAATTCATTATTCAGTGAACTTGAATCACCTTTATTGTTCATTCTGACTCTTATTTAAAAGCTCGGAAGGAAACTTCTGGGCTTGAGATTAAATGTAAGCAATTATTATTTTAAGTAGGATGCGACCAATTTTGTTTTGAGTCTTTAACTGCTATTGCTTGTGTAGGACAGATTGTCTGCATCTTTTAAGTAACAGTGTAAATTTGAATTGTAAGGTAATCGCTTGATCTACCAGAAGTAATCGATAAATTTCATTATAAAGGACGAAGAAAACTATTTATTGAGCATTGTTTAACTTATTTTTTAATATCATATACTTTAAATTTCGGGCCTAGTGGCTAGCGCTCTGGCGCTCGGTATCACAGGTTTCGGGTTCGAGTCCCGGCGATGCCATGGATGTTTGTAGTGGTGCGGAATCCACTTTAAACCGTAGGTCCCGGTCTAATAGGATCGTAGAGCGTTGCGGGGGCATTGTTACTCCGCGTCCGTGGCTTATCTTCAAGTGACACGCGCCCCCTGGGTAATTCAAAGTGAGTAACGTCTGTGCAGCGCTTGCCTTAGGCATCCAAGACCAAGCTATCTAAGTGTTTGCCAGCTGCATTAGAAAGAAAAAAAAATACTTTAAATTTCTTTCATGGGGCCGAGTGGCTAGCGCTCGGTACCACAGGTATCGGGTTCAAATCCCGACGGTGCCATGGGTGTTTGTAGTGGTTCGGAATCCACTTTAAACCGTAGGTCCCAGTCCTAAAGGATCGTAGAACGTTGCGGGGACATTGTTACTCCGCGTCCGTGGCTTCAAGTGACACGCGCCCCTGGGTAATGCAAAGTGAGTAACGTCTGTGCAGCACTTATGGCATAAAAAGATCACGGTCTATTTGCCAGCTGCATTAGAAAAAAAAAAAAAAAGAAAAAGTAATTGGCAGGAGATTTTAGCCAACAATTAATTGAAGAAAAAAAAAACTTTAAATTTTTTAGATCTTAATTTAAATTTTTTAATATTGAAATTCTCTGATTTACACGCTGCTCTATTTTACTTTGAACTGGTGATGTGGGAAAGACCTTGGCTGCTTAGTGCTTTGCTGTTTATTAATGATTTTTATACCTCCATGTGACTTACTTTCAGTTAGGAGTGAAGTCCACGGAACTGCGTAAACTTCAAACTGACTGACATTGTTTAACTTTTATTTTTACATCACGAAAAATTTTATCACAATTTTTTTTCTTATATACATCTACACTTCGAATAAAGACACAATTTAAATTCTCCATGATAATAAGAAAAAAAAATCAATTCAGTATTTTGTTTTTATTTGAAGAAACGAATTTATATTTACATCCGAATAGTTAACACAGAAACAAAATATAAATCATTTTAATTCTGTCGTAAACAGTTACTTACAACAATATATATATATATATACTACTGTGCCCAAAAAGTAAGACCAATTATTATTTTTTTCAAAAACACTTTATTTATTCTTCCACATTTATTTAATCGTCTTCAAAGTAATCCCATACAGACACAATACACCTATGTGAAATTATATTCCAATCCTCAATGCATGCTAAAAAGTCATTGTCCAGGATGGCCTTCAAAGCCCGCTGAATTCACGTTGAATCTCTTCAATCTGCTAAAAAAAAAAAACGGTGTTAACGGAGTGGTCTTTTGAGTTTAGGGAATAACCAGAAGTCGCACGGTGTGAATAGGGTGGTTGTGGAACGATATGGGTTTCATTTTTGGCGAAAGAGTCACGAAGAATCAATGCAGTGTGAGCTGTGCTATCGTGATGCAAAAATCAAGAGTTGTCTTTCCATAAATGTGGCCTCTTTTTGCGAATAGCTTCACTCAAACGACGCATAACACTCAAATAACATTCCTTGTTGACAGTGTGGCCCGGCGGAAGGAATGCATAATGCACCACACCACCATAATCGAAGAAAACAGTTAACATGACCTTGATTTTTGAGCGACTTTGCCGTGTTCTTTTCGGTCTTGCTTCACCTTTGTCACGATATTCGTTCGATTGGTCGGTTGTTTCCGGGTCGTAAGCATAAATCCAAGTCTCATCTCCATTTATGGTGCATTTCAACTTGTCCTGATGGCCAGAAAGTATTGTTTCACACACTTCAACGCGACGATGTTTTTCCAAAAAATTCAGTGTTTTTGGTACCAATCGAGATTGGATGCATTTGAGGTCCAAGACATGGAATTAAAATGGAATGGACCGATCCTTTCGAAATTCCAACATCGCTAATTGTAAATCGACGGTTTGCAAGCACCCAATCTTCAATTTTTTTGGATTCAATGCGTCAATTTGTTTAAATATTTTTGGATCAACTTCGTCTTCAACGCGTTCTCTGCCTTCTTTGAACTGTTTATGCCACTTGTACACATTTATTTCCGATATAGTTTGCTCACAGAATACCTTCTGCAACATTCCTCAAACAAAATTGAATGCAAGTTCTTTGCTCAACAAATTCAGACATTTCAAAAATCGCCGGAATCAATTTTAGCGCCTCATGAAGCCAAGCGTAACTCAAACACAAATGAATATTTTGACGTCACATTTCACACAATTGTCAAGAACAGTACTAACAACCTAAAAGAAAAAAAAAAAAAAAAAAAAAAAAAAAAAAACTGAAATTCCTTATGCCCGGGAAATTTAAATTGAAAATTGGTTTTACTTTTTGGGTACAATAGTATGGGGATTTAACTGATAAAAAATAGTTAAAAAACAAGTAATATTAAAAAAATTTTTTAAAAGTCAATTCCTACTTTTTTTCCTCTATATTGCAGAAAGTCATTTATAAATAAGTTTCATTCATTTTTTTTAGTTTATCTGTCGCCATCTATTGGTAGATACGTGCAACTTAAGTCTAAAAGAAAACTAAAATTAATTAATTTAATTTAATTTTACTGAATTAATATTTGAAAAAACTCTATTAGCATCCAGTGCCATCCACTACAAGTTCGAAAAAAATTGTATTTGAAGTTGAGTGGATGAATAAAAAGTATTTTATGAACGATTGAAAATTTGAACAAGATATAACAGTTGGTCTGAAATGTTCATAGGCTGACACTAGTATTAAATCCATATGATCCACAAGATCCAGAGCTCACAATCGACCCAAAACAACAACGAATTGATGATTCTAAGCAGTGTTTGGAGCTGTTCAATCGTAATAAACCCGAATTTTTGCGTCGATATGTGACAATGGAGGAAACATGGCTCCATCATTTCACACCGGAGTCCAATCGACAGTCAGCAGAGTGGACTGCACGTGATGAACACTAAAAATGCTATAACTCCCATACTAATAGTGCAACAGCTATCAAATTTATACACGTGTTTTTTGAAGGTTAGGGGTAACTAAAAATCATACTGATTTAATACTAGTAACGCCATCTATATGTCAGCCTATGCACTTTTCAGCCAGCCTGTTATATAGGGAGAGTGTGATCTAATAGAAGGAATTAAATAAATTTGCTTTTCAGGTAAAAGAGACTGATGTGAAATTATGAAATTTGAATGTTAGATGGATTAATAAACAATAGAGATAAATGAGACTATTTGTAAGCAATAGAGAAAAATTAATTTTATTTAAGGTGTTACATAGTTTGAGATCCGAAATAAGATGAGTAAAGCGCCTGCAGTTTTTCTTCGTGTAAATATTTCAGATCTTTCAATTCATCCAGAAATTTCATTGCCATGGTGCACCATTCGTAACTCATCGCAGTGTTGCCCGCAGCTAGCATGTTCACACCCCAATTCCAACACTTGGTCATCAGCCACAAAATCTTAATGGGAACAAGAAACAATATATATATATAGATATATATAAGATGATGAGATGAAAAGATGAAAGTGCATTGCTGGGGAAAGAAAGCGGTAAAGACGTATTCCGTATTTTCCGGAACGTATTTTGGACGTCCGCTAGCTTTTTCTCCCTAGCGCTCATGCTCGTAGGAAAAATTATTACAGATACGCATGCGCAATTTCCTATGAGCATGCGCGCTAGGGAGAAAAAACTATACGGTATGCAAAAACTCTCTAATAAGTGATGAAAGTAATTTAAATACATGAGGAGAGATATAAAATGAACGAGTAACTGTCCAGTGAAGGGAGCAGACATTAATTAGATGTGTTGAGGAAAGAGGAAAATCCACGCAGAATGACGAATAATTTATCTTCTTTGGTGGTGGAAGCTTGAATGTTATTGAACATGGTTTGGATGCCGTCTGAGGAGAAGGGTTGAGCGATTTCTTTATGAATGAATAGTAGTTGATAGATTTCAGTATTATTATTAGGAGAAGGAAATGGAGTTGGAGTGTTTTGGTTAGGAATTTGAGCGGAAGTGTTGTGAGGGGTGATGTTACTTGCCACAATACTGGCGAAGGAGATGTTAGAGGAGACTTGTCGGGAGGGGGTGATATTGCGGAAGTTAGTGGGATTTTGTGGGGGGATTCGTGGTTTAGGGAATTTGGGGCAGCCGCGCCAAGCAGCGATGAATATATTTAAAAAAGAGAAAAATCGAATAAACCTAAAAGTTAAAAAATATTTAGTGGTTTCATAAAAGATAAATATTAAGATTAACTCATAGTTTCCGACATATATATGTTTAGGTCGACAATGTATTTCTTAGTAAAATATCAACAAACAACTGAAAAAAAATCACTATGCCCAACTCGTGGCTCAGTGGTAACGTGCGCCTATGGTGAACATTAGGCTGCTACTACTACTACTACTACACCACACCACAACACTGTGCCTAGAGCTGAATTGCCTCTTTGCAGTTTTGGGAAGAATGTGGCTGAGAAGATGTTTGATTGGGCTCTGTGACTCTCTACGGTCATAGGGGACTGGGACCTACGGCTTAAAGTGGATTCCGAACCTTTACAAACACCCATGTCACCGCCGGGATTCGATCCCGATAACTGTGGTAAAGAGCCACAGCGCTATCCACTCGGCCATCAGGCTCCGAAATTAGGGCCATGGTTCCATCCGTTGGCGGCTGTGTTGTAGACACTGTTTCAAAAAACGAGGAGGCTTGATGGCATTTGTGAGGTTCGGCATGTTGCCTCATTAGTCGGACATTAGTTGCCTCATTAGTGGGAGTTTTTCGGGTGTTCTTCCATACTATATGCACATGCGGGGTAGTTACCCCCTAAAAACTGATGTCCATGTCGCTGAAGAATGTATAATACATGTACAAACTTACATGTATATCCATATGTTTCTTAGTGAAATATCAATAAGCAAAAGAAAAGAAATTACTATCGTGGCTCAAAGGTAACGTGCGGCTCTGGGGAACATTAGAGCTGAGGTTCAATCCGCTGGCGGCTCTGTTTCAGAAAAACGAGGAGATGTTTCGATGGTGTTTCTGACGTTCAACAACTTGCCTCGTGAATCGGAATACCTGGTTTTCCCTCACATACTATATGCAAATGTGGGACAGTTCCTCCTAAATGTCCCAACGGAAATAATTGCCCTTCTTCTTCAGCGACATGGAGCCATATCAGACCTCTACTCATGCGTGTTACATCACAACAGAGGATGCCTTTCCTGCTTCCACGAGACACCACACGGGTTCATGAACTCGGTCTAGATGTTCCTGTTGACCAAGTGGAATAAGAAACAACGACAAAAAAAAAATTTACAATCTGCTGTGCCGATATATATTCCCATAAAATTTAGAATTAAATATAAAAATAAAATGCATATCACTCATCTTAAAAAATAATATAAAAAAAAAAAATTCTATACAATTCCAAACGATTTTCTTTTCTTAAAAAATCACGTTTTCACTTTGAAACAAAATTGTTTTTGATTTCACCAGACGATCTTTTTTGAGAAATTTTAAATTTAAACAACTATTGCGTATAAAAAAGCTCGAGCAAGAAATTAAAAAAAATTAACCAATAAGAATAATGGAAAGTGGTTACGGAAACGAAAAACCTCGCTGCAGAAGACAATACCCATTTATTTTATGGGTAATAAAAATTATTCTTATTACAAAACTAATGAATTTATAATCTTGCATTTAGTATTAATTGTATTATTTAATAATTTATGGAAGAAATACGTGTTTTACACTGAAGTGACAAAAGTCATGGGATAGCAATATGCACATTTTCAGATGGCAGTAGCATCGCGTAGAACAGGTATAAATGCGCAGTGCTTTCGCAGAGCTTTCATTTCTGTTCAAGTTATTCATGTGAAGAGGTTTTGACGTGATGATGACCGCACGACGGGAATTAACAGACTTTGAACGCGGAATGTTAGTTGGAGCTAGACGCATGGGTCATGCCATTTCGGAAATCGTTAAGGAATTCAACATTCCCAGATCCACTGTGTCAAGAGTGTGCCGAGAGTATGAAATTTCAGGCATAACATCCCACCATGGACAGCGCAGTGGTCGACCGCCTGCACTTAACGACCGAGACCGGCGACGTCTGCAAAGAGTCGTAAATTGTAACAGACAAGCAACACTGCGTCAAATAACCGCAGAAATCAATGTGGGACGTACAAGGGACTTGTCTGTTAGAACTGTGCGGAGAAATTTGGCTTTCTTGGGCTATTCCAGCAGAAGACCGATTCGAGTGCCTTTACTGACAGAACGACATCGCTTGCAGCGACTCTCGTGGGCACGTGAGCATATCGGTTGGTCCCTAGATGAATGGAAAACCGTGGCCTGGTCCGATGAGTCACGATTTTAGTTGGTAAGAGCTGATGGTAGGGTTCGAGTGTGGCGCAGACCCCACGAAGCCATGGACCCAAACTGTCAGCAAGGCACTGTTCAAGCTGGTGGTGGCTCCGTAATGGTGTGGGCTGTTTTTTCATGGCATGGACTAGGTCCTCTGGTGCGACTGGACCGAACATTGACTGGAAATGCTTATGTTCCGCTACTTGGAGATCACTTGCAGCCATTCATGGACTTCATGTACCCAAACAACGATGGAATTTTTATGGATGACAATGCGCCATGTCACCGGGCCACAACTGTTCGCGATTGGTTTGAAGAACATTCTGGACATCCCGAATGATCTGGCCACCTAGATCGCCCGACATGAATCCCATCGAGCATTTATGGGACATCATCGAGAGGTCTGTTCGTGTCCAAAATCCTGCACCATCAAAGCTTTCACAATTATGGACGTCTATCGAGACAGCATGGCTCAATATTCCTGCAGAAGACTTCCAACGACTTGTTGAGTCCATGCCACGTCGAGTTGCTGCACTTCGCCGGGCGAAAGGAGGGCCGACACGATATTAAGAGGTATCCCATGACTTTTGCCACTTCAGTGTATATTGGCAGAAGGGGTTCATTTTAAAAAATTCAATCGTATATATATATACACATACTAGCACATTTAACCCGACGTGGCATGGCTTCAGAAATTAAAACTTGTTAACTTTTCTATTTAGATTCCCATGATATTAAGGCGGCATCTTCATTTCATTCAGTTTTACCATTGGCCATTCTCGACCTATTAGATTCAATCTGATATTCTGGTATCTCCTCATTTACTATAGGGTCCTGTTGGCCGAGTGGCTAGCGCTCTGCCGCTCGGTACCACAGGTTTCGGGTTCGAGTCCCGGCGGTGCCATGGATGTTTGTAGTGGTTCGGAATCCACTTTAAACTCTGGGTCCCGGTCCGTTTAGCCTAAAGTGTGCATAAGATGATCGTAGAGCGACAAACCAGACCAAACCTCATTTACTATAAATATACTTGTAACTCTTCGTTTAGAGTTCAATACTGGTCTGATTGAATCGCTTTCTTTTCTTAGGCGGCATTGCAAATTTAACTATGATTACCAGTGGGTAGTTCAATAAACAAAAAGACTTTCTACAAGCCCCTATAAAATCTGATTTTCTTTCTATTATATATCTTCCGCTCCTAACTTCACATTTATGGCTAACAAATTTAGAACATTCGGAGACGGTACAATGAAGAATTTATTGAATTTAACTACAGTAACCTTAAGGAACTGTCACTATACTTCTGATTGACGACTTTGGAGACTTTTTCAGATACAGGAGTCTAGGATAAACCAGGATATTTGTATTAGGCAAAGGTCAAAGCAAATTTTTCTTATTTATTAAACAAAATTTTAGGTTGTTGCAATTCAACTGCTAATATGCTTTATTTATTTAAAGTCAGTCTGTCTATGAATAGTCAGCAGCGTAAAAAATAACGTTACCCATGATAAAGTCACTACATTGACATAAAACCTAATCGGGTCATTTTTTAACAAATATTTTACAATTGCGAAATTTTCTTTTTCAGTTGATCTAGGCTTTGTAATAATTCTGCTAATTTTGGAAAAATTTGGATATAAATTGAGAGATCGCGCATTCTTAAAAAATACACCTGAAGTTTATAAAAAAAAATATAGCTGATCCTAAAAATTTTGAAATGACCTCAATTTCACAGATTTTGGAACACGGAAAAAAAAGGTTCATAAATTTTGAAGGTAAAAGAGATGATTGACAATACAAAGTAAACGGGAAGTCAAAGAGAAAAAAAATTTTCCAATTTTTTTTTTTGCTCCCAAATGCTTGTATGTTGGTTAATTTAGATTCTGCTCTGTCCGATTCGTGGCAACGTGCGCCACTGGTGAGCAATAGCATAGCTGAGGTTCAATCCTCTGGTGGCTTCGTTGTAGGCAGTGTATCAAAAAACGAGGACACATGCTAGTGTTTGTGACCTTCAGCATCTAGCTTAGTTAGACAGATTTCCTGGTGGGAGTTTTCCCGTGTTTCCTTCCATATGACACGCAAATGTGGGATAGTTCCCCTTAAAAGTCCTTTCGGAAGGTACTGCCTCCTTCTTCAAAGACAAAGAGCCAAGTCAGACATCTAACTACGGGTGCTCCATCACAACAGAAGCTTCCAAGCATTTCTTTCCTTCCATGCTATAACACGGGTTGTTGGACTTGGTGTAGATCAGTGGTGGCCAATCCAAATGATCTTGCGGGCCGCTTTGGAAATGCATCCTAACTCCGCGATCGATTGCCGCATACAATACCGCCTATTAGATTTAGATCCACTGTAGACATTGTTGTCGAGTGAAAAATTAAAACATAATGAGTTATTATTATTGTGTTTACTATTATAGATAATATAATAATAATGATACTAAACGCACATTGCAAAGAAATATATATATATATATATTTGTTCTAATGCAGCTGGCACTTAAACAGTTTGGTCTTGTATGCCTTAAGGCAAGCGCTGCACAGATGTTACTCACTTTGCATTACCCAGGGGTCGCGTGTAACTTGATGGTAAGCCACAGACGCGGAGTAACAATGCCCCTGCAACGATCTACGATCCTATTAGGACCAGGACCTACAGTCTAAAGTGGATTCCGAACCACTACAAACACCCATGGCACCGCCGAGATTCGAACCCGATACATGTGGTACCGAGCACCAGAGCGCCTAGCCACTCGGCCTTGCAAAGAAATATAGAACACTAAAAATGAAATATAAAAAACTTATAAATATAAATGAAATAAAAAGAATGAAATCGTTAAAAAAACATTTATTTGACTAGTGCGATATTTGTTTCTCCTTTCTTTCACTTTGCTTTCGCAAATCGATTTGGGTATTTGCACATCGTAATGGGTGTAGCAGATAGCATCGGTTACATTTGAGGTTTGGTCAATTTCATTTTCGAAAAAACGATTCGCAGGTGTAAGTTGAACCAAAAGCGCTAACAACATTTTGTGCCAGATTTCTCAAAAGTGAAACATAGAAGCTGTTATATTAGATGTTCGAAGATGCGCGCGCATCATGAGTTCGCAGAATTAAATTTAATTATTCTGAGAAATATTAACTGTAAACTCGTAAATAAAGCAGGCAATATCTGTCCTATATTCGCAAGAATATTATTTTAAAATCAAAGTTCATTTTTTCTCATCATTTCGACTGTTCATTTTTGAATATATTGATGCGCAAATAATGTATTTTTTTAACACATTCTTTTTTACTACTGTGGCCATTATAAAATAAATATATTTTGCAAAAGTATGATAAATCTCACGGGCCGGAAAAATATTCAAAGCGGGCCGCGGGTTGGCCAGCCCTGGTCTAGATGTTGCTGTAGACCAAGTGGGTTAAGAAACAACAACAGGTTCTGCCCTTGAAATATGTAAGATGTGTATGTTCTTATCGGAGTTTTTCTTTTTTCTTATTTTGCAATTGTGAAATAAGAACAGAGAATAATTCTTTATACTTTCCTTAAGGCATTTTATTTTATTTTATTTTTCTGTTGTCGTTCTTGAAATGGGTTCCTAATAACGCCAAAAATTAAAATATAACAAAATATTTTACCCAAGCATTTCAACTGAGACAACAATAATTTCTTGCTTATAATTAAATTTAAAAAAAAGTTCTTGAAGTGGAAAAAATAATTTTTTTTTTCAATTTGCATTTGTGAGTGTTATTTTCTATGGCAATAAATTTCATTTTAATAAATGAAAATAATTCCGTGGATGACATTTTAAATTACTGTAATATTTTTCAAACATCAAAGTGTTTTTGTCAAAATAATATAATAATTTTATATTAAACATGGTGGAAATTGTAAAAAAGAGACATATTGAACATTATATGTGAGAAACAGGGACATGTTCAATAAATTCCATACAAACATTAATTAAGTAAGGATAAAGTAAACAAATAAGTCATTTAAAGTTCATTAAAAAATGCAAAAAAAATTTGTAGTAACGTCGTATTTTGTTATTCTTTATAAATGCTCAAATTAACAAGTAATATAAAACAAAAATTTATAGTCAATTACTACTCCCCCCCTCTATATTGCAGAAAGTCCTTTATAAATAATTTTCATTCATTTTTTTTTAAGTTTACCTGGGGCCATCTATTGGTAGATATAGGCAACTTAAATCTAAAAAAAACTAAAGTTAATGAATTCAATTTAATGAATGAATTAATATTTGAAAAAACTGTATTCACATCAAGTGTCATCCCCTACAAGTTACAAAAAATGCATTTGAACTTGAGTGGATGAATAAAAAGTATTTTATGAACGTTTGAAAATGTGAACAAGATATATATAGGGAGAGTGTGAGCTAATAGAAGGAATTGAAAAAAACAACAACAACAATTATAATCTTAATAATCGTTAGAGAGAGATGCAAAATATTGATCGTTATCCCAATCAATTATTAATTCAGCTTCCGGAATCTTGTCAATTCCAAAATTATTTATTATCTTCTTTTGTCCGTGCTATTTTTAATCCTCTCGTTGATATATAACGCTCGTTGCTTATTATCTTTCGTAAACATACGGCTACTTTTTATCGATAGCACAATCCGTAAATTCATCACTTTATTTTCACTCTTCTATCTAATCCTTTCTCGCACAGTTATCATCAAAAAGAAGAATTCTCCTGCAACTTAGCCGGCCCAAAATTGAAGTGTTATGTTTCCATGCCAGAACAGTTTGAAATGTCAACAACATCAACATTATACATAATTTGAAAAATCTAAATATATCCCAGAACAGAGGAAGGTTTAAAGATTCTAGTGGGAAGAGAAGAGATGTATGTGTGTGTGTTTAGGGGGTAAGTGGCATAAAATCCAGATGACACACCCCTCAGTTCCCGCTGTTATATCTTGAGATCTAGATGTGTTACGGGAAGGAGCAAGGACTCATTTTAAAGGTCTCGGCTAGACAAAACTAAATACAACGCTAAAAATCGCAGTGTAATAGAATTTGGAAATGTGAAATTTTATGTAAGGTATTGCAGAAGGTAGAAGTACTCTTCTTCTTCAATGACGCAACAGCCCCATCGGGGGCTAAAGCCTTCCACCTACGGACAGATTTCGAAACATTAGATGTTGTTTTCTTTTTATGAAGTATTATTGCCAACCCTATGCCCAACAGTTATATTAGACCTGTACCTACGGTTTAAAGTGGATTCCGAACATCCATGGCACCGCCTCGACTCGAACCCGAAACTTGTGGTGAATGTGAATACAGTTTTTTCAAATATTAATTCAGTAATTAAATTTAATTCATTAATTTTAGTCATTTTTAGATTTAATTTGCATATATCTACCAAGAGATGGAGCCAGATAAACTTAAAAAAATGAACGGAAATTATTTATAAAGGACTTTTCTGCAATAGAGTGAAAAAAAAGTAGGAATTGGCTTTAAATTTTTTTTTATAGTACTTGTGCATTAACAAATAAACAAACAAACAAAAAGAGTTCCTTACTTTCGTCTTTGGATATTCTTGAAAGTCATCGTCTTCCTTTATCATCTTATAAATATTTTTGCATTTGTGCAAAGTTTCTTCTTCCACGGAGGGCGTGATGTACTCTTGAGCGTAGAACAGCACCTGCCAAAAAGCCCATCTGTACTCATAAATTAAAAAATCAAACACAGAAATTAATTCTCAGAAACACAGAATCATTATTATTTCTTCAGTATTTCGTCTCAATTTACCTGCAGTATAGAGTGTTGTAACTGAATGACCTGTACATAATCTGCGAAGGATTTTTCAGCTATTCTGTTTATAGATCCTTCCAAAGCAAGCGTTATCAGCCTGTAATGTTTTGAAGACTGCTCCTGCAAATGGAATTCGGTAGGAAATAAAAGTTAATTAAAAATTAAAAATTGGTGTTCCAGAATTTAATTTTCTTTCTTTCTTCAGCCTGTTATATTGTAATTTTCTCGTGTGTCTAATAAGCAGTGTCCTGCTGTGCGTGACGGACATCCCACGAGTAATCCACTCATGGATGGAAAGAAAGTGGACAGCCTCTGTTATGATGGAACACCTGTAGGTTGAAGCCTGACTTGAGGTTTGATTTGGTTCGATTTGTGAGGTCATGTGCGATTCGGTCATTTCGTGCACACTTTAGGCTAATTAGACCGGGACTTACAGTTTAACGTGGATTCCGAACCGCCGACACACATCCATACCACCTTCCACAATTCGAACCAGAAACCTGTGGTACCAAATGCCAGAGCGCTAGCCAATTGGCCATCAGGCCGCCCCTGACTTGAGGATGGCAGTGCCTTCCGTGAGAACATTTTAGGGAAAATAAACCTGGAAAACCCCCACCAGGTAGTACGACGAACAAGGCAAAATGCTGAACATCCCAAACGCCATCGAGTCTCTTGGTTTTTTGAAAGTGGCTACAACAATGCCGCCAGCTGATGGAACCTCAGCCCTAATGGTAATCAGCGGTTCACTTTGCCACCGAGCCAGACTAACTTTTCTAACTTTTACTATTGAACCATTTAATATTTGTAAAAATTAAGAGTGTACCATTTCATATTTACTTTACTTGTTAGTCACCCACCAATGAACGATGCTTAATATCAAGACTTCAAAAAGCCAAGGATGGTACTCGATTCCAGAAAACTTTTAGTTTGCTGTAGTTGCTAGAAACGATTTAATTAAATGATTTATCTTTTCTGGACACGATAAAACCACATATTAAATTTTTTTTCTATTTTAAACTAATGCTTCCGTTTAATCAAATTTTTCAGTGAATACAAGAATTCAAACTCCCTTTTTATATACTGCTCTTTGATTTACATCGAAATAACGCTATATGTAAAAATATTCATTACACTTTATGCGATTTTAATATTTTGCGTGTTAATCAGAGCAAATTCCTGTATTGTGCTAAAGTAATTTTGTAACCATGCTTCCTCCTACACACTGGCGGGGCCTGAATGGCCGAGTGGCTAGCACTCTGGTGCTCGGTACCACAGATTTCGTGTTTGAGTCCCGGCGGTGCCATGGATGTTTGTAGTGGTTCGGAATCTACTTTAAACTGTAGGTTCCGGTCTGTTTAGCCTAAAGTGTGCACAAGATGACCGTAGAGTGACAAATCAAACCAAACCTACACACTGGCAAGAGTGTTGAGGAGAAATAGTCAGTCGGCCTACTGACTCTCGTCCGAAGAGGAAGTATATTTCGTGCATCCTGCGCATAGCCGACTTTCTGGTTTTCGACTTAGGTGAATCCTTTCACAAATCTATAATTATTTATCTTTAAAACTGTTACATATTTTTTAACTCTAATTGTATGTATGTAATGTTTGTGCGTGTGTCAATACGTGAGTTCTAAAACCTGCCCTTCCAGTATCTCATCTCAATCCCACCCGATTGCCCAACATACACACTACAATTTTATAATATATTATCAAGCACCGATAAATTCCTTTTTTTCCTAAACCTTCGCGGAAGCAGAACTTCTCTCTCTATTAGAAATCTTTAATAGGAATCCAAGATTTATAATTTCTTATTGCTAAGATATATATATATATATATATATATATTATTTACTATTATTATTTTGATTGCCGTTGAGATTAATTGTCCGCCTTTATCCTAATGAAAAGTTATTTCTTAAACAAAATATATAAATTGCATTTATTTAAGTTAATGGTTTGAAAACTTATTCCTTAATCTTTAGTGTTATAATTCTAAATGAAATGTACCTTAATGTCATACAATTATAAATGAGTATGAAGTGATATAGTTCGAAGTCAAAACCTACATAAGCGATAGATGCTACTGTTTGCAAAGCTTTCTCGTCTACAAAGGGTGCTTGCAACATTTTTTTCAGAATTTCTTCCGATAACGAATCTTCCATTAAAATTCTGGTTTCAAACTCGTAAATATAAAGTAATGATATGATGTCATAATTGTCCTTTTCAAGGTCTCTGCCCTTCACTATAGCAGCAAAAATTCTCCTGTAAAATAAGAAAATAAAGTAATAATTTAAAATATATTGTTAATACGAAAATGTCTAAATATAAACTAATTTAAATAATTTATTATTAGATTTTTTTTATTTATTTACAGTGCAAATTGTTTTATTTATTGTGTAATTTATGTATATATATATACACTCAAGAGCCAAAACATTATGACCACCTGTCAATAACGAGTTGGCCCACCTTTGCCGCGCAACACAGCTTCAACCCGCCTTGGCATGGATTAATACCACTACTTAATACCAGTTAAATACCACTTCCACCTAATCACGTGCCTTCCACGTCATCCAGGCGAGTTCATTGCAAAATGTAGGGGTGGTCATAATGTTTTGGCTCTTGAGTGTATATATACACAGGACGATTATAATTAAAGTCCCACTTTCAAAATGCTGTAAAAAAAGAAACACTCGTCACAATGAGTTCAAATTTGAACTGAAGATATTTGAAGAAGAGGAAAACGGTATGGCATCAAAAGAAAAGTTTAAAAAAAATACACTGATTTTTCCCGTCCAATTTGGTATGGCTTGACCGTGGTGGATGGGCTTTCCTCTCACAGTGTCACAACTGGTGAATGACTTGGAAGCCATTTTTTCCGTAAAAAAAAAAAAAAAAAAAAAAAAAAAAAACAAGCACATTGAACACTACAGTCTGTTGAATGTGCAACTCATGCCAAATACGTTGTCATTTCGATTCGAAATATCACTGGCAGCCGAATTCACTTTAAAGTACCTCAAAATATAGCATCCAAATTGACAAAAACATTGAGAACATAAATTTAATAAATTTTATTTATCTAAAATTATTTTTTAAAAGATTTTACGTTAAAAAATGAATTAATTTTATATCTTCTGTTCCAGTAACAAGTAATATAAAATTTTTTTCAGCCAGCTTTATAAATAATTTTCATTCTTTTTTTTAAGTTTATCTGGTGCCATCTATTGGTAGATACAATGCAACTTAAATCTAAAAAAAAATATAATTAATTAATTAAATTTAATTACTGAATTAATAGAGAGTTTTTGCATACCGTATTTTTATAATACGGTATTTTTTTCTCCCTAGCTCGCATGCTCATAGGAAATTGCGCATGCGTATCTATAATAATGTTTCCTATGAGCATGCGCGCTAGGGAGAATAATACCGTATTATAAAAATACAACAGAGAGTTTTTGCATACCGTACGTTAGTTACCGTTGGACGTCCGTTAGCTTTTTCTCCCTAGCGCGCATGCGTATCTGTAATAATGTTTCCTATGAGCATGCGCGCTTGGGAGAAAAAGCTAACGGACGTCCAACGGTAACTAACGTACGGTATGCAAAAACTCTCTATTATTTGAAAAAACTGTATTAACATCCAGTGTCATCCTCTACAAGTTAAAAAAAAAAAAAAAAAAAATGTATTTTAACTTGAGCGGACGAATAAAAAGTATTTTATGAACGATTAAAAATTTGAACAAGATATATATAGGGAGAGTGTGAGCTAATAGAAGGAATTGAAAAAAAGAAACTTTGCGAATTTATTATGATAAGCTAGTTCTATAGAGATGAGTTAAATCTAGTCCAACCACGGATAGTGCGAAATGGTAAACATCAAACGTTTAACGACAGAAACGGGCGAATCAATTACACGTTAGCTATGTTAGTCAGATGGATGAGACGGAAAACCGATAGGGGGAAAAGAATCTGAAATACCTAGCGTGGAAATTTTTAGTACAATAAAAATCTCTCTAAAATGACATTACCTCCTCTATGATGCCAAACTTTTTGAATCTATCTGATTTGGTCAGTGGGTGAACTTTTTTTTCAATTCCTTCTATTAGCTCACACTCTCCCTATATATATCTTGTTCAAATTTTCAATCGTTCATAAAATACTTTCTATTCATCCACTCAAGTTCAAATACATTTTTTTTGAACTTGTAGTGGATGATACTGGATGCTAATACAGTTTTTTTTCAAATATTAATTCAGTAATTAAATTTAATTATTTAATTTTAGTTTGTTTTTTTTAGATTTAAGTTGCATATATCAACCGATAAAGGGCGCCAGATAAACTTTAAAAAAATGAATGAACATTACTTATAAAGGACTTTCTGCAAGAGAGTGAAAAAAAAATAGGAATTAACTTAAATTTTTTTTTTTTTTTAATATTACTTGTTTCTTTCCAGTTAATTTACAGATCTCAGTAGTTAAAGTTAATAATTCTTTATACGAAAATAATAAAAATGAAATAAAGAAATTCAACGAACTTCAAAATTGAAAAGTTCAACAAAAATAAACGAAATATTTATGAAATATGTACTCAATTGTAAAGACACGTTCAACACTGATTAAACAGTAAAACGACTGACCAACTATTCATTTTCATATACAAATTGGCTCTAAGAATAAAATAAAACCCAAACTTCCATCCGATACACCTCTATTCATAAGAATTTCAAACAGTACATTCTCCTAAAATGACTATCGTCGACACTATTATTTGTTTGGCGTAAAAATTTTGAAATTGTTTGTTATAGAAACAAGAATTCTATACAGAATTTCAACAGAACATGCTTCTAAAATGACTATCATCTATAAGAGAGAGAATGACAAAAAGATTTCTTATAATTAAAATATACATAGGAATTTGCTTCTAATTACCACTTTTAATTTAACATAAATTTGGATAAGTATATCAGATTATTTGTCATTTTAATTTCCTCCTCAGTTTCCCATTTAATAGAAGCTCAGAAGGTTTCTTCTGGGCATTCATTTAAATATAAGAGTTACTCAAAGAATTGTGCAACCAATTTCCTTTTGAGGTATTAACTGGCTCCGCTACTAAGGTTCAACGGATTTGTTAAATTTGATTATCTGCTTCCATTTATAAGCAGCATAAATTTGGATTTTAAAGTGGAATACGTCAACCGTATAACCTAACAGAAGAAATTGTATCTGTAATTAATTTTCTATATCCATCCGTTGCACATAAAATTTTTCGTAACGAAAAATGTTGATTTCTTTAAGTATGACTAAAGCAGTTAATTAAGCATCGATTATTTTTACATCATAAAAGATGTTATTAGAAATGTTTTCTTATATAAAGTTAAAATTTGAATGTAGACATATCCATGATAATAATAAAAAGTCAATTCATTAATTCGTTTCCATTAGAACAAAAAAAAAAAATAATAATCAGAATAGTTAACACTGAAAAAAATAATATATCATTTTAATTCTGACGTAGAGCGAAAAAAAATGTTAACAAGTAGAATAAAAAAAATAAAACAAGGGTGATGCGCAGAATATTCTCGCATATTTTTTAGATGGGATAAATTTATTAATTGGCAATTTAAATCTAAAGAAAATAAAATTCTTCATTAAAAGTTGAATGATTCAATTTTTCCAATCACTTATCTGAGTGACTTGCAGTTAAAATTGTTTGCAAAAAAATTTCTTTAATATTGCAAATTTTTTAAAAATCTGCAACTTTTTTTAATATAGCAAGTTAAAATAGCTTGCAATACTTAAAAAATCCAAATAAATCACAATACAAAATAATGTTCAAATGACTCGTAGTCTTATTTTTATCGTATAATTTCACCTTTGTATATACTAAAAAAACTCGAATATATCACCAAATATATATACTAAAAAAAATATATTTTAAGGGATCTAAATGTAAGCAATCCGAATTCTTGATGACATTCTGGCCTCGACTAAGAACTCAGACATGCCACAGGACTATCTCCAAATGAATGCCAACCTTATGATGAAGCGTCAATACCTGGTGGAATGGGTAAGTAAATCTGGTTCTTGCCCTATTGCCAAATGCCCTTTGCATAACTCTACTAAGACTACTCCTAAATCTAATGTTAAAAGAAATGCGAGTGAGATTTCTTCTCGCAAAGATAAGCGCAATGTGTCCGAGGAGTTCTTAACTCCCAATAAGAAATTAACGGCTAAGGCCAACTTCACTTCAAGTAAAGTTAATAACCAGACTGAAATTCAAACCAGCAACAAATTTAATTCTCTTAGCACAGACGAAGTGACTAATGATGACGAAACTGTTACTGTAGTTCGAAAACTACCACCGATTATGGTTAAACCTAAGGCTAATCTGAAAGATATGCTCAAAAAAATTGATGAAACTTTCGAGAGTACGGTCAACATAAAGTTAGCAAGAGAAATGCTGAAATTATTCCCTAACAGCGAGGATCAGCATAGAGAACTGACACGCTACTTAAACAAAAATGATATCGAATTCTTCGTAATCACTCCCAAATTCCTCAGACCTCTCAAGGCTGTAATTAAAGGGTTGCCGAAGAATACTCCTGTTGACGAGATCAAAACTGAACTCGCAGAAAAGGACTTCATCACCGAAAAAGTAGTTCAGCTCACCAGAGCTAAGGATAAACAACCACTGCCCATTTTCCAAATTACGCTTGCCAGATCCAATAAAAACAATGAAATCTTTAAACTCAACAGGCTTCTCTATTTTTCAGTTGTGGTGGAAAAGTATAATAAGAAACCAATTACCTTACAATGTTTCAAGTGCAATTTTTTCCACCACAGCTCCAACAACTGTGGATTTAAGGCCCGATGCCTAAAATGTGGCGAGGAACATTCGCATAAAGACTGCCAAAAATTTGACAAGCTCGATATCCCTAAGTGCATAAATTGCGGGGAGTCTGGACACATCGCTGCTTGGCGGGGATGCTCTAAATTTCCTAAGATCAAAATTAATTCCACTAAGTACGCCACCATTCCTAAAGGTACCCCTGCTAGGCAAGTCTCACCTAATTTTTCCTATGCTGCGGCCAAAAAAATGTCACACAACAACCTGCAAATAATGTTTCTGATTTGACCCAAAACCAACTGAGTCAATTACTGAGTCTTAACAATCAAGCCCAATTTCTTCAAAAATCTCTACTTATTATGAAAGAATTTCTCTCAATATTCACTAATCTCAATAACATGGATGGTCTTCTCCATCAACTAAACGCTGCTGATAACAAAGCAGACAAACTCCAGGTCTTTATCAACGGCCTGGCGACCCAAACTACTCCTAATGCTCCGTAATGACTCAGTCGGTTTCTGGACTGCGCATATGCTACTGGAATGCATGCAATATTTGGTTGAAAATGTTTGATTTTACTGCTTTTGTTAATGACTATAACCCCGATCTAGTACTGCTTCAGGAAACACACCTTAAAAATTCACAAACACCATACTTAATGGGGTACACTTTTTATCGTAATGATGGTCCTCAGGATCCTGTCTCTGGTGGCACTGGTATTTTTATCAAAAGCTCTGTACCACACTCTCATATTGCTACACCGCCATTAATTGGTATAAAATCAACGATTGTCTCACTGCACTTTCCTCATTTTCCTACTCTCACTATAGCTTCAGTTTATGTGCCAAATGGAATTGCCACCTCTAACTTCAACAATGATTTAAATACTCTCTTCTCTCTGAATAGTAGTGTAATTTTAGCTGGAGACTTTTTAACGCTCGTAATACTACTTGGGGATGTCACAATAAAAATAGCACCGGCGTAACCCTTCAATCCTATGCTAATAACTTTAACGTTGAAATTATTGCTCCTAACACCCCCACTAGAATTGGTACTAACTCTACTTCTATTATTGACCTTGTAGTTACTAACAACTTCCACTTTAATCACTCAATTTCTTCTCTAGATGAACTCTCCTCAGATCATAACCCTGTCATTATTGACTATAAATTTAACTATGTTCATTTTAATATCAACTCTAATATTACTACTAACTGGTCTAAATTCTCTGCTACTCTGGACTGTAACTTCAATTATTCACCCACCCCTCTAACTAATCCTAATGATATAGAAACTGCAATCTTTGAATTAACTAGTAGTATTCTCTCTGCACATAAAGCTGCTTCTAAACCTCTTACTACTAACAACCGCACTTACCTACCCCCTTACATTAAACCGCTAATTACTAACCGTAATAACGCTAAGAAAATTTGGCAAATATATCGTGACCCCCACAGCAAGAATCAGTATAACCATCACCAGAATTTACTTAGACGAGCAATTTTAAACTACAAAAACGACTGCTGGGATAGGAAACTTCAAACTGTTAATGTTGAAGATGGATCAATTTGGAACCTTTGCAATAATATTAGAAAAAAAGAACAAGAATTACCTCACTCCACACTCCTAACTCTGCTGTTACTACTGATACAGACAAAGCTGAGGTCCTCGCCACTACTCTACAAGCACAATTCCAGGAAAACGAAACTAACAATCCTAACACTGTAATTGAAGTCGAAAACACTATCTCTTCTTTCCTTGCTCAGCCTAATGATAATGAAAATATTCCTCCTACTAAAGCATCCTTTATTATTAATTGCATCTCTAATCTTAAAATTAGTAAAACCCCTGGTATTGACTGCATAACCAATAAAATGCTTAAAAATATTCCCTTTAAAATTATTCTTCAAATCTGTAAAATTACTGATGCTATTCTTTTAACTAACTACTTTCCTAAGAATTGGAAGACTGCTCGCATTCTTCCGATCCTTAAGCCTGGTAAAGACCCTACCTCTCCTAATAGCTATCGACCCATTTCACTTCTTTCCTCCCTCAGCAAACTAATCGAACGAGTTCTCTCTGATATCCTTAATGAAGCATCTAACAAACTTAACATACTAATCTCTCAGCAATTTGGTTTTACCAAAAATTTATCCACTACGCATCAACTTTATAACATTTCCGAAACAATCTCAGAAGGGTTTTCCTGGAAAATTGATACAGCAGCAATCTTTCTAGATGTGGCAAAAGCCTTCGATCGAGTTTGGATCAACGGACTAATTTTCAAGATGATTAAATTTCAGTATCCTTCTTTTTTTAATTCGTACTATTTATAACTATTTCACAGGTCGAAATTTTGTTGTTTCTGTAAATAATATCGACTCAAGAAACTGCAAAATCCTAGCCGGTGTTCCCCAGGGCTCGATCTTAGGACCCTTTTATATAACATTTACACCAATGATATTCCACAGAATCACAAGATTAAAATAACACTCTACGCGGATGACACTGCTATAATTACACAGGGGAGAAACTACAACATTATGCAGAAAAACTTACAAAATTACATCAATCAGTTAGAAATATGGCTTAATAATTGGAAAATTAAACTTAATGTCGCGAAAACTGAAGCAGTGCTATTCACCAGGAAAAATAACTATAACCCACCTAATATTACTTTTTATAGTACTAACATTTCCTGGTCTACAGAAACTAATTACCTTGGAGTAATTCTTGATCGCAGACTTAATTATAATTCTCATATCCAATATCTTCGCACTAAATTCAATAACCAATTACGAAAACTCTATCCTTTAATTTGCAGAAATTCTTCTCTAACACTGGAACTTAAAAAACTAATCTATCTCTCCTATCTCAGACCTATCATAGCATATGCGAGTCCAGTATGGGGCTCCACTGCGAACAGTAACTTCCTGATTCTGGAAAGGCTTGAAAACAAGATCTTGAGAATGATTACGAATTCACCCTGGTTCTTTAGAAATAAAGAGATTAGATATTCGCTCTCTGTTCCCAGCTTTAAAGACTACGTACAAAAAATTGCTGTTAATTTCTATGATTCTGTTTCTCATTCCAATAACCAGGTCCTAAAAGATCTTCAAAATTTTGATTATGATATATCTCTTCCCAGCAGCCGCAAGCGCCCACGATACGTACTTAATATTAATAAATAATGCGCTCACTTTTAGTTTCTTCCCAGACAACAGATGGTTGCTTCTCAAGATCAAAGGTTATTTTCGCCTTCGCTCTGGTGGACTGAAACGATGGTTTTGGTTTCTTAATGGATCTTCTCTCTCTCGCATGTCGCGTGATTTTATTTAGTTACTCCGTCTGTGCTCGTTTTTGCTAAGATTTTTAATTTTTCATCTTTTTTTATTTCTTTTTTTTTGTTAAATTCTTTTTTGTTTCTTTTTTAAATTTTATTTGTTGCTTTAAGTAACTTAATTGATATTATTGTTTTTCTTATTAAATTTTCTATATTTTTTATAACTGGCAAAGGGCAAGACCTCACGTTACGTAATCCCATTTACCAGGTTGGAGGTGTGGTCGCTGCGCGACCAAGGAACTCCGTGTACTTACCCCGATTTATATAAGCAATCCGATGGCGCTGACAGGCAGCTATTTAGTATGGATATACAGTAGAACCTCTGTTAGTCGAACTTGAAGGGAGACGCCAAATAATTCGAGTTATAGAGTTTTCAACTTATGGAGGATTTCGACTTACGCGGATTTTGTAAGGAAATAATCGACTTGTAGAGGTCTACATTCTTTCTAATTTATTTTGAGGTAGAGAGGTAAAATAAATAAAAATTCAAGTGACAGAGGTAATAAACATGTTTATTTGCATCTTAAAAGTTATATTATGTACGACAATAAAAAATCAAAATAATTCCGAAAAGACCTTAAAATTAAAAATAGTAAGTACTAAAAAAGTCAGTTATTATTATTTATTTATTTTTGCTTCAGACAATTCTATCGTTCTCTATCTATAGCATTATCTAAGCTATAAAGAGCAGAAATTTTTTTTTCTTCCGAGTTTCTAGTTCACAGAATGGGTTATTCTATTTACGGTATACTCATACATTGTTTTCTAGGAAACAATGACGTGCATTGTCGGCAAATCCTTCAAATCGGTAACTTATTTTTCTTCGAGCCATAGAGGTAATTAATTTCAAATGATTGGGTTGTATAAAAGATTGTAAAATCAAACAGTGCTAATGTTCGAGATACAGAGGTCGAATTTTTTTTTCCGAGTTACGGAGGGAAAATATATACCAAAATGGCTTGTGGGGATTGACTCATTTTTTCGACTTATAGAGGGTTGAAATTTCGAGTCATGGAGGTTTTGGAGCTTGAAGGGAAGGGAACAAATTTTTTTTTTCGAGTTGTGGAGGTTTTCGACTTAAAGATGCTCTACTGCAGTTCTTTTATATATATACTAGGATCCTTATAGTAGGAGCTGTTTCTGATGGGCATAAAAGAATTATTGATTCTCTGAGGACGAAGAAAAATATCCTTTTGACATCCAAATATCCATATTATTAGATATTTTTATTTTGTATGCCAAAAAGGATATGCGTATTTTTTTTTTTTTTTTTTTTTTAAGGATTTAAAATGTTGTTTTAGAAGATTTATTTCAAATTGGAGAAAAATTGGTTTAAAAACATGGTCTCAACTGAATTACACGCAATACAAAATTATCCGAATGATCAGGATTCGCCTTGGTTCTTCAGAAATGCGGAAATACTATATGCCATCTCTATCCACAGTTTTGTTGAATATGTTGAAAAACTAGCGATTAATTTTTATAATAATCTATCCAACTCTAACAAAATTGTATTACAAGATCTTCAAAATTACAGCTGTGATATTTCTCTCCCCAAAAACCGCAAAAGACCGCGATCTGTTTTAAATATCAATAGTTAAAATCACTATTTCCTCTTTCTGAAGGACCAATGCTTTCCTCTGCACTGCAATGCATGTTTTTTATTAACTTTTCACTTTCCTTTTTTACTACAGTATGCTTTCATTTTGTAATTTTAATTCCTTTCCTTCTGTAATTTTTTTTATCTCTCTTAATATTTCTAACTAGTTTATTTATTTGTAATTTTTATTCAATTAATTATCTACTTTTTATATAAATTTAAAATTTCTTCACACTGGCAATGGGCTTAGACCAATCGACAAGAACCCTATTTTTTCCAGGACGGAGGCTTAGGGTCGCTGCGCGACCAATGCACTCCGAAAATCTACAACGATTATTATGATTATTAATTACACGGAATACTGGAATTATCATTTGCTATTGGGCTGCGAAATTGCTCTGCTACTATATCTGGTCCTTTTTCTTTGAAAATATCCTTGTTGAATAAAGTATTTGTAATTTTTATAACAAAATTAAATTGAGAATTTATTGAGAAACAATTATCTTTAATAAATTGTTTCTAATTAGAGATAAGCTGAGATATTTACTTGGCAGTATTGTGTCTTTCTTCATCCTCGCTTTCACTCTCCTCTCGTAACGTTTGAATACCAGCCGCTACAGTGAATATTAACGTGTTTTTCAAGCGTGTTGGTGAACCATTCATTTTTTCAAGAAATCGGCAGCACATGTCAAAGAATTCAAACACATATCTGACCTTGATGCCAGGTCTCAAGGCCATGTTCCAAGCCACCCGAGAGAACCACTCCGTCATTACTTGAGAAGTATCTCCATGACTTGGCTGCAAGGAAAAAGTTACTTGCTAATTCGTAGAAAGCTTGAAATATTTACAAAATTCCATGAAATGGGTGTATTCAGAAACTAGAAATAAGAACTTTTCGTTGCGTATGTACTAAAGGATATTATTGGGCCTAATGGCCGAGTGTCTGGCGCTCGGTGCCACAGGTGTCGGGTTCAAATCCATGTGGTACCACGGATGTTTCTAGTGGTTCGGAATTTACTTTAGGTCCCTGTCTAATATGGTTGTTGAGCGGTGGGTGTAGGGCTGACATCCCTACCCCGTAAAAAAGAAAAACATGTCTCGTCTTGTAATCTACCTGTAGGCAGACGGCCTTACCCAACATGGGTCTGTTGCGCCTATGATGATGAAAGAATATTATTACAGTAGATGTGTAAATCAATTTTTTTACACTTTTATTAAAGTTAATAATAACTTTAAACTTTTTTCTACATAATACCCTTTCATTTCGCATTGATTATTTTTGCTTCTAGTGATGGTATGGAAGAAAACAATAGAAAGATTTACTTAATCCTCGTTAAAATACCTTCTTTTATAGAAAGGCAAACAACTATCTAACTGACCTCCCGCCAGTACACAGTCCATGTAGGACTATGGCCGTCTGCCTATTGGCAGATTCCGAAACGAGAGATGCTTTCTTTAGATGTAGAGATGTCAGTGTTACGCCTAACTCTCTATGGTCATATTAAACAGGGAACTATGGTTTAAAGTGGATTCCGAACCCCTACAAACATCCATGGCGCTTAAACAGCTGGGACTGGGGAATTAGCTGGGATTCGAACCCAAAACCTGTGGTACCGAGTGCCAGAGCAGAAAGAGAAACAAGGGTAGCCTTACTTTTATCCTTGTTTCGCCATGTAGTTTATAATAAAATAAGGGTCGACTGTACATTTTTTCCCTCGTCTAAAAAGAGTGGCGATCCACTTAGCACAAAAGTGGAAAACGTCATATAGAAAGTTTATTAGTGGCAAAGAGAGATGAGATGGAAGGCGACAATTCTAATTGTGAATTTAGAACAGTGGTATATGAAGCCATTTTTCTTAAATTAAGTTTTAAAAGACACATTCAAACTGGACAGTGCGTTTGACTTCCGTACTGAAGAAATTTATCCAAAGCCTGACGAGATCTTTTGTATTTCTGCTGAGAATGGACACAATAAATCAGTGGACTAGAAAATCCTTCAGTTGGACTAACAGAGACCTCCCTTTTTCCCCAATGCCCTCTTAAGGGTAATTGTTCCAAATTGTTTTTACAAATTCAGCGACTGTGTAGCAACGAGGATGATCCTTGGTAACACTGAATTTTTTACATGTCTGCCATTCCAAATAACAGCAACTCGTCATCATCATCATTGGCACAACAGCCCCATGGTGGGCCAAGGCCTTCTGGCAGAATTCGAGACAGGAGACGTTTTCTTCACGGGATAGGGTTGTAAGCCCTATGCCCAACTCTCTGCAGTCATATTAGACCGGCATTTATAGTTTAAAGTGGATTCCGAACCACTACAAACATCGATAGCACCGCCGGGATTCGAAACCGAAACCTATTTCACCGAGTGCCAATCACTGGGCCGCCAGGACCAACAGCAACTCAAATGTAGCTAAATGAGTCTGGATTTAACTGGCTGCAACTCGGATAATGCAGTGTATTGCGTTTTTTCAATTCCTTCTATTAGCTCACACTCTCCCTATATATATCTTGTTCAAATTGTCAATCGTTCATAAAATACTTTTTATTCATCCACCCAAGTTCAAATACATTTTTTTTGAACTTGTAATGGATGACACTGGATGTTAATACAGTTTTTTCGAATATTAATTCAGTAATTAAATTTAATTAATTCATTTTAGTTTTTTCTTTAGATTTAAGTTGCATATATCCACCGATAGATGGCGCCAGATAAACTTTAAAAAAATGAATGAAAATTTTTTATAAAGGATTTTCTGCAATAGAGTGGAAAAAAAGTAGTAATTTACTTTAAAATATTTTTTTTTTATATTACTTGTTTTGTATAAACTTACTTCACGAAATAGGAAGCTTATCTTACGGTGTCTTGAATAAAGTATCCAAATTATTTATTGCAATTAATTCTGATTAGTAATGATAATAGTTGCTGTCATCCATTGGCTATTTGGTCCATTTTTTTCCCCATGTGTAACACACTTTTTAATCTGATTAAGCAATTAAAATTCTGAAGCATTTTAAAGTTTTAAGCTATAGGAAATTTCAAATTAACTTTGTGTTGTTTCCTCTCATTTGGAAGACAGCAACATCTAGACCAAATTTATGAAACCGTGTCGTCTCATGAAACGGGAGAAAAGGAGTTCAGCTTCTGTAGTGATGGAGCACCCGTAGGTAGAAGTCTGACTTGGATCGATGATGTTGAAAAAGGAGGGCAGTGCCTACCATGAGGACTTTTAGGGGGAACTACCCCAGCATTTGCATATCGTATGGGAGAGAACGCGAAAATTTCCCATCAGGTAGTTGGACTCAAGAGGCAAGATGTTGAACATCACAAGCGCAATCGAGCCTTCACGGTTTTGAAAACAGTGTCTACAACAAAGCCGCCAGCGGATTAAACCTCCGCCCTAATGCTCTTCTGATATTTAGTATGTCAGGCAGTGGGATGGATGTTTGTTGGTGGTTTGAAATCCACGTTAAACTGTAGGTCCCGGTCTAATGAGCCTAAAGTGTGCACAAAATATCCGTAGAGCGACAAACCAAATCACGCAGTACCAGTAAAAGCCCTAATGCTCACCAACGGTGCGCGCTGCACACTGGGCCATGGGTCAGGCATAAATGAATTTTGTAGTATAGCTAATGGGGGCATTCATAATCAACAAACAAAAGTCATTTTAAAATAATTTTTTTATAGTTTATTAAAAAAGTAATAAAAAAAAAATAGTTTTATAAATTAGCTTTAGCACTGGGAGATTTCAGAGGGTAAGTCAAATGCTTTTGATGGGTACAAGCCTTATTTATATTAACACAGATATTTTAAAAGAATCGTAACAAAAACAAATTAGAAGTGTGGGATTGAATTAATGACATTAATATTTTAAACATTTATTTAAAGTATAGAATAATCGCATCGTACTTTTACTATATATTGATATAACCATCATCAGTGACGTAACAGCCCCATGATAGATCAAGGCCGTCTACTTACTGGCAGATTTCGAAACATAAGATAACTTTTTCTTTTGAAGGGGTAGAATTGTCAGCCATACGCCCAACGCTCTACAATCATATTAAACTGGACCTACGGTTTAAAGTAGAGTCCGAATCACTACAAACGTCCATGCCACGGCCAGGACTTGAACCCGAAACCTGTGGCACTCGAATCCCGAAAGCCAGGGCGCTAGTTACTCGGTCATCAGATCCCAAATTCATATAATCCTCGACAATATTTATTTTCTTTTATTAAATGGAAGGAAAGGCGTACACACAGAAAAAGAAAGAGTAATAATTTATCAAATAAAAAAAAAGCAGTAAAATAAAACATTGCATATTGATACTATTGTATTTGCATTTTTTTTTAAAGTTTTAGTAGCAACCAAGCGAAAAAACGATGTATATGTTGATTCAAACAGGATTACTCGATTAGATGTTGTATATGGCAACAATTCCATTTATTTTAATAGCAGTTTTAAAATAGAACATGTTTACTTAATAAATTTTATATAAATAAAAACAGGATGCAATTCGGTTTGTCGTTCTACGGTCATTTTGTACACACTTCAGGCTAACTAGACCAGGGCCTACAGTTTAACGTGGATTCCGAACCACCAACAAACATCCATGCCAGTGCCAGGATTCGAACCTGAAGCCTGTGGTACCAACGGCCAGTGCGCTAGTCAATTGGCCGTCAGGTCGTAGATGTAGTTCGGGGATCTGCATCTAGCCTAGGACATTGTTAACAAAGTTCCTGGTCTTCTAAATTAGGAAAACATTGAATAAAATATTTATCTAAAATCTAAATAATTGTTTTGTTATTAAATAAATAAATGTTGGTTCATGTACCGAGTATTAATTTTTTATTAAAATCTGAAAACCTTCCAAAAAAATTTATCAATCCCATTATTTTTGTTAAGAGAGGAAAGGAAAAAAACTAAAATTGATATTTGATGAGGCATTTGGTAAGGAAATCAACACCGGTACGGCCTGTGCTCTACAAACGATTAGCTGGAATTGGAACCTTCCGGGAGAATTGACACAGAAATGGAGGAAGTATTTTTCCATTTTTATACATTTTTCGAAAATCGTAAAAAACGCTTGAAAATTTAAATAAAAATGCATCTCAAATTTCGAGAATGCAATCAATTTAAATAAATTCCGTAGGGGTTAAAATGTGGCTTTTTTGACTGTTGGAGTTGTTTCTTTTTTACATATAAGGAATGATCTAACTTCTAGGGGAAAACATGGATGTATGTAGTGGTTTGGAATCCGCTTTAAACTGTAGGTCCCGGTCTGTTTAGCCTAAAGTGTGCACAAGATGACCGTAGAGCGACAAACCAAACTCTATGGGAAAAAAACGAAAATGTTATTCCTTCAACGATCGTGTGGAAAAGTAAACATCCGGTTTAATGGCGAACGAGAAACAAAACAAACCACTGGAAAGCACTACTCTGTACATAAACTGATATACAAAGCAGAAAACCTGCACAAAATAATTGGCTTTCATATCAACAAACCATGTCGGCCATTTGAGGCAAAATGAAAAAGGTGTAGTTCGATCACTGATTGTGTGGTAAGATAAACATCCGTTTTAAAAACGGAAACGGACTAATCGATTACTTGTCCAGTTAACAGTTACGTAAAACAGTTTTTTTTATAGAAAATAATGTTCACAGTTACTGTGGAAATTTTCGATTCTAATTTTTTTTAATTTTATGTTTTAGTAAAAATATAAAAATTATTTTTATTTTAGTTAAAACACCTCCGAAAATAACTTTCTTTCACCATCCTGTTTGAATCTGTTCGACTTGGTCAATAGCCAATTTTCCACGCAATCGTTGATCGAATCATATCACTTTTACGCTACAAACCTACGACACGGGCATCTCCCTTGTTTGAGTAGCGTCCGTTTCTCTGGCACTCGGTACCACAGGGATCGGGTTCGAATCCCGGTGGTGCCATGGATGTTTGTAGTGGTTTGGAATCCAGTTTAAGCTGTAGGTCCGGTCTCATATGACCGTACAGCGTCACAGAGCCCAATCACTCACATCATTCCCAAACTGTGAAGGGGCCACTCAGCCCTAGGCACAGTGATGTGGTGTAGTGTAGTGTAGTGTGGTGTACTGTAGTAGTAGTAGTAGTAGTAGTAGTAGCGCCCGTTTTAGTCACTGCTTTCAGAAACGAGAAGATTCGATTGCGATTGGGGTAATGTGTGTAAGGCATAATGTATGTATCGAGAGTCACACTGCCTGGTGGGAGTTTTCGGGACTTTTTCCCAATACGACATGCATATACGGGGAAGTTAGCCACACTATCCTGCCCTATACATTTTTGAAAATTTAAATAAAATTACGTTTCCAGTTTCGTGAAAGTAATCAGTTTAAATAAATTCATTAAGAGTTAAAAATTGTAGTACGCTTGATTGCTGGCTGTTCTTGAGATGTCAGATGCTCACTGCTGTTCCACCCTCATCAGGGCAGGATTTAGATGAAAAGAGGCCTTACGCTATTCCACTTATGAGGCCCTTTCACCTCCCATTTTTAAGTTTGTAAATTATTTATTATGTTTGTTTATTATTCATATGTGTAGAATATATCCTTATTTTTGATTCAGTCTTTTAGTGTTTGCGGTTTTTATAGAGTAGTGTAATTCTAATTTTTCTAACAATTTGAATGTAGGCCCCACTTGATCTGGAGGCCCTAGGTTGAAGCCTAGTTAGCCTATTAGAAAACCCGGCCCTGACCCTCATCTTTCTAATTGGCAGGAAGCTACAAAGCCCTAGGCCAGGAGGTGAGATGGGAAAAAAATAAATAATAATAAATTTAAATAATCGACCAGGCCAATATACAGCCTACCCATAAAATTATGGGCATGTTGTAAAAAGTAAAATATAAAAAGGTTTTTAATAAAGAAGAATAATTTTTGAAATCTGTAAATCTCTTAAAAATCAACAAGTTTTGAACGAAGATATTTTATTTACGGTACTAAATTTAGAATTTATTTTAAGAGCAAAACGCATAACAACAAATGTTAAAAAAACTAAAAAAAAACAAACAAAAAACTATAGAATTCCAAACGATTTTATAAAAAATCTCATGAAAGAAATTAAAAAAAAAAATAATTACAGATTTCAGTGAAAATATCCAAAATTGAAAGTAGTCAAAGACACGAAAACCCGTCTATTTAAAATATCTATGTATTTTATAATTAAAAAAAAAAAGTAACGACTTAAGTATTAAAACTTGGAAATACATCTTTATTCTACCGAACAAAAAAAAACAAAAAAAAATTTTTTTTTTCGTTCAAGATGATGTAATAAAACCGCCAAAAGCGTATCTATTTACATTTTGCGACCAAACCTTTCAATTGTTATCATCAACTATTTAAATATTTTAATTTTAATAATCTGAATAATATTTTTTTATAATTTTTTTCAAAATAATTTTATATTTACTTTAAAAACAATTAAAAACTTACAGAATCAATGACTTCCAAAGCTTTTCTCATGTAAACTAAGATTTTTTCTAATGCTTCTTCGGTTTCTGCAAAGAGAATAGCTTTACATTTCTTACACATATTATCTTGTATTATTACATTAGCACTCTATTTATAGCAGACATAATTTATATGGGTTTTTTTTATAAATATAATCGAATTTAGTAGGTTTTTTTTTAAGATTATAACTGATTCTTGACAGTAAAAAAAAAACTATATTATTCATCTAATAAAGAGAAAAGATAGCATATTTCCTATATGATAATTTTATACTCAAGTCACATTCAGCGCCTAAACTGTCTTTACAACAATTAAATTTTTAACAATTAATCTAATTTTGAAGATTATGATAACATATATGATGATTACATTGCACTTTCATCAATTTACAAAATCTAATATTTAATGTTAATGTAATGTTTTGTACATCGCGGGCATATCCGTGTTTTAAGGACAAGAAAGGAAAAGGGAGTTTGCTTTTCTGAATGGATCTTTTAAGGGAATTAAACTACACTAGTGACAAATGATGAGAAAATCAGGTAAACACACAGCAAGCAAGAAGCATATGTGTTGTTACTAATCCCCCTGGTACAGGAAAGACTACATCAGGTCCAAAACACCCCGTCACAAGCGACTGCTCCATGGCTAAGGGCAATATACAGCTTCACTTTAGCGAGGAACTACAAGGGCTGAAAACTGACCAAACCTCAAGACAACTTTCTACGATCCTATGAGACCGGGAGCTAAGGTTTAAAGGGGATTCCAAACCATTACAAAAGTTCCATGGCACCGCCGGGACTCAAACCCGAAACCTGTGGCACCCAGCGCCAGAACACTAGACACTCGGCCATTCAGGCCCAGAAATCTATGTTCTACAATAATTTAATATTTCAAGTGGTAATGAATTCTGAAATTACATTGTGTTGTGGTTACTACTGCATTTCGATCGAGGCAAGATTTCGCCTTAGAATTTGAGAACCAGCTTTATTATATCAATAAACTCCAGTAATTCCTTTAAATTCTGCAATCCCATAAATGAAAATTAGGAAGAAAAGCTCTGATTAAAAACAATTAAAACTCGATTTCTTCTTCTTTTTTTATATACAGGCACTTTTAATTTACAACATTTTAAAATAGGGGTTTGATGGCCGAGCGCCTAGTAACACTCGGTACCCCAGGTTTCGGGTTTGAGTCCCGGTGATGCCATAGATATTTGTAGGGGTTCGGGAATTCACTTTAAACCATAGGTCCCGGTCTAATAGGATCGTAGAGCAATATGGGGGTAGTATTACTCGCATCCATAGGATATCTTCAATCTACACGTATTAGTGGGAAGTGTTAAATGAGTAACATAAGTGCAGCCCTTGTTATGGTATAAAGATTAATGTCTCTGTATTGCCAGCTGCATTAGAACAACACCATTTTAAAATAAGAGCAGATATTTATTACTCTACTACTAAGATACTAGCAGATATGTATTACTCTCTGATGAAATCAGGTTTCCTAGCATATGCTATTTAGTGCTGAAATAAAAAAAAATAATTTTAATATAATGTTGCTTTGATAGAATCTTTTGTACTGTAAATATTTATATAATTATATTCTGCACAAAGAAAAATAAAATACACAGTATTTAAAAAAGAACAAATCAACTTTGAAAGACTATATCTCTTCTACATCATCATTCAACTTTCACGGAGTACATTGGCCGGTTATGGCCTTATTCACTCCTAAACTCTTCTACAAAATAAGTAAGCACATCAATATATGAATCGTAGTGTAAATTTTTTATTTAGTGAGAGATTCTGTTCTTGGATACATACAAATTGCAGCAATCATGGATGGATCACAGAAAGAATGATAACCTCGTTCTTGATTGGTTTAATAAGTCCTGAATTATACGTAGTAACAAAATAGAGAGCATCACCCCATTATAAAGGAACAGAAAGTTGGTTGTTAAGGCAAACATCTCCTGTCTCTTTTCATACTAGAGTTGATGTCGCATCCCCCTTTGGCTTCTTTTTCTGGTGCGCATTTATTTAGAAAACGTGAACACGTTAAGAAGAGATTCTGACAAATTCCGGTAAAATCTTCATCGGAAGTCATATATTCAACTATGCGCATTTTGTATGAAACATAATAAAGCATTAAAAAAATTCATAAAAAAAAAAAAAATATTTTATTTTCCAATCATTTTCATAGAGGGAGGATTTATTAACAATATAAATGTCAAATATTCAGAAAAATCAAATTTACATTTATTTGCAGCTAAAAAAAATCGAACAATTTCTTTCGTAAATCGTTGTGTGATTGACCTTTTTCTCCCTTCGCGCCAACAGCGTCGAGTAGTAATGGCTAACAGTAAAGAGTGTTGCCAACAATCGCCAAGCTATCATAGCATATGCTAAACTACAAAGTAAAACTTACGTGAGATGTATGATCACGTGAGGTTTATGATTGCCTCAAACTGGCAACCCTGATAAGTGCTGTTATTATATTACTATTCTATGGATTTAACTCCCTGAGATTTCTTTTTTTGGAGCCACATAAAATATAAAATGTTTTTTTCCGTCACTACTAGCAAGAATCGAAAAACTAGAAAAACGTGAATAACTGGCAGACTCGTGGCTCAGTGACAACGTGCGCAGCTGGTGACGAGGAGACTCGATTGGCGTTTGGGATGTTCAGCATCTTGATTCGTTCATCGGACTGTCTGATGGGAGTTTACCGGGTTTTCTCCCATACGATACGCAAAGGTGGGCTTTCTCCCCCTAAAAATCCTTCTGGAAGATACTGTCCCTGTCCAGAGACTCGAAGCCAAGACAGACTTCTACCTACTGGTGCTCCATGGCAACAGAAGCTGCCCCCCTTTCCCTCCTTTCATGAGACCACACGGGTCCTTGGACTTTGTCTAGATGATGCTGTCTGCCAAGTGGGATAAGAAACAACAACACGTGAATAAATAACTGTAGCCATCCAAGCTGTAATACCGGACATGCTGGAAGAAGTTTTATAGTGGTTCTACTTTGAATATTTATAAATTTTATGTGTTTAAAAATGTTTATTTTTGATTTAATTTGTCCAAAGAGATTGTGACTTCTTTAGCTTTGTAACTATAGCCTTTTAAAGTCACAATAATCTTTTGTAGACACTCTGAATCATCTATTTAAACGGTAAAGAGCTCTTTCATTTCCTGTGAAATAAAACAGCAAGGAACAAAATCCAAAGAGAACCACATTTAGTAAAAACTCTTTTGTCATTATTAATAGAATGAGACAATTTAACAATCAAAAC
This sequence comes from Caerostris darwini, assembly GCA_021605075.1. Lineage (NCBI taxonomy): Eukaryota > Metazoa > Arthropoda > Arachnida > Araneae > Araneidae > Caerostris > Caerostris darwini. The sequence goes on along the minus strand of BPLQ01013371.1, from coordinate 419,644 downwards.
ACTTAACTTTCAGGATTCGAGTACATTAGAAAGAGCATTGAATTTTGTTTATAATTTTAAAACTTGCAGAATTAAGAATTTAATTAGCATAAACTGCACTTAAATAGATTATTTAAATATTAATTATTGTTTTACAATCTATTCGGCGGAAAGGTAAACATCTGATTTAAATACTGAAACGGAAGAATAGTTAACATATTAAGGATGCTATTCACATATATGCGACGTGAAGCAATTTTGAAAAAAAAAAGAAGTTTATTAGCTATTATGAAATTTCTTACATCTTATTTTTTTATATTAGTTAATTTAAAATTTCAGTTACTAAAAATTAGTATTTTTATAGTAATTAACGTTATTTTATAGTACTTATAACTACTTCAAAATTATCTTTTTCCCCTATTACACCGCTGTATTTGAATCTGCCTGACTTCGCCACTCATCAATTTTCCATGCTATAGTTGACCGCGCAGTAACTAAATTGCATTTTATAATAGCTATGACATGATAAATGTTTCTTCTTCATTGGCGCCACAGCTCCCTGATGGGCCAAGATCGTCTCCCTAGTGGCAAATTTAGAGAGAGATGTTTTCTTTCTACGGGGTAGGGTTGTCATCCCTACGCCCAAAGCTCTACATCTATATTAGACCGGGAGCTAAGGTTTGAAGTGGATTCCGAATCACTACAAACATCCATGACATCATAAGGACTCGAACTCGAAACCTGTGGCACCGAAACCGAAACCACATGACCATCAGACCCCATGATAAATATTTGTTGGAAAAAAAAGGGGAACCTAAAGTAGTTAATCAAATGTAATTTAAAAACCAAATGTAGTTTTAACTTAAAATTCTCCAGTTGTATGAGTTTTTCCTTACATATGACACAAATTTTTACCAGTTCCTTCTTTAAAAAGATCTTTCACCTACAGTTTTTTAATCCATAAAGGGCTGCATTATATAAATATGAAAGCAGTAATCATTTTATTATCTTTAATAATATTCATATATAGCCTTTATTTTTTAATTTCTCTACTTATGCTTCTAACTGGACATAAATCAAAGAATAATTTTGAATGTGCATTTAACAAAAAAAGGGAAAATTATTTTACCTGGGTGTTAACATTCTTCATCAAAAAGATATTTCTGAATTTATTCTTTATTTTTTCAAACAGATTTACCAAATTAAAATATACGTGTTTAAAAAAAATATTGAATATTTAATGAAAAATTCTACAGATAGAATATACCTAATGTCTAATTTTTATATCTCGCCCTCTGATAATGTTTTGAAATGCAAACACGTCAGCTTCAAATCTTACCTGCATTGGCGAGATTCACTTTCACAAGACTCTGAGCTAATGTAAGACATGAAAACTTTCTTCCTTCTATGGCACCACACTTTAGTAGCATCTGTTCTAAAATTTTACTTATAAATGTCGTCTTCCCAGCCGCGAATGCCTTCTGGCAAGATGCCTGGAGAACTTTATCCACACTTGGATTATCATTTCCTATAAAGATTACAAAAAAAAAAAAGAATATTTGTTTACAGTTGAGTTATCTTTCACCGCTATTTTAGCAATCTTTCCGTTTCATGCAATTTTTCAATTCCTTCTATTAGCTCACACTCTCCCTATATATATCTTGTTCAAATTTTCAATCCTTAATATAATACTTTTTGTTCATCCACTCAAATTCAAATACATTTTTTTTGAACTTGTGGTGGATGACGCTTGATGTTAATACAGTTTTTTCAAATATTAATACAGTAATTAAATTTTATTAATTAGTTTGGTTTTTTTTTGGATTTAAGTTGCATATATCTACCACTAGATGGTGCCAGATAAACTTTAAAAAAATGAATGAAAATTATTTATAAAGGACTTTCTGCAATAGAGTGAAAAAAAAGTAGGAATTGACTTTAATTTTTTTTTTATATTACTTGTTTTTCTTGGTATTTATGGCTATTTTAAGATTGCATTAGTAAATTATAGTAGGCATATAATTAATTATGATATTCAATTGTTATTAATAATTACCGCTAAGCAGTAAAACACAAAGCAAAAATAATTAGTTAAAAAAAAAATATTTTGCTATTACAAGGGAATTTTTTTCATACTCCGATGGAGCATTCAATAAAGACAAGTGCGAATTCTTCTTCTTAATTGGCGTAACAGCCCCATGGTGGGGCCAAGGCCGTCTGCCTACTATCAGATTACTGAACAGAAGATGGTTTCTCTTTATGGGGTAGGGTTGTCAGCCCTACTGCTGATTTGGCATGTTGCGAAGGAACTTGGCTGAGCAAGCAGCCTGTCAGCCCTACGCCGATTGCTTTACAGTCATATTAGACATGATTATACAGATACGGTGATTATAAATATGAAATTTCAAATTATACAAAAAATATAAAGAAAATATTAATGGGAATTCAAATTTATAGCTAAATGAAAGTATTATATATCATAAATTAAAATTGTTATAAAATTTTCAATTAATTAATTTATTGTATTAATTTTAATTAATTAATTTAAGTTTAATTTACCGATATTCTGTAAGGCTTCGTCAACCAAATTTTCATCTTCACACATGATCGCTATACGAAGAGCCAAATAAACCTGGATAGAATCGATGCCAGAACTTGGCCATTCTATTCTTGCAAAAGTTTCTTTTGCTAGTTGTCTTTCGTTTATCTCCAAATAACACAAGCAAATTTTTTGCAGCAAATAATTCAAACCAAGGTCACGCATTTTTGTCATTTCTATGAACTTTAGCAACTTTTTACACCATGTTACGCATTGCATAAAACATTTCCTTTTGAATAAACTGTCAGCAAAAGTAATGACTGTCTTGAAAACACTATTTGACTGTCCTTGAGTTACCTTTTGAAACTTTACCAATTTTGTGGCATCCTCTATCAAAATACTCGCTCTTTCCAAATTGTCGATTTTGAAACAAATTCTTAATTCCAAATTTATCAAATTAAGTTTTTCTTCTCGTTCAAATTTTCTTTCTTTTAATTTCCATAAAAATTCCAGAGCAAGTTTGTCGTATTCATTTTCTTTTAGTTGTCTTATCACGTTTGCTATGTCAGGAATCGACAGGTTGTCAATTTGGAAGAAACTATTCAAGGTGTCTTTTATAGCATTTTGATTGTTGGATAATAAAGCAGCCTTAAGTAAAAAAGGGAAATTAAACGAAGTCACATTTTCTTTTATTGTATCAAGTAGTTTTAAGCATTTTTGTGACTTATCCTCAGGGTCTTGTTTCATATAAAGATGAATTAATAATTTCAACACAGCCACATTGTCAGGATTACACTGTTTTTCATTTCTTTCAATGTGCAAAGCTGATTCTAATAAAAAGATCGCATGTTCGTATTGATGATTTTTATATAATTTTAAGCTCACATTATAACTGAGACGAATGAAATATTCATGATAATTGCAAAAATCAGAAATTTTTTCTTTTAGTTGCTGCATCTCATGGAAACTTTCATCAAGTCTATTCATGTTATTTATTGCTTCAACGTACAACAAGTCAAACGACATTTGTTTATCAATTAATATTTTACTTAAAAACAAATTTTTATTATTTGAAAATGCATTGATTAATAATTGTATTAACTTTTTACACTTTTTTGCATAATATTCTGCTTTTGTATGACAGCCATCACTATTTAAATGATACACTAGTTTGGTACAGTTGCATATTATATTTAGCGCAACATTACCGCGTTCGATATCATCTCCATTTAAACAAATCAAATTTACAAATTGTAAAATCGTACACAATTCAAGATAAAGGTTTTTTTCTTTTTCAGATGGAAATTTATTGTCTGCTTTATATGATAACGCAAGTTTCAGACACTCTTTAACAATATTTAATATTTCCAAGCTTTCATTTCTCGAAAGATTTTCTTGGTCACTTAGATCGTTTAAAAATTCGAAATATTTTGACAATGATTCAGAATCTGCATGACTTCTTAATAAATTCAAAAAGTCTTCCAATTTTGATGCAATGAGTTGTATTGAATTAAAGTTTCTCATACCTGTTACTTCATTGTTATTAGGGTAGTTTGAGAAAGTTTCTTCATCCATGATGAAACGTTGTCAAAGTTCTTCAACAAAAACAGCCGGGAAAAAAATCTAACAATTTTATTCCAGCAAATGTTAAAAATTCTGGTCAACATCAAATTATCGTTTGCTAAGGAAAAAAAAAAGTGATGTATGCGAATATTAAAATAATATAGTTATGAAAATTGAAAATTTTTAATAAATAAATCCAAAATTATATTGTTAGGAGACAATTTGATTTATTTTATTTAAAGATCCATTTTATTCTATTCCATCATAGCTCTGAATTGTGAACATCTAATACATTAGTTTATCAAAATATTGGTAATCTTAATTAAGGAGAGCATACATTCAGCTTCGAAACACACTGTATTTGTTATAATTGTTATAATTCTAAATAATTAAAAATGTCTTTTTTCAAATTCGGAAATGTGTTTTTGTTTGTATTACGTGTCATTTCTGAAAGGTTTGATACATTTAATTTTTAACTTAAATAATTGGTTGTAACATTATTCTACATTTAAAAAATTGAAAAAATTTTAACGCTTAAGAATTGAAAATAAACATTTTTGATGATAATGGCATATTTTAATCATTTCATTTCTGCAGGTAACTAGATACAAGCCTCATAATCTGAATGACATCTGTATAATTGTTTATTTCTTAACTGTGGTCGCAGAATTGCGAGAGCAAAGATGTGGTGTTATTGCTATTGACGTGGAGTAAGCTTGTGTTAGAATAAAACCATAATACTACTTCGGACATGTACGCCCTTAAACGTGATAAAAAAGAGGAAGAAGACGGTAATAAATTGATTTATTTAAAAATATTTCCATAAATCTATTGAAAAATTATATTTATATTTTGTTATATTTAATTTCTTAGGCTTAGATACGGATCGGCTTTTTTGTTTACTCTATCTTAGTTGCTTATAAAAGTGAGATAAACAATAAACCAATATATTATTATTTATTATTTTGATCATAATTATTTCATAATAATCGTCTTATAATGGACAAAAAAATCAGATGTAGTATATTGTAGATTTAAATTGTTATTTTAAAGGTATTGTTACAACATTGACTATCAAACTATGACATCAAAAGTTTCGGTTCCAGGAAAAAAAATATTGAAACTGTTTTTATTGTATTTTTTGAAATAATTCTCCGATGTACGACATTTAAGTTTATAAATTGGGATTTTTTTTTTATTGTACAGAACTATTTGTAGTTGAAATATTTTGCAGTGCGTAACTGAAATTTTTTACGGGAGCAAAAATGTTACTGTTTTGATTTTAGTTTGATAATCAATGTTAAAACTATCCCTTTAACTTAAAATTTGTAAGTCGAAATTTTAACGTTTAACAAGTAACAGTTAACGAGTAACATTTTTATTAGGAAATATTTATGATCAAAATAATGAATAATAATTAAGTTGGTTTATTGTTTATCTCACTTTCACTAGCAGCTAAAATTTATTTTTTTGATTTATGAGTAAATTGAAATAATTATTCAATAGAAATTTAGTTAGTTCATATTATATATTTTACGAAACATTTTAAATGTATATCAAGCAAAATTATATGTATTTGATGAAAGGAAAAATATAGAATTTATGTATGTGAAGAGTTGTACAATTTTTTTATAAAGAATCTAATCTATTGATAAAAAAAAATTATAATTTAGAAAATGTATAATTATAACACAGTAGTGTCTTTAGATAATTTTCATTTTATGTTTCATTTTAAAAAAAAATTGGTTTTTGATAAATCCATGGTATAAAGAGTATGATTGTTGACAATTTTTGTTCCCAACCTGAAAGTATTGGCAACTTTTATTCTTTTCGTAGGCAAACAAAAAATATTATTATTAGAATTTGATGCTATGTTTTATTATGTTAGTCTGTTTTCATATGAATGCCATAAAAATAATTAGCATAAAACTCGTATAAAAACACTAAAATCTTAATTGAAATAAAAGTTTTAAAAATAACAGAAAAATTAATTTTTTTTAATATTTTAATGTAGATTTATTTATCTTGATACTTCTATTAGAAAATATATTTCATAATTGCTTCTAAAAGTTATTAATGAAGTATAAAATTTTTTATGTTAAGCCACAATAATGACTTTTTTTCTTTTTGATATGAAAAGAAGTTAATCTATTTTTATTTTATTGATTATTAACATAATTTTTAAAAAAATTTATTGATTTAAACTTGTTCTCATATGCTATGATTGTGTGTAGAAGTATGAATAATATATGCTATCATAAAATTTAAAACTCCTTTGAAAAATTAAAATCATGTTACAAATAAATTTTTTATGAGAAAGAGATTTTTTTTCCTCATTCAACATATATATATAATAACTGGAGATTAGCTTTTTTCTTGATTTTCTGTAACTAATTTTTTTATTTTATGCTTTTTTTTCCCTTTTATGTTTTATTGTTAAGTAATTTAAGTTTTTTTTATTTTGCTTTTTTTTAAATTAAATTGAGATAATCTTGCTTTAATTTTTAGATTTTGATCTGTAATTCTCATCCTGGTTTTGCTTAAAAGTGCCTTAAACATTATTAAGAAAAGTACAGAACACATTAAAATATCACATGATGGCTAGTAAGGGAAATTTCTTCTAATGTTTCAACTAATGTATTTAACGCTTTAAAATTATCATTTATTATATTCTGTAATAATTTTTAAAACCAGGTTTGTATAAATATCAACTACTTTGAAAAGTGTTTAAACATATATATGTTTAAGAAGTGTTTTACATATCTTTTTTGATGCTCTATTTAAATCTCTATCATGCTATTTATTTATGATTTTTTAATCATAATGTTTGGAAAAAAGTTCACAAATACCATTCAAAAACATTGGGTTACGATGGGTAGCCGATAGAAAAAAAATCAAGAACAAGATTCCTTACTGGAAACATAATATGTATGGAACAAGTTAGTTATTATTTACAAGGAAATGATCAACATTTCTAACATGTGCTTTAGGAAAATGATTTTACTTAAATTTTTAAATGATTTTTTTATGTATTTACTAAGTTTATTACATAATTCTGTTATGATTTATAAAATAAACAACATAGTAATTAATGGTTTAGATAAATAGTCGCATATTAGAAGTTTATACTGCAGTTTTGCAGATTTTTAAAAATAGTTCATTCTCAAAATCTATTAAATTTTGAAATTTTATGAATGTTTGATAATGTACAATGTAATGTGTAATCAATGTTGATTGACTTTATTTTTAAAAATAACAAAATATAATATAAAAAGTTTATTAAAGAGTTGAATGGATTTGTATATTTTATATTTAAATCTGTTGTAAATATTTTAATATATTGATAGTTTTCTTTTATAAAATTAAATTTCGAAAAATGCAGTATAGTGTTTTTATTTATTTTTTTAGCATTTATATTTGTATGAAATTTTTATTATAGCCTATTTTAGAATGTAAATATAGATTTTAATTTGTTAAATTTACTTGTGTAGAACTTTTTAATTAAGCAATAAGCCTTTGTAATTTGTAAACAAAATTTGGTTTATGAGGCATCTGTGAAACTAAGAGCTATAATAAACGTTTAATTTAAATTATTGCTATAGTCTGTGAATAAATTATGGTGTTTAAAAACATAAGGAAAGGGAGAAACACAAGATACTTCCTGGTCTAGTGATGAAAACCTAACATTCTTTATTTTATTTTATTTTTTTTACATGTACAACATCTGGAAGAACATCTAAACTTCTCTATAAAAAATAACTTTTTATAATAAAATTTTGACTGAATAAATGATGCATGTTAGGGATTATACATAAAGGAAAATTACATACCAGGACATTAAATTGGATTAGGGAAATTAGAGGTTTTTTTTGGCAGATATTTTCAAATTTATATAAAAAGAGTAAATATGTTATTTTTAGATTTTAGTGTATATTTTCTTTATAGCAAACTTTTCCATTTAATTAACAAATATAAGAGTTACAATGCATTGGAATTTCTCATTTCAGATATAAATATTTTAAAATTAATTAATGGTTTATAAAGTCTTATAAATGTTAGAAATTTCACCTACATTTGAATTTTTAAAAAAAAACTCTTAAAGAACATTTGCTTTTAAATTCTGAATAATTTATCTATAAGTATTTCCTCATGTAAAATGTGTACGAACCTTATCCATAAGAATTTCCTCATGTAAAATGTGTAAAGATTTATGGAAAATTAAGCCAAATGTTATGTTAAATAATGTTACATTATGACCAACATGGTGGTCCTTAGTCTGTCCCATTCTTGATACTTTTATGCTCCCCTCCCCATCCTTTCAGGAATGAGGAGGGAGGGGGGGGGGCATAAAAGTATCCAAAAGTAAGTTCCCATCATTTTCAGATTCTACAAAATAAGTTTTAAGGGCTGTTACTAATCTATAAAATTTTAAAAACTCAAGAAAATTTTCAAAATTTGAATGGCCTTTATATTAAACTGTTAAAAATATAAATAAGAATCTATAACGCTACTGAATGCAAGAGAGTAATTTCTCCTTTTTTTCATTTCTCTTTTGTTTCTCAAGAAATATAAAGGAAAATGGCAGATGCTTTAAAAAGGGAAGAAAATGTTGTACCCTTGAAAAGAATCTGAGTTAATTCAGATTTAGTCTTTAAAAATGGTTTGCAGGATTTTATACCCATTAACACAATGTATTTTTTTTTTTTTAATCTTGAATATATCATTCAGAATTTCAATTGAAAGAAGATAAACCCCGCAAGGAAAATAAAATAACAATTCAATATGAGTTGTAAATGATGTAGCAGAATGTAGTAGCAATAAACTTCATAGAAAAAAACTATTAAAAGTTGTTGGTTTAGTAAAATAACTTAGAAGTAAATATCCTGGCTAAAAAGTTTACTTTAATGTCTTAAAAGGAAGTATAACTAAATTGTGATTTTTGTTTGCAAATTAGGTTTAATTAATGTGTAACAAATCAAAACTTTTAGATTGTAATGAAATATTTAATAAAGAAAACAAATAAAATAAAATAAAATTAGTGTAATTCTAATTTTTCTTGAAATTTAAAAACTTTCAACCATGTTAAGACCCTAATACTAGAATTATATTTCTGAAAAAATTACATTAATTCTTTTTTTATAAAATAGATTAAATGATAGGATATACCATCGAAAACTTTGCATTTTTCAAGGAAACATCTTTGCTACCTTTCAAGGAACATCCAAATGATCGTACAGGTCACCCTTTTCAATTAGCTAACCCTTTTATATGAGGAATAATTTTTTCTAAATGAAGCTTTTTATAATTTTACAATTTTCTCACTAACAGAAAATTAAAAAAACTTTAAAAAAAAAAAATTCATCATTATAATTAGAGGTTGTTTAAGTTGAGGGTAAAATGTATATTATTTTGTTTGTCACATTTGCCTTGAATTATTTTTAATTCTTTAAAATAGTGTATCTTTTGATACTGCAATAATTTTATATTAACTTTATGAATTTTCATCAAAATTTTTGTATAATTAACCTATTATTTTTCAGGAGGGAGTGGTAATCCATTTCATAACTTAGAAAAAACCACTGTTCTACAAGAAGTAAGTTATTCTCTATAAACTTCTTTTGCTTTTTTTAAGTGTTTATAGGCAAAAGTATTTATTGTAGTTTTCTAATTTTATTAAAAGTTATATATATTATGCATTTTTAAATTTTTATTAATTATTCATGATTATTTATTTTTTAAATGTATACTTGTTTTTCTGTACAGAATTGTGAAAAAGTATGTTTTTTAAATGAACTTATTTTGTAATTTTAATATTTTATTTATTTTTACAGACTAGAATTTTTAATGAAACTCCACTAAATCCAAGAAAATGTGCTCATATTCTAACAAAAGTTATTTATATTATGAATCAAGTTAGTACCCTTTTTATATATTTAATGAATTTCCTATTTATAGAATTAAAATATATATATATTTTAGATTCTTTAATTTTAAGATCCTGCCAATCTTGATTATTTTTTTATTTCATTTTTGATTGTATTCTTGAATTCTTTGTTTAAAAAAATATTAAATTTCAAAAAATTTATCATTGTATTCTTTAAAATTATATTACATTAATATAAATATGTTTGCTTATAATTTTTAAACTTTTCTTGGTTATTTATAATTTAATGTATTACTTGAAATCTTCATACAATATAAAAAATTTATTATGGGAAAAACTTGCCTACTGCCATTTTTTATCAAAAAAAAAAAAAAAAAAATCTTTTAAAAATTAACGAAATTTTGTTTTTATTGATTAAACTATTGACAGTTAGAATACTATTAATTTGGAATTGAGTTATATCAGTTTCTCTTTGAAGGAATAATTTATATTTTTATGATGAAATTCTGTTTTTATGAATTTTTGCTAAATTTTTGTGACAAATCTAAAGTATACTTTTTCATAAAGAAACTTCTAATGTTAAAACAAAAATGTATTATTAAATAAAAGGCTTAAATTTTTTTTAAAGTACTTTTGAGAGCTTCTATTAATTGAAACATTTTTATTTAACAGATTTTGTAAATTGTTATCTAAAATATTCATATGTTTTATCTGTACTTTTAACAGGGAGAGCAATTGGGAACTGTAGAAGCTACAGAAGCATTTTTTGCTATGACTAAGCTGTTTCAATCAAATGACCCAATCATCCGTCGCTTAGTATATCTTTGCATTAAGGAATTGTCTTCAGTGGCTGAAGATGTTATTATTGTAACAAGCAGGTAACTAGCTATTTTTTTAGTAGTAATTTTTTAGAAAGAAGTACAATTGTATTGTGTAATCCATGCACTTTTTCTGTAAAAAAAGAATCGTGTAACATAAAGTCATTGATTATATTGTCTTTACTTTGTCTTCCCACATTGGCAACATAGCAAAAATTAATTTATGAAAATAACTTGTTTATTGAAAATTTTTATTTGATTTAATTATTATCTGCATGGCTCAAAAATGCATTCTTTTATAATTCATAATTTTTTATAAAAATGCAATTGTTAAATTTTTTTTCTTTTTAAATATTTTTTTTATATTTATTCATCGCTCTTCTTTTCATAACACCTAATTACTCCTAACTTAGTTAAAATTTTATGTAATTTTAAATTTATATATATGTAAATACATTCATGTTATTTAGAATATACTCAAATTTAAAATTTTATTTTATTTTTCAGTCTAACTAAAGATATGACTGGCAAGGTATGTATTGTCGAAATTTTTGTTGCAAAACTTATAAATTATTTAATTTAGTAATTTTTGTTATGTTATTTAAATATTTTTAATTTCTATTCCTTTTTGTTGTTCTAGGAAGAGCAATATCGTCCTGCAGCTATACGTGCTCTTTGCAAAATTACAGATGTAAGTTTTTATTTTGTTGTCTAAAATTTTTTTAAGAGTAATTGATTTTGATGTATTTTTAAATGTATATATTAGTAAAATTAATCTAACTACAGTAACCTCTCCAAAATTGGGTTAGTTTGGCACATTCTAAAATCCAGCACTACTTTGAGTCTTTGCTTTTGTATTTTTTCTTTATAGATTTGGGCTTTTGTCGGACTTGACCACCAGATAGTTACATAATGTTGCTTGCATTTGTCAGATACTTATATTGTCTACACAGATTCAGAATGTGCATAAATGCATTAAATATGTACATGTTTTAATAGTTAAAATTTTTATCTAGAATGTTTTATCTTTGCTAACATTTAATTATCTCTTTAAAATATAGTAAATTAAATTAAATTTACTATATCCCTTGAAACTATATTTACACTTGAAAATCTGGCAAAATCGCTCATCTGGCACTATTGTAGTCTCAAAAATGCCAAATTAAAAGTTACTGCATTTTATAAATTTGTTTTAATAATTTAATATTTATGAATAATTAATTTACCTTCTTAATTACTTGCATATTTATTATGCATGTTATACTGGAAAACTAAGGTATATTTATACTCTGTGGCGGGAAAAATGTATCAATTGTGGTTACTGAAATAATATTGAGTCAATCTTGATGCCTCTTTAGAAATAATTCTGCATTAAAAAACTTGAAAATCCCGATTTTTGTTAAATCTCATAAATATTGGGAAAACAGTGAATAACGCTACTGTCATTAAATTCTTTGCTAGTTTTTATTTTTTTTTTAGTTTCATTATTAATACCTTGTATACAGAAATAAAAATTAAGGTTTCTGTCAGATATTATTTATTAAATCATCTCTGATGAAGTGATAAATTTATTTGTGGATTTTATTTAAAATGACATCTTAAAATAGCTATTGCATTTATTTTTATCTGATGTAATAAAATGAATAATAAACTCTTGAAGGATTTGCTTAAGAAAATTTTTGTTTCAATTAAATTGGATTATGTAGTTCATATTATCAGTTACAATACAAATTAATGTTTTAAAGATATAGAGATATGTTTTAAAGATATAGAGATATGTTTTAAAAATAAAGTCCACAAGGAATAGATTACATTTAGCTTCTTTCAGCTATTCATCTTGCATCACTTTTCTAAATTGTATCAATTATAGTATATATATATATACTACATTTTGATTTTAACTTAAAATATATTGAAGCTTTTGTTAATATGTGATGTGTATATTTAAGTTTGATATCAGTGTTTATGAAGAACCATATATAAAATTTTGTTGTCATGGAATTTTTATTTGTAATGAACAAAATATTTTAGTGGAATTATTGCTTTATTGAAAAATATTGTATAATATAATTTTTATAATGTTTGAATGTTATTTTATAGAGTGGTATGCTTCAAGCCATTGAGCGTTATATGAAACAGGCTATTGTTGACAAAAACAGTTCAGTATCTAGTGCTGCCCTTGTTTCATCTTTGGTAATAATATTTTTGTTATATTTAATTTTCTTAATTTATTTATTTTCTAAGCATATTTATAATTTTCAATATTTTTCCAGCATTTGATGAAGGAAAGTCCTGACGTTGTGAAACGATGGGTCAATGAAGCACAGGAGGCTGTTAATGCCGATAATGTGATGGTGCAGGTAAATCATTTAATTAGTTGTTTATATTGTACTTAGAAAGAAATGCACCAGTTTGCAAATTTTTAATGACTTTTATCTTCTTTTTTCCAATTATAAGAAATTAACAGTGAAATTTATGAAGATTTTTCCCAAAGTTTCTCAATTTAAAATTGACTTTTCTTGTTTTTCCCTAAACTATTGGAATTTCATGTATGCCAGTTCTTGAGTTCTAAAAGGTTTAAAATTATTTAATTTTTCTGATCATCCATTCAGAAAATAAATTCTTCCTATTTTTCAGAAATTCCCTAATAAGGAAAAATCCTTAAATATTTTTATAAAGTATCCCAATTGCAAATTGTTTTTCCTTGTTTTAAAAACCAACAAATATTGTCTTAATATTATATTCATAAATTATTTATTATGCATTTTTTCTTTGCTATTAATTAAAAACATTAAAATTGTTATTTTTGCACAGTGTCAAAAAAAAAAAAAATTTTTTTTTCCATCTCCCGCATTTGCAGTAGGCTACAGATTCTTGAGGTTTAGGTATGGGCTCCCATGAAGTTTTAGATTGCTATTTCTTTATCATAGAGATTAAATGCTTCGTATTTACCCAAGCAACTTCTAATTTTTTTTGTAACACATTTCTAATCAAAAGGCATCTTATAATAGTTTTAAGAGTTTATATGAATCCTCTTAATTTACATGATAAAAAATTTCTTATTTGAATTTTCGTTAATATTTTTCCCATTAAAATTTTTTTTTTTTCGTTACAGTATTATAGTTCTGACAATGTTTATTTTTGAGATTTAGAAGCTGGTAATTGTGTTTTATTGGTTGTTATATTCTTTCTTAATTTGAGATATTTTTCCAAATTCAATTATTTATAAAGTTTTGTAAACTTTTTAATGCTTTAAAATCTTAATTTTTTTTTAAAAGTATGCATCTTGATAAAGCTTTAAGTGGGAGAAAAGTAAACTGTAGGGGTTAATCCAATTTTAATTTGAAATATAGTTTTACTTTATATATATATGCTATCTTATTATTGATTGTATAGTAGATATAACAATTTTTTTTATATCTAATACTTGACATTTCTCTTTTATTTTATAAAGTCAAATATTCTATCACATACAAGCCTAATTTTTATTAGAATTTTATCATTATTTTTTAAATTTTGATTATCAATGATTCATACATTGAAAAATATATGTGCATTTATTCTGAATTTGTTAAATACATGAGAAATGTTAAAATTTTGGTGTTCTAACTTTATTCAGTCAGTTATATTCTTTAATTTAGAAAATTAGTATTAAGTAATACTGGTGAAAATGAATACTTTGTTAGAAATAATATTTGAAATATATATATATATATATATTACTGAAAACTCTTCCAATTTTTATAGTACCATGCTTTGGGATTGCTGTATGAAATTCGCAAGAATGACAAATTGGCCATTTCTAAACTTGTTACTAAATATACTAGACCAACAATAAAATCATCATTTGCATTTTGTTTTTTGGTAAGCTCTCTATAATGATTTAATCAAATTTTTATTCTAAATCTTAGTTTAAATATATAAATCTTGATTTCTTTTATTGTAGATTCGAATTGCAAGCAAACTTGTTGAGGAGGATGATGCTGGGTATGTGTATTTTTTTCAGAAAGTTTTTTGTTTTTTTACTTACACTAAAATCAAATATTAGCAATTAAACATAAATGTCTTATTTGTTCAGCCAAATATATTAATTTAAAAAAAATACTAATTATAAAAATTTTTTTAAAATAAATTTCTGAATTCTTCATTTTGTTAAATTTATACAATACTGAATGTTAATACTTGACCAACCATATTATCTGTCCTGTATTAAATAAGAAAAATATTTGAGTGGAATTTTTAATGGGACTGCCTTTTTTATTGTAGGAAATTTAAAAAATTTGTTATGTCTACTCTCAGCATTATTATAATTATGCATAATTTGTAATAATTAGTATATGCATAATTTAGCTTTTTATTTTCTGTATGAGAGGGATGTAGTTTCCCATTTACAGATTTTTGAATTAAAGTATTTGAAATCACAATTTTACAATAAAAACATTTAATTAAAATTGTAATTATATATTTTTATTCATTTATGCAAATGTTAAGTAAAGACAATTATTAAATTAAAAATGAAAATTTCTAGTGACTTTTTATGAGTATGTATCAAAGATTGTATTGTAGACTCCTCTGTCTACAATAGTGTATAAACTGAAAGTGTTCTTAAAGAGTGCACTGGCTTTAGTGAATATGAACATTCTTCTCCATGTCTCGCATAAGATGGATTACCACTTTAATGTAATCTATGTGACTAAGGATAGTCACATAAAATATATAAGTCAAACTTGAATATTCTTTCTGTATTGTGTTCATAATTTTTCTTTCTCTTATTGTTTACAATAAATTATAAAAATATTGTAATTATCCCCTTGTAAAATGTTTTTACTAACCTTTTTTTTTTCCTTTTCAAAACAGTCCAGAGAGTCCTCATTTTGATTTTATAGAGAGTTGTCTACGTCATAAAAGTGAAATAGTCATTTACGAAGCTGCTCATGCTATTGTTAATATGAAATCCACCACTCCAAGGGAGCTGGCTCCTGCCGTTTCTGTATTGCAAATGTTCTGCAGTTCACCTAAACCAATATTGAGATTTGCTGCAGTCAAAACATTAAACAAGGTTGGTGGAAAAAAAATGGTAATATAAAATGATAGTTATAAACAATTAAAATAATTCTCTATTTCCTGTAAATATCAGCTCAAAAATGTATCATTTTCTATTTTATTAAATGCAGGAATTTTCTTTGTTTTTATCACCGTTATATTTAATTTTCTGACAAGCTGTAAAAAATTAATCTTGAATAGTTTATCATTGATGATATTTACATCTTATGAAAAAATTTCTTGTATGGCACAATTTAAATTGTAGTTATAAATTAGGTAAAAATTTATTAAATTGATAAACAAAATTACTTCATTATTAAGTACTAACCATACTTTGTCAAACAATAAAAATATTTGTAATTTTTTTTTATATCGGAAGAAAATATTAAAAAAATTTCATTTTGTTTTATAGGTGGCAATGACTCATCCAGCTGGTGTGACTGCTTGTAACATTGATCTTGAGAATCTCATCACAGACCCTAATCGTAATATTGCAACTTTAGCAATCACTACTCTGCTCAAGACTGGAAGTGAAAGCAGTGTGGATCGACTAATGAAACAAATCACATCTTTCATGTCTGAAATTTCAGATGAATTTAAAGTTGTTGTAGTGCAATCCATCAGGTATATATCAGATTTAGCAATTATTAATTTAAGATTATATATATAACTTTTTGATCATTTATTTTGTTGAAAATTGCGTATTACAATATATATAATTTGTTTCATAAATTAACTTACCAAAAATAATGCATTTCTTTACCATAGCTTTTACCTCATCGAAACAATCTTCCAAAAAAAATAGAAAGTTTCATACAAAATTTCTCTTACCTTTCCAGTTCCCAGGAATATTAAGAGTGAGATATCCAAAGGGGCGGGAAGTAGACAGTTAATTCAAATATCTATTTACAATACTTTTATTTGCACATTATACTGGCGAGATGACCAAAAAATACTGGACATACAGACAGAAAAACCGCATCTTGGCACAGCTAACTACTAACAAGAAAGTTCCAAAGTTCAGAGCGCGAAAAGAGTTCTTCAACCGAAGTACGGTTGGTTACAGTTAAGAGAGAAAAGTGTTCACGTGACAAATCAAAAGTTCGACATCGACATCATTTTCGACAATAGCATTAAAACGTTTTGTGTGTGTTTTTATTCTATTAATATGTTGAATCCTCATTTTTGAATTAGCAGATATGATACAATTTGAAAAATAAATTTTGATGGATTTTAATAAGAATAAATATCTGTAAAAAGTGTGAAAAA
The DNA here is from genome assembly GCA_021605075.1 of Caerostris darwini. Classification (NCBI taxonomy): domain Eukaryota; kingdom Metazoa; phylum Arthropoda; class Arachnida; order Araneae; family Araneidae; genus Caerostris; species Caerostris darwini. The sequence goes on along the minus strand of BPLQ01013371.1, from coordinate 402,549 downwards.
AATCTCGACTGCAAATGCAGAATATATGATAATGATTAAAAGTTCTATGGCATATTGTAAAGGAAAAACTATTTTGAATGCATACATTAATAGTTACAAAATATTCAGCATTCATTCTTTTTTCCTGTTGTATTTCTCTCATTAAACGCAATCTCTGTTTTCTAGGTCTTTATGTCAAAAGTTCCCTCGTAAACACAATGTTATGATGAATTTCTTATCTGGCATTTTAAGAGATGAAGGAGGGTTTGAATATAAGAAAGCAATTGTGGATACCATTATCAATATTATTGAAGATAGTCCAGATGGAAAGGAAGCAGGTAAGATTGTTTTATTTTATATTAGAATTTTAGTTAGAATTGATATAAGATATATCAATGTTTTATCTCATTAATATTTCTATAGCTTATATTATTTATTTTTGTTTAATGCAATATAAATGCAAGCATAATTTCAAAAAAAAAAAAAAAAAAAAAAAAAAAATTATAATTCACTTCAAACCTTTCAAATAATTCAAACTTTAAGAAAATGAAATGCATAAAAAGAAAAATCTAATAACTTCATTTTTTTCCTTTATGTTTTCGTTTTATTAATCTGCTACACATAAATTATAATAATCTTTGTTTAGTATTAGGAAATATTTTTACGTAAATGATGGTAATTAATAAATTGATAGTAAAATTCATTTTTAACTTGAGAACTGTTATTTTTTTATCAATATTTTTTTTTTGATATATCATAATATATCAATTTGTAATGGAAAATACATAATGAAACTTGATGTCACTGAGAATATAAAATAACATGACTTATTTTTAATAAAATTTTTATAAATTATTGTAAATGATATTTAATAGGAAGCTTATTTTGTTTTTATTAGAAAATTAAATAATAATGTGGCATTAATATTGAAAATTTTAAGCAGATTAAAAGATGCTATTAATTTATCCATTAAGTCTATATGAGATTTATTTTTCTGAAATAAAAGTGTTGAACCTTATATTTTTTTCTTTGTTTCACTGTAACATTTATAATTTTATTTACATAAAATTATTTCATTGTCATTTATGTAATTTTTTTTTTTTTTTTTCCAAATTGTGTTTAAGAAATTTTTGTTTGGATTTTATTGATTATGCTGTGTTACTAAATATTTTATAAATATTTCAGGCTTAGCTCATTTATGTGAATTTATCGAAGACTGTGAGCATACCTCCTTGGGGGTAAAAGTATTGTATTTGCTTGGCAAAGAAGGTCCTAAAACTAGCCAGCCATGCAAATATATTAGATACATATACAATAGGTTAATACTTGAAAATGCTCCAGTTAGAGCAGGTATGTTTTAAGATTTTTACTAGAATTTATAAACTGTTTGAGTTTGATAGAGATGCTTTTAGGAATTTTGTAGGATTTTTTTAATTATTTGAATATTGATAATTTATATGAATTTTATTTGGTTTGTACAGTTTGTTAGTTTCGTGTCATTCCAAAAGAAACGTTGATTATAATGTCCACATGTGTAATAGTTAGTAAAACATAATTGCAATTTTTTGTTTCAAGTAATTTAACGAAACATTTTATTACTATAAACTTTTTTTTTATAATGTTGTTTCTAGTTTTTTTATAAAGTTTTTTTTCTTTTATTTTAAAGGAAAAGAAATAATCATTTTTTTAAATTCCTGTTTTATATTTTGATGTAATATAACGAGTAGTTTAGTTATAATATTTGTTGGTATTGTGTAATTAAATTTTTAAATAAAATTTGCATTTAATTTTTTGTGGTAATGAATATTTTAAGAATTTTTTTTTTTTTAAAGGATGTTGTGCTTTATAGTTTGTATGAAAAAAAAAATGTGCATAATTTCCCATTTTCTTACTATTTTCACTTTTTAAAATTAAATACTTTGATATTGGCATCTTCATTAACAATAACAGGGTCCTATTTTCTCCCCCCCTCCTTTTTTTTTTACAGTTTTACACAATAGAAAATTTAATCAAACTAGCTACATTTTATTACAGTGTAGTGAATTGTTTTGTAGTTGGCTTTGTAATTCTCAAAAACTGACTTGTACCAAATTGATCGTCTTTAGATCTGATAAATAATGCACCCCTTCAAAAATTGTGAATACTGAGTAGCATTTTTTTATTAGTTATACGCTGTCAAATTGGCTGACAATATATCCATTGAATATCTCGCAAGCGAGAAACAATATTAAAATTGGAAAAAAAAGAAAAAAAAATTCGTACAAAAATTGTTCTTAAAATTCTAAACAATTTTATCCTACTTAGACTTTTTTTTAATAAATCATACTTTTGTAAAACAAATATTTTTTTAATTTTTCAATTACCTTATTTTTTGCACAATCTTTCATTGTCATATCTGAGCCAACATTAATGTTTAAGTTTACAGCTCAAATCTTCTTGATTCTTACTTTTAAATTTCTCAATCCTATTATTAATTTCAAGTTGTTCTTTAAGGCCCACCATAGTTTATTTAGTAAAAATTCTTAATTGTGTATCTAGGATTACATCTCTTAATTTTAAAACCACTTCTTGTATATATATTGCTATCTTAACAAAGTGTTTATTTTTTAGCTGCTGTCAGCTCTCTAGCAAAGTTTGGTGCCCATTGCGAAGATCTTCTTCCAAATGTCACGGTCCTCCTGCAGCGTAGTCTGTTAGATACAGATGATGAAGTGAGGGATAGAGCCACATATTACCTTAATATTCTGAATGAGAAGCAGAAAGGAGTCTATTCCCAGTACATCCTAAATGGTAAAGATATTTCATTGATTAATTTGTGATTTATAATTTACATATTTATAATTAGCATTGGAAATTTCGATCCTCAAATTAAAATTTTAGTGCTTGTGATTATATTTATTAATCTTTTTAAAATCTTAATTTTGCTGGTCAACAAAGATTTTTATTGCCGAGTTGTTTTAATCAAAATGCGGGTAAAAAGTGGGAATTGAATTAAGACAGCAGGACTTTAATTAAGGAACATTTTGTATTCATAAAAATGCAAAAAATGTATTGAAATTGTGATTGAATAATGTGATGAACTAACAAATGTTTTATAGAAACAAATCACAAAGTGTTTAAAATTTTTACATTCATAGTTGTATTTCTATAGGTTTTAAGAAACTAATATGTTAATTAACTGTCAATATATTTAGGCCTACAGGTTTCAATAGTGGGTCTCGAAAAAGCTCTTCATCATTACACTTTGGAACCTTCTGAAGCACCATTTGATATCAAGAGTGTTCCCCTTGCTACCCAACCTCTTGTAGAAGAAAAGAAAATAGGTATGCATTAATAAATTCATAACATATTTATTTCAGTTTTTAATTTTAACGTTAAATTATAAGTACTTTTATTGTTATAATTGAATCCAATTGTTCGGTAACCTACTTTGGTGAAGATTTTGTTGTTAAATAGAAAAGTATTAATATCAACTGAAGAATTACATTTTACTCTTTTTGAACTCATTTCTTTTCAAATACCTGTAAATACTTAATCATTTTTTTTTTTATTGTTTATTGCCAGCGGACAGTTTTGCCAAAATAAAAATTAATTATTTTTACTGATACATTCAGGCAGAAAGATATTTCTCACTTGAAAGAATATTGCATAATCCAATTTAGCTAGTTAATCATAAATTTTTGCATTGCTTATTGAGCATGCAAAAGTGTTTATTTGGAGGTTTCCCCCCTTTTTATTTTAAACAATACTCAAAATGTTAAAATTGGTACACATGAAGAAAGTCTTTTATTCCTATTGATATTGTCGAAACAAGGTTATTGTATGATGGGAATAAATTATTGTAATTTGTGCCATAATTTCCAAGTCTCCTAAATTTTTATTATAATTTGAAAAAGAGAAGGTTAAAAAAAAATTGCTATTGGACTAATGCTGTTTTTCAATATTTATTTATTTTATTATTTATTATTGAATGTAATTTAAAAAGATAATCAGTGCATTTTAATTAGTTTTTTCAGTGATTATTATAATTGCTTACCTTTTTTTATGGTTTATTTTCATCATTCTCTTCTGACAATTCTTTAAATTTTTATTTAGATGTTCCAATTATTGGTAAGACTAAAGAGAAAATAGCTGCCTCTCGTCAAGATATATTTGCTGGTAAGTTTCCTTAGTTTTGCATATAAGTAAGTTTGTTATCAATTCAGTTTTTCTTATGCATTCATAACATATATAAATATATATTCATTTCTACAGAGCAATTGGCTGCTGTACCAGAGTTTGCAGCTCTTAACTTAGGTCCACTCTTCAAATCATCGCTACCTGTTGAACTTACTGAGTCAGAAACAGAATTTGTAGTCAGATGTATTAAACATACATTTAATAATCACATAGTATTTCAAGTAGGTATTATTTTATAATATTATTAGAAATTTCGTTTTATTTTTTAAAAATTTTTTGTAGTAATGTTCAAATCAATAAAATTATTAATAGCTTGATTTAAAAAAAATTTCAACATTAAAGTTAAAATATAAATTCTCTTATGTACATTAAGAAGAAATATTTTAATTTATTTTATGTGTGTAAAGCTAATTATAACTTTTTTTCTTGTCTTTTAGTTTGATTGTACCAATACTTTATCCGATCAAGTTTTAGAAAATGTTTATGTTCAAGTTGAACCCAGTGAAGGGTTTGAAGTTGTTGCTTATTCACCATGCTCCAAGCTCCAATATAGTATACCAGGCACTACATATGCATGTGTTAGCTTACCGACAGATCCCTTAGTTGGTAAGATACTTTAGTTGTATTAAATTTTATTTTTTGATTTTAAATATTATTCATATATTGTGAAAATCCTTTTGATAAAGTAAAATATTTAATTAACAGATTTTAAGTGCTTAGTAAATAATAATTTCATTAAAAAAGGTTACAATTTTCTGTTATTTTTATTTTATATATAAAAACACATTATAGCTAGGTCAGAATATCACCAGATGCTAAAAGTTGCATAGCATAAAAAAAAATAACTTTAAAACCATATATTAAAAGTAAGATAATTTGTAGAAGGTAATTTATATCATGTACTATATATACTCAGTAAATAATTTGAAGATTAAGCTTTCATTTCATGAAGTCTAACCAAGAAAAACTTAAAAATTTTTTTAAAAGGGAGCAATCAATATTTAATATTAAAAAAATGGATAGTCAATCCTGCTTACTGGTTGTTAATCATTGGAAACTGCCAAATTTTCGCAATTTGAATTAAAAAAGAAAAAAACTTTTTGAAGTTAATCTAAAATTATTCTTAAATGATACATAATTTATTTGAGCATAAGTAGTGTAAGGTTTAACTATAATTAATTGGATACGAGGTGCGATGGTCGCCACTGTGACCAGCAACTGGTACCATAACTGTATGAACTGGAAAAGTACATGCGGTTAGATTTTGAGACGACAAGGTGTGCTAGGAGCGTATGACCGAGATACACGATCAGAAACCATATGTGATGTGTTCATGGTTTTTATTAAATAGAATTACTATTGTAGAAGTGGCGCAGAGTGCCTTGTATGTAAAGTATTGTAAATAGGAAGATTGGAGTGTTTCCGTCCACCTGACACGACTAGTCGCTAGCTGGCAGTAGTAACATTCATTGATTATAAGTTTTCATTCATTATTCCTTATAATATTTAGAACAAAAATTGAGATTTTTTTTCTCCCTCAGTTATTGGGACATTTGGCAATACATTGAAGTATTTTGTGAAAGACTGTGATCCTAATAGTGGAGAACCAGATGATGATGAAGGATATGAAGATGAATATGTGGTGAGTTTTTATAATTATTCATTTTTAATTTAGATGTGTAATATTTTTATTTTAGTTAGTGTTTTCAATAATTCTAGGAAATTGATTTGTTCCATTAAATTCCACATAGGCTTTCATATCATGTATAGTTTATTTTGTTATTAATATAAGATTTTTTGTAAAGATTTTTTTGTTTATTAGATGAGGGAAATTTTTACAAATTATTGCATTAACTGTATACTGGTAACTTCTGATTTTGTTTCAATTATAATTCAATCGGTAACAATTCCATTCTTTTAAAATACAAAATATTTTAATACTTCTCATCATTTTATATATATATATATATATATATATATATATACTATCATATTGTTTTCTTTTTACAGTTGGAAGACTTAGATGTTCTCCTGAGCGACCACATCCAGAAGATACTGAAAACGAATTTTGCTGCTGCTTGGGAAGAGGTCACAGAAAAGAATGAATTAGAAGACACATATGCATTTAATTTAAAGACATTAGAAGGTATGTGGATTTTTTAGGTGTTTGTTAAAATATTGTCTTTATTGAAGTTGAAATTTTTTTAAAAATTTAATTTGAAAAAGTATAGGTATTTAGATAACTTTTTCTTAAAAATGTCTTTTTTCTGATTTTAAGATATCAATAGAAAATCAATTATTCGTAACAACTTTCTTCAAATAATTTTTTTTTTTTTTTTTGTCTAAAGCCAATAAAGACATATTTGTTGTAACACCATCTTTTCTTGAAAAATTATTTTACTGGCTTGGCTTTGCTGGCTATCTAACAGCAATGCAATTTTACCCAGTGACCATTTTGGAGGCAATAAATAGAACTTCCAAATTTCTTTGTACTTTCGAAAACTAATTTTGTTTTACTACTCTTTTATAACCAGGGCTTCTTGGTTCTGAACATTACCTTTTGATTTTTTTTCTCGAACATAATTGAGTTGTCAATTCGTCAATTGTAGCTTTACCTTCATTTAGAAGTAGCCAATTTGAAAGAATTGCATTGTTTTGGTAGTGTGTCTAAAATCTTGCATATTAATAACATTTGGTGTAATTGAGTTTCGTGCTTCCTTTGAAAAAATCAATTTTATTTTTTTCTAAAGGTTATTTTTTATTTTGATAGATGGACACATTTGCACTGTGCTATTCATTTTCCTCTTAAATTGAAAAAACTACATGCAAATATTATACAGTTGGCTATCAAAGATAGTTTCTTAAAATTTTTGAAGTACTATCTACCTCTATTATGAAGTTATTAGAATCATAAAGACATGTGTTCGCCTTTTTGTAATACATAGGGTTTCTTTGTACTTAATTGAAGTTGCTTCATCGATACTATAATGTGGCTGATCTGATCTTTGCTTTGACAATTTTCAAAGACATTGTTTTAATATTTTAAAACAAATTTAACTCTAATTACTCAAATTTAACTTCTTTCTCTCACTCTCTCTCTCTGTTCTAATCAGTTCCCCCACTTTATTATTTCTTTAAGAATGTAGAAAGTAATTATGTAAATAAGAAAGTTATAAAATGTGTTTATAACTTTCTTATTATACTTTTTTTTAATTATATTTATTATGTAACCTTTTTAAATTAAAATAAAAGATAGTTCATCCAATTTAAAATAACATACAATTTTTTAAAAATTCCAGATGCTGTTAAGATAATAATGTAAATAAGAAAGTTATAAAATGTGTTTATAACTTTCTTATTATACTTTTTTTTAACTATATTTATTATGTAATGTTTTTAAATTAAAATAAAAGACAGTTCATCCAATTTAAAATAACATACAATTTTTAAAAAATTGCAGATGCTGTTAAGAACGTAATGCACTTCCTTGGAATGCAGCCCTGTGAGAGGTCTGATAAAGTGCCCGAGAACAAAAGCTCTCATGTCCTATTCCTGTCTGGGGTGTACCGAGGTGGTCACACGGTGTTGGTACGTGCCAAGCTGGCTATCCGTTCAGATGCAGAGGGTGTGACCATGAACATTGCAGTCCGAAGTACCGACTCCAATGTCAGTGAAATAGTTGCTTCAGCCATTGGATAATCCCTTCAAACATCTTTTCTTTAAAATACAAACAAAAAAAGTGTACATTGTCTGAAAACCATGGCTATGTTGAGGCAAAAAGATGAACTTCTAATCATTACAATATCACGTCATATGAATGGTTATGTACTTTTTTTTTTCTGGCACATTATTCAGTCACTTTTTAGTTTTCTGTAACAATCGTCTTCCTTTAAGGTTCAGTTAATTTTTCTAAAGTAAGTTATTCAAACTGGTTAGTTTGATTTAGAGTCGATTTATAATCAGTTTTATTTAGGGTCATTTTTTTATTAAATATGTATTTTCCCCTACTTAGATTTGTTTGATATTGTAAGGAAAATTCTATGGAAATTCAAAATAAGTTTGCTAAACTAATAAGTTTTAATAAGTTTGTTACTTGTAAAAAAATTTGTTCAAAATGTGTTACATTTTTCTTATGTTGAATTATATTTGATCAAATGTCATTGTTGATGATTAAATGTAATATGGATTTGCTGTCACTGTAATTGATTTCAATAAATATATTTAATAATGTTTTCATAAAAATTGAATCATATATGTAGATAAATATATAAATTCAATTTCATCTTATATATATTTTACAGTATAATACTTCAAGTTTTATTTCCTTCTTGAAGCTTTCTTCTATTTGTATTTGACAGTTAAGAGACTGTCTCTAATTATAACACAGCAGATGGGTTTTTTCTGAGAGTTTACTTGATGAAAGAACTTTTTAATTTTTACTCGAATTTTCTCCTTTATTGAAATATAGCTTCTAAATCTTTAGGTTTACACCTAATCATCTTTATATAAAGGTATATGAAATAAGAATTTGTATATATATAAATATATATTAGTGATTTTTTTAAAAGTGACAAAGTTATATAAAAAAAATTTGCTTGTATTTTTTAAGGGAATAGGTTACTTTTGATACCAAAGTACTTTTTCTACTGTATTATTTTTATTTTTGAAATTGTTGGCTTTAGTATAAATCAGTGTATTGTTGAAATACTACTTCTTAAAATATATTGTTTGAATATTTTTAACATTCAATATTTATATATAATTTTGGGGGAAATTGTAATATCATTCCACAATCTATCATTGTTTTGTTTCATTATCATACAGAATAAAAATACAAGCTATTTTGAAACAAGTGTTTTTTGTTACATTTCTTATTAATTTCTCAATAATATAATTTTAATTAGAAATTTAAAACTATGTTTTTAAATAATCATAATTGCTTAATAAATTCCTACTGTAAATATGTATATATCCACATCCACATCAAATATTAAGTGATCTTCAGTATATTACAGAATTGTTCTACTAGCAAACCATACAGCACTAAATTGTAATGATTACATAAAAGTATAAAAATTTTCAAGTTATTTGAATATTAATTTTCTAAAATATTTATTTTAATTTTAAAACTTCTGGATTTGTTCGATGACTAAAATTTTTTTTTTTTTTTTTGAATGAAATTAAGTAGAATGTTATATATTATTTATGGTTAACAATTATCATTATAATTAGTATATTTTGCTTGTAATAAAAACATTCCCCCCACCATTTCAGAGATGTAGTTCAATAAATCTAAAAGGTTAAAACTTTTAATGTAGAACAGGAGTTTATCATTTTTTTTTTTTTATAATTTACATTATTTAATGTTTTTCATTTACTAGATGTTAAAAATATGTTGATTGCACATACTAATATGATAAATAAGCAAATAAAAAAAAGGAAAGAATTGCTTTGCTGATTTACCATTTAAAATTTTCAAAAATTATTTACATTTTAAAATGTTGAAGGATTGGGCATATGAATTTTTAACATTATTGAATTAAAATATGTGATTTTTTTTATTGAATATATATTTCTACTATTGAATAGGAATTTCTGATTGCTCATTCATGTAGTAAAATGAAGATAAAAATCTAACTTATACCTGACTTTGACAACAAAAGGGAATCATAGAAGAGGGCATTTTTTGATGAGCTTAGCATTGATCCTAAGTGAAGAAGCTTTTTCTTTGTCTTGTATCATAAAAGCTCAGGGCAGATCAAGTAAGAAAAGAGCCAAGTTGCTCAAATTAAAGGGAAACTAATCTATAGGGATTATTTAACAGAATCAATAATTGTTAAAGCTTCAAAGTTGTATTTTTATAGATCACAATTATTTTAGCATGAGGATAATAATTAATCATGCTGCATCTGTTGAAATTGTTTAAATGCCATTTGTCTGATTTTTTTACTCCTTTTCCCAATGCCGTTTTATAAAGGCTTCTATTAGATTTTCAGGTTTTGTTGAAATATTAAAAAGATATATGTGAAACAACTTTGGTTTCATAAGAAACTAAATTTTAAATGTTAGAAATTTTTTTTTTCATTTAGTGCTTTCTAGACTTCAGACAAAGAAAGTCAGTCAAAGTAAAACTGGTGCAAAGTCCTAACTGGGATACTATTCTACAAATTCTTTTTTTTTTCTTTCTTTTATAATTTCATGATAATTATTGCCAAAATAATGTTGTATTTTAAAATTGAACTTGAGGCATCCATAAACCCTTGGATTGAAAGTTTTGAAATTGCATTTAATTATGGGTAATGTAATGAAAAGATTATGAAGAATCTAGTTGATACAACCGAGTAAAAAAGATAAATAAAGGTATGTTCCTAATTTGTTATTTGGATAATATTTGTTACATCTATTTTTATGATCAAAGTTACTCAGATATTCATAAAGTTACAGCACTAAAAGCATTTAGATATTTTGATATTTCTAAAATTTAAATGTAATTAAACATGTATACCATTGTGAACACTGAAATAATTAAGGCTTAGAAGCATTGTCTATATCCCAGATAAATACTTTCGTAACATTTTTAAATTTGGCATTTCAGTGGTAAGTTTTTTTTATATTATGCTTTGCAACAAGTTGTGTGGCGATAAAAAGCAAAAAATAACTTTGTATTAAGCGATTTCATAGAAAAAGTGTTATTAAAATTTAATATCCATTGAATTATTTATTACTCGCCTTTAGTAATCTAAAATAGTCACTTTTTTAAATTCATAACATTTTTTACAGTAGTTTAAATTGAATTTAAAATGTTCATATTTAAGATTGAATTGATAAAATTTTATCAAAGATTATAATATTAAAAAAAAAACTGATTTCATTCATTGAACTAAACTTTTACATCTGAACATCGGATATAAGGAAGAAAATTAATTATAAAATAAATTTTATTACACATATACAAAAAAAAGAATGCAAATAAAAATCCCCAGATCTTAAGAACTATTTTATAAGAACAAAAAATGTAACATGAATACAACTCCAAACATTTTTCAGAAAACTCTTCTGATTTATAATTTTCACCATCTTTACAGTTTAAATTAGGCTTCTTAAAAACTTCTTAAATTAGGCTTCTTAAGGTTTCTTAACAACGAAACAAGGGTAGAGACCTTACAGAAATCAGAAATTCAAATTCTTTTATGGTAAAATGTTTAATCCTTTTAAAACATTCAGACAACCTCTAAAACCTTCATTCAACTGTAGAACAACATCATATGCACCCAATTTCATGGTTTTAAGGGACACTTACACCTCTTTAGACATTTCTTGCCATATGATGTTATTAAAATTTTCTTTGGCATTTTATGTTTCACCATGTATAATACTCTTAATTAAAACTTAAAGTACACGGGTTTGATAACATTCAATATGTCACTCTCTACACGTTTCAGCAAGCAATTATTTATGGCATCTACAATTAACAACTGGTGACTTGCAATGAAACACCAATATTACTACGATTTTCGATTTACTTACGATTTCTAACTACTATTTCCAATATTACTACGAATAGCTATACTACTGTGTCCAAAAAGTAAAACCAATTTAAAATTCCCAGGGCTTATGGAATTTCATTTTTTCTTTTTTTTTTTCTAGGTTGCTGACACTGTCTCCCTAACATCTGTGTGAAATTTGAAGTCAAAATATTCAGTAGTTTTCGAGTTACGCTTGGCATTGGGAGACGCTAAAACTGATTCCGGCGACTTTTGAAATGTCTGAATTCATTGAGAACAGAACTTGCATTCAATTTTGTTTGCGAAAATGTATAAAATTTTGCAGAAGGATTCGGTGAGTATTCCTACATCGGAAAGAAATGTTTAGAAGTGGTATAAACAGTTCAAAGAAGGCAGAGAACGCGTTGAAGACGAAGAGTGATCTGGTCGACCATCCACCTCAACCGACGCAGCTCACGTAGAAAAATTAAAGATTTCGTGCTTGCCAACTGTCGATTTACATTTAGAGACCTTTCTGATGATGCTGGAATTTCAAAAGGATCGGTCCATTCCATTTTGGGCGTCAAACGCGTCAAATCTCGATGGGTACCGAAAATACTGAATGCGCCAGCTCACACTTCGTTGAATCTTCGTGAGTTTTTCGCCAAAAAAGGAAACCCATATTGTTCCACAACCACCGTATTCACACCGTGCGACTTCTAGCTATTCAGTAAACTCAAAAGACCACTCCGGGGACACCGTTTTGAGTCGATTGAAAAGATTCAATGTGAATCGCCGCGCGCTATTTTGTTTTATTTGCCAGTTTTATTAGAGAATGTAAATATCACAAAAAAATTTGGAAATTATAAATTACAACAGTATATAAAGAATCCCCAAAAAGTAAAGGGACATCTTATTTATTTAACTCACAAAAAAGTGTAAGTATCACTATTCAGTCTGTGGTACTATTACAAATTTTTGAAATGTCATCTTAAAAAACATAATGCATCAATTGTACTATCATTAAGCCTGGAACGTAATTTAGTGCAAAAATTGCCAGCTGTCGAAACCGCTCTTTCAGCGTCTACGCTAGTTGGTGGTACTGTTAGAAATGCGCGATATAATTTTTCTAAGTATTTACCTCTAAACCCCTCATCTTCAAATAAATCTATTTCTCGTCGGATTGTTTTGGATATAGCTGATTTCTGTATTGTATTTTCGTTTGTTGAAATTTTTTTAATTATCGCCAAGTCTAATTTTTGTTCAAGAGACAATTCCTTTTTACTATCGACATTAGTGTCATCATAATCTTCGATAACTGGACCGAATTCTTCTGAATATGGATAGGTTTGTGGGCAAACATTTTTAAGAAAGTTGACTATAAACTTGATTAAATTTGAATTGGTTAGTCTCTTTCCGATAGTTCTTTTTCATTCTCCTTTTAAAAATCGTTATAATTATGTAAATACCGTAAGACATTTTCTATTTCGGTATGCCTTTCTTCTGTGCGATTTTTCAATGTAATATATAATTCTTCAGATAGTGATGTGTGCTGTTCTTTCTGTGTCTGCAGCATAAAATTGTTGCATTAGCTGTTAATAAATTAGAGTCTCTCCGACGTAATGCCTCAACAGCCAATTCTATTGGAAGTAGAGCTGATACAATTCTGGATAAAAAGTCGAATTCTCTATCAGGATTTCTGATCGGATCTACATTTCTTAATTCAATAGAAGTGCAAAACACTCGAAATGTCAAACCATCTAATGCTGTCATTTTACTTATAATTTCATCCAAATTATCTTCTTTTTTTTTTTCAAAATAATCTAAAATTCCTGATGCTTGGATTTGTATCTTCATCGCAGTTAGATTCTTTCCTCTTTAACAAATTTGTGTCATGTTTCGTTTTTAAATGTGCACGGAGTCCGCTTCTACTTCCTCCATTCACTTTAATGACACTTGAATATTTTTTACATTGTGCCACCACATTTTTTTCGCCTTATAAATAATGAAACCAAACTGAAGTATTATCAACCGATTTCTTATGTTCTTTAAAGCTATTCTTATTCATTATTATGAGGTATTATTTATGAGAATATGTATAATAAATCTGAAAAATATTTTGAACTCTTAAGTATGGATATGCAAATACAATGTGAATAACAAACTCACCAATTTAAAAAATATCGAAATATTACATATTTTCTACACAACTACAACCTTGTTTTCACAGATAAGAATTTCTAGTTTTCAGATAAGAATTCTAAATTTCTAGTAAATACCGGAAAAACGGTATTTTAACTTGTGAATACCGGTATTACAAAATTGCACAAATGGCTCAAAATACCGGTATTCGGTAACCCAGTTTTACAATCCCTAGTTGCATCCAACTTAAAATAATAATTGTTTACATTTAGACTAATACTCAGAAGTTTCCTTCCGAGCTTTTAGACAAGTAGCTAGTAGGTAGCACCAAATGATCTAAAGTTCACTGAATAATGTATTACTTATCAAAGAATTTATTTTTTATTAAAAGTGGTAATTAGAAGCAAATTTCTACGCATACTTTAATTAAAAGAATTTTTTTTCTTTCTTTCTCTTATAGCAGGTAGTCATTTTAGGAGCGTGTTCTGTTTGGAATTCTTATGAATAAAGTGAATTGGATGGAAATTTTGATTTTATTTTATTCTTAGAATATTAGGGAGAGAACGATAAATGAGTATATTGAAACCAATTGCACGTCGCTTTCTATTTCCAGATGAATTAGTGTCATAAATTAAGAAGGATACGAGAACACAATTACCAGTGAACGTGATATAAAACGGTTTCGTTTCATTTCAGTCCAACGACCTATAACAGATTAAGGATGCATACGAAGGCATCATTATATGGTAAAACATTATTCATGCAGGTATTCCAGTTATACATTAATTTACAAAAGCCAAGGTTAAAATAGTTTTAATTTATTATCATTTTAATCTCTGCACATAAGATATATGTCATGGGAAACCATCTGTAAAATGAATATCTTTTTCTGAAAGCTTCATACAATAAATTTTTTTTTTTTTCTCCCAGATAGCTTTTTGGAGAACGACACTTCGTTTCTATCAAAAGCTTAGTGATTATATTCAATAAACTCATTTGCATACTAAAAACTAATAAAAAAAAGAAAAAGGGCATAACTGGCAGCTTTTCTTTTGTTACTTAAATAATTAATATTTATTATAAATAATTAATATTTATTACCAAGCACAAAAATACATAAATACAAACAATGATGTTTTATTTTATGAAATTTTGAAAATGAATTTATTCTCAAAAAACATACATCTACGCAATTCAGTTACTTGCCTATTTTATTGCACATCATTCCTGTTCGGTTCTTTGCACTGACGAATTGCTGAAAAAAATAATTAAAATATTTTAATATAGCATTTAAAAAGAGACATGCAGCTTTGGTTTCTACTTACTGCGTTATATTTTATTTCATCTAACTAAATATTTTAAGTTAACTATGTCAGATTTTAATTATATGAGTGTAAATAAGGAAAAAAAATATTTATATACAGTAGAACCATTGTTAGTCGAACTTGAAGGGAGACGCCAAATAATTCGAGTTGTAGAGTTTCCGACTTATGGAGGATTTCGACTTACGCGGATTTTGTAAGGAAATATTCGACTTGTAGAGGAAATATTCGGTTCGTTTTATATTGTTGTTGACAGAGGACTCATTGGTAGGCCTAAATTGTTCAGCAACGTCTTTCTTCTTCTGACAGCTCTTCACAGCTTCAAGCACTTCAAACTTTGCAGCGAGAGTCAAAGTTTTCAGTTTGCGTTTCACAGCACTCATTCTTTAACAGTATTATTCGTATACTGTTGTGGGAAAAAAATGTGTATTGCAGTAAAACCAAACTACTTCTGATATTTATTTTTGCAATCGACAACAAAAGATTTGATTCGCTACAATTCAAATGAAATCAATAGCAATAATAAGAATTATAATAAGAATATTTCATGGGATTGGTTATTCTATTTACCATACATCTACCCATACATTGTTTTCTAAGATCCAATAACGTGCATTGTCTGCAAATCCTTAAAATCGTTAATTTTTTTTCTTCGAGCTACGGAGGTAATTAGTTTCAAATGATCGAGTTGTTAAGGTTGTAAAATCAAACATTGCTAATGTTCGAGATACAGAGGTCCAATTTTTTTTCTCGAGTTACGGAGGGAAAATATATACCAAAATGGCTTATGTGGATTGACTCATTATTTCGACATATGGAGGGATGAAATTTCGAGTCATGGAGGTTTTGGGGCTTGAAGGTAAGGGAACAAAAAAAAATTTCCGGTTTGGAGATATATATATATATATATATATATATGTATTGTAAGGTTTAATTATAATTAGATTGTCACTGGAGGTAGCCACTGTGACCAGTACTGTGTGAACTGGTGAGTACGAGTGTTTACATTTTGAGATGACGACGCAGAACGCTATGAGTGTCTGAGTAAGTAATATTGTCAAGCATCGTATATGATGAATGTGATGTGTTTACGGTTTTTCAGTAAAAAGAAAATTGATACTGTAGAAGAGGCACGAGGTGTTATGTGTATTAAAGCATTGTGTGTAAAGTATTGTTAATATTGTAAATAGAGCCTGAATGGCCTAATGAAACCGCTCTGGAACTCGGTACGACAGGTTTCGGGTTCGAGTGCTGGCGGTGCCATGGATGTTTGCTGTGGTTCGGAATCCACTTTAAATCGTAGGTCTAGGTCTAATAGGATCATAGAGCGTTGCGGGGGCATTGTTACTCCGCGTCCGTGGCTTATCTTCAAGTTACACGCGCCCCCTGGGTAATGCAAAGTGAGTAACCTCTGTGCATCGCTTGCCTTAAGGCATACAAGACAGCTGTCTAAGTGTTTGCCAGCTGCATTAGGAAAAAAAAAATAAACCTTTTTCTAACACATATATATTGCATCTTTTAAGCCAAAATGATTGTTTTCAAAGGATCTAAATGCAAAAACTCCAAAGGCGCTGATACTCAGTTATCTGATTTGTATTACAAGCCTGAAATTACATGGAAATGTCTATGAAATATTTGATAATATTTTTATACAGTGGTTTATTTGAATTTTGGGAATATTATGCAATTTTTTTTTTAATTGCACGTGACTCGGATACGTAATCTCTTATTGTAGATTAATACGGTATTCCTCGGCCGCGTAGCGGCCACTAGCTCCTTCATTGTAAAATGTTGAAACATAGCGATGGTCAGATGCCCTTTGAGTTAATAAGAAAAACAGATAATTAAATGCCCCTTTTTTTTTAAAACAAAAAAAAGGAATTATTTATTTAATAAAATTAAAAAATGAAAAATAACAAAAATTTCAAAAGTGTAGATGCTGATGAAATCAAGTGCATGTAATCAAAACAAGTAATATAAAAAAAAATTTTTTTGAAGTTAATTCCTAACTTTTTGTTCACTATATTGCCGAAAGTTCTCTCCATTCATTTTTTAAAATTTATCTGGTGACATGTATTGGTAGATACATGCAACTTAAATCTTTTTTTTTCGATGTTGTTCTAATGCAGCTGGAAAACACTTAGACAGCTTAGTCTTGGATGCCTTAAGGCAAGCGCTGCATAGACGTTACTCACTTTGTATTACCCAGGGGGCGCGTGTCACTTGAAGATAAGCCACGGACGGGCAGTAACAATACCCCCGCAACGCCCTACGATCCTATTAGGACCGGGATCTACGGTTTAAAGTGGATTCCGAACAAATATCCATGGCACCCCCGGGACTCGAACCCGAAACCTGTGGTACCGAGCGCCAGCCACTCGATCATTTAGGCCCCTGCAACTTAAATCTAAAAAAACTAAAATTAATTAATTAAATTTAATTACTGAATTAATATTTGAAAAACTGTATTAACTTCAAGTGTCATCCACTGCAAGTTCAAAAAAATGTATTTGTACTTGAGGGGATGAATAAAAAGTATTTTATGAACGATTGAAAATTTGAACAAGATATGCGATCTGTACTTAAGTTTACTGTCAAGAATAATTCCTAAGTACTTAGTTTCTTTAGACCAGGGGATATAATTATTATATATTTTAATATTAGGGGGGGTTATTCGGACACGTAATTAGAACATTTTAATTATTTTCCTTTTATTGAAGGAGTTTTTTTCTTCACATTTAATTAGCAAATTTCGTAATTTATGCTATATAAAAATGCAGGTGAATATCTTACGCATCGGCCTTTTTTTTTAAAAATTCTACTTGCTAATAAATTTTCTTTTGCTATTATATTATTAGAGAATTATTTTATACAGCGCTATATTTGAATGGTTAAAAGGTTTTTGGAAACGTACTCGGAAACGTAATTCGAACGCGTTCATCGCTCTGCTTTTAATTAAGATTTTTATTTTCTTCACATTTAATTTGCGAGTTATATAATGTATGCTATATAAAAATGTGCGAGAATGTTTCTATGCATGAGCCCATTTTTGTTTAAATAGCTAATAAAAATTTCTTTTTGCTGTAAGTAATTTCGTAAGTCAGAATTAAAAGGCTATATTTTGTTTTTTGTGTTAATTATTCTGATTTAAAAATTAATTCATTTCTTTACAAAAAAATTATTAAATTGATATTTATTATTATCATGACGCATTTCAATTTTAAATTTATATAAGAAAATATTTATGATAAAATCTGTTATGATGTAAAAAATAAAATGTGAGTTCGACAATGTTATTTTTTTTTCTAATGCAGCTGGCAAATATACCGTGATCTAGTCTGTTATGACGTAAAAAATAAATAAATAAACAATGCTCAATTAATTGTTTTAATTATATATAAAAAAATGAAAATTTTCCGTTACGAAAAATTTTATGTGCAATGGAAGGATATAGAAATGTAAAAACAAATATTTTTTCAATTTCTTCTTTTAGATTACACGGTTGACGTATTCCACGTTAAAATTCAAATGTATGCTGCTTATTAATGAAAGCAGATAATCAGACCTACATTAACAATTCCGTTAAACCATAGCAGCAGCAACAGTTATAGAGAGAAAAAGCTAACGGACGCCCAAAATACGGTATGCAAAAACTCTCTAATATCTCAAAAGAAAATTGGCTGTACCGTACTGTTAAATAGCACCTGCTTATATTTAAAGTAACGCCCAGAAGTCTCCTTCTCAGCTTTCATCAACGCAGGTTTGGTTTGTCGCTCTACGGTCACCTTGTGCACACTACAGTTTAAAGTGGATTCCGAACCACTACAAACACCCATGGCACCGCCGGGACTCGAACCCGAAACCTGTGGTACAGAGCGCTAGCCACTCGGCCATTCAGGCCCCTTATCAACGCAGGAGATGCAGCATTAATTGAATATAGTAATATGTATTATGTAGTGTTAGTGTAGTATTATTATGTATTGTATTATAGTACTGTAAATTAAAAAAAAAAGTCTTTACAGGATATCGGATTGCCCTGGCCCCGACGCGGCCTAAAGCTCCTAGCTGCATCTGAGAAACATTGATGAAGGAAAAAACATTGACAGTTAAAAAGGAGGTGAGGTGATTTAAGAGCAATGTCCCATGTTAAAAAATGTATTAAAAATATAAGTAAAGAAAAAAATTACTTAAATAGCTAATAATTAAGAGAAAAATAAAATTAAAACAAAAATTAACAGAATAATTAAAGAATTCAAAATCTAAAGATAAAAAAGGAGTAAGATGCAGTAAGTAGATGCGATAAGATGTAGTAAGATGCGATTTTCGCTGCTGGAATGACGACGCAAGTCACAGGTCAGACTTTAACCTGCAGCCTTGCGGCTGCGCGGAACAACATGAAAATTTTCTCACACACAAATTCTATGCGCAATAATAAGGAGATAAAAATTTTCAAATGAATTTATAATTACATGCTCAGAAGTTTCCTTCTGAGCTTCTATTTACGCTCGTCTGGATCATCTACTGTTAATTTGTCAGATAAACTAATAATCTTATGAAAATTTATTTTAAAATAAAAGTGGTAATTAGAAGCAAATTCCTATGTATTCCTCTAATTACCAGAATTCTTTTCGCCATTTTCTCTTTTATGAAAGGTTACTCTCTTATTTCAAGAGCGCGTTCTGTTTGAAATTCTTATGAATAAAGTGTATCGGATGGAAGTTTTCTTTTTATTTTATTCTTAGCGCCAATTTGTGGATGAAAATGAATAATTGATCAGACTTTTTATAGTTTTGTTGAAAGTGTCATTATAATTGAGTATATCTATTTCAATTACTTTTGTTAAATTTCGTTGAATTTTCATTTTAAATTTAATTGAATTTCTTTCTTTTTTTTTTTGCCGTGTTCCTTAAATCATGTCATTTTTTTTAAGGAATGCGAGTTATTTAAAATGTAAGCACATAAAATCGTACATAACATTGCACTGTTTTAATCGAGTTAAAACGGGACCTGAGTGGTCGAGTGGCTAGCTCCCTGGTGCTCGGTACCATAGATTCCGAGTTCGAGTCCCGGCGATGCAATGAATGTTTGTAGTGGTTCGGAATCCACTTTAAACCGTAGGTCCCGGTCTAATAGGATCGTAGAGCGTTGCGATGGCATTCTTACTCCGCGTCCGCGAAGGTTCGTGGCTTATCTTCAAGTTACACTCGACCCTTGGATAACACAAAGTGAGTAACGTCTGTGCTACGCGTGCCTTAAGGCATCCAAGACATTTATATTAGGAAAAACAAAAATCCAGCTGAAGGCTCGCTCCCACCATGCGGGGAAGAAAAACTATTTCGACCCCTTCACCGCGAAACATCAGAAATCGCATTATGACTAATGAAGATCCGCTTCGAGTTGAAAGTTGGTCAACCCGAAGCGGGGGATTTCAAACCGGTTTCAGGCTAATGTGGTGAGGCTAGTGATTGGTCACCGCTTCCCGCTTAAACGCCTCGGTGGGAACGAAGCTGTAATCTGTAAAAGTTCCTCTTGTGCTCCTCAAGCGACTGGAATGTTGGAATTTAAAGTTCAAAAAATTGTAAATGAAGAGTTGACAGCTGCAAAGCACAGCAAACGACTTACTTATCGAAATTAATTTGTGTTTCTATAAAAAAAAGGATTTAAAAGTTTTTACCTCAAAACAAAAAGTAATAGTAAAATGTTTACGCATTACAAAAGTTAGTTACTAACAAAATTATTTCCGCAATCTGTAAATTTCAAAATAAATTTTAATCTTAAAGCAATATTATAGTTAAATGCTCTATATTACTTTCTTTGTATTAATTTACAAATTATGTCCCGAAATTAAATTACATGTCATAGTTAGGGCCGGATTTTCCTATACGCTAACTAGGCTTCTACCTAGGGCCTCAAGATCAATACGGACCTACATTCAAATTGTGAGCAAAATCAGGATGACACTATTCTAAAAACAGTAAACACTAACTGAATCGAAAATAAGGAGGAATTCTACACATAGGACTCATAAACACACAAAAATGTATTGGTTAAGATCAACGCGTTCGGCTCATTGGGTCTGTTTTTTTGTATACACTAGATTGCACCAACTATATATGGTTCTGAGAATAAATGTCCAAATAAGTGTTCTCGACTTTTTTATATTTATTATCCGTGCCACATTTTTAGTTTCATTTAACATATTGATGTATATTTTATTTTCTCTCAGGGCCTCTTTTCATCTAACTCCAACCCTGGTGATAATGCACAATAATCGTATTTTTTTGTATAATTATGAAGTGATTATGAAATTATATGTTTTGACTATGGAATTATATGTTTTGACTATGGAATTATTTTTTCCAACGATGGAATTATATATTCTATAAAATTCTTATTCTGAAATTACAAAGAAGCAATATATTTATTGCAAATTCAGTAGATATTTAATATTTAAAATCAGCAATACTAACGGATTCAAAACACGAAAAAATCACAAATTTAACCGAACTCATGGCGTTCAACCTTTATAAAAATTATGTAAATTCAATTAAGATGTTTTGAAGGGTTTTGGATAACTTAGGATAGTGAAAATGATTATTTTAACCTCAGGAAGAAACAGACACTGACATCTTCAATATATGAAAATTGAAAAATTAAGAAATTATTTATAAAACATTGTAAAAGGCAAGTGGAAAATTACAAAGAAGGTCAGTAGATTTGCCAACAAGTGGAGTTTTCTGTCTGGCACTGCATAAAGAGAAGATTAGGGAGAGAGCACTAATTGAGCATACTGAGAACAATTCTAGGACACTTTCTATCTTCAGATAAAGGTACTTACGTATTAACGGTACCTTGGCGATAGACTTGGCGCTTTTAAGTGTCGTCAATGTAACAGCTACAGATTTGGCGGTTTTTAAGTGGCGCCAATATAACGGCTGCAGATTTGCTGAGTTTTGACGCCATTTTGTAGTGCTACGAAAATGCGTATTTGGGATTTGCCAGAAACAGAACAAGATGCGATCTTATTATTTCAGGAGCGAAATATTTTACCAAAACCACGAAAATGTCCCAATTAGACTGTTTTGAATCCATGTTAAACTCTTTATCGGCCTGTTTTTCACTGAAATCTGTTTGACTACTTTGTGTTTAAATAAAGTGTTTTTGACTACTTTGTGTTTAAATAAAGTGTTTTTGACTACTTTGTGTTTAAATAAAGTGTTTTTGACTACTTTGTGTTTAAATACAGTGTTTTGAATTTTGAAAGCGTTTTGATTTTAAATGAAGTGTTTTATATATTTTATTATTTGGAACAAAAATTTTAACTGTAGATTGGCGCCACTTTAAAACCGCCAAATCTGTAGCTGCGGTTGGAGCCTTTGCACTTTATTGGCGCAACTGCCGCCAAGGTACCGTTAATACGTAAGTACCCAGATAAATTAATGTCATAGGTTAAGATCAGCCCCAGATTCAGATGAAAAGAGGCCCTAGGCTATTCCACTTATGAGGCCCTTTCACCTCCCATTTTTGAGTTTGTAAATTACTTATTATGCTTGTTTATTATTCATATGTGTAGAATTTCTTCTTATTTTTGATTTACTGCTTACTGTTTTTAGAATAGTGTAATTCTAATTTTGCTAACAATTTGAATGTAGTCCCCTCTTGATGTGTAGGCTCTAGGCCTAATATTCTAATATTCTAATAGCCTAGTTAGCCTATAGGAAAATTCGGCCCTGGTTAAGATGGATCTAAGAACACAATTACAATGAAAGTCATAGAGTCATAATAATCGTGTTCTTTTGTATAGATGTGAAGTGATTATGAAATTGTATGTTTTAACTATGGAATTATTTTTTCCGACCATGAAATTATATATTCTATAAAATTCTTATTCTAAAATTACAAAGATACAATATATTCATTGTAAATTCAGTAAATATTTAATATTTGAAATACTGTAATAAATATTTAATATTTAAAAATTACAATTCCCAAACTTAAAAGCGAACTCACTGTGTTTACCTTAATAAAAATTATATAAATTGACTTAAGATGTTAAGTCTTTATTTATAAAAAGAGCACATTAGGGATAGAACAATAATTCTTAAACTGTGCTTCTTAATTATTTTTATTTGTTTTTGTATGTTTATAAATTAAATATACATAAAAGAATAATAAATAAAAAATAAATAAATAAAAACCTTCCTCATTTTGTTTAGATTACTTTTCTTCTCTCTGCTTCTTAATTATTTATATATATATATATATATATATATATATATATATATATATATATATATATATATATATATATATGGTCATTCACCTATTAGTCTTTACCTGCTTTCTTTTCAATGTATTATCTCATAACTTCAAAGGACTCCAGCTCGAGATAGAAGCTAGCACCGACACAAATCGTAGAACAGTAATTGAGTATATTGAAAACAATTGTACGCCGCTTTCTATTTCGAGATAAATTAATGTCATAAATTAAGAAGGATATGAGAACACAATTACCAGTGAACGTGATATAAAACGGTTTCTTTTGATTTCAGTCCAACGACCAAATAGGATTCATACCAAAGCTCAATCTATGGTAAAACATTATTCATGCAAGTATTCCAGTCAGGGCCGGATTTTCCTGTAGACTAACTAGGCTTCACCCTTTAGCCTCAAGATCAAGAGCGGCCTGCATTCAAATTGTTAGCAAAATTAGAATGACACTATTCTAAAAACAGTAAACACTAAAACACTGAATCGAAATTAAGGAGAAATTCTACTCATATGAATGTATAAACAGACATAAAAATGTATTGGTTAAGATCAACGCGATCGGCTCATTGGGTCTGCTTGTTTGTATATACTAGATGGCACCAAAGTATAGTTCATGCGTTCACTGATTGCTATGACAAATATTGACGTGCCTTATGCTACTGAGTTCTGGTTTGTTCTTGCATAAATAAAGTGCAGATTGGTGTAGATTGGAACAGACAAACGAACATACCTATTGATATCCCGACTTTCGGTTACGTTCGTATTACTTCGATATGAAATACGTGTTAATGTTATTAGAAAAGATTCTTATTTGAGAATTCAGATATTCTTAAAGGATTATATATTCTTAAAGATTCTTATATTCTTATTTATTTATTCTTAAATTTAATTTAATTTGATAGAAAATATGATAATTTTTATTGCATATTTTATTTTCGTAGTAAAAGTTTTTTATTATTTGAATTTTGTTTCTTTGTAAATATTGTGTGTTATGTTTGATTTATTATTGTTACAAGTACTATATAGGGTGCTGAGCATAATTGTCTAAATAAGTGTTCTTGACTTTTTTTTTTATTTATTCAACATTACATACATTTCCGCACACGAATAATCATTCCACAAACAAAATTTAAAGCAAGTTCTTTGCTGAATTAAACCAGACATTGCAAAAATCGCCGAAATCAGTTTTAGCGTCTCACAAAGCCAAGCGTAACTCAAACACTAATGCATATTTTGACGTCAAATTTCACACAGATGTCAAGGACAGTGCCAACAACCTAAAAAAGAAGAAGAAAAAATTTAATTCCATATTCCCAGTAAGTTTAAATTGAAAATTGGTTTTATTTTTTGGGCACACTGGTAATTCTGTTACGTGTCTAATTTGTTGCACATCATTCCTGTTCGGTTCCTTACACTGACGAATTGTAGAAAAAAAATAATTAAAATATTTTAATGTAACATTTAAAAAGAGACATGCAGCTGTGTTATATTTATTTCTGTATTATCTCTTACTGTGTGATATTTTATTTCTTCTAACTAAATATTTTAAGTTAACTATATCAGATATTAACTATATGAGTGTAAATATAGAAAAAATATTTATATACAGTAGAACCTCTTTAAGTCGAACTTCAAGGGAGACGCTAAATAATTCGAGTTGTAGAGTTTTCGACTTATGGAGGATTTCGACTTACGCGGATTTTGTAAGGAAATATTCGACTTGTAGAGGAAATATTCGGTTCGTTTTATATTATTGTTGACAGAGTACTCATTGGTAGGCCTAAATTGTTCAGCAACGTCTTTCTTCTTCTGACAGCTCTTCACAGCTTCAAGCACTTCAAACTTTGCAGCGAGAGTCAAAGTTTTCAGTTTGCGTTTCACAGCACTCATTCTTTAACAGTATTATTCGTGTATTGTTGTGGAAAAAAAATGTGTATTGCAGTAAAACCAAACTACTTCTGATATTTATTTTTGCAATCGACAACAAAAGATTTGCTTTGCTAGAGTTCAAATGACATCAATAGCAATAACAAGAATTATAATAAGAATATTTCTTAGAATTGGTTATTTTATTTACTGTATACTCACTGTTGCATTGTTTTCTAAGAAACAATGACGTGCATTGTCGGCCAATCCTTAAAATCAGTAACTTATTTTTCTTCGAGCTACGGAGGTAATTAGTTTCAAATGATCGAATTGTAAAGGTTGTAAAATCAAACATTGCTAATGTTCGAGATACAGAGATCCAATTTTTTTTTTCGACTTACGGAGGAAAAATATATATCAAAATGGCTTGTGGGGTTTGACTGATTATTTTGACATATAGAGGGTTGATATTTCTATTTCGAGTAATAGAGGTTTTGGGGCCTGAAGAGAAGGAAACTAAAAAAAAAAATTTCGAGTTTTGGAGGTTTTCGACTTATTGAGGTGCAATTTAAAGAGGTTCTACTGTACCAATATTTGTATATTGGGGGAATTGCAATAGAGAAGGGAAAATGAAAAAAGAACAAAACAGTCAATTAAATATAAAATGAATAATTGTTAGAAAAGAACATTCATTTTATTGTTTAAATAGACATCTGTGATTTAGCTATGAGAACACAATGAGTTTTCCAACATAATTAAAATGAAAATATTTATTATTAAAATTATTTTTTTATCTCAAATTGTGAATTAATTTAACAAAGTTCCCAAGTTGCAAAATTACTTAGAATTATGCTTTGCGAAAATTAACACATGTATGCTATTATTGATTTTATATATATTGAAGATACATGTAATGCAATTTACATACATGTAAATTGCCTTACATGTATTTTCTAACACAAGTATGGGCAAACTTTTTCGGTCGCGGGTCAAAAATTGAAAAAAAAAAAAAAAAAAAAAAGTTTGGCGGACCAAGATAAATTTTTCTAAAGTTCGATGCTTACTAAAATTCGATTTTTCTAAAAATTTTCTAATTTATTGATGCCTTCGATTCTAGAAGTCACCGTTTTTCGAGATAAGCTTACAGTCTCAAAATTATTTTTCTTGTCTGGACATAAAGCATCACAAACTTGGAGCATGTATTGTTTAACAAACTCCCCATCACTGACAGCTTTATTATTTTTAGCACTATTGTATGCTGCAATATAATTTGCATATGTAGCTGCTTCTAAGGTAGTGTTTACATTCTTGAAAAAGTTTTGTCGGCCTGATAATTTTTTACAAAGACTTTCTGTTTTTTGGTTTCTTTCATATTCGGACATTGCTTCGTAATTGGAATTCTTGTGCTTAGAAGTGAAATGACGGGAAATGTTATATTTTTTGAAGACTGCTACAGCTTCATTGCAGCTGAGACACACTGGTTTATCTTTTATAACTGTAAAAAAATATTTCCAAGTACATTCAGTATTAAAAGCACTGCACTCTGAATCAACTTTAATTTTTTTAGTAGCCCTTTTGGGGTTGAAATATTTTACGAATAACCCAAGCAAGCCTTAACTACGCTATACTTTTATTAATTTCATCACTATTGACAATGATGCTACTTATATGTCCTCAACCTTTCCATACGCAATCAATAATATTAGAACTCGCGCCAAAAGAAAAAGCCGCTGGCTGGAGCTTAAAATGAGCAGTCTACCACATATAAGGTCTAATTCACCTAAGATATATAGATAGACTATATATATATATATATATATATATATATATTCCGCTGCTAAGACCAATATTAACATTATTTGCCGCTTGTAAAATAAAATTCTTCGAATGATCATTAATGCCCCCTGGTTTTTCCGTAATAGTGATATCCACCATTCTCTCTATTTGCAAACAATTCTCCAACTTATTCAAAAGCTTGCCCATAACTTTTACTCGAATCTTCCTAATATTCAAAACGATTTAATCAAACGGCTCCCAGATTATGACATCCAAAACCCCAAAAATGCTAAACGTCCTCGAACCTCTCTCATAATTGATTCCACTGCCCTCCCCTGACTTGCTCCAGCCTTATTTTACCCAATGCGTTTTCGCAATCATTTCTCCTTACGTTGGACTTCTTTTTATTTTCTAGATTAATTCCATCTGTTTACTCGTATATATCTCGAACCGTTTTCTTCAACTCTGCTTCTTAATTATTTTTCTTTGTTTTTCTATGTTTATATATTAAATATAAATGAAAGAATAAAAAATGAATAAATAAAAACCTTCCTCGGTTTGTTTAGATTACTTCAAAACTTTATGCGTCTCTTTCTTTTAATTCTTTATATATATGTCTATATACATATATATCTGGGCAAGTCCCCTATTAGTCTTTACCTGCTTTGTTTTTTAATGTATTATCTCAAAACATCAAAGGACTAAAACCCAAGATAGAAGCTAGCGGCTGCTTTGCAGCCAAGGTGCTTCGCACCAACACAAATCATATATATATATATACATATATATATATATATATATATATATATATATATATATTGTAAGGTTTAATTATAATTAGGTTGTCGCTAGAGGTAGCTACTGTGACCAGTATTGTGTGAATTGGTAAGTACGAGTGTTTAGATTTTGAGATGACGAGGCAGAACGCTAGGAGTGTTTGAGTAAGTAATATTGTCAAGGACCGTATGTGATGAATGTGATGTGCTTACGGTTTTTAAGTAAAAACAAAATTGATATTGTAGAAGAGGCACAGGGTGCCATGTGTATTAAAGTATTGTTAATATTGTAAATAAATTTATATAAAGAGATAGAGTACAGTTTTTCAGACACCTACAATACTAAACCACCTGACACAACTAGTTGCTAGCAAACAACAATATGCATATATAGTAGAACCTCTTTAAGTCGAACCTCGATAAGTCCAAAACCTCCACAACTCGAAAAAAAATATTTGTTCCCTTTCCTTCAAGCCCCAAAACCTCCATGACTCGAAATTTCGACCCTCTCTATGTCCAAATAACTAATCAATCCCCACAAGCCCTTTTGGGATATAATTTCCCTCCGTAACTCGAAAAAAAAATTTAACCTCTCTATCTCGAACATTAGCACTGTTCGATTTTACAATCTTTTTTACAACTTTTACAACTGAAACTAATTACCTCTATCGCTCCGAGAAAAATACTAAGTTACCGACTTTAAAGATTTGCCGACACTGCACGTCATTGTTTCCTAGAAAACAATGTATGAGTATACAGTAAATAGAATAACCAATTATATGAAATAGCAACTCGGAAGAAAAAGAATTTTCTGCTCTTTATAGCTTAGATAATGCTATAGATAGAGAACGATCGAATAGTCTAAAATAAAATAGAAAAAAAAAATAATAATAACTGACTTCTTAATGCATAATATTTTTAATTTTAAGGTTGTTTCGGAATTATTTTGTTTTTTTATTGTAGTATAAAATATAATTTTTAAGTTGCAAATAAACATTTTTATTACCTCTGTAACTTGAATTTTTATTTATTTTACCTCTCTAACTCAAAATAACGACGTCCACAAGTCGAATATTTCCTTATAAAATCCGCATAAAGTCGAAATCCTCCATAAGTCGAAAACTCTATAACTCGAATTATTTGGCGTCTCCCTTGAAGTTCGACTAACAGAGGTTCTACTGTATATCCAAACTAAATAGCTGCCTGTCAGCGCCATCGGATTTCTTACATTTAGATCCCTTAAAATATTTTTTTTAGTATATAAATTTGGATTGCAAAGGTGAAATTATACGATAAAAATAAGACTACGAGTCATTTGAACATTATCTCGTATTGTGATTTATTTGAATTTTTTAAAATATTTTTGCAAGCTATTTTAACTGCAAGTCACTCAGATAAGTGAATGGAAAAATTGAATCATTCAACTTTTAATGAAGAATTTAATTTTCTTTATATTTAAATTGCGAATTAAATAATTTACCCCTTATAAAAATGTACGAGAATATTCTGCGCATCACCCTTGCTTTTTTTTATTCTACTTGTTAATATTTTTTCTTTCGCTATATGTCAGAATTAAAATGATATATTTATTTTCAGTGTTAACTATACTGACTATTTATTTTTTGTTCTGATGAGAACAAATTATTGAATTGACTTTTTATTATTATCATGGATATGCCTACATTCAAATTTTGAGCATTAATTTAAATAAGAAAACATTTCTAATAACATCTTGTAGGATGTAAAAATAAACAATGCTCAATTAATTGCTTTAGTCATACTTATAGAAATGAAAATTTTCCGTTACGAAAAATTTTATGTGCAATGGAAGGATATAGAAAATTAATTACAAATATTTATCAATTTCTTCTGTTAGGTTATACGGTTGACGTATTACGCTTTGAAATCCAAATTTATGCTGTTTATAAATGGAAGCAGATAATAAAACTTGTATTAACAAATCCATTAAACCTTAGGGGCAGAGACAGTTAATACCTCAAAAGGAAATTGGTTGCACTATACTCTGAGTAACACCTACTTTTATTTCAATTCATGCCCAGAAGTATCCTTCTGAGCTTCTATCAAACAATATTGGAAAGGAAGATAAATTTGTTAAATAATCTAAAATACTTATGCAAATTTATGTTAAATTAAAAGTGGTAATTAGAAGCAAATTCCTATGTATATTTTATTTATCAGAAATTTTTTTGTCAGTCACTCTCTTATAGTTGGTAGTCATTTTAGAAGCATGTTCTGTTTAAAATTCTTACGAATAGAAGTGTATCGGATGGAAGTTTTGGTTTTATTTTATTCTTAGAGCCAATTTGTAGATGAATAGTCGGTCAGTCGTTTTACTGTTTAATCACTGTTGATTGTGTCTTTACAATTGAGTATATATTTCATAAATATTTCATTTACTTTTGTTGAACTTTGTTAATCTTTTTCAATTTTGAAGTTCGTTGAATTTCTTTATTTTATTTTTATTCAATTCCTTCTATTAGCTCACACTCTCCCTATATATATATCTTGTTCAAATTTTCAATCTTTAATAAAATATTTTTTATTCCTCCACTCAAGTTCAAATGCATTTTTTTGAACTTGTAGTGGATGGCACTTGATGTTAATGCAGTTTTTTCAAACATTAATTCATTAATTAAATTTAATTAATTAATTTCAGTTTTTTTTAGATGTAAGTTGCATATATCAACCGATAAAGGGCGCCAGATAAACTTTAAAAAAATGAATGAACATTATTTATAAAGGACTTTCTGCAAGAGAGTGAAAAAAAAAGTAGGAATTAACTTAAATTTTTTTTTTTTTTTTTTTTAATATTACTTGTTTCTTTCCAGTTAATTTACAGATCTCAGTAGTTAAAGTTAATAATTCTTTATACGAAAATAATAAAAATAAAATAAAGACGCTTAGGACACATTGGTATGACAAGCGACGTAACAGGTATGTAACGATGACAGGCCACATCTATCGGGATGTCATTCTGGAACAACATGTACGTCTGTTTCGGGGCGCTATGGGTGCTGAATTTCTGTTTATGGATGACAACGCCCGTCCTCACCGTGCAAACATTGTAGACGAATGGCTTCAATTGGAGGATATCACCCGTATGGATTGGCCAGCATACTCACCGGACTTGAATCCAATAGAGCATGTGTGGGATATGCCTGGCCGACGAATTGTAGCCCGTCAACCCTCTCCCACCTGTCAACTGGAACTTCGGAGGGCATTGCTTGATGAGTGGTGTAATATTCCCCAAGATCAGATTGATAATTTGATACTCAACATGCCTAGGCGTTGTAAGGCCTGTATTGCATCGTCCGGGAGACATACTCCCTATTAACCATCATACTAACGTTGTTATACTGTTTTTTGTAAATAGGTTCTTTTTTGAAATTTTGCTCCAGGGAGTAAAAATTGCAATTTTTATTAATTATGTCAAACATATAGCATCTTTTTTGCTCTTTACCTTTTTTTTTAATAAATAGACTTTACAAATAAGTCAAATTTGTTTTGCTTCTGTCTCTTTCTTTGCCTGAACTTCATTATCCTTAATTTATGGACATGAGTGTAGCTAAATCTTTAAAAGTTCCTTTTTTTGCTTCACAAGCGACTGGAATTTCGGAATTTAACCTTCAAAAAATTGGAAAGGAAGAGTCAGAATTCAATGAAACAGAGATATTTTTTTTGTTCCAATGCAGCTGGCAAACACTTAGACAGCTTGGTCTTGGATGCCTTAAGGCAAGCGCTGCACAGATGTTACTCACTTTGCATTATCCAGGGGGCGCGTGTAACTTGAAAATAACCCACGGACGGGCAGTAACAATACCCCCGCAACGCTCTACGATCCTGTTAGACCCGGGCCTAAGGTTTAAAGTGGATTCCGAACCACTACAAACATCCATGGCACCGCCGGGACTCCAACCGAGGAGACCGCCGGGACTCCAACCGTACCGAGCGCCATAGCGCTAGCCACTTGGCCATTCAGGTCCCTGAAATAGAGATTTTGGTAGCCACGTAAAGCACAGCAAAAGACCTACTTATCGAAATTGATTCGTGTTTCGGTAAGAAACAATTTTGGAGCTTTTACGCCAATCAAGGAGATGTGCCATCTCTAAGGAATTATTCTTGGTATTCCGTAAATAAATTGTATTAAGCTTGTTTAATACAATAATATACACTACTGGCCATTAAAAGTGCTACACCAAAAACGCCTTCTTGGACCTGAATGGCCGAGTGGCTAGCGCTCTGACGCTCGGTACCACAGGTTTCGGGTTCGAGTCCCGGCGATGCCATGGATGTGTGTAGTGGTTCGGAATCCACTTTAAACCGTAGGTCCCGGTCCTGATAGGATCGTAGAGCGTTGCGGGGGCATTGTTACTCCGCGTCCGTGGCTTATCTTCAAGTGACACGCGCCCCCTGGGTAATGCAAAGTGAGTAACGTCTGTGCAGCGCTTGCCTTAAGGCATCCAAGACGTCCATGTCTGTTTGCCAGCTGCATTGGGAAAAAAAAGAGAACGCCTTCTTGGTGTAGCGATTTTAATGGCCAGTAGACATGCTACAGACGTGAAATTTAAACGACAGGACGAAGGTGTTGTGATATGCTAATGATTAACTTTTCAACGCATGGAGATAAAGCAGGCCCCGGTAGAGACAACTACAATATGCTTAGACGCGGAAATTGTTCAGCCGGTTTCTCATACGCGAATGCATTTGAATGTTGTTTTCCGGTGAAAAGTTGTTGTGATGCTTCGTGTAAGAGGCAGAAATGCGTACCAGCACGTTTCTGAGTTTGATAAATGTCGAATTGTAGCGTACCGGGATTGCGGTTTATCGTATCGCAGTATTGCTGCTCGCGTCAGTCGAGATCCAATGATTGTTAGCAGCCCCTATCACTAGCAACCGAGAAGACAGGCATGTTACCCGCAAGGCCTTAATGGGTCGTGCAGTCGCGTCATGAGCCCTGTGACAAGAATTGGGGTCGTTTGCAAGATGACAAGTGCCTACACGAACAGTTCGACGACGTTTGCAGCAGCATGGACTCTCAGCTCGGGGACCATGGCCGCGGCTACCTTTGGCGCTGCATCACAGACAGGAGCGTCTTCAGTGGTGTGATCACTGACGAATCTGGGCGCACGAATGGCGAGACATCATTTTTTCAGATGAATCCAGATTCTGTTTACAGCATCAAGAGGGTCGCATCCGTGTTCGGCGGCACCGCGGTGAACGCACATTGATACGATTCAATTAAAAGAGTGAGGCAAAGTGAAAAATTGTAAGCATGTAATTTGTGTATTAGACCATCGACCCAGACCCTGTCGAAAGCCTCGGCAAAATCAAGGCAGTTTACCGGATAGACCCTCAGAGATCAATTCCGTTGCTCTGAGAAGTTGGTGTGTAGTACTTAGTTTTGGGGTGAAACCAAATTAATGAGGGATCCTGATAGAGTGCTTGCCGAGATGAGCTTTACTTTATCTAAGAATAATGTTAATTTACTTAAAGTGGATAGGAGGGAGATAGAGCCATAAATACTGGGATTTTTTCCCGGCTTTAGAATATACTTATTTAGATATAATCTGGTATACACATTATAAGATATTTTACTGGTTAAGTTGTGCTGAAAAGAAACAAAGGAATGTTTTAGGTTTTAATTTCGAAAAGTAAAAAAAATGGTCGACATATTATATACATACATATAATAATTTTACACAGTGGCATCTACGCATTTTTTTTCTCTGCACATCAACTGCCATTTTATTCCAATTACGCGTACACGGGTGACCCATCGGAGGATATTGTTGTTCTAGAAGACTATTAGAGGAAATTGATACTCATTTGCATGTCGAAAGTGAGAAAATTTATAAAACGCTCTATAGATGTTAGATTCATATACACTTGAGTAATAGCCGTGGGTTTCTTGGACGGAAGTGACTTCACAAGCAGGGCCGGATTTAGATGAAAAGAGGCCCTAGGCTATTCCACTTAAGAGGCCCTTTCACCTCCCATTTTTAAGTTTGTTAATTACATGAGATATAATAATAAAATACATCATTACCGTGATTTATATCAATATGTTAAATGAAACATGTTGTGGTTGGTACTCATCTTTATAAAAAATGTGACACGGATAATAAATAAAAAAAAGTCTAGAATGGACATTTATTCTCAGCACCCTATAGAGTACTTGTAACAATAACTCATCAAACATAACACACAACCTTTACAAAGAAACAAAATTCAAATGACAAAAATCTTTGACTACAAAAATAAAATACGCAATAAAAATTATCCTATTTTCTATCCAATTAAATGAAATATATTCAATAGATTGAAGCTTAAAGCAAATTCAATTCAGATCAATTT
The DNA here is from genome assembly GCA_021605075.1 of Caerostris darwini. NCBI lineage: Eukaryota > Metazoa > Arthropoda > Arachnida > Araneae > Araneidae > Caerostris > Caerostris darwini. Next base: position 368,379 of record BPLQ01013371.1, on the reverse strand, counting down.
ATTTCATAATAATTCGCATTTAAAGTTGAAGTATGAATTAGTATGGATTTTAAGTTCTTAAACGAAACCAGACCAATAAACCAATGACCTTAACCAATACATTTTTATGTTTGTTCATGAGTCATATGCGTAGAATTTCTCCTTATTTTCGATTCAGTGTTTACTGTTTTTACAAGAGTGTCATTCTAATTTTGCTAACAATTTGAATGTCGGCCCCTCTTGATCTTGAGGCCCTAGGCTGAAGACTAGTTAGCCTATAGGAAAATCGGGCCCTAACTACGACAAGTAATCTAATTTCGGGACATAATTTGTAAATTAATATGAAGAAAGTGAATAGAGAGCATTTAACTATAGTATTGCATTAAGCAAGCAGGTTAAAATTTATTTTGAAATTTACAGATTGCAGAAATAATTTTCTTTCTGACTAACTTTTGTACTGCGTAAACATTTTACTTCAACTTTTTGTTTTGCGTAAAAATTTTTAAATCTTTTTTTATAGAAACACAAATTAATTAAATAGATTAGACACATTATTAAATAGATGTTAGATTCATATACACTTGAGTAATAGCCGTGGGTTTCTTGGACGGAAATGGCATCACAAGGGAAAAACCTCTTAACTCGATATGTCGTATGCAAGAGTTCTTCTTGGTAGAGGAGTTTTTTCGTAATTTTTTCCCGGTAGCAACATCGGAATATTGTGCTATTAGACAACGCTTTTTTGGAGAGATATGAAACTTTTTAATTTAATTATTTTCAATTTGATTGTTTTTTTAATTGGATTATTTTTATAAAATTTATTTACTAAAGGAATATATTTTATTATTATTGTTACTATTATTATTTTTACGAAATTTATTTTTTGGAAGTTTTTTATTATTATTATTGTTTTTTTTTTTCAATTCCTTCTATTAACTCACACTCTCCCTATATTTATCTTGTTCAAATTTTCAATCGTTTATAAAATACTTTTTATTCATCCACTCAAGTTCAAATGAATTTTTTTTTAACTTGTAGTGGATGACACTGGATGTTAATACAGTTTCTTCAAATATTCATTCAGTAATTAAATTTAATTAATTAATTTTAGATTTAAGTTGCATGCATCTAATAATAGTTGGCGCCAGATGAACTTAAAAAATGAATGAAAATTATTTATGAAAGACTTTCTGAAATAGAATGAAAAAAAAGTAGGCATTGACTTTAAAAAAATTTTTTTATATTACTTTTATAAAATTTATTTGCTAAAGGAATATAATTTATTATTATTGTTATTGTTATTATTATTATTATTATTATTTTACGAAATTTACTTTTTGGAAGAAGCTTATTATTATTATTATTTTTTAATTTATTTAATGAAGTAATTTATTATTTGGCATTTATTGTTTGACAACTTTTTTTTACTACACTTTTATAAATAAACCACTTTAAAAAAAAAAAAAATTATTATTATTATTATTTTTTTTTTTTTAATTTGTTTTGGTAAAGAAATTTATTTACTTACGAATTTATTTTATTTTACACGATTTATTTAGGAAATGCAATTTCTTTTTTATTTATTATTATTGTTTTTTTATATAAATTTATTTTCCTTTCTTGCAAATTTTTAATTTTTAATTCCAATCTTCTTGATTTAGATTGTGTTATATTTTACAAAATTTATTTCTGCACAGGAATTTACTTATTTTTTAATTTATAGATTTTTCCCCGATGTGTTACAAAAATTATTTTTCTGTTTACAAAATTTATTTTTCTTTTTATAAATTTATTTTATATTGAAGATAATTTCAGTGAAGCATTTTTTTTTTTATATTTTTACTGCGATTTCTTAAATCATTTTATAACTTCATTCCTTCTAAATCAATCAATCAAGAGTTCTGCCCAAAAGCCTCTAAAGTGTTCATTTTTTTAAACTTTTTCTCCTAAAATCTAATGTGAAAACTTTCTGTCTTACGGATTTATACTATGCATCCCTACCAGGAACAGACGCATACTTTCAGGCATTTTGGGCTTCGAAAAGGCTTCCGCTGCATCAGAAGCTTATATGTGTTAATCAGCAAGTCCCTTTTCAAAGCTACAATTCAAGGCTTATTCCGTCCTAAATAAAAAAATGAAATTTAAATTTATTTCTCAACCATGAAATATAATTCAAATTTTATTATATTTCATGATTTATCTTTTTATTTTAAACATATCGAATTAAAATCCTTCATATAAATTTTAAAAATTAAATATCTATGGTTAAAATACGCCTACTTGTAGGCATGGCCTAGAGTTATGCAGTTTACATTAAAATAATTATAAAAATATGATTTTAACACCTCTGTTGATAACACATTTTAAAACTACAAAAGCTCTACTCGTGGCTCAGTGGCAAAGCACGCCGCTAGTGAGCACGAGGGCGGAGGTTCAATCCCCTGACGACTTTGTTGTACACACTGATTCAAAACCATGAGGAGACTCGATGGCATTTGTGATGTTCAGCAGCTTGCTTCGTGAGTCGAACTACTACTAAACCACATCACTGTGCTTAGAGCTGAGTTGCTTCTTTACAGTTTGGGAATGATGGGGGTGAGAAGAAGTTTGATTGGGCTCTGTGACGCTCTACGGTCATATGAGACCGGAACTTACGGCTTAAAGTGGATTCCGAACCACAACAAACGTCCATGGCACCACCGGGACTCGAACCGAAACCTGTGATACAGAGAACCAGATTTCTAGCCACTCGGCCATCAGGCCCCTCATTCGTCAGACTACCTGGTGATACGCAAATGCGGAGGTAGTTCACCCTAAAAGTTCTTCCGGAAGGCACTGCCCTCCCCTTTCTTCAGCGTCACGGAAGCAAGTCAGACTTCTATGTACGTGTGCATCATCACAAGCTGCCTTCCCCCCCTTCCTTCCTTCCATGAGTTCAAACGGATTCTTGGACTTGGTCTAAATGTTGATATCTACCAAGAGGGATAAAAAAAATAAAAAAATACAAAATTGTAATTTAGAAAAGTTTAAAAAAAAAAAAAAAAAACTTATTATAATATCTAATTTAATTTGATTTGTTTATCTCATATAGCCACGAAATCTAAAATTTAAGGGAGGAAAGAAACCTTTTTTTTTTTTTCGAATTTATATGTTAAACAAAATAAGTCAAATCATTAAGTCAGAAATTCGAATAAGAGAATATGACGCGAATATTATCTAAACATTAAATAAATAAATACTTATTGATACTAAAATTATAAAAAAATGAAATAAAATTAAAAATAAAACAAAAGTGAATAAACACAATAAAATTTTAATTGAAAAATGCGAACATCATAAGAACAAACTATATAATCGCTAGTAAGAATATTCTGAAACAATACAAAATAAAATAATTACGTCGTAATTGCAAAAAGAATTATTAAATAATCGAATAAAATATTTGTAGAATATTTTTTTATGAGAGAATAATTTAAAAAATATCGATTCAGTATTAAAATGATGTATGAATGCAAAGTGAATTGATCTCAAATCACAATAAATCATTTAAGAAAGGCACTAGTTAATAATTATATGATAATTTGAAAAATTACTGTCAAATTCTTTCATTGGTTTGTTTGTAAAAATGCTTTAGAAATAATAATTTTAATTTTTTAAGCAATTACTTATATTTCCATTTTTAAATATATAGTTTCTCACAAAAAAATATCACATTAAAATTTCCAAATGATTGTTAATGTAAAAAGAGCTTCTGTTTATTTCCAAAAACTGGTTTGTAATATTTTTCACGTTTTGAAAAAGTAAATAAATACAATAAAATAAAATATTAAATCAAAATATAATCAACTGGCCGGATATACAGATAACCCCTTAAATTTAGAATTTAAACTATAATTAAAATTTAAACTATAATTAAGTACAAAACGCATAGAAGCACTCTTAAAAAAAAAATCTCAGAATTCCAAACGATTTATTTTTCTTGAAAAATCTCGTTTACACTTTGAAATAAAATCGACCACCAGACGATCTTTTAGAACAATTTTACTTTTTAATTATTTAATTATATAACTATTAGCTCACGAAAGAAATTTAAATAAATGTTATGTATAAACAAGTAATATAAAAAAAAATAAAAAAAAAAAAAGTCAATTCCTACTTTTTTTTTTTTCACTCTATTGCAGAAAGTTCTTTATAAATAATTTTCATTCATTTTTTTAATTTTATCTGGCGCCATCTATTGTTAGATATATGCAACTTAAATCTAAAAAAAATTTAAATAATTAATTAAATTTAATTACTGACTTAATATTTGAAAAAACTGTATTAACATCCAGTGTCATCCACTACAAGTTCAAAAAAATAATGTATTTGAACTCGAGTGGATGAATAAAAAGTATTTTATGAACGATTGAAAACGATATATATAGGGAGAGTGTGATCTAATAGAAGGAATTGAAAAATCACAGAATTCCAAACGATTTATTTTTCTTGAAAAATTTCATTTTCACTTTGAAATAAAATCGTCTTTGCTTTCACCAGACGACCTTTTAGAACAATTTTACTTTTTAATTATTTAATTATATAACTATTAGCTCACGAAAGAAATTTAAATAAATATTATGTATAAAAACTCATAAGAAATTTAAAAAAAAGTATTAATTGTAAATTATTTTTAACAAAGTTTGTAAATTATTTCGAATGCACGAATATTTTTAAGCTGTTACATTAATAGCTAATTTGATGTTTTCTTAATAGGCAAATATTTCAGCTGTTTTAATTAAAAAAAACTGAAATCTGCTCGGCAAATTTCAACTTATCATGTGTGAACATTCGAGAACGGATGAATAAACTCAGGAACAGGCCAATTTTTAATAATGCACGAGCAACTGATTGGAATACTACAAGAATGGCCAAATTCGATAGCCACATGAATATAGCAATGTTGAATAGATAAAGAACTTCATGAAGAATGAAGTGTTCAAGAATCTCTAAAAGAATATACAAAAGTAAGATAAGTGTCGTCGTAAATGAAGAATGAAGTATTCCAAATTCTACAAAAAACGTTATCACATTCAGTAGCCAAAAGAATATAGCAAAATTTGAAAATATTAGTCATAAATGAAGAGAGTATTCCCAATTCTACAAGAAATACTATAACATTCAATAATCAAAAGAATGCATCAAACTTCATGCAGGCCCATGTCGGAGTTTAAAGTTCAAAAAATTGCAAAGGAAGTGCCGGAATTCAATGAAACAGAGATTTTGTCGACAGCTGCAAAGCACAGCAAATGACCTACTTATGGAAATTAGTTTGCGTTTCTATAAAAAAATATTTAAAAATTTTTACGCAAAACAAAAAGTTGTAGTAAAAAGTTTACGCTGTACAAAAGTTAGTCACTACGAAAATTATTTCCGCAAACTGTAAATTTCAAAATAAATTTTAATCCGGTTGCTTAATGCAATACTATAGTTAAATGCTCTCTATTCACTTTCTTTATATTAATTTACAATTTATGTCCCGAAATTAGATTGCATGTCATATGGCAGAATAATCGTGTTCTTTTGTATAGATGTGAAGTGATTATGAAATTATATGTTTAAACTATGGAATTATTTTTTCCGACCATGGAATTATATATTCTATAAAATTCTTATTCTGAAATTACAAAGATGCAGTATATTTATTGCAATTTCAGTAAATATTTAATATTTAAAATACGCAATGCTGATGGATTCAAAACACGAAAAAATTCCAAACTTAAGCGAACTCATGGCGTTTACCTTTATAAAAATTACGTAAATTTACTTAAGATAATTTAGGATATTCCTTCTGATCCCACTAATTTCCGACCCATGTCCCTCCTCTCCACTTTTAGCAAATTAACTGAATTTATTATTCTTAAAATTAAAGCGCATCTAAATAAACATTCTATCATGATCCCCCATCAATTTGATTTCACCCCTAAACTATGTACTTCTCATCACCTTCTCAGACTAACAGAATTGATCACTGAAGGTCTATCCAATAAACTGCTAACAGGAGTCGTTTTCCTTGATGTTGCCAAGGCTTTCGACAGGGTCTGGGTCGATGGTTTACTATACAAACTTCACGCTTATAAATTTCCACTTTATATCATCCTCTTAATTCAATCTTATCTAAAAAATAGGTCTTTCACAGTTAAAGTTAATAATTATTTCTCTTCACTGAGGCTTATCAATGCAGGCGTGCCCCAGGGCTCCCTGATTGGTCCGCTTCTATTCAATATCTATATAAATGACATCCCACTTACTCACAACACACACTTAAGCTTATAGGCGGATGACACAGCAGTTGCGGTCTCCACCAAACACATACACGAACTCTATAGTAAATTGAATAATTATCTCACGCAGCTCGAAGCCTGGCTCACGCGATGGAAAATTAAAATTAACGTAGACAAAACCGAAGCTGTACCCTCCACGAGACGCAGAATCCCTCCACCTGATATTTTCCTCTTTAATCAACCCATTAAATGGACTAACAATACTAAATACTTAGGTGTATATCTTGATAGCAAACTAACTTATTCTAATCATATTAATCATATTAAACATAAATATAATATTTCTATATCCCTTTATTAATAGAAAATCCCTCTTATCCTTGGATAGCAAACTAATCATTTAGATGTGTTATTTGCGTCCCTTTATCACGTATGCTATCCCAGTTTGGGGTTCTGCTGCAAGATACCACATTAACTAAATTAGTAGACTTGAAAATAAAATTCTAAGAATGATTACTGACTCTCCGTGGTATTTTAGAAATGATGACATTGGGACTTTCAAAGAACTGCTTTCTCATGCACTGTATATACCTCCTCATCTGATGTTTTTTCCCTGATAGAGGCGTGCGGCTATCTTGTAGCCAAGGAGCTTCGTTAAATACAAATTTGTTGTACCGATTGTTTACTTTGGAAATTAAATTTTTTTATGCTATATAAAAGTGAAGGGGGGGGATATTACCTGACATTTCAATGGTGTTGTTATTTTGCCTTAAATAATTTTGTATGTCGGAGTTGAAGTAATATGTTTTATTTAAATGATAAATATTCTAATGTGAAAAACTTATTCATAGTTTTATATGAGAAAAAGTTACTGAATTGACTTATTAATATTATGGAGATGCTCAATACAGTGTCTTAATTCCTATTTTAGAAGTAAATCTTTTATTATGTAAAAACACAAATTATACAAAGGTCACAGTCAGTCTTTACAGTTTATTGGAATACCTTGTGCCCAGGGGACCTTAAACTCCTATCTGGTCAAAATGAGTACATGGCGATAAGTAGAAGAAACATGGTTATCAAAAAACAGGAAATAAGTAGTTAAGGAAAATGTCCCCAAATTCAAAATTTTAAGAAGAAAAATGAAATAAAAATAAAAATGGTTGTCACTATAAGTACAGGTTATGCATCCAAAAATTAAATTGGGGTACAGTTTAGATAATGTGAAATTTTAAAATTTCATTCCTATCATCAGTGTGTTGATGAAAACGAGTAGTTGATCAGCTTTTTTTTAAGGTTGTGTCACTTACTTGTGTCCTTACAATCGAGTTTATCTATTTCATTACATTTGCATACAAAAAAATCGTGTGCCCACACCTTAAATAAACTCAAAGTGCATTCCACCTCCAATCCAGAGGTGATAAACAGAGCTTTTTACTTTTCAAAAAAGAAACGATATAACTACAAGGAATGTGATAAGAAAATAATAATATAACATAAATGCATTGACAAATGTAAAAAAGTGTGTAATGGAAACGAATTTTTCATAATCTGTGATAATAATAATACTTTCCGCCATTTTATGAATGACCGTGTCATTATAGGAATAGGTTAAGTTTGGAAGATTGTTTCCAGTAACGGATATCCGACGGTAGTTTTGAGTTTATATTATTCTTAGCGCTAGATTGTGGATGAAAAGGAATAGTTGGTCAATCTTTTTTTATGATTGCATATATTCATAATATACATTATATTCATAATAATATTATATTTAACAATTACTTTTGTTAAATTTCATTAAACATTCTCGATTTTAAAATTAGTTTCGTTATTATTATTTATTTATTTATTTTCGTTTCCTATATTCTTGCTGTTTTTGAAAATGTTCTTATAGCTTAAAAAAAAGGGAGACATTGAAAATTGTTAGCATTTTAAATCCTACAGAACGTTCACGGTCCTACTAAATTTTTACAGTACTTCTACATTTCGGAAAACCAACGAATGGAGGATTTTTAAAACCAATTTCTCTATTTTAACAACCAACCAACTTACCATTTTGAAATACCATACCCTCAGTGTGATCAGGGCTGGATTTTCCTATAGGCTAACTAGGCTTCAGCCTAGGGCCTCAAGATCAAGAGGGGCCTACATTCAAATTGTTAGAAAAATTAGAATTACTCTATTCTAAAAAAAGAACTAAAACACTTAATCGAAAATAGGGAGAAATTATGAAATATATTTATTTGAATTGAATTTGCTTTAATCTTCAATGTACTGAATATATGTAATTTAATATGATACAAAATAGGATAATTTTTATTGAATATTTTATTTTCGTAGTCAAAGATTTTTAATATTTGACTTTTGTTTCTTTGTAAATGTTGTGTGCTATGTTTGATGAGTTATTGCTACAAGTACTCTATAGGGTGCTGAGAATAATTGTCCAAATAAGTGTTCTCGACTTTTTTTTTATTTGTTATCCGTGCCACATTTTTTATAATGATTTGTACGAATCACAACATGTTTCATTTAACATATTGATATATATCACAGTAATGATGTATTCTATTATCTCTATCTATAACTTAAAAACGGGCGATGAAAGGGCCTCATAAGTGAAATAGCATAGGGCCTCTTTTCATCTAAATTCAGGCTTGAGTATGATAAGAGAAACCTATATCTTTTTTTCAGGAAGTCGTAACAGTTAGCAAATAACAATAACCAGCCATCATTCTGCCCGTGTGTGATGACAGAAATTTATAATTTTTTCATGTAGCAAATAAAAACATTTTTTTTAACAAATATTGTTCAATAGCAGAGGAAAGAATATAAAGCATCGCATTTTTTTATAATTTTTATTTTATTTTAAATCGCTTGAATATGGATTCGAACCCTAATTTCATTTTTGTTCTTATTAAAAAATGATTTTCTCAGATTGTTTAGTTTACAAATAAAATAATATCCGCTACATAAAAATGAACGAGAACGTTCTACGTATAATTTTTTTTTGTTTTTTGTTTTAAATAATTGTTTACGTTAGAATTAAAATAATATTTTTTGTTTCAGTTTTAGTTATTCTGATGTGGAAAATAAATTCTTTTGTTCGCATGAAAACGAATTATTAAATTAAATGTTTATTATCATCATAGATAATTTCAATTATGTTCTATATTAGAATTTTAAATTTGTATAAGAAAGTATTTGTGATAAGATCTTTTATGGTGAAAAAATAATAATTAAAGAACGCCCAATTAATTGATTTTGTCATATATAAGAAAAAAAAATCATTCATCTAATACTTATCTCGGAATCTATTTTATATTAAAAGTACTAAATAGAATCAAGTTCTTATATATTTTGTAATAATTAGAAATCTTTTTTGCTATTCTCTCTTATCGACGGTAGTTATTGTAAAATCATGTTCTGTTTGAAATTCTTATGAATAGAGGGTATCTGACAATTTGCCAATTTGTGGATGAAAATGAACAGTTGATCAGTCCTTTTACTGTTTAATCTTCGTTGAACGTGCCTTTACAATTGAATATATCTATTTCAATCACTTTTGTTAAATTTCGATAATCTTCTTTCGATTTTAAAATTAGTTGCATTTCTTTATTCAATTCCTTCTATTAGCTCACACTCTCCCTATATATATCTTGTTCAAATTTTCAATCGTTCATGAAACACTTTTTATTCATCCACTCAAGTTTCAAATACATTTTTTTTTAACTTGTAGGGGATGACACTTGATGTTCATACAGTTTTTTCAAATATTAATTCATTAATTAAATTTGATTAATTAATTTTTTTTTTTTTTTTTTTTTTTTAGATTTAAGTTACATGTATCTACCAATAGATGACGGCAGATAAACTTATGAATGAAAGTTATTTATAAAAAACTTTCTGCAATATAGTGAAAAAAAAAGTAGGAATTGACTTTAAAAAAAATTTTTTTTTTATATATTACTTGTTTTATTTTTCATGTTCCTAAATTCATATTATCTTTGAAAAGGTCCATTCAGTTTAAGGAATGCCAATTACTTAAAATTTTAAGCACTTAAAATCGTACACAATATTGCACTCTTTTAATCCAGCTATATCTTTAAAAGTTCTTCTTCTACTTTTCAATCGACTGAAATGTCGGAAAAGAGTCAAAATTCAGAAAAATAAGAGTTTTGGTAACACCTGCAAAGCTCCACCTAAACTTACTTATGGAATTTTATTTGTTTTTGTAACAAACAACTTTAAAATTTTTACGTCAAACAAAAAATAGTCAAAGTATAGTCAAAAGTAGTCGATGATAGCCATTGAAGGAGAATATTCTGTTTGAATTTCTTATGAATAGAGGGTTATCTGGCGGAAGTTTTGGTTTTGTTTTATTCTTAGCGTCAATTAATTTGTTGTTGAAAATGAAGAGGTGGTCAGTTTTTTTTTAACTGGTGTCACTATTGAACGTGTCCTTACAATTAAATATATCTATTTCAATTACTTTGTCAAATTGAATTACTTTATATATATTTTTTTTTCTTGTATCTTGATTCATGTCATTTTTTGAAAAGGTCCTTTCAATTTAAGAAATGCGAATTATTTAAAATTGGAAGCACGTAAATTCATGCATAATAATGCACTGTTTTAGTCCAGATGAATTTTTAAATAAACCTCTTCGATTTCTCAATCGACTGGAATGTGGAATTTAAAGTTCAAAAAATTGCAGAGGAAGAGTTAGAATTCAATGAAATAGCGATTTTGATGACAACTGCAAAGCACCACAAAAGGCCTACTTTTAGAAGATAATTTCTATTTTTATAATAATCTGTTTCAAAATTTTTACGCCAAACAAAAAAAGTAGTTCCATCTCTAAGAGAATTACTTCCGTATTCTGTAAACTTCTAAATAAATTTTAATCTGCTTGCATGATACAATATTATAGTCAAATGCTCTCTTGATTTATATAAATTTAGAAATTACATCACAAAATTAGATTACATGCCATATTGCACGATAATCGTGTTCTTTTGTATAAATGCGAAGTGACTATGAATTTAAATGTTTTAACTATGGAATTAGATATTCCGTAAAATTCGTATTCTAGAATCACGATAGAATATACTTATTGCCAATTCAGTAAATATTTAACATATAAAATGAGCAATACTAATGGAGTAAAATCGTATCTCGGGAGATTACGAATTTCGTAATTCGGAATATGTTCAAGACTTGCGTAGAATTTTTCAGCAAGCTTGAACATAAAATTTTTAATAGAAGGGAGGATTTGATTTATTTTGATTTTTTATTGTCGTACATAATATAACTTTTAAGATGCAAATAAACATGTTTATTACCTCTGTCACTTGAATTTTTATTTATTTTACCTCTCTACCTCAAAATAAATTAGAAAGAATGTAGACCTCTACAAGTCGATTATTTCCTTACAACATCCGCGTAAGTCTAAATCCTCCATAAGTCGAAAACTCTGTAACTCGAATTATTTGGCGTCTCCCTTCAAGTTCGACTTACAGAGGTTCTACTGTATATCCAAACTAAATAGCTGCCTGTCAGCGCCATCGGATTGCTTACATTTAGATCCCTTAAAATATATTTTGTTTTAGTATATATATTTGGATTGCAAAGATGAAATTATACGATAAAAATAAGACTACGAGTCATTTGAACATTATTTTGTATTGTGATTTATTTGGATTTTTTAAGTATTGCAAGCTATTTTAACTTGCTGTATTAAAAAAAATTGCAGATTTTTAAAAAATTTGCAATATTAAAGAATTTTTTTTGCAAACAATTTTAACTGCAAGTCACTCAGATAAGTGATTGGAAAAATTGAATCATTCAACTCTTAATGAAGAATTTTATTTTCTTTAGATTTAAATTGCGAATTAATAAATTTATCCCATATAAAAAATGTACGAGAATATTCCGCGCATCACCCTTGCTTTTTTTTTTTATTCTACTTGTTCATATTTTTTTTTCGCTATACGTCAGAATTAAAATGATATATTTATTTTCAGTGTTAACTATTCTGATTATTATTTTTTTTTTGTTCTGATGAAAAACAAATTAATGAATTGACTTTTTATTATTATCATGGATATGTCTACATTCAAATTTTAAATTTATATAAGAAAACATTTCTAATAAAATCTTTTATGATGTAATATGCTTAATTAATTTCTTTAGTCATACTTAAAGAAATGAAAATTTTCCATAACGAAAAATTTTATGTTCAATGGAAGGAGATAGAAAATTAAATACAAATATTTATCAATTACTTCTGTTAGGTTATACGGTTGACGTATTCTACTTTAAAATCCAAATTTATGCAGTTTATAAATGGAAGCAGATAATCAAATTTAACAAATCCGTTGAACCTTAGCAGAGACAGTTAATACCTCAAAAGGAAATTGGTTGCACAATTCTTTGAGTAACTCTTATATTTAAATTAATGCCCAGAAGAATCCTTCTGAGCTTCTATTAAACGGGAAACTGAGGAGGAAATTAAAATGACAAATAATCTGATATACTTATCCAAATTTATGTTAAATTAAAAGTGGTAATTAGAAGCAAATTCCTATGCATATTTTAACTATAAGAAATCTTTTTTGTCATTTTAGATAGTAGTCATTTTAGAAGCATGTTCTGTTTGAAATTCTTATGAACATATTTTATTCTTATTATTTTATTTTATTCTTAGAGCCAATTTGTAGATGAAAATGAATAGTTGGTCAGTCGTTTTACTGCTTAATCACTGTTGAACGTGTTTTTACAATTGAGTACATATTTCATTTGCTTTTGTGGAACTTCGTTAACCTTTTCCAATTTTGAAGTTCGTTGAATTTCTTTATTTTATTTTTTATTATTTTCGTGCTCCTTAATTCACGTCATCTCTGAAAACTCCCTTTCAGATTAAGGAATGCGAGTTAATTAAAATTGCAAGCACATACAATTATTCATAAATTTACACTTATATCTTTAAGGAATTGATCAACGCACTACAAGTACTTATAGCTATTAGAAATACAAGTGTTTAAAATCTCAAGTCAAGTCGTAAAAAGTGCTTCAAAACTCTACTACAAAACACTTCAAACAAAAGTCAAATTCTACAGAAAATTCCTGAAGATTAAGGGGTTGAAAGTGCCATTTTCCTCCAAAATTTGAAATGGATTTTTATTTGCTTGGCCCTCATTTTCGGATAACGTCACGGACCCCTATCCCGGACACATTATGTTCACACATGATAATATTACGAATAAAAAGTTGTTAAAAGAAATTAAAGTAAGCCATTAAGAATAGTACGTGAAAGAAATTAAAAAATAACCAATAAGAAAGGTTGAGAGCTGTCAAGGAAATGAAAAAGTGATTTAAAAAAAAAACCCGCTACCAAAAACAATACCCCATAATTTTATTGATAATAAATAAGTAAAATAAACGTTTATTTTTAAATATAAAGAATTCTCACAAGAGTTTTCTCACGCGATTTATACTTGTTTTAAATTTGTCTGCCTCACATTGTGAAATATTTTTTCAAGCACAAAGTTTTATGGTTTTTATCTAATGTTTATTTATAGAATTGAAATATGTCTCTGATTAGATAAAGGAATCATGCACCCAATTGGTTTTTTATTATATATATATATGTTATTTTATTTTAATATTCTTGCTCAAGTTCCATTCTTGCACATATTCCATCTTCATTAGTGCAAAGAATCGAAAAAAGGAAAAATTCTAGAAACATGAAATTTTTTTTTTCAGTGCTATTTTTTGCTTATGAAAACTCAAGTAGCAAAAAAAAAAATAAATAAATAAAAATAAATAAATAAATAAAAAATTTAAATCGGCTTGGCCGATATACAAGTTACCCATAAAATTTAGAATTTAATGTCGAAATGCATCGCAACAATCTTAAGCACACAAAGAAAGAAGAACCAATGAAACATATCCATGCAATATATTAGCTTTACTGCATTAAATTAACTTAAAACAAAATATAAAAAAACAAATAAAACAAACATTAAAATTTTGAAGAAAATTTTTTTTTTATTTTTTTTATTTTGATATGAATAAATTATAAGCAATAAGTTAAAGGCAACGCCTGTATTTAAGAATGATTTCTTATTCGAGAAAATAAATTTCAACAAATCAGTGAAAAACAAATTTTTTAAATATTATAAGACACTTAAAAAAAGACGCAGAAAAAGGATAAAAATTCAAAACAGTTAATAATGGATTATATTTGAATAATCAGCAATAATATTTTATCGGAGAATAAATGCCTGCAGTTGTACTAGAAAAATTTCAGCTTTAATTATTCATTTTATAGATAAATTTGTCAACAAATTTTACAATAAAATTATATCATCAACTATCTCAAAAATTGCAATAATACTTCTTACACAAGAAACCAAAAAACGTAGTCACCCACACTTTTCATTGGAGTAGACATTTCTCAGCTCGTGGTCTATCACCTGTCATGTTGGAACAACTCATGGTGTAGTTCGTATTCAATCTGTAATTATTTCGACCTGTGAAGGTTGATTTCGCAATTTTAAGGTTGCTAATTTTATGAGTCTCGTTATACATGATACCGAATATCTGCTATCAAATTTGAGTGACAGGTTGTTTTAATTAGTACAAAACACTAATTGCATGTAATATAACTACCCATAACACTGCTTGTCTGCTGTCAAATTTAAGCGATGGGTCATTATTGTATACTTGTCAAATAACATACATTCCTGTCCTGGGAATGAAATGCCAAAACTCTTTCCGTAAGAAAAAAAAAATCACGGGAGCGAAAATAATGAGTTTTGAGACCATCGGAGCAAAACGAAGTGATTTATTATAAAAAAAATAAAAGATATTTGTTTGATTGATTAGACATGAAAACGTTTTGCCTTGACTTAGTGTCTATACACATTTTTGTTGTTGTTGAACAGGTCAAGGGTAGAGCGAAGAAACTCTTCAGGAATTTCAGCAACATGGCGTGCTGGATTTCAACTCAGGTAAAGTCCTAATTCCTCCTTTATAAACACGATCTTTTATGAATCCGCGCAACCAGTAATCGCAGGCATTTAAGTTGGGTGAACGAGGAGGTCAGGCATCCGGAAAAGTTCTGGATATTATGCGATTCTCTCCAAAGTTAACACGAAGCATTTCTTTGATTTGTCGCCCAATGTGAGGAGTAGCTCCATCTTGCATGAAGACAGTGGTCTGCAAACATTGCCGTTCTGTAAAGCAGGGATGACCTGTTGTCGAAGGACTTCACTGTACCGTGCCTTCGTAAAAGAACACGTTTTAGAACCTTGAGGAGTGCGAGTTTCAAAGAAAACGGCCAGAGGATGAAATCAGCAGTAAATCCACACTCATCAGAATGTATTTGTATTAATTGTTTTAGCCATATATAACGAAATGAAATTTTTTCGAAAATGAAATACAAAAAGTTATTGATGTCTCCTGGTAGGTCACACAATTGATGTATTCCACGTCACAATTCCAATTTACACTGTTTGTTAAAAGAAACAGACAGTCTAAACTATTTCAACAATTCCTTTTAAACCATAATAGCGCAGACAGTTAATAGAGAGTTTTTGCATAACGTTTTTTTATCGTCCGATATTTTTTTCTTCCTAAGCGCATGCTCGTAGGAAACATTGTGCCACTGCACTACTGAGCTATTCCTATGAGCATGCGCGCTAGGAAAAAAAAATATCGAACGATAAAAAGAAGTTATTGGTGCAGGACATTAGGAGGTGAAACACCCCATATGCGGCAATTTTGATTATTCCCAGCTCCATCTAAAGAAAAGTGAGCCTCATCTGACCACAGAATTTGACATGGTCAAGCGTCATCAACTTCCATTCTCACCAAAAATCGGCAGGCAAATTCATAGCGTGTTTGTTTGGTCTTGAGGTTGCAGCATTTGCATCTTATATGGATACCATTTGGATCTTATCTTATCTTATCTTACCCCACCATTTGGATCTTATATGGATACCATTTCGATCTTATCTTATCTTACCCCACCATTTGGATCTTATATGGATACCATTTCGATCTTATCTTATCTTATCTTACCATAACATTGGGATCTTATATGGATACCATTTTAAAATGGATCGCAGAATTTTTCGTACTGTCGACCACGGAATCGCCTACACACCTGACACCGATCGAGCACTCGCTGGAGAATAGCTGGAATTGCAGGCTCTTTCAATCACAGCAGTAGCGACTTCTACAGTTTCATTCAAGGGCCTGAGTGGCCGAGTGTCTAGCGCTCTTGCGCTCGGTGCCACAGGTTTCGGGTTCGGATCCCGGCGGTGCCATGGATGTTTGTAGTGGTTCGGAATCCACTTTAAACCGTAGGTCCCGGTCTCCTATGACTGTAAGAGCGTCACGGAGCAAAGGGGTCTACCTCAGGGTGCTCCATCACAACAGAAGCTGCTACCTTCCCCTTCAATCATGAGTACGTAGGGGCTCGTGGGCTTGGCCTAGATGTCTGTCAAGTGGGATAAGACACAACAACAGTTTCATTCGCAACCGATCTACACCCTCTTTGGAAGCACACCCTATTCTCCAGTCTTTTCAAATTTCATAATCATCTTCTTCAAAACCATTCTTCGACAGGGGTAACTTTCGCAACCCCTTTGAACGACGATATTCCTTCTGAGCAGCTAAGCTGTTGCTACCATTTTGATAAAACAGTTTTAGCAGTAAAGCCCGATCTTCGACCTTTCTTTTGTAATGACATGATTAACGATGACAAAGGCACGTACAACGGTTTTTTTTTTTTGGCTCTGACTGCAAAGCTCTTTACTGGTTTGAATAATTTTCATAAGGAATTTTTGAAAATCGCCCCCTGGTGTTCAAAGTTTGAACTATCTTTTTATTGCAGAAATCTTTTCCCCATGGGACATATACCCTATAGACCAAGTTTTATCAAAATCCATTTGTTAGGACGGGTTCTATAAAGGCCTGAACAGGGTCACTTTAATTATAACCATCCTCCATATGTATACGAAAAAAATTCTTAGATTCATTTAAAATATTTATATATATTATTAATATGTTCGGACATTATTAACTGAAAAGAAATAAAAAGTAAAACACTCTCATTATTTTTCTCTCTTTTTCTTCAATAACTAATAACTCAATGTATGCATTTATGTATCTATGTATGTATGCATGTAGGTATGTATATGTGTGTGTATATATGTATGTACGTGAAGAAAAATTAATGATCCCTCATTTTATGATTTTTTTTTTGTCAGTGTAGCGCGTGTCCTTACAAATAAGTTAATCTATTTCAATAATTGTATGCACGTATGTATGTATGTGAAGATGAATAAATGGTCAGTCATTTTATGACTTTTTTGTCAGTGTGGCACGTGCCCTTACAAATGAGTTAATCTGTTTCAATTACTTCGTACGCATGTAACAGGTGGGCTGAACAGTTCGTAGGCTGGCACATAGATGGCGCTACTAGTATTAAATCCATATGATTGTTAGTTAGCCCTAACCTTCAAAAGACACGTGTATAAATTTTACAGCTGTTGCACTATTAGTATGCGAGTTATAGCATTTTTAGTTTTTTGTTAGTTTGAAAAAATGAATAAAAAAGAATTTCGTGTGTTAATAAAGCATTGCTTTTTGGCGAAAAAAAATACTATTGAAGCCAAGACTTGGCTTGATAAACATTATTCGGACTTTGCACCAGGAAAATCAACCATAGAGAAGTGGTTTGCTAAATTTAAACGAGGCGAAATGAGTACCGAGGACGATGCACGCAGTGGACGCCCCAAAGAGGCTGTTACCGACGAAAACATCAAAAAGGTCCACAAAAATAATTTCTGATAACCGTAAAGTGAAGTGAATTGAGACTGCTGAGACCTAAAGATATCAAAGGAACGTGTTGGACATATCGTGAATGAATATTTGGATATGCGAAAGCTCTGTTCATAGTGGGTGCCGCGCAGAGCTCACAATCGACCGAAAACAACAACGAATTGATGATTCTGAGCAGTGTTTGGAGCTGTTCAATCGTAATACATACTATAGCTAAAAGTTCTCTATTCACTTTCTTTATATAAATTTACATATTTCATCTCGAAATTAGATTACATGGCATAGTGCACAAATATCGTGTTCTTTTGTATATATGTGAAGTGACTATAAAATTATATATTTTAAGTGTGGAATTATTTTCTCCAACCAAGGAAATATATTTTTTTTTGTTCTTATGCAGCTGGCAAACACTTAGGCGCTTTTTTTTGATGCCTTAAGGCAAGCGCTGCACAGACATTACTCACTTAGCACTACCCAGGAGGTGCGTGTAGCTTGAAGATTAGCTACGGACGCGGAGCAAGATTACCCCCGCACATCCTGTTAGAGCGGGACCTACGGTTTAAAATGGATTCCGAACCACTACAAGCATCCATGGCACCGCCGGGATTCGAACCCGCAACCTGTGGTACCGAGCGCCAGAGCGCTATCCACTCGGCCATTCAGGCGCCTGACCAAGGAAATATATATTTCATAAAATTCGTATTCTAAATTCACAAAGATACAATATCATCATCAGCGCAACAGCCTACCTACCGGCAGATTTCTAGACGAGAGATGTTTTCCTTTTTTACGGGGTAGTGTTGTCATCTCTACGCCCAGCGCTCAACAGTCATATGAGACCGGGATCTATGGCTTAAAGTGGATTCCGAACCACTATAAACAACCATAGCACCTCCTGGACACGAACCCGAAACTTGTGGTACCGAGCGCCAGAGCACTAGACACTCGGCCATTCAGGCCCCAAGATACAATATATTAAATGAAAATTTAATAAATATTTAATACTAAAATAAGAATACTAGTATAAGATTAAAAAAATTCAAAGCTTAACATAACTCATGATGTTTACTGTCATAAAAATTATGGAAATTTACTTACGATATTTTGCAGTGTTTCGGATAATTTAGGATAGTGAAAATAATTATTTCAGGCTTAGGAAGAAACGAAAACTTACATCTTCAATATACGGAAGAAGAGAAAATAGGAAATTATAGTTAAAATATTGCAATAGTCTAGATAAAAATTTTAAAGAAGGTCGGTAGAGGAGTGAGCTAATAAGTGGGCTGAAATGTTCATAGGCTGACATAGAGGGCGATACTAGTATTAAATCCATATGATTTTTAGTTAGTCCTAACCTTCAAAAGACACGTGTATAAAGTTGATAGCTGTTGCACTATTAGTATGTGAGTTGCAGCATTTTTAGTGTTCATCACGTGCAGTCCACTCGGCTGACTGTCGACTGGACTCCGGTGTGAAATGATGGAGCCATGTTTCTCCATTGTCACATATCGACTCAAAAATTCGGGTTTATTACGATTGAACAGCTCCAAACACTGCTTAGAATCATCCATTCGTTGTTGTTTTGCGTCGATTGTGAGCTCGCACGGCACACACTTTGAACAGAGCTTTCGCATATCCAAATATTCATTCACGATATGTCCAACACGTTCCTTTGATATCTTTAGGTCTCAGCAGTCTCAATTCACTTCACTTTAAGGTTATCAGAAATTATTTTTGTGGACCTTTTCGATGTTTTCGTCGGTAACAGCCTCTTTGGGGCGTCCACTGCGTGCATCGTCCTCGGTGCTCATTTCGTCTCGTATAAATTTAGCAAACCCTTTCTCTACGGTTGATTTTCCTGGTGCAAAATGCGAATAATGTTTATCAAGCCAAGCCTTGGCTTTAATAGTGTTTTTTTTTCGCCAAAAATCAATCCTTTATTAACACACGAAATTCCTTTTTATCCATTTTTTCAAACTAACAAAAGTTGCTTCACTAAATATGTTATAACTCACATACTAATAGTGCAACAGCTGTCAAATTTATACACGTGTCTTTTGAAGGTTAGGGCTAACTGAAAATCATATGCATTTAATACTAGTAGCGCCATCTATGTGTCAGCCTACGAACTTTTCATCTCCCTGTTACTTGCATACGAAGTAATTGAAATAGATTAACTCATTTGTAAGGACACGTGCGACACTGAGTAAAATCGACAGTCAGCCGAGTGGACTGCACGTGATGAACACTAAAAATGCTATAACTCACATACTAATAGTGCAACAGCTGTCAAATATATACACGTGTCTTTTAAAGGTTAGGGCGAACTAAAAATCATATAGATTTAATACTAGTGGTGCCATCTATGTGTGAGCCTATGAACATTTCAGCCCACCTGTTATTTAGCAATGGAGCTCGCAGTCTAGCACTACAGAAAGCCAAGATTACGGAGAAACAACTAAAGTAAAATTTATTGAGAACTGTTCTAGGTCACTTGCTATTTTGAGATAAATTAATACCATCACGAGTGATCTATAATGCAATTACAGAAAGAGCTGAAAGATTCAAGAACGGTCGTTGCGAATTCACAGGACCCAATCTTCCGTGACGTTTCTTGGAGCGATTTTTGTTCAGAGCAGGGGTCTCCAAACTACGGCCCACGGGTGGAATCCGGCCCGCCAGTGTCATCCATCCGGCCCGCGACAGCGAATAGCTTATTGTTGCTGTAATAAGTTGGATAAAAAAAACCACAGAATGATAATAACTCGGTTTTATTGACTTGCTTAGGTAAAGCTAAATGACAAGCATAATACGCAGAAAATTTAACTTAAGCATAGCAACTAACAAATAACTGAAATGAATCCCACCAACATTGTAAACTAGTGAACATCCCGCCATACTCGGCGACTGGTCTAGAAATGATAGACAATGGCAGAAAAATTAAAACGGTTTTGGCCCTTGGTACTTACTGGAGTAAACAGTATGGCCCTAAGGCTGGAAAGTTTGGAGAATCCCTGGCTTAGAAGGACAATTACCTGTTGAAGGTTAGGAAGGAGTCCTGACTTTGTACCAGGAGCGATGGAGACCGCCGAAGATGAGTGGTGGAGGAGAATGGAGCGTGATGCGACGAGCGACTACACAGTTCGGGCAAGTGCACCAGGCGCGAGTAATCCGGAACTTATGTATACAACGTGTACTGCAATACCTTCGGAGCGGCTAGCCTCGCCTATATTTCCCGAAAAGCAATCCCATTTATCTGACGAAGTACGCAGTGCACGCATAACTATTGTGACCAAGAAATAGGACATTGCACAGGATCTCTATGATGCATATGCTGCAGCGCTGACTGGACATTCTCCTGCTGATGATGACCTTCAAAAGATAAGGATACTCCATGGTGATCTCCAGCATGCAATGAGGGAGGTAAGCAAACTTGAGCTTTGCCCATTGCCATCTTGTAAAAAACATAAAATTAACAACTCTAACTCCCAAATTAAGCGCAATGCTGCCCATCTTACCAGTCATGAACATGATAATGACGGTTTTACTATGCCCTCCAAAAAGCTTATTGCTAAGGTCAATTGTGCTAAAAATCCTCAACATTTAATTGAGACCAAAAATTCGTTTGACAAACTCAAAGTACATGAACAGGAGGAGCACGGCTCTGATATCACCCCTATAGTTAAGAAAATGCCCCCCATTATGGTAAAGCCAACTGAAAATCTGAAAACTATACTTGCCAATTTTGACAAATTGTTTGAGAGTAAAGTTACCATCAAAATTGCGAGTGAGATGATCAAGATGTTTCCCTGGGACTAAAATCAGCACAGGGATATCTAGCAGAAAATTCTATCGAATATTTTGTGATAACGCCTAAATATCAACGTCCTTTAAATGTCGTTATCAAACGCCTCCACGTTAAAACTCTTGATAATGAAATCAAAGTTGGGTTGGTTAATCTAGGTTACTCTGTTGACAAGGTAGCCCAGTTAAAAAGATCTAAAACCAAGCAGCCTCTACCAATCTGGCAGATTACCCTTGCTAGGGAACAAAAAAGCGTGGAAATTTTTAAACTGGAACGATTGCTATACTTTACTGTAAAAGTTGAGAAGTTTAACTTACGACCAATGACCCTCCAATGTTTTAAATGTAATAATTTCCATCACAATGCTAATAACTGTGGGTTTAAACCTAAGTGTCTTAAATGTGGTAAAGAACACTCCCATAAGGAGTGTCCAATTGAAAGGAAGCTTGAGGTGCCAAAATGCATTAATTGCAAAGCTACAGGACACTTAGCACCTTGGAGGGGCTGCCCCAAATTTCTAAAGATAAATACCAACTCTAACAGACAGGCTGCCTATCCCAAAGTTATTCCTCCTAGACAAGTTACCCCAAACATCAGTTTTGCTTCCACGCTTAAAAACAACGTAAATGCAACTGCAGCTGTACCTCCGTCAATGTTTGTAAATCAAAACCAACCAAGTTCAATATCTGACATTGAAGATCTCAACTTATTCCAAAATGCTATTTCTCTTTTCCCTGATATCAAAAATCTTCCAAATTTAATCAATCAAATTAATTCTACGAACAATAAAGCTGACAAGCTACAACTCTTTGCCAACTGTATGTGCTCTAAACCGTCTAACAATGCCACGTAATGACTAGGTTGGTTACAAGACTTGGTATATGCTATTGGAATTGTAACATTTGGAATTAGATGCTTGAGTTGATAATTTTCTGCAGACATACGAACCTGACATAGTACTGCTCCAGGAGACTCATTTAAAAAATTTTCAGACTCCATTTATTCCTGGCTATTCTTTTTATAGAGACGATGGACCACAAAATCCTGTATCAGGCGGAACGGGCATTTTTGTTAAAAACAGTATTCTACATTCTTATATCTCTACTCTAACTCTTCTGGGTATCAAAGCAACTGTTATTGTTCTCAATTTTCCTAATTTCCCCTTTCTTACCATTGCCTCTGTCTATGTTCCGAATTGTATAGCTACTTATAATTTAACTAATGACATTAATGTGCTTCTCTCTCTGAACAATAGCTCCATTCTAGCTGGCGATTATAACGCTCATAACATCCATTGGGGATGCAGATCAACTAACAACACTGGCAGGCTTCTTGCTTCATTGGCTCGAAGCAATGGTTTAGACATTTCAGCCCCATTCACGCCCACTCGACTTGGCACCAATTCTGCTGCAGTTATTGACCTTGTTGTAACTAACAAATTTCACTTCTCTCACTCCATAAACTCTATTGATGAACATTCCTCCGATACTAATCCGGTCATTCTTAAATACAATTTTACCTATCCCACAATCCCAATTCCTTATAGAGTAAGAACTATCTGGTCTAAATTCTCTAACACCCTTGATAAAAACCTTGTTTATAATACTAACACTATTAGTTCTCCTCAAGATATCGAAAATGAAGTAACTAATTTCACTAACACTATTATCTATGCTCGTAACTCTTCCTCTAAACACATTACTTCTACTAATAGTAACTATTTACCTCCTCACGTAACAATTTTAATGACTCAAAGAAACCGCGCACGTAAAAGCTGGCAAATTTTCAGAGACCCACAAAGTAAAGCAAACTATAATCGCGCTCAAGCACTTGTCCGTAGAGCTATATCTGAATATAAACAAACCTCTTGGAATAACCATCTGCAAACCGTTAACAGCCAATATGGTACTTTTTTGGAAACTTCCGAAGGGTTTTAAAAAAGAAATACCCTAAAAACTATCAACTACACAGCTACAACTAATACTCAAAAAGCCGAAATTCTGGCAGACTGCCTTCAGGAGCAGTTTCAGGAAAATAATGTTTATGATCCTCGTAATAGTAAAGCTGTCTCTGACTCAATCACTCATTTTAACTCTACAAATTTTACTTCTCGGGTAGCTAATACTAAAGCTTCTACAGTAATCGATATCATCACTGATTTAAAAATGAACAAAACGCCTGGCATAGACACTATCATGAATAAAAGGCCCCGTTAAAAGCTATCTTCAAAATTTGCCAAATTGCTAACGCAATCATTTTTCATTCATACTTCCCCACTTGCTGGAAAAGAGCCAGAGTGTTGCCTATTTACAAAAAAGGGGAAAAACCCTGCTTCGCTTTCCAGTTACAGGCCAATCTCTCTGCTTTCCTCACTCGGCAAAATTATTGAAAGAATTATCTTAAACTATCTCAAAATAGAAACTAGTCGGAAAGATTTACTCATCCCTCAGCAATTTGGCTTTACTGAGAAGTTATCCACAACTCACCAGCTACTCAATATAACCGAAGGATTTTCTTCTAAGTTAGACACTGCTGTTGTTCTCGACGTAGATAAAACAGATACAGTTTGGGTGAATGGATTAATTCACAAATTAATTATTTTCAATTTCTCTCCCTTTCTGATTAAAATCATTCAAAATTATCTCTCTAATAGAGCGTTTGTGGTTTCTATTGACAATACTGACTCTTCTGTTAAAAATATTCAGGCTGGTGTTCCCCAAGGTTCCATCCTTGGCCCTTTTCTATACAATCTTTATATCAACGACATCCCGCATAATGTAAAAATTAGCCTCTTCGCAGATGACACTACTTTACTCACCCAAGGTCGCAAGCATCAGATTATCAGCAAAAATCTTCAAAATTACATTGATCAACTTGAATCATGGCTCATTAAATGGAATATCCAATTAAATATTGAGAAAACTGAAGCAGTACTGTTTACGCGTAAAAGGGTTTTTAATACTCCCACCATAAAAATTTATAATAATCAGTTGGGCTGGCCAGGCTAAATATTTGGCTGTTATTCTCGATCACAAATTAACTTATGCTCCTCATGTTAATTACCTCAGGGATAAATTTAATACTTGCATTCTCATTTTGTACCCACTAATCTGTAGAAATTATACTATGTCTCTGGAAAATAAAAAACTCATTTATCTTGCTTACTTGTGTCCAATAATTGCATATGCGTTTTGGGTATCCACGGCTCGGTCAAATTTTGAGGTCATCCAAAAGTTAGAAAAGTTAAATTATTCGAATGATCACAAATTCGCGCTGGTTCTTCAGAAACGTGGATATCAGACATACACTTTCAATTCCTAGTTTTAGATAATTTGTACACGAAATCGCGAAAAATTTCTATAATTCTTTTCCAAATATAAACAACTTTGTTCTAAATGATCTTGGACCCTCAATTTATTTATAAACTTGCACATAACTTTTTCTCCAATATCCCAAACATTGATAATGAGCTTCTCAAAAGACTTCCCACCTATGTTATCGCTAATCCTAAGAACGTGAAACGCCTACGCACCTCTCTCCTAATTGATTCTACTTGAATTGTTTATTTTCCCCGTGCTGCCGTTCCGATTAGCGCTGACCTCGATTTGCTTTCACTTTTTCCCAGTTCGCTCTTGCAGTCTCTTGGACCGCGCTTCAGGTTGTTTATTCTGTCAAGTTCCCAACACTATCTAGCGATTCTTTCTCACCCAGCCAACGATTTAATCATTTCTGTTTTATTTCTTTTGAGTCTCTACCCAGTGTATGTCACTTCCTTATTGTGCTCTTTCAGTTACTCGTTCATTTTATTTTAATTCTCTCCCATGTATTTTAATTACCTTCATCACTTATTATTAAAATAATAATAATAAAATATTAAAAAAAATAAAATAAATAAATAAACCTCACTCTGTTAAACTTTCTTTTAGTATTTGGGCAAGATTCCTTTTAGTCTTTAACCGCTTTCTTTTCCCAGCAATGCTCTTTCCAATGGACAATCCAAGATAGAAGCTAACGGCTGTTGCGCACCCACGGAGCTTCACCAAAACTCAAATCACAACAGTGCAATATTAGGTACGATTACGCGTGGTTACAATTTTAAGTAACCCGCAATCCTTAAACTAAAATGGCATTTTCGAAGATGACATAGATTAAGTAACGCGAAGAGAAATTCAACTAACTTTAAAATCGAAAAAAGGTGAACGAAATTAAACAAAACTTTTTGAAATAGAAACAAAACTAATTGAATAGATATAACTGAAATAGATATACTCATTTGTAAGGATACTTGATAATTACTAGTACGCTATTTCTCTTTTTAAAAACCGCAAACGGCCTCGCGCAGTTCTGAACATTACTCAATAGCATTGATATCCTCCCCTCTTTATCACCACGCAGCTGCTCCAATGATTTGCTCTTCTTCCCACTGGTTTGATTTATTTACTACAAAGACCGCACTCTGCACCTCTTTTCCCGCCACCCTCCCTGCTGCTGCTTGAATAGTCGAAACATTTTCGTTTCCCCCCAGGCTCTGCTCTTCCTTCGCTCACTTGCAACCTGACAAAGGGCAAGACCTCACGTTACGTAATCCCATTTACCAGGTTGGAGGTTTGGTCACTGCGCCACCAAGCGGGGCCGACACGATGAATGAACAATCTCGCCGGCCCCGCACCAAGGCACTCCGTGTACTTACCCCGATTTGTGACCTTGTACGCTTCGCAGATTTTCCCCGTCAATACCATTTCACTCTCTTAACAAACTGCTCTGAAACGTTTTTGTCCTTTTTAACTTGCACTCCTTTTTTGAATTAGATTAACCTATTGAAAGTATTTTTATTTTTATTATTTAAATTCTCTTTCAAACTACGTTCAGTTTGTAATTCTTCAAAATCCTCTTTTTATTTTATTATTTTAATTATTAAATGATAATTAATAATTATTAAATACTTTATTAAGAAAAAACTTCTCTTCTACATATATTAATAGAGAGTCTTTGCATACCGTATTTTTATCGTCCGATATTTTTTTCTCCCTAGCGCGCATGCTCATTGGAAACATTATTACAGATACACATGCTCAATTTCCTATGAGCATGTGCGCTAGGGAGAAAAAAATATCGGACGATAAAAATACGGTATGCAAAAACTCACTATTATCTCTATTTTAATTGTTTATTTCTAATGCAATGATCTTAAAGCTAAACTAACTTCCCCTTCATATGCAAAGAAGGAGCTAACGGTTACCTAGCAACCAAGGAGCTCCGTCAACCTACAAATCGTCGTCGTCTGGTTTGGAGGTGGAATGCACTTTGGTGGAGGATTTTTTAATACGCTTTTATTAGTTTCACATATATGTATGTTTGTAACTGACTCTTTGGACACGATTTTGCCCTACTTTAAGAGATTCAATTTAATTTAAATGTTGTAGACTTATCAAGGACCGACGACAATAAAATATTTTGATAAGTTTATTATCTCATCATGATTAGGATCGCCAGGATTAGTGATTAAAACACACAGACTTTGAAAAGTCATCTTGATCGGCTCTTGATCACACTATTTAAGCTGCGAAGAAACATTTACAGACACTTTCTTCAAACCTACGTGGGACAGCGGCACAACGGATAATGCGCCTGACTACGATTTAGGAGATTCCCTGTTAGAATACTGGCTGGCTCGACATATTCGAATTTAACCTTTGTTTTACTCCCAATTAAATTATTGTAAGAACCAGTCCTGCGTACCGGGACTTCATTTAAATATTGTTTAAAAACACGCTTTTAGAGTTAATCAAACAAAAAATAATTCTTAACATAAGAATAAAGTTACTGACGAGAAAAGGAATATCACTGTTCTAAAAGCGTGGGGTGCTTCGAATGACATTTTTAAACTAACTCTGCATATCGGAATGAAACTAGTGAAAAATTATAACGATTGATATCGAGCACCCCATGCTTTTAGAACAGTGACATTCATTTTCTCGTCAGTAACTTTATTCTTATGTTAACAATTATTTTTTACTTTTTTGTTTGATTAACTCTAAAAGCGTGATTTTTAGTTTTTTTAAACTATTAATTTTATGCAAAAGTAATGAAATAGATAAACTCAATTGTAATAGCACAGTAAGTGATGCAACCTTAAAAAAACTGATCAACTACTCATTTTCACGTCAGCTGTCCTGTACCCCAATTTAATTTTTGGATGCATAACCTATGCTTATAGTGACAACTATCGTTCCTGCACAAGGGCTGAAACAGCTCTAAAGATAAAACAATATACATATAAAATTACTTTTATTTACCACTTTTAATTTAATTGAACTTTATATATATATAATATTATTCCTTAAGTTGTTCTAGTTGAATTTGTAGTTCTTTAGATCATATAAAAATTCAGAATTCTATTTCTGGGTTGGAATTTAAATGTACAGATAGGTTCTTCAACGTGGAGTACAACCGATTTTGTTTACTTGTTAGTTTTAACTCTTCAGTAGAAATGTTAATGTACATAAGATTGTCTACTCTCGTTTTATTTAAATTGTAATATTTGTATATTGTTCTTAAAATTTTAGAAAAATCTCTCTTGGCCCGCCAAACTTTTTTCTTTTTTTTTTTTAGATTTTTTTGGACCGCGACCGAAAAAGTTTGCCCATCTCTGGTTTAGATTCACAACTGCATCCGGTAGGTGGCGCGGCAATCTGGTTCTTCTGTACCTATGTTCGTCACTGAACTCTTCCTAAATCACTCGATCTGCAAGACCAAAGGCTTTAATCCAAAATTAGGAGCAGATAAAAGAAATTAGCGGGGATGCAAATTAATTAAAAGTAGTATACATAAAAGGTGAATAGAAAAATATAATGAGGGGGGGGATACTCACGTGACTTGACGTCGGTGGAATTGGCGAGGATTCGGATTTAGTTAAAAACACAGGGAAAGTTACAGCTAGGATTACAAAATAAAAGACATCCACAACACAGGAGGGAACTGAGAAAGTCATACGCAGGTGACTTAAAAGAAAATCTTGATTGAATACAAATATTTACAAAAGCATTACGACGATTTGTAGGTTGGCGGAGCTCCTTGGTTACTAGGTAACCGCTAGCTCCATCTTTGCATATGAAAGGAAAGTTACTTTAGCTTTAAGCCCATTGCATTAAGAATAAAACAATTAAAATAGAGATAATAATATATGGAGAGGAGAAGTTTCTTTTTTCAATAAAATATTTAATAATTAAAATAATAAAGCCAAAAGAGGATTTTGAAGAATTACAAACTGAACGTAGTCTGAAAGAGAACTTAAATAATAAAAATAGAAATACTTTCAATAGGTTAATCTAATTCAAAAAGGAGTACAAATTAAAAACAACAAAAAAAGGTTTCAGAACAGTTTGTTAAGAGAGTGAAATGGTAATGACGGGGAAAATCTGCGAATTGTACAAGGTCAGTTGCAAGTGAGCGATGGAAGAGCAGAGCTTGGGGGGAAACGAAAACGTTTCGAACTATTCAAGCAGCAGCATTGAGGGTGAAAAAAGAGGTGCAGAGTTTGTTGTTTTTGTTGTAAACAAATCATAACCAATGGGAAGAAGAGCAAATCATTGGAGCAGCTGCGTGGTGATCCATTACAAAAGCATTAAGCTTTTTCACAGCGATAAATGAGATTTTTAAGCGATTTATGAGATGGAATTGCAATAGCTTAAATAATATATTAAGGAAATTGAATAAATATTAAGGAAATAAAAAAAAAAAAAAATAAAGAAAAATTAATTAAAATTTAATCAAGAAATTAAGTTAAGAGTCCCAGCAACGTGTAATATTTTTAAAGATTAATTTTTTAAATTGAATCAGAATTTGAAGAAATAAAATTTCCTTAAAAAATAAAAATTTCCAGAAGAATTGATATAAAAAGAATTTAAAAGCAGAATAGATTAATATAATTTAATTAAACAGAAATTGCTGATTAGAATATTAATTTAGAGTTTAATATTAAAATTAGGAAAAAAAAATACATTTTTTATATAAATTTTTAATAGAAAATTAATTATTAATTATTGATTGTAATAAAAATAAAATAATTAACTGAAAAATGGAATATTGTATAGGAAAGTAATTAAGTGATTGAATTATACAATAATTTTCTATACATAGTATCTGTGCTTAGAAGTTTAAGAAAATAAAGATTCTAGCATTGAATTTACTGCCGGCATGTGCAGCCATCTAGTGTGGGAAAATAGAACTAAGTGAATGATGCCGAAAATTTGAAATAATTAAAATAAAATAGAAAAAATAATTAAAAATTAAGTTTAAATCATTACAAATAAAAAGATTGTACTTACGTATTAACGGTACCTTGGCGACAGACTTGGCGGTTTTTAAGTGTCGCCAATCTAACAGCTACTAAGGTTACCAAACCAATAGAATAGATTGGTGCCACTTGAAAACCGCCAAATCTGTAGCTGCGGTTGGCGCGTGTGCTCTTTATTGGCGCAACTGTCGCCAAGGTACCGTTAATACGTAAGTACCAAAAAGATTAAAAGTTATAAGATCAAAGAGAATTAAATAATTAAGAAGCGAGTTTAAGAAATAAAATTAAAATGATAATTCGAAGATGCTATCAAATAAAAATAAAAGTAAAAGTTAATCCAATTAAAAATTAATAACTGTAAAAAATATAAATATTCTAGAGTTGAAGCAGAGTTATTGTTAGGTAGGAAATTTCTTTTTTCTTGTTTAAGAAATTTTCCTTGGTAAAATAAAATTATGGTTAAAATGATAATGTATGTAGTGAAAAATCACTCTTCGATAAAAAACAAAATAAGGGTAGTGGAATACGTTTCCGAAAAGAGCAAAAAAAAAAAAAAAATATTTTAAAAATTGAAATAAAACACTGCATAAAATATTTTTCAAATAGTTCCTAACCATTTTTACCTTTGCTACAAAAAAACCCAAACAAATCAGTACCAGCGCCACTGTTAATAAAAGCAGCGCCATCAGAGTTCTTGAATTTAGATGTTAGTTACGTTGATAATATAATTTCTGCTTCATGTCTTCCAAAGGAAACAATACAATCTTTTTCATTTGAAGCAATTGTGCTTGGCTTAATATCTATATATTTTTATAATTTAAGTTCTTTTTCAACCTACGTACAGTTTGAAATTCTTCAAAATCCTCTTTTTACTTTATTATTTTAATTATTAAATACTTTATTGAGAAAAAAAAACTTCTCTTCTGCATATATTATTATCTCTATGTTAATTGTTTATTCTTACATATATATATATATACAATTCTGTACATGTGTTTGAACTCCTAAACGGCTGGACCGATCTTGATTAAATTTATTTGTGTGTTTGAGTGGGTCTCTAGTTTAGATCCGCTAGGTAGCGCTGCAATCGGGTTCTTCTCTACTTGTGTTCTACTTGTGTACTACTACCAATTTTGATGAAATATTCAAATTCACAATTAGACATGGTAGGTGGCGTTACAATCGTTATAATTTTTCTGTACTATTTTTCTTCACTTCCTAAGCGGCTTGACCGATTTTGAAGAAATTTATTAAAACATGGAGAATGTTATAATGCTTATTCCCTTTGTTGTAAGTCAGCAGCAGGTGGTGTTGCAGTCTATCCACTTCTATACCGTTCAACCAATCGCTATGAGAATTAGTAATAACATGCATTCGGGTATGGAAAATTGGTTCGCGCCGTCCACTTTAATGTTACTTCCCTCCAGTTGGTGCTGCAGCGTTTCATCTTATATACCGTTCAAACGATATCCGAAAAAATTATACGCGAACATGGAGAATATATACTTTTAGTAATACTTTTATTACTTTATATAATTTTATATAGTTTTAATAACTAATGTTCAATTTATATATTCATTGGCCAAATTCATCAGGGAAATTCATTTTTGGAAACAGGAAGAAATTTGGAGTCAAATTATATAATTGAAATTCGGATGGAAAAATATTCTTTTTCCTAACAGTATTTCTAAAGCAGGTGAAGTTTTAGTTTGAGTCGTTTCCACAACTCAGAAGTGTATGCAACTCTGTAGGCAACCGAATGGCTGAAATCACTGTTTTAAAGTGCTATTTTGGCTCTTTTACATTTTAAATTTCTCTTTTCCTACGATGCGCACCTTAAAATACTACACAGACTATCTTTTAAAATTTTCATTTTTCTATAACTAAAATACTTCACTGTATAGTGGAGACATCCTTTAAAACTTTTCATCTGAAATTTCACTGACCAAAGAATTTCAGAAGAACTTATGCTGATATTCACCATCTTGTTCTTTTTTGAAACTTTGATTTTTACCTTTTTTAGTTTATTGTATTTACTTTACTTTCATGGAATCGAGTAATGGGTCCCTAATTGTACCAAATAATCAAGCTGTTCTTTATGTTGCCTTTATTTAACTTCTTAAACTTAATTTTAAATTTCTTTTGCTTTTTTTTCTTTGTTTTCGATTTTTATACGTCTTGTTAATTTTAATTCATTTGCATTGGTGGAGAGGCTTTCGCTATATATTTAAGTCCCATTAAGAACTTCGTAATTGGTAAATGGATGGAGCACCCGTAGGTAGAAGTCTGACTTGGCTCAGCGATGCTCTTATGAGACAGGAATCTACAGCTTAAAGTGGATTCCGAACCACTACAAATGTCAATGACACCGGCGGGACTCGAATGTGAAAAATGTGGCACTGCGCGCTAGACACTCGGCCTTTCAGGCGCTGAATGTTTTATATAAATGTGTGTATTCAATATTAATTTGAATGATTTAATATAAAAACTATCATGCAAAGAATAATCAGATTCTAACTGAATTATTACAATGACTAAAATTTTGCTATTCCTAATACAAAATTTTTAACATCTCCCAAAAAAGGCATCCCTCTTATTCTATTAGAACATTTTTGCTTCCCTGCACATTAAACCGGTGTTTCGCGGGCGACATATTCCTAATAATAAAAAACATCAATTTCATAAAATTGAAAAAAATTAAATTAAAATTAAAAATAGCTAACAAAGTTTAAAAAAAAAAAAAAAAACAGTCTAAAAACGCATCCCTCTTATTTTATCAGAATATCATTGTTTCCTTACGCATTAAACCAGTGGTTCTCGGGCGACAATCCTAACAAAAAAAATAACATCAATTTCATAAAATTGAAAAATTAAATAAAAATTAAAATCAAAAATATATAACAAAGTTTTAAAAAAACAGTCTAAAAAAAGCGTAGACCGAGTATCTCTGTGCTGTCTTTTGCACGTACAAATGTACGAATCACTTTTTTTGTTGTTGTTATTTTTATTTTTTATTAAAGTCAGACAACTTTCCTTTCAAATGGATAATTATTCATTGCCATTCGGATACCCCGAACGGACATTTTAAATATTGCCGTTTTTAAGCGGACAACACACAGCCACCAGAGGTCCTCAGCACCACGCTGTCAGCTTTGAATAACGTAAGTTATATATAGTAACATTTCGCTATCAATTTAAAAAAGTGGTAATTCTGTGTACATCACGTAAAGCAGTGAATGCATCAATATCCTTTTTTTTTCAACAGATGTATCAATTAATTAATGCATTTTTTTAAATGGAATTTACATACGCTATCTATTCTGTATAATGGAAGATTTCCGAGATATTCCTAAAATGGTATTATAGAAACTTAAAGCAGTCTCTATTAAATAATAAAAATTATAAAGATATCATGCTGTAAATTTAATCAATTATTCAAAATAATTTTCTAACATAAAGTTACAAGTGACCTACAGTTATTCCACAGATAATTGCAATTGTAATCTTGAGTTAGAGGTTTAGAACCCTTCAGTAAAAGACAATTGAAAATAAAAACAATGCGATTGAATCGTCCTTTCATCATAAATGATTTGAATCAATAAACAATTTGATATTCGATTATTTAAATGATTTAAAAACTAAAATAGTCGAAATAATAACTCAAGATTAACTGTAAGATACAATGTTTAGGTAGCAAAATACTATTTGATGCCCGTCTGAGATAGAATTATTGTCAGGATAAAGATTTGGCATTGGTATTTCCTTTCAATTGTGGTGGATACTTTAAAGCATATCAATAAGCAGCTGGGATCAATTCTAATGAACAAATACTAATAATTTCTTAGAACAGTATAAGATTATTATTGAACTCGATATTTTGGTCTCTTATCACCTACATTAAAACAAATTTATTCAGAAATTAATTTCTTTCAAATAGCATTTAATAAATTTATTTTTCAACAATGTATTCAATACTAAGAATTCCTATTACAATTTTTTAGTACATTATGCGATTTGTTTATAAGAATTCTACAGCAATAAAACATAATCTTTTATTAAAATTTTGTTTGAATTTTTATTGTACCTCACAAGCAATTGTCATAAAGGAATCAATTTTTAGCTGTGAATAAATGTTATTGCAAAGAGGGAAATTTCAATTTAAATATTAAATAATTTTTAGCTGTGAATATCAATTTGTTACGCGGGCAACTAATGTATTCGATTTGACAACACCTACTTTAGGGCGTCAGTAATGCTTTGTTTATATTGACTAAACTTCCCCTGTAGTGACCATAAATTGTTATTGTGTGATTGAAAGTCGCATCTTGCTTTTTATTTTATTATTTACTTTTTATGTTTGTCCTTATCTAACTTAAAATATAATAATAAATAAATATAAATAATTATTACATAACTTGGGCCCATCAGAATTCATTTTATTTTCTCTTATTTCCCAAGATGATGAAAATATTATGATTTGAACAAAAGATAATATGCAAAATAAACAAAAGAACGTTTAAAATTAACGTTTTTAATAAAACATAACTTATAAAAAAATAAGATCAAAGAATAAAATAAAACAGTTTTATTGCATAATATTCCATCAGCTTTATATCATAGTCATCATAAACAAAAGTAATCTTTTCCTCCCGCATTTCTAAAGTAGTTGCTAAAACGAGCAAAAGGCTAAAAACTTAATTTCTCGAAAGAGTAAACCAGCGATCAGACAACAATCTTCTACTCTGCACTTAAATTCGTCGACAAAATCTCTTACATGGTTGACCTATTTGGGCATCCTCCTCAACTGAAATTTTTCAAAAACTGTAAATTTTTCAGAACAAACAGATAGTCAGTGTTGTTAATGCTCCGTGATTTAAGATAAAAAAAGAGCTCCACAAAAATCTAGAACTTTACCCCATTATGGATAATGTTATCAAAATTTCTAATCATTTTCATGAAGAATGACTTCAAATTCGTAACGCCCCTATCTTGGCGTTCCTAGCTCCAGAAAGAGCCTGTGGCCGCTTGTAAGGTTACTTAAATGTTGTAAAAAATCCAGACTGCAAAAAAAAAAAAAAAAAAAAAAAAAAATTATCAATCTTCACATTTACAACATCTTTATTCTTTTCTAACGCCAGCAACGTTCTCGACAAAAAAACAACAACATTATTTTTTGTTTTACATTCTACGGGGAAATTATCCTGTTAACATTAAAAGTAGAACACTTTTGAGTAGTTTCCACAACTCAAAAGTGTGTCTGGACTCTGTAGGCAACCGAATGGCTGAAATTATTAATTTGAGGAGCTATTTTTGGCTCTTTTACGTTTTTAATTTCTCTTTTCCTACGATGTGCACCTTAAAATGCTATGCTGGCTATCTTTTAAATTTTCATTTTTCTGTAACTTCAAATACCATACTCAATGGCGGCGCCATCTCGTGAAACATTTCATCTGAAATTTAACTGACCAAAGAATTCCAGAAGAACTTATGCTGATATTCACCATCTTGTTCTTTTTTGAAACTTTGATTTTTACCTTTTTTAGTTTATTGTATTTACTTTACTTTCATGGAATCGAGTAATGTGTCCCTAATTGTACCAAATAATGAAGCTGTTCTTTATGTTGCCTTTACTTAACTTTTTAAATTTAATTGTAAATTTCTTTTGATTTTTATACGGCTTGTTAAATTTAATTCATTTACATTGGCGGGGAGGTTTTCGCTGTATATTTTAGTTCCATTAAGAAATTCGTAAATTCTTTTTCATAGGAAAGGTACTATATGCTTACTCCATAAGCTGTTCGACAACAGTCATCTATCGGTAACCTAGTGAACTAAGCTATAATCTAACAATTAATTCGAATTTTTATTTTCAATTAAGGGTTTTCTCTCTATCACGCTTTAATGAATAGATTGAATAGTGTTTTATTATTATTATTATTATTATCTATTATAAACTTCTGAAAGGATTTTTAAAAATTGCCTTATCCGATAATATTTTACATTTGCAAGGCGTGATATTAGAAAAAAGTTTTGATTTATCTTGTTAGAACGTCATTGGCTGAGATGGTGCCGCTGCACAAATGTAGTATACTACACTATGTGGAAGAAAGTGACGGGACACGACACTATAACGACATAAACCCATATTTATTAAAATTAATGGGAGGTAGGGCCTCCTTTGGCTGCGATCACAGCTGCAACCCTTCTGGGCATGCTTTCCACTCAATTAGCCATAGTGGCAAGAGGAATTTCCTTCCAAATGTTTAACAGGAAGTTCCATAGTTCAGGCTTGCTTTTGGGGAGTGGGGTGCAGGCCCTCAACCGACGGTTCAATTCGTCCCAGAGATGTTCAATTGGGTTAAGATCAGGGCTCTGCGCCGGCCACTCCATGCGTTTAACGTTGTTGTTCATATACCAATCAAGAGTCCTCCTTGCAACATGGCATGTTGTGTTGTCGTCTTGATACCAGAAATCATCCATACCATACGTTACCCACAAGGTAGGAAGGACATGATTGTCGAGAATATCACAGTATCTATCGGCATTCATCGCACCATCAACCTTCACCAGTGGGTCAGCCCCATATCAGGAGAAACAGGCCCATACCATCAATCCTCCTCCACCAAACTTTACAGTTTTGACGACACACTCGGGCAAAAGGCGTTCTCCTGATAAACGTCATACCCAAACACGTCCATCGGAACGGAAAAGGGTAAATCGTGACTCGTCACTCCAAAGGACGCGTTTCCAGTCATCCAGAGTCCAAGTACGGTGGTCTTTGGCCCATCGAAGGCGCGCTTTCTTGTTGATTTTCGTAATCAAAGGCTTATGGGCCGCCGGACGTCCTGTGTAACCTAACCTATGGGCCTCCATACGAAGAGTCTTGGTCGAAACGGTCACACCTGTGGCTTGTCTAAACTCATTAGCGATGTTATCCATGGATGTTTGACGGTTATTTCGAATCTCCCTGCCGAGCACCCGCCAGTCCCTGCTGGGGAGAACTGTAGGTCGTCCACTTCGGGGTTTGTTCTGACAGTGTCCCTCAGTCTTGTAGCGACACACAACACGTGCTACAGTTGATTTTGGGCAGTTACGGAGACGGGATATCTCCCTAACTGACACCTTGGCAAGATGCAATCCAACCAACATACCTTTCTCGAACTCAGACAGCTCTTCCCGTGGCGGCATCTTGACAAAAAACAACTCTAGTCGACTCCACAGAGTATTTATAGGATATGGCTGACACATGATACCTATTATTGCGCATGTGTCAGCTGTATTGTCGACTTTTCTACGTTTCGAGGGGTGTCCCGTCACTTTCTTCCAGATAGTGTATATTCATAGCAATTGATACACATATTTTTAAATTTCTAAAAGAGTCCGAAAAATTGAAAGACCTTAGAAACACTTAAACTGTGCGGGAAAAATAAAGTAGAGTTTTGCTAACCTGAAATGTTAATATACAAGCGGTGTACGAACTGGCACGCTTAGACATAATTTAAATGATAACAAGTAATATAAAAAAAAATTTTAAATCAATTCCTACTTTTCTTTCACTATATTGCAGGAAAGTCCTTTACAAATAAAGTTGAAATTTAGCTTTTACATCTGGCGCAATCTATTATTAGATACATGCAACTTAAATGTAAAAAAAAAAAATGTAATTAATTAATTTAATTTAATTAATGAATTAATATTTGAAAAAACTGTATTAACATCCAGTTAATACAGTTTTATCCCCTGCAAGTTAAAAGAAATTTATTTGAACTTGAATGGATGAATAAGATATATATAGGGAGAATGTGAGCTAATAGAAGGAATTGAAAAAATGTTAATTTACAACAAAACGTAAATGGAAACAGCGAGTCACCCAACGGCCATTAATTCAATCGATATAAAGGCACCGTAAGCTGGCTTCGTCGCCGTTTATGTAAATGAGAAACTGTGAGCAGTTTCCATTTACGTTTAATTACAAGGTGTTGAACATACTATTTATAGTAGAAATTCCACATAAAACTTTAAAGTGGTAGATTAAACAAGCATGGCGATAT
Organism: Caerostris darwini; assembly: GCA_021605075.1. Taxonomy (NCBI): domain Eukaryota; kingdom Metazoa; phylum Arthropoda; class Arachnida; order Araneae; family Araneidae; genus Caerostris; species Caerostris darwini. Next base: position 330,132 of record BPLQ01013371.1, on the reverse strand, counting down.
CGTGGTTGGTGAGGGAAATTTATTATTTACATATGTAATGAACTTAAATTTACTTCTGTATATTGTATGTTCTATTTGGTATAAAGGAGGAATGAAAAATAAAAAAAACTCTTTCACAATCGGGGAATTGCATTGACATGCATCTTGAATGAGTATTAAATTGTTGCAAAAATGTAGTAAGAAAAATATACATTTAAGATCATGCAAAATTTGTGATGTTTAATTAAAATAATAGTTCAAAGACATCTAGAAACTAGATATAATCCCACAAAAAGGAATCTTAAAAGAAAAGTAGGAGAAATTATGACCAATAAATTAGTCATATTTCTTTCAAGACAATTTGAAATTCTTATAAAAGCTAAAGAATATACAATAGTGCAGGGGTCTCCAAACTACGGCCCGCGGGCCAAATCCTGCCCGCCAGTGTCATCAATCCGGCCCGCGACAGCGAATAGCTTATTGATGCTGTAATAAGTTGGATAAAAAAGTACAGAATGATAATAACTCGGTTTTATTTACCTGCTTAGGTAAAATTTAGGCAAGCATAATACGCTTACTTGCTTAGGCAAGCATAATACGCAGAAAATTTAACTTAAGCATAGCAACTAACAAATAACTGAAATGAATCCCACTAACATTGTAAACTAGTGAACATCTCGCCGCACTCGGCGACAGGTCTAGGAATTATAGATAATGGCAGAAAAATTAAAACGGATTTGGCCCTTGGTACTTGGTACTAAACAGTACGGCCCTAAAACTGGAAAGTTTGGAGACCCCTGATTTAGAAGGAGGATTACCTGTTGAAGATTAGGGAGGAGTCCTGACTTTGGACCAGGAGAGATGGAGACCGCCGAAGATGAGTGGTGGAGGAGAATGGAGAGTGATGCGACGAGCGACTACACCGTTCGGGCAAGTGCACCAGGAGCGAGTAATCCGGAACTTATGGATACAACGTGTGCGACAATACCTTCGGAGCGGTTGGCCTCGCTTATTATTTCCCGAAAAGCTATCTGACGAGGAACGCTGTGCACGCATAACTATTGTGACCAAGAAGAAAAGCATTGCACAGAATCTCGATGATGCATATGCTGCAGCGCTGACTGGACATTCTTCGGATGATGATGACCTTCAAGATAAAGATACTCCATGATGATCTCCAGCATGCAATGAGGGAGGTAAGCAAACTTGAGCTTTGCCCATTGCCATCTTGTAAAAAACATAAAATTAACAACTCTAACTCCCAAATTAAGCGCAATGCTGCCCATCTTACCAGTCATGAACATGATAATGACGGTTTTACTATGCCCTCCAAAAAGGAGGGCATGTGCTAAAAATCCTCAACATTTAGTTGAGACCAAAAATTCGTTTGACAAACTCAAAGTACATGAACAGGAGGAGCACGACTCTGATATCACCCCTATAGTTAAGAAAATGCCCCCCATTATGGTAAAGCCAACTGAAAATCTGAAAACTATACTTGCCAATTTTGACAAATTGTTTGAGAGTAAAGTTATCATCAAAATTGCGAGTGAGATGATCAAGATGTTTCCCTTGAACGAAAATCAGCACAGAACTATAACTAGATATCTAGCAGAAAACTCTATCGAATATTTTGTGATAACGCCTAAATATCAACGTCCTTTAAAGGTCATTATCAAAGGCCTCTACTTTAAAACTCTTGATAATGAAATCAAAGATGGGTTGGTTAATCTAGGTTACTTTGTTGACAAGGTAGTCAAGTTACAAAGATCTAAAACCAAGCAGCCTCTACCAATCCGGCAGATTATCCTTGCTAGGGTACAAAAATGCATGGAAATTTTTTAACTTGAACTATTGCTATACCAAGCATCTATTGCAATACCTATTGCAGAAGTTGAGAAATTTAATTTACGACCAATGACCATCCAATGTTTTAAATGTAATAATTTCCATCACAATGCTAATAACTGTGGGTTTAAACCTAAGTGTCTTAAATGTGGTAAAGAACACTCCCATAGGGAGTGTCCAATTAAAGGGAAGCTTGAGATGCCAAAATGCATTAATTGCAAAGCTACAGGACACTTAGCACCTTGGAGGGGCTACCCCAAATTTCTAATGATAAATACCAACTCTAATAGACAGGCTGCCTATCCCAAAGTTATTCCTCCTAGACAAGTTACCCCAAAGATCAGTTTTGCTTCCACGCTTAAAAACAACGTAAATGCAACTGCAGCTGTACCTCCGTCAATGTTTGTAAATCAAAACCAACCAAGTTCAATATCTGACATTGAAGATCTCAACTCTAATGCTCTCTCCAAAATGCTATTATATTAATAAAAGAATTCCATTTCTCAACTCTAATGCTCTCTCCAAAATGCTATTATATTAATAAAAGAATTCCATTTCTCTTTTCACTGATATCAAAAAACTTCCAAATTTAATCAATCAAATTAATTCTACCAACAATAAAGCTGACAAGCTACAACTCTTTGCCAACTGTATGTGCTGTAAACCATCTAACAATGCCACGTAATCACTAGGTTGGTTATAAGACTTGGTATATGCTATTGGAATGTTTGTAACGTTTGGAATAAGATGCTTGAGTTGATAATTTTCTACAGACATACTAACCTGATAAATAAATATGCCCACATGTCTATATACAGTCTCAAATATGCTCATATTATCTTATAAATAAGCTCATTGTATGTTAGCAAGGAATTATCGATTAAAATTTTTTAAAATCCTGATTCTATTGACAAGTTAAGCGAGAAAGACATTTTTAAAAATTTATTTAACTTCTATCAATAGCGGCCTCCTAAATAATTGATCACGTTATAATAATAAAAATAATAATAATAATAATAAAAAAAAAAAATGTTTAAAAGCACAAAACAGTAAATAAACGACGTGCCACATTTAAATTTCCCCTTCCACAATTGACAACAATACATCAACAAATTCCAACGAAGTATTATAAAAGTAATCGTAAATAGTCCGATTAACAGTAACAATAGTCCGATAACATCAATTATATCCAATCAAAAGATAACTATTTTTATTTTTTATTTTTTTAAAAAATTTTTTATATTTTTTTTTTTTTTTTTCAGTACTATTTTAAATTAAGTTTCTGTTTAATTCAAAACAATTAAAAATGTATAAACGAATGTTGTATGTAAATAAAATTCATAAATCATAAATAATTTATTTTTACATGAACAATTAAGTGTAAAATTCAAAATTGAGAAAATAATATTTAAAAAACAAGTAAAATATAAAAAAAAAAAAAAATTTAAACTCAGTTTCTATTTTTATTTTCACTCTATTGCAGAAAGTCCTTTATAAATATTTTTCATTCATTTTTTAAAGTTAACTGGTGCCATCTATTGGTAGATAGATACAACTTAAATCTGAAAAAAACTAAAATTAAGTAATTAAATTAAATTACTGAATTAATATTTGAAAAAACTGTATTAACACAATTCGTTGTAGATTTTCGGAGTGCATTGGTCGCGCAGCGACCATAAACCTCCATCCTTGAAAAAATAGGGTTCTTGTCGATTGGTCTAAGCCCATTGCCAGTGTGAAAAAATGTTAAATTTATAGAAAAAGTAGATAATTGAATAAAAATTACAAATAAACTGATTAAAAAAAAAAAAAAAAAAAAAAAAAAAAAAGGATAGGAATTAAAATTACAAAATGAAAGCATACTGTAGTAAAAAGAAAAGTTAATAAAAAACTGAGCACCGCCGTAATGAAAATCAGTCATCCATTGCAGTATAGAAGAAAGCATTGGTCCTTCAGAAAGAGGAAATAGTGATTTTAACTATTGATATTTAAAACAGATCGCGGTCTTTTGCGGTTTTGGGGAGAGAAATATCATAGCTGTAATTTTGAAGATCTTGTAATACAAGATTGTTAGAGTTGGAGAGATTATTATAAAAATTAATCGCTAGTTTTTCAACATATTTAACAAAACTGGGGATAGAGATGGCATGTCGTATTTCCGCATTTCTGAAGAACCAAGGCGAATCCGTGATCATTCGGATAATTTTGTTTTGCAGTCTTTCGAGAATTGTGATGTTTGTTTTAGAAGTAGAGCCCCAAACTGGACTCGCATATGCTATAATGGGTCTGAGGTAAGAAAGGTAGATTAGCTTTTTAAGTTCAATTGTTAGTGAGGAGTTTCTACGTATTAAAGGAAAGAAATTTCTTAATTGGTTATTAAATTTATTGCGAAGGTATTTAATGTGAGAGCAATAGTTAAGATTCTTATCTAATATCACACCTAAGTATTTTGCTTCTTTAGACCAGGAAATGTTAGTATTATAAATGGTTATGTTAGGAGTATTAAATTTATTTTTCCTGGTAAATAGTACTGCTTCAGTCTTCGCGACGTTAAGTTTAATCTTCCAATTGTTAAGCCAATTTTCAAGTTTATAGATATAATTTTGTAGATTTTTCTGTATAATGTGTGTGCGCCGCCCCTGAGTAATTAAAGCTGTATCATCTGCGTAGAGAGCTAAAATAATTTTGTGATCTTGAGGAATGTCATTAATATAAATGTTATAAAGAAATGGTCCCAAGATCGAGCCCTGAGGTACCCCAGCAAGAATATTACAGACTTTGGAGTCAGTATTTCCAACAGATACAACAAAATTTCTTTTCGTTAGATAGTTTCTGATGGTATGAATTAAAAAAGAAGGATAATTAAACTTAATCATTTTATAAATCAACCCGTCGATCCACACTCTGTCGAATGCTTTAGCGACATCCAGAAAAATAGCAGCAGTATCTCGTTTCCAGGAAAATCCTTCAGATATGGTTTCGGTAATATTATACAGTTGGTGGGTGGTGGAAAGATTTTTAGTAAATCCAAATTGTTGAGGGATTAGTATATTAAGATTAGTAGAGTTTTCATTCAGAATATTAGCAATTACACGTTCAATTATTTTACTGAGAGAAGAAAGCAGAGAGATAGGACGGTAGCTATTAGGAGAAGTAGGGTCTTTTCCAGGTTTGCGTATCGGAAGAATGCGAGCAGTCTTCCAACACTGAGGAAAATAGTTAGTATTAAGAATGGCATCAGTAATTTTACAAATTTGGAGAATGAATTTGAAAGGCAAGTTTTTGAGCATTTTATTAGTGATTGAATCAATACCTGGGGTTTTGTTAATTTTAAGAGAAGAAATACATTCGATAATAAAAGAAGCTTTAGTAGCTGGGATATTGTCAGCATCCTTATTTTGCGCTAAGAAGGAAGAAATAGTATTTTGAACTTCATTAGAGGTATTAAGATTATTAGTATCGTTTTCAGTAAATTGGTCTTTTAAAGTGTCTGCAAGAACCTCTGCTTTGTCAACGTTGGAGGTGACAGTCGTTTGATTATTAGTCAGAGACGCAATTGTGGACCGCTTCCTTCTGAAAGATCGTGTTAGATTCCAGAGTGTTCCGTCCTCTGCATTCACCGTTTGTAACCTTCTGTCCCAGCATTCATTCTTATATTTTAGGATAGCCCTACGGAAGATGTTTTGATGATGATTGTAGTTGTTTTTACTCACAGGATCTCTATAGATTTGCCAGAGTTTTCGAGCATTATTGCGATTAGTAATGAGTCTTTTAATATATGGTGGAAGATAAGTACGGTTGTTAGTATTAATTGGCTTGGAGGCAATCTTGTGAGTATGAGTTAGTTTGTTAGTGAGTTCCGAGATAGCATTCTCTATCTCTTCAGGACTTGCTAGTTGAATAGGAGAGTAATTAAAGTTATTGTCAAGATAGGATGAAAAAAAGAGACCAGTTAGTGGTTAGCTTGGGATTTATAGTGAGATTAGGATAAGTAAATTTATAGTCAATGATGACAGGGTTATGATCTGAGGATAATTCATCAAGGGAAGAGATTGAATAATTAAAGTGAAAGTTGTTAGTGACCACAAGGTCAATTATTGAAGAGGAGTTAGTACCGATTCTGGTCGGAGTATTAGGTGCTAGAATTTCAACATTAAAATTAGTAGCATAATTAAGTAGAGCGCTGCCGGTGTTATTGTTGTAGTGACAACCCCATGCAGTGTTGTGAGCATTAAAATCTCCCGCCAAGATTACACTATTGTTTAAAGAAAAGAGAGTATTCAGATCACTATTGAAATTAACGGATGCAATACCATTAGGCACATAAACGGAGGCAATAGTTAAGGATGGGAAATTAGAAAAGGTGAGTGAAACAATTGTGGATTTTATGCCAATTAGATGCGGAGTAGCAGTATGAGTGTGCGGAAGAGAATTTTTAACAAAAATACCCGTACCACCAGAGACTGGATCCTGAGGACCATCATTTCTGTAGAAAGTGTATCCCATTAAGAAAGGTGTTTGTGAGGTTTTAAGGTGAGTTTCCTGAAGCAGTACTAGATCTGGATTATAGTTATTAGTAAATTCAGTAAAATCAAGCATTTTATAATATAAGTTACATGCATTCCAGTAGCATATGCGAAGACCAGAAACCAACTGAGTCATTACGGAATAACAGGAGAAGTTAGGGACGCCAGGCCATTAATAAAGACCTGGAGCTTGTCTGCTTTATTATTTGCAGAGCTTAACTGTTGGATGAGACCATCCACGTTGTTTAAGTTACTAAAAATTGACACAAATTCTTTCATAATGAAAAGTGATTTTTGAATAAATTGGGCGTTATCAGAGAGACTCTGTAATTCAGTCAGTTGGTTTTGAGTTGTGACATTGGTGGAGCTATTGACATTATTAATTTGTTGCGTTTTGGCTGCCGCCGCGTAGGAGAAAGTTAGCATTAACCGGTCGTGACGGGATGTATCTAGGAAAAGTAGCAAATTTGGTGGAGTTAGGTTTAATTTTGGGGAACTTAGAACATCCTCTCCATGCAGCAATATGACCTGATTCCCCACAGTTGATACACTTAGGAATTTCAAGACGTTCCTGATTTTGGCACTCCGTATGGGAGTGTTCTTCTCCGCACTTTAAGCATCTAGGTTTGAAACCACAATTATTAGAGCTATGATGAAAAAAGTTACATTTGAAGCATTGTAATGTAACTGGCCTTTTATTGAATTTTTCCACAGTGACAGTTAGGTATAATAGTCTATTTAATTTAAAAATTTCATTATTTTTATTAGATCTGGCTAAAGAAATTTGGAATATTGGGAGAGGTTGTTTGTCCTTAGTGCGCGTGAGTTGTATAACTTTTTCAACTGCAAATTCTTTTTCTGCAAGAGCAGCCTGAATATCTTCTATCGGAGTATTTTTTGGAAGTCCTTTGATAACTGCCTTTAGAGGCCTTAAGAATTTTGGCGTGATGATAAAGAATTCAATTCCGTTTTTATTGAGGTATCTGGTGATTTCACGATGCTGATCCTCGCTGTTGGGAAACATTTTAAGCATTTCCCCTGCTAACTTAACGTTCACAGTGCTATTGAAGGCCTCGTTGAATTTTTAAGCATTTCTTGCAAGTTTGATTGCGGTTTGACCATGATTGGAGGAAGCTTCCTCTCTACTATAACCGTTTCCTCTGATTCATCAGTTACGGCAGTGCTCAGCGTAGCATATTTATTATCAGTAATAGTTTTGACATTTTCAGCATTACCGGAGATAAAGTTGGCCTTAGCCGTATGCTTTCGATTAGGTTTTTAAAGTCTTTAGAGCTATTAGCCTGATCATTATGAGAGGATATCTCACTAGCTGCACGTTTAGTAGTAGTTTTTGACTGATTAGGTTTTAAGTCAGCATGATGAATTTTACACTCGGCAATAGGGCAAATACCAAAACGACTTACCCATTTCAGGAGATACTCCTTCTTCTTGGAGAGGTTGGCATTAAGCTCGAGATAGTCATTTTGAAAATCCGATTTCTTTGCAGAGGTGAGGATTTCATCAATCACTTCCATTTCTTGATGCGCTGATATCAATCGGCGGCACAATCCTTGCGGTGTCATCTTATTTGATTCATTAATTTCAATAATAACGTTGGCGTCCAAGCCCGGCGACGAGGGTACTTGCTGATGGACCTGAGAAGGTCCGTTCCCCTCCATAGAAACTTCCATATCGATCATCGTTAAAAGCAGACAAAATCAGCAAAAATCCCAAATTTATTTAAACCATTTAAATTTTACATACAGTTTTTTTTTTTTTTTTTTTCTATCTCACAAAACACTCAGATGAGGGACAAGCGCCCTTAAAAGTTTTTCATGAAAGCAATAAACTTCTCCTCCCTCTTTCCATTCGTCAGATATATTATGTGAAACTATGAATGTCATAAGACTGAATGAAATTTTATATGAATGACACATAAAAGAATAATGCACACTACCATAATGAAAAAATAAATAATTAATAAAGTATCTTTAAAAAAATTCTTTTTGATTAAATGACACTTCAAGAAAAGTAAGATCTAGATCTAGATTTAAATATGCGACCAAAAAATCATAAAACATAAATTCTTGAATATTTTGAACATTTAATATACAAAAAATAACAACAAATAGTAATAATAATAATAAAAGCTTTTAAATTTTATTTTAGAACTTTGTTTTGCAAAGAAGTATATCAGCCCTCAGAAATACTAAATGATGCATCCAATTTTGCAATTTTTTAAAAAAAAAAATTTCTAAATTTTGCAAAAAATTTTTTTCTTAAATCATTATTTTAAAAAATTCCATAAACCGAAAATGAAAAATTGAGGAATAAGAGATTCCAAAACAAAATATATAACATGAATGAAGACAAAAAAATATTTAAACATTTCAGAACACTTAAACTTCATTAATAGTAAACTTTGAAAAATTAATTATTTTTATCGCGATTATTATTAAATAAAATTTATAATTACATTTTTTAAATTTTATTTCAATAGACGTGATTACAAAACATGTTTAAAAAATTCTGCTGAAGAAACAATAACTTTAGATAATCGTGCTGCCATCTACTGGATAAAAAATATATTAACAACTCAAATCGATCAGGATTCAAAATAAATAAAAAATAATAAAATATAATTATTTAAAAAATATAATCACAAATTATAATTATTAAGATATAATCTAAGTAGATAAGCATTTTACTTATAAATTTTTTTAATGATTATTCAAAAAAGAAAAGAAATTTAATATAATTATTAATTATTACTAATACATATTATTAATTATACAATAATATAATAATGTATAATTAATAATATAATAATAGTACTAATAATAAATTAATAACATTCTAATAGTATTAGTTATACATATTATTACATTATTATATAATTATCAGCCAATGAAAATAAATAAATCAATCAATCAATAAGAAACGTTGAAAGTCGTACCCAGTCGTTAGAAGTAAAGGGCTGTACCCACTGTCCCCAAAACAATACTCATAATTTAATGGGTAATGTTTCCTATACATTTAATTTAAAAGAAAAAAACTGTATTAATTATGATAAAAAAAGTTTATTATTTTTTTTAAATAAAAAAAAGCTCTCAGAAAAGAAATTTGTAAAATTTTAATGCAATGATATCTATTCAAAAATATATTCATACTTTCTTTTATCCAGTAGTTCCTCTCAATTATGATAAAAAAAGTTTATTATTTTTTTTAAATAAAAAAAAGCTCTCAGAAAAGAAATTTGTAAAATTTTAATGCAATGATATCTATTCAAAAATATATTCATCCTTTCTTTTATCCAGTAGTTACCCCCCCCAAAAACTCATATTTTTTTTTTTTTAACATTTCCTTTCTCATTCTTTCTTACATTCCATTTCCTTTCTCCTTTTTCAACTATTGCTTAATTTTTATCTTTTAATTTTAATTTCTTGTCTAGCTTAAATTTATTTTAAATATTTTTTTATTTGGAGTAAAATTTACATCTTTTTACTTTTTCCCAGTTTTTGTACTCCATTTGTAACCCTCATGTTTTTATTTCCAGTCATATTTCTTACTTTATTTAGACAAGAATTTAAGACCCTGGCGGACCCTTGGAGAAAAGAAAGATGACAAATTCATCAATTGCCATTCTATATGACTGAAATTTCTTTGGAACACTTTATTTTACTTTCATAAAACCCATTGTTCGATAGCTCACACAAGAAATAAACTCCAATAATGACACATACACAATTAATGGACTGTATTTAAAACTCCTTTATTTTTGGCAGTCATCAAACTCAAAGATGGAACTGCCCACATAACCTTTCATTGGGGTTACACTCAATTATTTATGCAGTCATCGCGCTCATGGATGGACTGCCACAAGCAACCTTTCTTGATGGTCGCTGGGGTTGAACTCAATGAATTATGCAGCCAGCGCAACTCATGGATGGACCGCTAACACCAACCTTTTCCTTCGGTCGCTAAATTTCAACTCGTTTTACCTACATTCCTTCTTTCTCTCCCTGGCCCTCACCCCCTGCCAGACACCCCCACAAACAGGATGTTTTCCGGCCATAGGGCGTTGACCTCCCCCAGGCGGGAGAAGCAGGGTTTCGACGTAACACCCATATCATTATGTTATATATTATATAAACAAACCATAGGAGGAATATACCCTTTCATTTCAACTTTTTATTTTGCGTGATTCATTAAAAATTAATCTTTTCAGAATTTCATTTATCTATAAGTGTTTTCTAAGCCAAATTTTTACAATAATTTGATTTCTAAATGTATTTATTCATTATTTTTTAAATAAAGATTCATTTTATATTAACTCATAGAGAATTCTAACATAGCAAAAAACCCTTAATAATTTTTGTGATTGTTACTTCCACAGATCTGACAGAAAATATTTGTTATATATGTAGTAAGCTATGTATGATTATATTGTTGTAAACAATTCAATAATGAATTATTTCTATAAATATTCAAATAAACTATATTTATAACATTTATAAATTAAATAATGTAAGACCCTTAATAGTTTTTGTTGTCTATCATTCCCAACCCAACTTTAAATTAAAATATTTGTTTTATATGAACTGTATATTATTATACTGATGCTGTTGTAGCTGCTAATTAATGATGTTTTAGTATTGTTTCATCATTAAAATTTGTAATAATAGTGTCATATTTTCACTAACCCTTTTGTTAGCTAAGAGTAAGGCTTTAAAGTAATTTATATTGCTTACAAACTTAAAAGCGTTTCCAAAAAGATGTTTCTGTTGAATGAAATTGTAGAGTACAAAAAATTTCTTGAATATTTTTCTCAGCATCCTCATTTTCTGAGTATGGCGAGAAATATTTTATTATTGATATGATACTTCAACAAATAGTTATTTTTATTTCAACTAATAATGTGTATTCAACACAAAAGAGTAAATAATAAAATAAAAAGAAAGATGTAACATTCAACCACACAAGAACAATTCCTGTGCACTACTGTGTGTGAAGTTCAATCATTATAAATAAAGAGTTGTTGACCCCTAAAGTAGCTGCTGTCAAATCGAATAAAGAAACAGTTACATTTTAATATTGATTTTGACCAGATATATTAATATAGACCAATTTTATTCTGTTAGCAGATGAATAATTGTTAGTCATTCATCAACTTATGTAAAATTTAAAAATTTTAACTTTCATATCCTATTTATGTTAAGTTATATAATTCTTTAAACAATAAAATAATAACAATATTCATATATGCTATTTAAAGATTACTTAAAGAAAATATAAATATTATTTATCTTTTATTTTATGAAATATTCATATATTTGGTCAAAATCAATATTAAATTGTAACTGTTTCTTTATTCGATTTGACAACTACTTTAGAGCATCAGCAGCGCTCTGTTTATACTGACTGAACTTCACACACAGTAGTGGGCAAGATCTGTTCTTGTGTGTTTGAATGTCACATCTTTCTTTTTATTTTATTATTTACTTTTTTATGTTTGTCCTTATAAAACTAAACATACAATAATAATAAATAAATTTAAATAATTGTTGCATAATTGGGCTTATCAGAATTAACTTTATTTTCCCCAATTCAATATGATAACAATATGATAAAAATATTACACTGATCTTGAATAAAAGATAATATACAAATTAAACAAAAGAAGATTTGAAAACATATGTTGAAAATATTTAAAATTTAAATATTAGCTTTTTATCACAATTAAAATATTTGCTGAAAATAATTTTTAATTTAACATTTATTTAAAAAAAATAAGATCAAAGAACTACATAAAAAAAGTTTTATATCATAGTAGTCATAGCATACTCATCAACTTTATATCTATCTTCTACAGTAGTTGCTAAAGCGAGTAGAAAACTAAAAAAATTAATTTCTCAACAGAGTAGGCGAGCGATCAGACACAATCTTCTGCTGTATACTTAAATTCACCAACAAACTCTCTAATATGGTTGTGATATTTGGGCTGCCTTCCTCAACTTCAAAAATTATAAGCTTTTCAGAACAAACAGATAGCCATCATCGTTAACGTTCCAGCAGCATCGTTCTACAAAGACTTAGATCTTGATCCCATTATGGATAATATTTACAAAGCATTTTCATGAAAAATGACCTCATATTCGTGACTGACCAATTCAAAACCTAGCCTGTAGCTAGGTTTTGACCTAGAAAGACACCTTATTCAATTTAAGACTCGACATACGATTTATTTCCACAACTCAAATGTGTAAGTGGACTCTATAGGTAACCGAATGGCTGTAATTACTATTTTGAGGAGCTATTTTTGGCTCTTTTACATTTTTATTTTCTCTTTTGCTACGATAAACAACATATAATGTTATGCTGGCTATCTTTTAAACTTACATTTTTCTATAACTTAAAAAACATCACTGGACGGTGGCGCCATCTCGTGAAACTTTTCATCTGCAATTTCAAAAACAAAGAATTCCGGGGGAACTTATGGTGACATTTACCATCTTGTCCATTTCTGAAGCTTTGTTTTTTACCTTTTTATTTTATTTCATTTACCTTATTTGGTACTTACGTATTAACGGTACCTTGGCGACAGTTGCGCCAATAAAGAGCACACACGACAACCGCAGCTACAGATTTGGCGCCAATCTACACTTAAAATTGTTGTTCCAAATAATAAAATATATATGAAACACTTCATTTAAAATCAAAACGCTTTCAAAATATTTTTATTCCAAATAATAAAGATTGGCGACACTTAAAAACCGCCAAGTCTGTCGCCAAGGTACCGTTAATACGTAAGTACCACCTTACTTTTTTATGGAATAGTAAAATGGGTCCCTAATTGTACCAACTTAATAGTTTCTCTTTATGTTATTGTTTTTTTCTTAACTTTTTAAATTTAATTGTAAATTTCCTTTTGCTTTTTTTTTTATATTTGATTTTCCTGCAGATTGTTAATTTTAATTCATTTGTGTTGATGAGTAGGTTTTCTGTTCATTTTAGCCCCTTTAGAAAGTCCCTAACGAATAATTTCTTTTCCATAGGAAAGGTCTATATGCTTGCTCCACAAGTTATTTAAGAACAGAGCCATCTATCGGTAACCTAGTCAACTACGCTCGGAATAGCGGGTTTTTTTTTTTTTCTTTATAATTTTTTTTATTATAAACTTCTGAAAGGATTTCTAAAAATTGTCTAAATTATTTTTTACTACAGTATGCTTTCATTTTGTAATTTTAATTCCTATCTTTCTGTATTTTTTTTTTTTTTTTTTTTTAAATCAGTTTATTTATTTGTAATTTTTATTCAATTAATTATCTACTTTTTCTATAAATTTAACATTTTTTCACACTGGCAATGGGCTTAGACCAATCGACAAGAACCCTATTTTTTCAAGGATGGAGGTTTATGGTCGCTGCGCGACCAATGCACTCCGAAAATCTACAACGAATGAATAAAAATTGTCTTAGCCGACGCTATTTTACATTTGCAGGCTTGGTATTGAGAAAAAGTTTTGTCTAATAACAGTCTCATCTTGTTAGAACCTCATTGGCTATGATGCTGCTTTTGCACAAAGCAAATATATTCATATCAGCTGACACACACACATATACTATATATATATTTTAATTTTTAAAAGAGACTGAAAAATTGAAAACCATCAGAAACATCTAAACGGTGCGGGAAATATATATAAAGTAGTGTTTCGCAGTCCTGAAATATATTAACGATCTCAATAATCAAGCGATGTACAAACAGGCAGATTTAAACAACGCTATTTAGTAAAACATTTTTAAAAAAATTTTTTATTTCCAATGGCAGATTATGAACAGTTACAGCAAACACATACAACAACAAACCCATAAAAAGTTAACAAATTAGTATTTTTCAACAAAACGTAAATGGAAACAACCAGTCACCCTACGGCCGTTTATTCAATCGATATAAAGGCACCGTGAGCTGGCTTCGTCGCCGTATTGTAAATGAGAAACTGCAAGCAGTTTCCATTTACGTTATAATGCATCGTGTTTAACATGCTATTTATAGTATAAAATTTTAAAATTATTCTTATAGTGGTAGATTAGACACGAATAGTGAAATTGTAATCGGCGAGGTAAATTTATTATTTACGTATGTAATGAATTTTAATTTACTTCTCTGTATTATATTTGGTATAAGGGAGGAACGAAAAATACATAAATACTTTGATGATTGGGGAATTGCAGTGACATACTTCTTGAGTGAGTGTTAAATTGTCGCAACAATGTAGTACAAAAAGAATTTATTTTTGGCCTCTTTTGTCTGTGTGTCTCTGTATTGTATTGTCTGTGTTTTATTTGGGAGAAAAAAATATTAAAATCCCACAAATTATCATGCAAAAATAGTTGCAAGTCATGAAGTAGATGCACATATTACTCAACGATAAACTAATTTTTATTAGAGATAGGGCCGCAAATATATACATTTCACAATTTAAATCTTTGCTAAGTACCTGAAAAGGACGATCATCTCAAAAACCAAAGCGATCGTAAAGTACAACCACTCTTATTTATTTATTTGCTAGATAAACACAACAAAGTATATTTCAAACGATTCGTTGTACATTTTCGGAGTGCATTGGTCGCGCAGCGACCATAAACCTCCGTCCTGGAAAAAATAGGGTTCTTGTCGATTGGTCGAAGCCCACTGCCAGTGTGAAAAAATGTTAAATTTATAGAAAAAGTAGATAATTGAATAAAAATTACAAATAAATAAACTAATAAAAAAAAATTTTTAAATTAAAAGATTAAAAAAAAAAAAAAAAAAATACAGTTTTATATATAATAATAAAATATAAAGTTTTCAGATTGCAATACCATCATATATTTTTTTTTAATTGTAATTTTCATTGGTACGTACTGAATATATTACCAGATGATACAAGTTCGTCTTTAATATTTTGGAAAGACAAGTTTAGTCTACACTGGTAGTTTGAGAAAACTGTAAATGAACAATACGGATTATTAATTGTCAAATATATTTATTGCTATTAATGTTTTTCTGCTTAAAAACTTGTTCTTCATTGTCATTAAACTATGCTAAAATATTATTCATGCATCTATTGCAGCTATTCATCAATTTACTAAGGTTAGGTGAAAGGGTGAGAATGAAAAGTATCGACAAAAAACAGGCATCGTTTTCAAATTCACGTCGACAAACCTGGTATTCGTGTAACAATGCACATACGATATTGTTTGGTGTTATGAAAACCGAACACTGATCTCTATCAAAAAATTTAATTGAAATCTTCAAGTATTGTCAGTGAATTATATGTGAGAGTGAAAATAAAAAATATGAAGTTAATTCGGAAAACAAAACATGTTTTTTAACTTCAATGCCATTGCATTATTTTTTTTAACCGTTGTTTTTAATATTACACCATACAGAATTCTATTTATTTATTTTTTTGGAGAGATAATCGAAAGGTAATTTGATTCCTGTGTTAAAAACTTCAGTCCTTCATTTAATTCTCTTTTGTTAAAGAACATTTCTGAATTAAAATTATTATAAGAAACTTTCATTAGTTACAGCGCAGTATATATAGGCGGCGTAGTATAATATCAATTCATATTCACAACTATCTAATAATTTACCTTACCTGCACTAAAATATTCGAAAATTATCAAGAGGCATAATAGCATCTTGCTTTTGTCGAGCAAAACTGTCAGATGTACTTCCATTATTCGAAATCCTGCATAAAATGTTCACTTTCCTAATTATGCGAAAAACAGGATATACAGGGTGATAATAATTATAGTCCCACTTTCAAAATGCTGTAAAAAAAGAGCCACTCGTCACAATGAGTTCAAATTTCAACTGAAGATACTTGAGGAAGTGAGTAACACTATGGCTTCAGAAAACAAATGTGTATCAATAGATGGCGCTGTAAACAGCATAACGAAAAATGATTCGGCTAGCAGTGACATTCGGAAACGAAATTGTCATATTGAGAATTGGGCTTTTTATAATATGTTAATGATGAAAAGCATTTGCCGAGAAAATAAAAATCTTTTAAACAATGTTGTTTAGCTTGGAAGAATTAATTTTATTTTAATAAGACAGGATATCAATAATTCATCAAAAATTCTAAAATTCTAACAGTTTTACAGTGCTCAATATTATTTACTTCTTTAGTCCCCAAACAATAAAATTCGTAATGTTTACTTAAAAAAAACAATTCAAATGTAACAAATAATATTCTCTCAAAAAGTAGAACAGAGAAAACATTATAAATAAAGCAGTCGTATTTCTTGCATGAGAAAATGAAATTCTTATAAAAGCTTAAGATAACAAAATTATATAATGAAATATAAAAGATGGTAGATTTTAATTCTAACAATAATCTCAATTGTTAGAAGTAAACACTCCAGAACCCTTTTTTTTTTTAAATTTTGTTTTGCAGTTTCAAAATTAATTTTGTTAAGCAATATTGTCATAAAAAATCATTGCTTTCTTTTTTAGCAAAACAAAGAAATATATATAATATTTATTCTTTCAATGTGATAAGTAAAAATATAACCAATTTTATTATTTTTTTTAAAAAATAAAAACTAATATGACACATTTAGTCGAGATATTTGTACAGGTAATGGTATCACAATATACCTGCAATTTGATTTTACCATTGCAAGTCATAAAATTTAAGAGAAAAGTTGGCTTTATGCTTCTTTATTTTATTTACGTTCTTTAATGAAAGACATATATTGACAAAATATTTAGCCTACATTCCATTTAAATCAAATTCTGAAATAATTATGACAAAATTCAAAACGATTTGAAAAAATAAAATTCAGTTCAAGTTTTTTTTTTTCCCAGATGATCTCCAAAAAGTTTAATAATTCGTGCGGATTTAACATTACAATTTTGGATAGCTCAACGGGCATAGAAATTATATTATAAAATTATGTAATGGTAATCAAATATAAAAGTTGACTGGACTAAGTGCTTTGAGATGTAAGATCGTCGAATACAAATGAACATATAGCGATAAAACAGATACTTTTTAAAAACGATAAACTTAACTGAATTGCCAAACTAGAAAATTGTATTCCACAGCTAAATAACACAGAAGTGGCTAATTCAAATAGAAGGGCAAACAATAATAAAATACTATCAATCTTCAGATACAATTAATATTACATGAAAATTATCAACTTATATGGGTATACATGAACAAAAGCATGTCGTCAAGAAAAGGAAAAAGCAGTAGCAAAACTGAATAGTAAACCTATTAAGATTATGTCATGTTTATAGAATGAATCTTAAATATACATCCCTAAATAATCCCATACTCTATAATACAGATATTTTGAAGTTATTAAAATTCGTTAAGTGTTCTTTTCATTTTTACTTTATTGAGTTCTTGCAAATTGATTTAGAGACGAATTTTGTAATACAACCTAATAGAGGAAAAGAATAAATTCTGGAAATTTTGTTGACTTACTGACATAATTTAACTGAATAATATAGAGGCAAGTAATATTATAATACGTATTTTCTTTCACTATTAATATTTATTTATAACCATAATCTATAAATGGCACGGACCTACAATGTATAGTATAACAAAAATTGCAAATTTATTAATTCTCGTCCCACAAGATGCACTACAATTCAGAGAGCAATAATTCTTATGATTTCACCCACTACTTAAACATAACTATTGACTTGAGTTTTAAAGAATGAATGAATTTCCACGATAATTTGTTCAAGTTCTATATGATAACAGCACCACCTATCGGTAAATTTAGTGTTGTCTGCTGCGTACATCACACCATACATAACAGTATATGTGTTGCAAAATGTTAACTTTCTTTTAAGAAAATAAACCCCCGAAAGGGTTTCCAAAAATTGCCTCAGCCGACGATATTTCACGTCGACAGGGCGGGGTATTGGGAAAAGTTTTCAACTAGCAATAGTCACGCCTCGGTAGAACCTCATTGGCTATGACACTGCCTCTGCGCAAAGCTAACGATGACTTGGGATTTGAAATATATATAGCTCTTCAGTTTTTTAAAAAAATGGTAGGTTAAAGTTTCTACAAGATGCTATTCTATATTTTTTAAATTGTAACTGCTATTGGTATGTTCTGAATATATTATCAAGAGACACAAGTTCGTCTTCAATATTTTAGAAGGACAAGTTAAGTCTACTGGGATAGTTTGAAAAAATTATAAATGAACTTGTGTCTCTTGATAATATATTCAGAACATACCAATAGCAGTTACAATTTAAAAAATGGTAGGTTAAAGTTTCTACAAGATGCTATTCTATATTTTTTAAATTGTAACTGCTATTGGTATGTTCTGAATATATTATCAAGAGACACAAGTTCGTCTTCAATATTTTAGAAGGACAAGTTAAGTCTACTGGGATAGTTTGAAAAAATTATAAATGAACTTATTTATTACGATATTGATTCTTAATAGACATGTTTACTAAATGTTTGTGTCTATATTTATAACTATTAATGATTTTCTGCTTAAAAATCTACTCTTCAAAAAGGTACATTCAAGTGGATTTGTAATCATACACAAAAACAAAAAGCTTGCAGTGCCACTTGCACAATTTTCATTATTTTATAGTGTTACCTGCCTTTCTAAAAAAAATTTTAATGCATTTTTTTTTGTAATTAATTATTTCTCAAATAATTCTTTTAATTCAGTATAACTATTTTTTTATTAATTTCTTTATTAATTTTATGTTTTTTTTAGCATTTTTTAATGATTTTCATCAAAAATAATATTCTCATAATAATTAAAAAATTATAATGTAATTTATTTAAACAAATCTTAAATATAGAACTTAAAGTAATACCATGAAATTTAATGTGTTGTAAAGAAAAATTAATGAAATTTATTTTGCGAATTTAGTATAAAATGTAAATTGCTGAGTTTTTCTAAATTAATCGTTCAATTTTATGAATAAAAATTAATTGCATTAATGAAGACAGAAACTTGCGGCGAATTTTAAAATACACATTGAAACTATATGTTTCTTTAGAAAATAATTGCAGTTGCATGTGTTTATCTTACTCATGGGAACTGTCGAAAATGATGCCGAACAAGAACTTTTTGATTTGTATGTCACGTGAACACTTTTCCTCTCTTAACTGTAACCAACCGTACTTCCTTGTTAGTAGTTAGTCGCGCTAAGATGCGGTTTCTCTGTCTGTATGTCTGTCTGTAAATTTTTGTATCATCTCGTCATTAATATGCTGAATAAAAGTATTTTTAAAAGAATATTGGAATTAATTGGCTGCTTCCCGCCCCTTTGGATACCTAATAATCCTGGGAACTGGAAGGGTAAGAGAAATTTTGTATGAGCCTTTTAGTTTTATTTTGGAGGATTTTTTGGTGAGGTAAATTTGGCCGGGATTGTAGACGATGAATACTTTTAATTTTGAAATGGCGAACGAAAATAGTAAAGAGAAATTATATTTGTTAAAAAAGAAACGGAGTGTTTCTAGAACATCCGTTACAAAAATTCTAACAAAATTAGAATCGGAACTATCAAACATTGAAGAAATAGATATTGATAAATTAGAAGAATTAGTTGAAATGCTAACTACTAAACATGACTCGTTGAAAGAGATAGATAACAAATTAGAACCTCTTTACGAAGTAGAAGATATTGAAACTGAAATTCAAAATACAGACGAATATGATGAAAAAGTTGCCCTGTGGAAATTTCGTGCAAATAAAAAAATTCGCTTGTTAAAAAAAGAATTGAGTGAAAATAAATGCGAAACACGTTCCGAACAAAATAAAGAATTAAATGAGTCGAAACAAGTGGATAGTGTAAGAGTAAAATTGCCGAAATTAAATATTTCAAAATTTTATGGTGATATCAATCAATGGCTAACGTTTTGGAATAGTTTTGAATCTGCCATTCACAATAATGATTTATTAAATAAAGTAGATAAATTTAATTACCTTAAAGCTCATTTAGGTGGTACTGCTTTAAATACTGTAGAAGGTTTTTCTATTTCTGCTTCTACGTATGATTCGGCAATTAATTTATTAAAAGAAAGATTTGCGAGAAATGATCTATTGATACATACTCATATGAATAATATTTTAAACATAAAATCATTGAGAAATTCCAACGATATTTGTTCTTTTAGAAAATTCTATGACAGAATTCTAACAATTAAGAAGTTTGGAAAGTTTAGATTTAAAAACAGAAAATTATTCCGCAGTTCTCTGCCCAATAATTCTAAAAGCCCTTCCTCAAGATATTCTTATCGAATATAATAAAACTGAGAATGAATAAACGATTTATGTATAGACAAAGACTTCGTGAAGATCTCAGAAGGCGATTTCGAAATGAATACCTTGGTCAACTAAAAGAATTTTCCAAACTCCAGGAAGAAGCAAAAATTACGGAAGGTGATATCGTCTTGATTGGTGATAGCAACATGAAAAGACTAAATTGGCCTTTAGCAAAAGTAGTGAAACTTTTTCCTGGTAAAGACAATAAAGTTCGAGTTGTTGAATTGAAAACCAAGAATGGTTGTTTCATAAGACCTATACAGCGGTTATATTCATTAGAAATTAGACAAGATGAAAGGTGTGCCTTGCAGAGTAGGACTCCACCATCTGACTCCTTCCACAACAAGTGCCCCGACACTGATGATTCCACATCAGATCCAGTGACTGTCATCGAATCCAGTGATTGTCCACAATCTATTGACTGTCAACCATATGACAGGTGTGATAATAGTGATACTTATCAGACATCCCGTTGTGGAAGAATCCTAAGATCTCCTAAGCGACTGGACTTATGATTTTGAGTTTCATTATTCTCTTGAAACTCAAACGTGGGAGAATGTCGAAAATGATGCCGAACAAGAACTTTTTGATTTGTATGTCACGTGAACACTTTTCCTCTCTTAACTGTAACCAACCGTACTTCGGTTTAAGAACTGTACTTCCTTGTTAGTAGTTAGTCGCGCTAAGATGCGGTTTCGCTGTCTGTATGTCTGTCTGTAAATTTTTGTATCATCTTGTCATTAATATGCTGAATAAAAGTATTTTTAAAAGAATATTGGAATTAATTGGCTGCTTCCCGCCCCTTTGGATACCTCTTTCTTAATAATCCTGGGAACTGGAAGGGTAAGAGAAATTTTGTATGAACCTTTCTAGTTTTATTTTGGAGGATTGTTTTGGTGAGGTAAAAGGAACATTATCCTTACTACTCATTTTCTGTTTCTTTGTAAATCATGTTTTTTCCCATCACCATGTACTAAATAGAAGATAGGAGTTTAAGGCCCTCTAGGACCAACATACTCCGAAAACCAGTGAAGACTGACTTTCGTCGTCTTTAAAGCTAATTGAATTTAGCTGCTATTAATAATAATAATAATAATTACTGATAATAATATAAATTATAATAATAACCGCCAAAAATTACGAAAGTTCTTTCCAATCTACGGCGACAATACGTTGATACTGTGATACATATCTCTTAGGTAATTTACAAACTTAAAAATGGGAAGTGAAAGGACCTTTTTTCATCTAAATCCGGCCCTGTTCATGCATAATAAAAAGTGTACTTAATATTTTAGATTT
The DNA here is from genome assembly GCA_021605075.1 of Caerostris darwini. Classification (NCBI taxonomy): domain Eukaryota; kingdom Metazoa; phylum Arthropoda; class Arachnida; order Araneae; family Araneidae; genus Caerostris; species Caerostris darwini. The sequence continues at coordinate 308,159 of BPLQ01013371.1, read as the reverse complement.
GAAGATTAACAAGAGAATTTATTTATTTTCCACTTATTTGAAAAATTGATGAAGATTTATTTTCCTTACTGGCCATAAATTGATATTCATGTTTAGATTTTTTATTGCAAATTCGATAATTTCAGAAGAAATTTCCAGAAAAATTATATTTCTTAAAAGACAAGGTCATGAACATATAGCTTTTTAAATGTTTTCGTTTCAAAAAGTAAAAACAAAATATAGTCCAAAATTTTATTAAAAATATCACTAACAGCAGAGTAATGATAGCAAACTATTGCTATTTAACACAATAAATATACATAATTCTTCTTAAAAACTATTACTACAAATTTAGACATCTCTCAGATAACTGTGCTGAGAAAAGCTTTTAACAGAATATTGATTAGATTATTGATGCGAGATATGCATACAATAAACTATATCTTTGATTTACCAGTAAGGAAACAAAATAATAAAAATTAAAGGGTATTCACTGATGTTATGTCATAAACACAATAACACCGGCAACACTCTACTTAATTATGCTACTAATTTGAATGTTGAAATTCTAGCACCTAATACTCCGACCAGAATCGGTACTAACTCCTCTTCTATAATTGACCTTGTGGTCACTAACAACTTTCACTTTAATTATTCAATCTCTTCCCTTGATGAATTATCCTCAGATCATAACCCTGTCATCATTGACTATAAATTTACTTATCCTAATCTCACTATAAATCCCAAGCTAACCACTAACTGGTCTCTTTTTTCATCCTATCTTGACAATAACTTTAATTACTCTCCTATTCAACTCGCAAGTCCTGAAGACATAGAGAATGCTATCTCGGAACTCACTAACAAACTAACTCATACTCACAAGATTGCCTCCAAGCCAATTAATACTAACAACCGTACTTATCTTCCACCATATATTAAAAGACTCATTACTAATCGCAATAATGCTCGAAAACTCTGGCAAATCTATAGAGATCCTGTCAGTAAAAACAACTACAATCATCATCAAAACATCTTCCGTTGGAATGAATTGCATTCATTCCTAAAATATAAGAATGAATGCTGGGACAGAAGGTTACAAACGGTGAATGCAGAGGACGGAACACTCTGGAATCTAACACGATCTTTTAGAAGGAAGCGGTCCACAATTGCGTCTCTGACTAATAATCAAACGACTGTCACCTCCAACGTTGACAAAGCAGAGGTTCTTGCAGACACTTTAAAAGACCAATTTACTGAAAACGATACTAATAATCTTAATACCTCTAATGAAGTTCAAAATACTATTTCTTCCTTCTTAGCGCAAAATAAGGATGCTGACAATATCCCAGCTACTAAAGCTTCTTTTATTATCGAATGTATTTCTTCTCTTAAAATTAACAAAACCCCAGGTATTGATTCAATCACTAATAAAATGCTCAAAAACTTGCCTTTCAAATTCATTCTCCAAATTTGTAAAATTACTGATGCCATTCTTAATACTAACTATTTTCCTCAGTGTTGGAAGACTGCTCGCATTCTTCCGATACGCAAACCTGAAAAAGACCCTACTTCTCCTAATAGCTACCGTCCTATCTCTCTGCTTTCTTCTCTCAGTAAAATAATTGAACGTGTAATTGCTAATATTCTGAATGAAAACTCTACTAATCTTAATATACTAATCACTCAACACTTTGGATTTACTAAAACTCTTTCCATCACCCACCAACTGTATAATATTACCGAAACCATATCTGAAGGATTTTCCTGGAAACGAGATACTGCTGCTATTTTTCTGGATGTCGCTAAAGCATTCGACAGAGTGTGGATCGACGGGTTGATTTATAAAATGTTAAGTTCCTTCTTTTTTAATTCATACCATCAGAAACTATCTAACGAAAAGAAATTTTGTTGTATCTGTTGGAAATACTGACTCCAAAGTCTGTAATATTCTTGCTGGGGTACCTCAGGGCTCGATCTTGGGACCATTTCTTTATAACATTTATATCAATGACATTCCTCAAGATCACAAAATTATTTTAGCTCTCTACGCAGATGATACAGCTTTAATTACTCAGGGGCGGCGCACACATTTATACAGAAAAATCTACAAAATTATATCTATAAACTTGAAAATTGGCTTAACAATTGGAAGATTAAACTTAACGTCGCGAAGACTGAAGCAGTACTATATACCAGGAAAAATAAATTTAATACTCCTAACATAACCATTTATAATACTAACATTTCCTGGTCTAAAGAAGCAAAATACTTAGGTGTGATATTAGATAAGAATCTTAACTATTGCTCTCACATTAAATACCTTCGCAATAAATTTAATAACCAATTAAGAAATTTCTTTCCTTTAATACGTAGAAACTCCTCACTAACAATTGAACTTAAAAAGCTAATCTACCTTTCTTACCTCAGACCCATTATAGCATATGCGAGTCCAGTTTGGGGCTCTACTTCTAAAACAAACATCACAATTCTCGAAAGACTGCAAAACAAAATTATCCGAATGATCACGGATTCGCCTTGGTTCTTCAGAAATGCGGAAATACGATATGCCATCTCTATCCCCAGTTTTGTTGAATATGTTGAAAAACTAGCGATTAATTTTTATAATAATCTCTCCAACTCTAACAATCTTGTATTACAAGATCTTCAAAATTACAGCTATGATATTTCTCTTCCCAAAAACCGCAAAAGACCGCGATCTGTTTTAAATATCAATAGTTAAAATCACTATTTCCTCTTTCTGAAGGACCAATGCTTTCTTCTATACTGCAATGATGACTGATTTTCATTACGGCGGTGCTCAGTTTTTTATTAACTTTTCTTTTTTACTACAGTATGCTTTCATTTTGTAATTTTAATTCCTATGCTTTTTTACTTTTTTTTTTTTATCAGTTTATTTGTAATTTTTATTCAATTATTTACTTTTTCTATAAATTTAACATTTTTCACACTGGCAATGGGCTTAGACCAATCGACAAGAACCCTATTTTTTCAAGGATGGAGGTTTATGCACTCCAATGCACTCCGAAAATCTACAACGAATATGTCATAAACACATGCTTTGAATAGTTATACTCACTTTTGAAATACGAAGACACAACTTGTGATTCCCTTTGCATAATTTTAGGTGTCTGTGGGAGTGGCAATTTTCTCACCTAATAAATAAAATTTTTGTTAGGTAAGGATGCATAAATTTAAATTGATTCAGAAAGTGAGATAATGGTGAAATAAAAAATTGAGTAATTCAGAAAAATTGAGACTACAAATTAGAAAACTTAAAGGATATTATATGTTATAAACAAAAATTTTTCTCGTACTATAATGTTTTACTTTTTACAGTAGCAAGTTTAAAAGTAATAAATAACACTGAGAGAAATTTTTTAATCGAAAAAAATTAAATAATGAAGTTCTAGGACTGGAAACTACTATCAAGAAATAATTGTAATATATAAAAAATTTGGATTTTTATAAAGCATACAACAAATAAATTTTTAAAAGATATCATTTGTAATCTTGTATTGGCAACAGTTTCATATATCATACAACTGTGTTAATAAACACTAAGTTTTTATAACTATAGTATTTTGAATTTCATTATTTACAAATGGAAATTTTAAAAATAATGATTATGGTTATGAAAATAGATTATTAAGGGAAACCTTGTTTATTCATTAAAAGGAGGGATCTATATAAAGACAGGTAACAGATTTTTTTATTTTACTGTAGGAGTTTTAATTTACTGTTTTTAATTGTAATGTAAATATTTTTAATACCTAAAACACTTTACATGTATAAATTATATTTTTAAAATTATTTTAATATAAATTTAATAACTAAGTTTAATATTAGTAAAAAGGATGAAAACAATGTAGGTAAATTCTTACCTTTAATAGAATTATGTTTAGAAGACACAATTAATTCTGAAGATATTTGTTGAACTTCCTCATCTGTTGATTTTTTCAAAATAGATGATTATGTGGGTTTTCCTGGTCTTTTTTTTTTATTTTATTTTTTTTTATTTTTCGCAGTAAAATTTTTGCTGCTCAATGTGAGCATTTGGGCTAACATGTGAAATAAGTTCTTTTGATACCATTTCTATCTCTTTTACTGCCATTGTATCAAAGAATAAAGTCTCCTTGGTCTCCTTAATAATGTTATAAGTACATTATGAATACTTTGTAGATGCTTCTCCAATGTCAACAGTGCACCAAATCCTTGCTTGCAATCTGGACACATCAACGTTTTAGCAGATTTTGGACTAGATAAACCGTAAATTGTTTCCATATGTCTTCGTAAACAGTAACTATGTGCAAACTTCATATTGCACTCACTACAAATAGGTTGGCAAGAATTATCCATTTCTTTTATTTTCAATGGAAACAAAGCCTGTTAATTAAAAAGGGAAATTATTATATGCAAAGTATAAAGCAATTGAGCTACTGAGATTAAATATTTAAAAATAATATAGAATCAGCTTTCTTCAAAATCGACAGAAGTGTAATAAAGAGCACCAATTTATTTTGGCATAAATTTATAAAACTAAGAAAACTAATTAATAAAAGAGTAATTAGAAAATTTTCTTATTCCAACAGTATTCAATGAAATAAGTAAAAAATAATAAAATAATAATAATTAGTAATAATATATAGGCAATGAATCCATTTAGATTTCAAACAGATTAATAAATTAAATGTTTATGAAATCAAATTCCTCATGAATAAGGAACCATCAAAATACATTATTAATTACTATTAAATAAATTAAAAATTAATATACAATTATTTGAGGAAATTTTCTACCTTTATAATCAGAACTTTAGGCTTAACCAGCTATGAATTTTTTTTTTCAAGCGAAACAAAGCCTGTTAATTAAAAAAGGGATTAATTATTTTATTGAAAAGTATACAACAATTGAACTACTAAAATAAAATAGCAAAATATTTAAAAATAGTCTAGAATCAGCCATCAAAACAATTATAAAACAGCAATTAAATATGTAAAACAAAAAAAAATCACTAAAATGCTAATTAAATTACACTACATAAATAATATAAATTATTTAAAAAAACTACAGCACAATAAAGCTATCGAGAAAATGGCGACATAAAGCAGAACAATTAGATATGTAAAAAAATAATTATTCACTAAAACGCTAATTAACCAATAAATTATAATAAAATAAAGTAAATGATATAAAATAAATAATATCAACTCACATATTTTTCAAAACTGCAGCACAATGACGGCTCGGAGAAAATGTCGAAAAACAGCACGCTACAGTAATAAAAAAAAATGACGACATCCACACATCCGGTGGACAATCTTCCCTACAAGTTGAAGGGAAAATTCCCTTTCCCTAAGAACCGATCGCGCCGCCTCGTGGTTTCATTGTTGTTTTACGGTGCACAATTCCTCTCCCCAGAAGCCTCGGAAAAAAACACTCAATCCCTCTGCACTCTATCATTAAAAACTCCTTCCTAATACGCACTGTTCGTTGTGGATTTTCGGGGTGTGTTAGTCGCGTTGCGACCGTAAACCCCTATTCTGAAATCGATAGGTTTGTGTGTAATACGCAATAACTTTCCATTTACTTTTATACATATTTTTCAATTAATTTAAAAGTGGTGATAAAAACGAATTTGTATACATCTTTTTTTTAAAATTACTTTTGAATTGTTGATATATTGTTGGTTGCTTCTTTCCTTCATAATGCTGGTTTTAAAAGTACAAATAAATTCATCAATCACTTCGTTTTTATATAAAGTATATACTTTTTTACTAATAAATTTCATAGTTTTATGTATCCAACAACTGTGGATTTAAGGCCCGATGCCTAAAATGTGGCGAGGAACATTCGCATAAAGACTGCCAAAAATTTGACAAGCTCGAAATCCCTAAGTGCATAAATTGCGGGGAGTCTGGACACATCAAAATTAATTGGCACTAAACTAAATTTCCTAAGATCAAAATTAATTCCACTAAGTACGCCACCATTCCTAAAGGTACCCCTGCTAGGCAAGTCTCACCTAATTTTTCCTATGCTGCGGCCACAAAAAAATGTCACACAACAACCTGCAAATAATGTTTCTGATTTGACCCAAAACCAACTGAGTCAATTACTGAGTCTTAACAATCAAGCCCAATTTCTTCAAAAATCTCTACTTATTATGAAAGAATTTTTCTCAATATTCACTAATCTCAATAACATGGATGGTCTTCTCCATCAACTAAACGCTGCTGATAACAAAGCAGACAAACTCCAGGTCTTCATAAACGGCCTGGCGACCCAAACTACTCCTAATGCTCCGTAATGACTCAGTCGGTTTCTGGACTGCGCATATGCTACTGGAATGCATGCAATATTTGGTTGAAAATGTTTGATTTTACTGCTTTTGTTAATGACTATAACCCCGATCTAGTACTGCTTCAGGAAACACACCTTAAAAATTCACAAACACCATACTTAATGGGGTACACTTTTTATCGTAATGATGGTCCTCAGGATCCTGTCCCTGGTGGCATTGGTATTTTCATCAAAAGCTCTGTACCTCACTCTCATATTGCTACACCGCCATTAATTGGTATAAAATCAACGATTGTCTCACTGCACTTTCCTCATTTTCCTACTCTCACTATAGCTTCAGTTTATGTGCCAAATGGAATTGCCACCTCTAACTTCAACAATGATTTAAATACTCTCTTCTCTCTGAATAGTAGTGTAATTTTAGCTGGAGACTTTAACGCTCGTAATACTACTTGGGGATGTCACAATAAAAATAGCACCGGCGTAACCCTTCAATCCTATGCTAATAACTTTAACGTTGAAATTATTGCTCCTAACACCCCCACTAGAATTGGTACTAACTCTACTTCTATTATTGACCTTGTAGTTACTAACAACTTCCACTTTAATCACTCAATTTCTTCTCTAGATGAACTCTCCTCAGATCATAACCCTGTCATTATTGACTATAAATTTAACTATGTTAATTTTAATATCAACTCTAATATTACTACTAACTGGTCTAAATTCTCTGCTACTCTGGACTCTAACTTCAATTATTCACCCACCCCTCTAACTAATCCTAATGATATAGAAACTGCAATCTTTGAATTAACTAGTAGTATTCTCTCTGCACATAAAGCTGCTTCTAAACCTCTTACTACTAACAACCGCACTTACCTACCCCCTTACATTAAACCGCTAATTACTAACCGTAATAACGCTAGGAAAATTTGGCAAATATATCGTGACCCCCACAGCAAGAATCAGTATAACCATCACCAGAATTTACTTAGACGAGCAATTTTAAACTACAAAAACGACTGCTGGGATAGGAAACTTCAAACTGTTAATGTTGAAGATGGATCAATTTGGAACCTTTGCAATAATATTAGAAAAAAAAAAAGAACAAGAATTACCTCACTCCACACTCCTAACTCTGCTGTTACTACTGATACAGACAAAGCTGAGGTCCTCGCCACTACTCTACAAGCACAATTCCAGGAAAACGAAACTAACAATCCTAACACTGTAATTGAAGTCGAAAACACTATCTCTTGTTTCCTTGCTCAGCCTAATGATAATGAAAATATTCCTCCTACTAAAGCATCCTTTATTATTAATTGCATCTCTAATCTTAAAATTAGTAAAACCCCTGGTATTGACTGCATAACCAATAAAATGCTTAAAAATATTCCCTTTAAAATTATTCTTCAAATCTGTAAAATTACTGATGCTATTCTTTTAACTAACTACTTTCCTAAGAATTGGAAGACTGCTCGCATTCTTCCGATCCTTAAGCCTGGTAAAGACCCTACCTCTCCTAATAGCTATCGACCCATTTCACTTCTTTCCTCCCTCAGCAAACTAATCGAACGAGTTCTCTCTGATATCCTTAATGAAGCATCTAACAAACTTAACATACTAATCTCTCAGCAATTTGGTTTTACCAAAAATTTATCCACTACGCATCAACTTTATAACATTTCCGAAACAATCTCAGAAGGGTTTTCCTGGAAAATTGATACAGCAGCAATCTTTCTAGATGTGGCAAAAGCCTTCGATCGAGTTTGGATCAACGGACTAATTTTCAAGATGATTAAATTTCAGTATCCTTCTTTTTAATTCGTACTATTTATAACTATCTCACAGGTCGAAATTTTGTTGTTTCTGTAAATAATATCGACTCAAGAAACTGCAAAATCCTAGCCGGTGTTCCCCAGGGCTCGATCTTAGGACCCTTTTTATATAACATTTACACCAATGATATTCCACAGATTCACAAGATTAAATTAACACTCTACGCGGATGACACTGCTATAATTACACAGGGGAGAAACTACAACATTATTCAGAAAAACTTACAAAATTACATCAATCAGTTAGAAATATGGCTTAATAATTGGAAAATTAAACTTAATGTCACGAAAACTGAAGCAGTGCTATTCACCAGGAAAAATAACTATAACCCACCTAATATTACTATTTATAATACTAACATTTCCTGGTCTACAGAAACTAAATACCTTGGAGTAATTCTTGATCGCAGACTTAATTATAATTCTCATATCCAATATCTTCGCACTAAATTCAATAACCAATTACGAAAACTGTATCCTTTAATTTGCAGAAATCATAGCATATGCGAGTCCAGTATGGGGCTCCACTGCGAACAGTAACTTCCTGATTCTGGAAAGGCTTGAAAACAAGATCTTGAGAATGATTACGAATTCACCCTGGTTCTTTAGAAATAAAGAGATCAGATATTCGCTCTCTGTTCCCAGCTTTAAAGACTACGTACAAAAAGTTGCTGTTAATTTCTATGTTTCTGTTTCTCATTCCAATAACCAGGTCCTAAAAGATCTTCAAAATTTTGATTATGACATATCTCTTCCCAGCAGCCGCAAACGCCCACGATACGTACTTAATATTAATAAATAATGCGCTCACTTTTAGTTTCTTCCCAGACAACAGATGGTTGCTTCTCAAGATCAAAGGTTATTTTCGCCTTCGCTCTGGTGGACTGAAACGATGGTTTTGGTTTCTTAATGGATCTTCTCTCTCGCGTCTCGTGTGATTTTATTTAGTTACTCCGTCTGTGCTCGTTTTTGCTAAGATTTTTAATTTTTCCTCTTGTTTTTTTTTTTTTTTTGTTAAATTCTTTTTTTGTTTCTTTTTTAAATTTTATTTGTTGCTTTTAGTAACTTAATTGATATTATTGTTTTTCTTATTAAATTTTCTATATTTTTTATAACTGGCAAAGGGCAAGACCTCACGTTACGTAATCCCATTTACCAGGTTGGAGGTGTGGTCGCTGCGCGACCAAGGAACTCCGTGTACTTACCCCGATTTGGATAGTTTTATGTAGTTTTTTTTAAAAGTATATGAGTTGTAAAACTTTTTATTAAATCCTTATTAACGCATTAATAATATTATCGTTTTTAGTTGTAAATAGTGAATTGCAAAGAAATAGGATGGCAATTAACAACCTATGCTTATTTATTTATGTTCCCTGCAAAAGTATCCGAATAGCTGAAAAGAAGTAAAATGAATCATTAACATACATTATTCCTACTTTATTTTCGACATCGAAAATTTAAAAGGGATTTTCTAAGTAATTTAGGAGCAATAGTTTTGATTGCTTTGGGTCAAATTGACTTTACAGTTTATCGGAGTACCTTGTGCTCATGGGGCCTTAAACTCCTATCTGGTCAAAATGAGTACATGGCGATAAGTAGGGGAAACATGGTTATCAAAAAACAGGAAATAAGTAGTTAAAGAAAATGTCCCCAAATTCAAAATTTTAACGAGTAATTGGGATGTCATTTATATAGATGTTGAATAGAAACGGACCAATCAGGGAGCCCTGGGGCACGCCTGCATTGATAAGCCTCTGTGAAGAGAAATAATTATTAACTTTAACTCTGAAAGACCTATTTTTTAGATACGATTGAATTAAGAGGATGATATAAAGTGGAAATTTATAAGCGTGAAGTTAGTATAGTAAACCATCGACTCAGACCCTGTCGAAAGCCTTGACAACATCAAGAAAAACGACTCCTGTTAGCAGTTTATTGGATAGACCTTCAGTGATCAATTCCGTTAGTCTAAGCAGGGGATGAGAAGTACAAAGTTTAGGGGTGAAACAAAATTGATGGGGGATCATGATAGAATGTTTATTTAGATGCGCTTTAATTTTTTTAAGAATAATAAATTCAGTTATTTTGCTTAAAGTGGAAAGGAGGGAGATGGGTCGGTAATTGGTGGGATCAGAAGGGTCTTTTCCCGGCTTAAGAATTGGTAGGACAACGGCTTTTTTCCAGATAGATGGGAAGTAAGTTAATTTGAAAATTGCATCTATTAACTTGGCTATACGAGAAATAAAATTAAAGGGAAGATTTTTTAACATTTTGTTAGTTATATTATCTGAACCAGGAGCTTTATTAATTTTAAGGTTAGAAATACAATCATAAATATAGTCAACTTTAGTAACTTTTTGAGGATTTGGAAGAGAGTTTAAATTACGAATGGAATTACTGACAGTAAGGTTAGTATGAGGATCGGAAAGATTATTTTGTTGAAATTGACTCTGAAGACTATCCGCGAGGATTTCTACTTTTTCTTCATCTTTTGTAATAGGAGTTGACTTCGGCGAGATAAGCACGTTTACTTTATATTTTTTACCTTTTAATTGATTTATCGCTCGCCATATGGAGCCATCAGCAACATCCAGTGTCTCTAAACGATTCGTCAAAGTGTTCTGAGTGAATAGCTCGTCGAAGCCTGGTTTGTGCTCTGTTGCATGTATATTTCGTTGAGGAATCACGGAAGAACTGCCAATTTTTTCTAGCTCTGTTACGTTCGCTTGTTAATGTTTTTATGTGCGGTGGGATGAAGTTAATGTTGTTCTTTTTTATCGGATTAGAAGAGTTAGTATAAGCATTATGGATTAATTCTGTTATTCTATTTACCTCTGCATCGATTGCTAGAGTGGAATCTAAATCAAGATTTTCAGCGGGGAATTTAGAGAGAATGTTATGGAATTTGTTCCAGTTAGTAGATACATTTCGCACAATATTTAAAGGTTGGTAAGTGACAGAAAAATATAATAAGATAGGATTATGGTCGGAAGACAGTTCGGGGAGTGATTCAATTGTGAAGGGAGCATGGAAATTATTTAGAAGGGTTAAGTCAGTGGTTGAAGAGGAAGTGTTAGTTATCCTAGTGGGAGTGTTCGGAGTAAATATCTGAAGATAAAAAAAATAAACAAATCGGGCTAAGTACACGGAGTTCCTTGGTCGCGCAGCGAACACACCTCCAATCTGGTAAATGGGACTACGTAACGTGAGGTCTTGCCCTTTGCCAGTTATAAAAAATATAGAAAATTTAATAAGAAAAACAATAATATCAATTAAAAGCAACAAATAAAATAAAGCAACAAATAAAATTTAAAAAAGAATTTAACAACGGGAAAAAAAAAAAAATCTTAGCAAAAACGAGCACAGACGGAGTAACTAAATAAAATCACGCGAGATGCGAGAGAGAGAAGATCCATTAAGAAACCAAAACCATCGTTTCAGTCCACCAGAGCGAAGGCGAAAATAACCTTTGATCTTGAGAAGCAACCATCTGTTGTCTGGGAAGAAACTAAAAGTGAGCGCATTATTTATTAATATTAAGTACGTATCGTGGGCGTTTGCGGCTGCTGGGAAGAGATATATCATAATCAAAATTTTGAAGATCTTTTAGGACCTGGTTATTGGAATGAGAAACAGAATCATAGAAATTAACAGCAATTTTTTGTACGTAGTCTTTAAAGCTGGGAACAGAGAGCGAATATCTGATCTCTTTATTTCTAAAGAACCAGGGTGAATTCGTAATCATTCTCAAGATCTCGTTTTCAAGCCTTTCCAGAAACAGGAAGTTACTGTTCGCAGTGGAGCCCCATACTGGACTCGCATATGCTATGATAGGTCTGAGATAGGAGAGATAGATTAGTTTTTTAACTTCCAGTGTTAGAGAAGAATTTCTGCAAATTAAAGGATAGAGTTTTCGTAATTGGTTATTGAATTTAGTGCGAAGATATTGGATATGAGAATTATAATTAAGTCTGCGATCAAGAATTACTCCAAGGTATTTAGTTTCTGTAGACCAGGAAAAGAAATAAATAAACTTGATGACAATTATATAATACAAAATTTTTTTAAAAAGTGGTAAGAATCTGCTTATAAATTTTTATGCAGTTATTTTGCATTCTTCATGTTTTTTTCGTTTATTTGAAACATTTTCTATTTCAGTTATCCACATTTTCTATTTATTCGACCGATTTCCCTGCTGTCCTCTCTTAATAAAATTGGGAAAAATTCTTTCTTAATTAAATTAAAAAATATATGAAAAGAAACAAATTTATGACTCCTCGACAATTCAAATTCACGAAAAAACTTTCCACTATTCATCAATTTGTAAATCTTACGGAGACCGTTTATCGGGGATTTGCAATTAAATTCGAAACGCCCACGTTTTTTCCTGATGTGGCTAACGCATTTGATAGAGTATGGATTGAGGGTATAATCTTTAACAGTACTATAATTGTAAAACAGTTTCTTGCCAATGCAATTTGTCCAATAAATTGTTGAACTGAATATTAAATAATGTAATTAAATAATGCCTTCATGTAACTTCAGCTAAATGAAACTTTTACTAATACTTTAACAAAGCATCAGTTTTCTTAAATTATATCACTTCCTTCACATAGGAAATGAATTCAGTGATCTTTGGTGCATCAAGGCCGCGAAGAGAAATAAATTAAACTCTATGATAATTATATAAAACAAGACATTTTTTAAAAAGTGGTAAGAATCTGCTTAAAATTTTTATGTAGTTATTTTGTATTATCCATGGGTTTTTTTTTCTCCGGTTTATTTGAAACATTTTCTATTCGATCGATTTCCCTGTTGTCATCTCTTAGCAAATTTGCGACAAATTCTATTCTTCATAACCTTAAAAAAATATGTAAAAAGAAACAAATTTGATTGCTCAACAACTCGGATTCAGTTTGACAAAGACTGTTTTTCAAGATTTTGTAATTCGACACGGCAGGTATTTTCCTTGATTTGGCCAAAGCATTTGATAGATTATGGATTGATGGCTTCATTTATAAGTTTATCACTTTTAATTTTCCTCTCTTTGTTATCAAAACTATTCACTCCTATCTTACTAACAGAAAATTTATTATGGTTAATGAAGCTCACACTAATTAAATTAACGGTTAACACCATCTAAATTAATGGTTAATTTTAAAGCCGCTTAAATTTGCCATTGCATATGAATTAAGTTACACACATGGATATTATTAATTAACCGAAAATTTTTGAATTGGAACGTAGAACATTTAATGGAAGACCTACAAGATAAATTTTTTATATATCAATCGTGCTTGTTTTTTTTAATTTCAATAATGATCGCCCAGCACTAGCCGCAGTCACAGGAATTGTTGCAAATAAAGTGGACACTTCAGAAAAGCTTGAAGACAATGATTTCTTACATTTGATAAATCAGCCAGTTTCCTTATGGGAGAAAACTTTTATTTCATGTACAAAAGTGGTGCGAAAACTGAGAATTTCCTTGGGAAACTACAGATATACTACTGTACCCAAAAAGTAAAACCGATTTTTATTTTTTTCAAAAACTCTATATTTATTCTTCGAAATTTATTTCGTCGCCTTAGAAGTAATATCCTACGGACGCAATGCACTTATGCCAACGTTTTTTCCAATCCTAAAGGCATGTTAAAAAGCATTGGCCGGGATGGCATACAAACCGCGCGGCGATTCACGTTGAATCTCTTCAATCGACTCAAAACGGTGTGCCCGGAGTGGTCTTTTGAGTTTAGGGAATAGTCAGAAATCGAATACGGCGGTTATGGAAAGTTATGGGTTTCATTTTTGAAGCCATGAAAAATCAATGCAGTGTGAGCTGGTGCATTCAATTTTCAGTACCAATCGAGATTTGACGCGTTTGAGGTCAAAAATGGAATTGACTGATCCTTTTGAAATTCCAAAATCATCAGCAAGGTCTCCAATTGTAAATCGACGGTTTGCAAGCACCAAATCATTAATTTTTTGGACGTAAACTTCGTCGGTTGAGATTGATGGTCGAACAGAGGGCGACGCGTTCTCTGCCTTCTTTGAACTGTTTATACCACTTGCAAACATTTCCTTCCGATATTGGAATGTCTTCTGCGACATTCTATACGTTTCCGCAAACAAAATTGAATGCAAGTTCTTCGCTAAATTAATTCAGACATTTCAAAAATCGCCGGAATCAGTTTTAGCATCTCACAGACCAAGCGCAACTCAAAACACTAATAACAATCTAAAAAAAAAAAAAAAAAAAAAATTCCATATGCCCGGGAAATCTAAATTGAAAATTGGTTTTACTCTTTGGGAACAGTAGTATGCTTTTTATATGCATCGACAAATTGTTGAGACATTTCCCAATAAATTTGGTGTCATTTACATTTTGCAAAGTGGCAGATTGCAAGACATCGAAAATGGAAACTATTTCTTTCATTTCATGAAATCATGATCTCAGTCCATAAATGAGGATGTCGTATTCGCTTTTCACTCCCACCAAGATACTTTTTATTACTAGACATGTTATTATGAAATATCCACAATCAAAACTTTACGACTGATCGTGGATAAGATAAAACAAAGTTTAAATAGTGGCTCATCGAGATTCCATGGAACAAGGGACCTGGAAGTCTCTGACTTGTCAAAAGGAATCCCACTTTTAGTTTTGTAAATACCTATTCAAGAATCGGAGGAATTCCCCAACAAGTGAATTGAAAAATGGCCCAGTGGCACATAGGTGGTAGAGGAAGTTCCTATTTTTTATTTGCAAGTACCTATTCACGAACCAGCAATCGGGGAAATCCCTAGCATCAGGATTACGGTGAGCAATTGTTTCTATTACTATTACTACCAGATGCGATATATTTTTCATATAAATGAACATATGCAAAATTTTAATATACATTTTTTAAAAAATTTCTCACTTAAGTAATTTAAATTTATTAAATACAGTATTAATAAACTTGACTTTATTTTGTAATAATAAATGTCAGATTTTTCCTGTATTCGTAGCCTCTCGCTGTGCCACCCTATTGTTACGCCACTGGTTATGTCATTTCTAAATTAGGAAGTAATTTCTGCAATAGCCTGCATATTGTTTTAACATAAAGTTTTTCTATTGTAAATGCAAATTATTAAACTAAAAACTATCTGTATTAGGCCTCTGTGTTATAATAACATATGATAATAATAACAATAAAATGCTGATGTCAATATGTAGTCTTTATTGAGGTAAACTTCCATGATCCTGTACTCTGCAATATTTTTAAAACTTCAGTGAAAAAATGTCATGTATATCTGATTACTCAATTTAAAAAATTAATATAGTTTTTTAAAATAGCTTTTAATGTTTTATTGTATTTTAGCTTTTTAATTATACTGAAATAAACACAGTCAATTCTTTTAAATGAAACATTATATTTGTCTGTATTCTCAAAAATATTTCATCATACATATTATTATTATTCCATTTTATTTATGTGGATAATCAGAATATTGGTGAATTCATTCTCAAAAAACAAGCTTCTCTTTATTAAAAAAAAAAAAAAAAATCACAGTTTAAAAGTTACTATGAGTAAAAAAAAAAAAGAAAGTAAACAAATTTATTGAAAATTCAGAAAAAAACAAAAAATAAATGGGACTAGAATACAATTTTCATCATAATAAAAAAATTAAATTACAAAATTTTTCATTGCATAATATTTTTTTAATTTTTATTAAATAATACATATTAAAAACTATAATTTATTATCTAATATCTGTTTATTATTTAATTCTTTAACATTGAGCTATAGATTTCTTCAACATGTTATGCGAACATTGCTGAAAAATTTAATACAGATATTTTCATCAAAATTTTAAATAAAAAAGGAATACCAGCACATATATAAATAAATATATATATACATATATGTAAAAGGAAGTTGCATAAAGATTAATATACTTCATTTTTATACTATATGGCAATATACATATTAACTGCCAGATTCTATTTAAATCTAAAATGTCTCCAAAAAACACATAATTAAAAAAAAAAAAAAAAAAAAAAAAAAAAAGGAAAATTAAGTAAGTTTTAGCTACCCATTTCAATATTTTAAGTCATGCAGTTTTAAAAGAAATCAGAATTTTGACATACAACTGCAATAATTAATCACCATTACAACTACCCCTGAAATTTTCGAAATTACATGAAATTATTTTTAAAAATAAGCACGAAACTAATTAGATCCCTCTACCTTTCTAGCAAAACGCAACAAATTTTTTCTTAAAAAATCAACATAATAATGTTATAATTTTATCATTATCAATAGGAATCTTATGAGCTTCTTCAGCATATTAATTTCAGATATGCAGAAGTGAGCATTTTGATATTATTCAAATGCAATCACCACTAGAATAAATTTTGGTTGAAATATAATTTCCAAAAGCTAATCAATTTGCAAATTACTAAATCATAAAAAATCTACAATAAAAATTTTAATGAAGACATAAGTACATATAAGTCCTAACTAATTTGTACCTTTAAGAAACTTATTTCTGAAAAACTGTAGCCTAAAAATTTTTTATAGAGAAAAAATTCCAGTAAAACATTTCAGGAAAAAGTTAAAAGAAATACCCTGATATTTTAAAATAAGTATAATATAAGCACTTTACATCAGTGAAGAAGGAAGAGGAACATGATTTGCCTAAAGATTAAATTTTAAAAATGATTATATTTTTTAAAATTCAATTAAACTAAATATTCTAATGTATATACTTAACACTCTAATTCACTTTTATGAAATTATACAAAAATATCGTCATAAAAGTTATTAAAAATTAATGTATTTTTACACATAAATTCTCATAAAAATTGTATACAATAGTTAAAAAATTTAATGTTTCAATATTATATATCAAAATACCAATTTTATTAACTTTTAAAGTTAAAAGACTTATTAATATAATACACACAATAGAATATTAACATGAAAAAATTTACTACACAAAATAGTAGAAAAATTGGCAATCTTTTGTAAAATTAACTAATTCAGTAAAGATCTCAAATGTGCTCTTCAAATGTGTTAAATGTGAACAAAAAGAACATTACATATTAAAATAAATGAAAAAAAAAGTAATTTTACAAATAGATAAACTTTTAAAAACTTTAACAGATAATACAAATAAATGCACACAAACAATAAGGAAAATTTATACAAAGTTTTTACCAACAAAAAATTATCACAATTCATATCTAATACTAAACTTTTTCTATTGAAATTCATAATATGTTATACATTCAATGTACAAAGCTTCTACCACATATAAAAGTATATAATTTATTTAAAACTATGATAAATATCAACAAATCATAAAATTGTTATACACTATACAAAACAATGTACTTGTAAGGAGTATACATTCATTAAATGCTACACAATTTAAAATGATTGAATTGTGTATTGAGATTTAAACCTCCACATGTTCAAGAAAACAGTTACAAAATTAGATCAACTATTTTTTTTTTTTTTTTAAAGTAAAATATGCTCTTGTTTCTCACAAATGACGAGAATTGCTGGAAACAGAATTGTCATCCTTTGGCCTTAACGACCATTGACTTGGGCGGTACTAGAGTGGAAAGAAAAAATAAATAAATAAATAGTCCATAAATATTCAACTAAACATATCATACTATAAAAATTATAGTATGGATGTACTAGATTAAAAAGAGCTTGTTGTATTTTTTAAAAAATTTACTCAATACAGTTTTAAAGGGGGATATCAAACAAAGCATTCTAAATCAAAATTTAAAATACAAATATTTTACTTGTTTAGTACACAAGCACATTAATGTGTACATATTTAACAGAAATGCGAGTTTCATTTGTATTGCCTGAATGCATATACACTGAAGTGACAAAAGTCATGGGATAGCAATATGCAAATTTTCAGATGGCAGTAGCATCGCGTAGAACAGGTATAAATGCGCAGTGCTTTCATTTCTGTTCAAGTTATTCGTGTGAAGAGGTTTTGACGTGATGATGACCGCACGACGCGAATTAACAGACTTTGAACGCGGAATGTTAGTTGGAGCTAGACGCATGGGTCATGCCATTTCGGAAATCGTAAGGGAATTCAACATTCCCAGATCCACTGTGTCAAGAGTGTGCCGAGAGTATGAAATTTCAGGCATAACATCCCACCATGGACAGCGCAATGGTCGACCGCCTGCATTTAACGACCGAGACCGGCGACGTCTGCAAAGAGTCGTAAATTCTAACAGACAAGCAACACTGCGTCAAATAACCGCAGAAATCAATGTGGGGCGTACAAGGGACTTGTCTGTTAGAACTGTGCGGTGAAATTTGGCTTTCTTGGGCTATTCCAGCAGAAGACCGACTCGAGTGCCTTTACTGACAGAACGACATCGCTTGCAGCGATTCTCGTGGGCACGTGAGCATATCGGTTGGTCCCTAGATGAATGGAAAACCGTGGCCTGGTCCGATGAGTCACGATTTCAGTTGGTAAGAGCTGATGGTAGGGTTCGAGTGTGGCGCAGACCCCACGAAGCCATGGACCCAAACTGTCAGCAAGGCACTGTTCAAGCTGGTGGTGGCTCCGTAATGGTGTGGGCTGTTTTTTCATGGCATGGACTTGGTCCTCTGGTGCGACTGGACCGAACATTGACTGGAAATGCTTATGTTCAGCTACTTGGAGATCACTTGCAGCCATTCGTGGACTTCATGTACCCAAACAACGATGGGATTTTTATGGATGACAATGCGCCATGTCACCGGGCCACAACTGTTCGCGATTGGTTTGAAGAACATTCTGGACAATTCCAACGAATGATCTGGTCACCTAGATCGCCCGACATGAATCCCATCGAGCATTTATGTGACATCATCGAGAGGTGTGTTCGTGCCCAAAATCCTGCACCATCAACGCTTTCACAATTATGGACGTCTATCGAGACAGCATGGCTCAATATTCCTGCAGAAGACTTCCAACGACTTGATGAGTCCATGCCACGTCGAGTTGCTGCACTTCGCCGGGCGAAAGGAGGGCCGACACGATATTAAGAGGTATCCCATGACTTTTGTCACTTCAGTGTAATATACAATACATAGTTTTAAATTTAGATGAATTATCATTTATACAAAAATGAAGGCTCGATTGGTGTTCGATTATATAATGTGCAAACCTATTGATTGCTGGATTAAATAGAGATTACTCTACATTAACTAATGCTTATAAAACAATATCTGGTAGAATTGGTTTAAAACATTTTTATCACTACAGAGATAGGTATCAAATCAGATTTACATATCATAGCTCCCAATGTTGGGGAATGAAATTTCAGGAAGATTGTTGCATGAATGGATTTGATGGGAAGATAAAGGATTTTGCTATATGGAATTTTCATATTAAATAGGGATTTAATAACAAAAGCACATCCATACTAAAAATAAACAAATTATAAGGAATAAAATAAAAAGTAAAAATTTCTCTGGAACTTGCCACTAAAATATTAGGTTGGGGAAAAAGAAATCCATTATTTTTATATGAACTTCAGGACTTTATTTAACATGCTTCGGATTGTCCGATTTGGGTCAAATATGCACCGTTTTGTTGTATGATTTGTTGCCATTTTAAAGGTAACTTCATAATGCCTCTCTCATAGAAGTCCTGGTCTCTATTTGCAAAAAACTCTAGTAGTCGATTTTCACAATCCTCCCTAGATGCCAATTTTTTATCATTAAAGAAATTTTGCAATGCAAGAAAAAGATGATAATCGCTTGGTGCCAAGTCCGGACTGTATGGCGGATGCATTAAAACTTCCCAACCAAGCTCCCGAAGTTTCTGGCGAGTCACTGTAGATGTGTGTGGCCTAGCGTTGTCCTGGTGGAACACGACACCTCTCCTGTTGGCCAATTCTGGTCAATCGCTATCTTCAAACGGTCCAGTTGTTGACAGTAGAGATCAGAATTTAGCGTTTGGCCATATGGAAGCAACTCATAATAAATAATCCCCTTCCAGTCCCACCAAATGCATAACAGAACCTTCCTGGCCGTTAGTCCTGGTTTGGCCACCGTTTGAGGTGCTTCGCCACTCTTTGACCACGATCGTTTTCGCACAGGGTTATCGTATGTGATCCATTTCTCATCTCCAGTCACCATCCGTTTAAGAAATGGGTCTATCTCATTCCGTTTGGCCAAGGCTTCGCAGATGGAAATTCGATCCATCACGTTTTTATTTCTGTTAATTGGTGTGGCACCCAAACATCGAGCTTCTTTTTGAATCCAGCTTTGTGTAAATGGTTTAAAACTGTTTTATGGTCGATTTTTAGCTCCTGGGCGATGTTAGGACTGCTAACATGCCGGTCAACTTCGATCATTTCTCCGATTTTATCGACATTTTCGACGACCGGCCTACCTGTGCGAGGTGCATCTTTAACATCAAAAATTCCTGAACGGAATCTACGAAACCAAAATTGCACATAATTGGCTGTTACAGTATCGGAACCATAAACACCATTCACAATTTTAGCCGCCTGGCTTGCATTTTCGCCTTCGTCAAAGAAAAACTGTAAAATGTACCGAATTTTCTCTTTGTTCACTTCCATTTTTAACACCCTGTAACTCCCAACTGAATGGACCAAACAAAAAACAGAAAAAGAATTATTTTAGTACGAAGTGCCACCTTTCTAACGAGCATAAATCTGAAATTGTTTAATTGATACTTTACGTGATATCGATCACTACAGCCATCTATCGAAAAAATAATGGATTTCTTTTTCCCCAACCTAATATTAGCATTTTTCTGAGTGAAGATTATTTAAGACAGACACATTTTTCAAATAAAATTCTCAGTAAATATACAAATACATCTTTTGATTTTAGTTTTCTTAAATAAATGAATATGTTTACCTTAACTGATATGCTTTGATATGAAACATGTAAATGCTTACAAATAAAAAAAAGGTGGTAATGCAGATTATTTTTATCTGATAAAAAATCCCTACAATTTAACAATTCGATAAAATGAACACAAAATAAAAGATGCTATCCTAATCTTTTTTTAGAACCCTGTTAGATTTTAAAGTTTATTTTAATTTATCAATTTTTCTTTCTATCACATGATTACAAAATTGGATGCTAGTCATTTTAAAGTTATAACTTGAAATCAAAATTACTTTGCTTTTTCTTACAACTTGTTTCTGGCATCTGACCATTGGTTAATATTACAGTAAATATTCTCACTACATTTGAATTGAAGGTTGAAATGATAATGTTTGGATTTCGAGGCAGGAAGATGATTAACAAGTTTTTTTTCCCTCCTTCAAACGAGTCATGTCTCAGTTTCGAAATTTTCTTTCCTTTTGTAAGCGGCCATGCACCATTTCAAGAACATAATGCTAAATTTTGAAATGAGATACTTTCAGTCTAATAGAATGATTTTTATCTTTACATTTTTGACAAATTATTTCACTGTTTCATTAATAGAGATTTTCTTCAAAATTTTCCTTATTTCTTGTACAAAAAAGTCCTTTAAGGGAATTTCCTGATTTTTGATAAAATTTTGGTAGATTTATATGCAGTTAGGGAATTCAGAAGAAGGGGCTAAAATTCATAAGAGTTGGCATGTATAACATATCTACAGCAGTATTTTACACAGAGAATGTCTCATCCAATATTTGAGCTTCTTTTCCTCTGATCAATGGTTATCAAATTGGTCTAATCTCATTTCTACAATTGATCTATAATTCTCTCATTTATTAAATCCAGACATATATAGTTATTCCGTTCAAATTGGAATTTATGACACTAATATAAAAATGATTAAAAAATTTTTTCCAACTTGCAAATTTTGAGAGTTTCTGCTTATACACATTCACTGCAAATACTTATACTAAACTCTCATTATTTATAATGCGATTATAAGCAATTATACCTAAAATAGTCAAACATGTTTAATACTGAAACACATATTGAGTATAAAAATAAATGTGTGATTATGGTTCACTAGTAATAGTACACATTGGAGTAGAGAACCAAGGAACTGATAGATAAACACAATACAGATTTTTTCTTTCTTTTTTTGTAGAAATAAATACTTGGTATAGAAACATATTTTATGAATGTTCTACAGTGGGCAAGACTAAAAAAAAAAAAAAAAAAAGCACCTCATTGTTAAAAATATTGCCTCATTTAAGAAAATCATAGCTGTTATATTTTGAAAACAATACACATCAGATTCAGCGAGAAAATAATTTGTAATATTATGCTGCTTAATCTTATATTACTCACAAGGATGACATAAACTAACGGTTTTCATATCACACATAAGGATAGCATACAAAAAAAAAAATTACCTTGATGAGGAACTGTCCCGAGGAAGTTTGAGGGAATTTGTAAGCATATCCCACCCACATACTTGCTCCAATCAAGGCAGCTAAGAACACAACAATTGTCACAATAGCTCCAGTGCTTACTCCACTGCTGGTATTTATTTCTTCTGAAAGAACCAGAAATTTTTGTTGTTGCAATAAATAGGCAGGTAATGAAACCTAATGTCTACAATATTAAAGTATATGTATATGAAAAATAAATCACCTTTATTTCAAAACTTCAGCAGCATTAAATAAAGAAAAATACTACAAGTTTATTATTATGAAATATTACACAATATAAACAGAAAATTCCTTTTTGGTATACAGTTATAAAATAAACATTTAAAAAAAATTATCCAGATATAATTAATGCATAGTTTTCCAGTAATAGAATAATAATAAATACATTCTTCGATTATTTTTATAATTTGTATTCATAAATTATTTTGTAATTATTATTGCAAAATAATATACTTATATAAAATATTTTACATGAAGAATACTTAATTATATACTTAAGAAGGAGTAATTACTATGAGTA
Organism: Caerostris darwini; assembly: GCA_021605075.1. Classification (NCBI taxonomy): domain Eukaryota; kingdom Metazoa; phylum Arthropoda; class Arachnida; order Araneae; family Araneidae; genus Caerostris; species Caerostris darwini. The sequence continues at coordinate 285,112 of BPLQ01013371.1, read as the reverse complement.
TGGTATTTATTATGAGAGGAAATGTTTTTCTTCTATTTTTCATTAGAAATATAAAAATCTCAAACAATATCTTTAAATTCTTATTTTAATTTTGAAATTAAATACATTATATTTAAACAAACCCCATAATGGTGGTTTATATTTACTGTCTATAATTATTTGCCTACTTTCTGTGACTGAGTTTGTGTTCTTAACTTAGAGATCTTTTTTATATAAATTGGTTTTAACAGTATAAAAGAATATTTCAAAACATACACACACATATACTATTATATTATTACACTACATATAATTCCCATTAATTGATTCAAGTAATTCTTTTTATTAACAATGGCATGTGTAGTGGAAATGCAAGTCAAAAGCTGTGGCTTTTTTTCATAGGTTTTTTTGTTTTATTTCCTCTATCAACAATAATCAGTCATAATACCAATACATATCGCAATGCAAAAATATATTTTTTTTAACGAAACAACGGAGATGTTGAGTTCTGTGCCAAATAAACAGCATTTATGAGAAACTTTGTTTTCTGCCTTAACTTAAAAAAAAACAAAAAAATGCAGCTGAAGCACATCATTTGATCGAGGAGGCCTACAGCAAACATGTACAATAAAAAATGACCTGTGAAGGTAAGAATAAATACTTCAGAAGTGGCGATTTCGACACTGCGGACAAGGTTTACTGTGGATATTTCGGTTTGATGCTCTACGCTATTTTTCGCACACTTTAGGCTAATTAGATCAAGACATACAGTTTAATGTGGATTCCAAACCACTAGCAAACATCCATGCCACCACCAGGATTTGAATCTGAAGCCTGTGATACCAAAGGCACAGCGCTAGCCAGTTGGCCAAAAGGCTGAATGCATTGTAAATTTGAAGAGCAAAATTTTTAACCATCAAAACACTGAAATGGGATCTGCTGGTCCTTTCTTATTATAACTTGTTTCGGTCGATGGTATATGGCTTGACTAGGCTACACTTTGTAGAGGTGCAAAATTGGTTGGATGGATGGATGGTTTCAGTCCAAAGAAGCCTCGTTTTAATGTTGCGGCATTTATATATCATCAGAGAGGTGGCATAAAATTTGAAGCTAGTGAGGGTCTATATGTCAATCAACAAATCTTATTTCTATCTCTTTAAGCAATCGTTTGTATTTCTCTTGAAATTTGCAATTTTATTTTTTTGTTAAAAAAAATCTTTGAAACTTAGTTGCACACATAGTAGAAATTTGCTAGTACTTTATTATTATTATCATGTTTATCAACTTATTATTTTGAATTAAGAAGGGTAAGTAATGCTTTATTTTTTATTTTGGAACAAGTCGGGTCTTATCTGCAATATAAAACGTTTCTTGGTGTGATGCCCAAGAGATGGGAAAAGGAATGCAGTCACATTGGGGATGAGATGTATTTCTTAAATGCAAAATAATATGTCAAACAAAATGGATGTTAATATTTTGAGAAGCATTGTTATGAAAAAAGTACATAGCTACTTTTTATTACCTTGTACATAATGGGCAGGGTCTTTGACATCATTATCAGACGGGCCTGGTACACTATAGGTAGAATCCATATTGTAAGGGGAGGTAGAGACATATTTAGAGGTGTATTTACCTGGTGTTGTAATAGAACCTTTGTTAGGTGGCATCTCTTCTGTTTCTTTGTTAGGAACATTGGAGGAAATATCTGACAAAAATATTTTTAAAAATTAATCAACATAAGAAATAAATGTTTTCCTACTTCATAGTAAAAAAATTTAAAAAAATAAAAACTCAATACCACCATTTTCTGCAAAATAGTATACAATGTCATATAATCTAGTCACAATTTTTTTTATGGGGAAAAGAAAAACAATTTCATATTATTAGCTTTATGAATACTTTAATTAAAAAAAAAGAGGGGAAAAAAGTAAAAATTAACAGTAGAAAAAAATTCAAGTTTGAAAATTAGCCATTTATAAATTAAAAAAAAAAATTCCAGTTTAAATTTTGAAGAGCACACTAAGCACATACCTGTAACTGGGACAGTTTGAGCAGAACAAGTAGTTACTTTCTATAAGGAAGAAATAATTTTAAATATATTTTTAAAAGACACAAAACAAGAGAAAGAGGGAAAAAAATATAATGGCATCTCACTTTCAACACACAGCCACTAGTAACCCAACTTTGCCTGGCCCTGTCTACACCATTAGAACATCTTTTCACTTCTTCACACCAATTGCATTCCAAATCAGATTCGGCAGCCAAACAAGATGTGCAGTCTTTAAAACTAGGACAAGCTGTAAATGTTCCGTAGATTAGAAAAGGTTACATTCTTAATTTTAAATAGCTTTTACACTAATCAGAATAATGAATTGTATTTTATAGATCAATAAGAATTTTAATATAATACATCCACATAAAATGGATTTTACTATATGTATTAATAATGTAGAAATAAAAAGAAATTACCATGGCCATTAATAATAAATTATTTTTATAAATTTATTTTTGCAGTATTAAGACACATTATTTTATCGCAGAAAAGCAGCTTACATTTTATAATATTGTTATTTTTTGCTTTATAATGCACACATCTGTTGAATATATTTGATATTTTAAGACAGGAAATGAGAAATTAATAAACTTTGAGAGAAAGAATTTTTAAAAAAGCAGACCTTATTCAGCAATGAAAAAGCTTCTCGCGTGACTTGCTTGTTTAAATAAAAAATAAAAAAAAAGGAGGTAAATATCCATTTGACTAGACTAAGACAAGATGAATTCTTCTCCCAATAAAAAATATTTTAATTGAATAAATAGAAATATGCAGTCCAAGCAATTTAAGATTTTCTGTTTCATTCCCTATTTTATTTAGTAGGAGCAACGAAATTAATTTTTTTTTCAAAACAAAGAAAACCATTCTTAAAACTGTCAGAATAATTAAAATTATATTGACGATGATAAAAAATTTCTACCGTATGCTTGTTGCAACATTTAGACAGGGTTCTATGACGGATGTCAGGTAACGAAATAGACCCCGCAGCGAGATTGTAAAAGCTGCTGCAGTTGATCCCACTTTCATTCTAATGGATGACAATGCAAGTCATCATGGAGCTGTGATCAACAACAATTACACTGAGAGTGAGGGAATTATACAGATTGAGTAACCGGAGTACTCACCCGGTCTTAATTTCACTGAAATTTTTTTTTATAATGATAAGGCTATACGCATTTTATTATAAGTAAATGCTATCTAATTTAGCATAACTATATCCCTAAACATCAAAATTATTTTGGATACTATAATTGTCAATTATACTTTGCAGTGTCATAACTTTCAGCCTGGAAGTGTGTTCCATTCATTTCTCCTGACTGAAATGTCAGGAGTGACATTAAGATCCTGCATATGTATACCATGCAATGAGCAATTAACTATAGATTAATAAAAAACTGAGATGATTATATTTCTGAAGGAATATATATGAACATAATACTTACTTGGCAAAGCAGTGAATATAAGAGCTGTATTGTTAGCTATAGTTCTTGCCATCATATCTACTCTGTGGTATTCATAAATGGTCTTTCTACGAACAACTAAAAGTAAGTAATAAAGAATAGTTAACAATAAGTTAGCACATATAGAACATCACAGAAAACGAAAACAAATAATAAATACTATGAACTTATAATAAACTTTAAAAAAATTCCTTAAAACAAACATTTATTCATTAATATTTGTTAATCTATTTACAGCCCGTTATCATTCGTTATATGAACATTAAGCAATATTTATTGCTTATACGAGTACTAAGAAATTACATTGTTTTAAAATATTAAAAAAATCACAATTAAAATTATGCATGAGAAGAAATGACAGCTGCAAAAAAAAAAAAAAAAAAAAAAAAAAAAAAAATATGATAATAATTTCATTACATATTGAATAAATTTTTGGAAAAACTACTATATAAATGAAGCTTGCTAAAAGTCACATTTTTAATCCCATTTCAAAATTAATTTTAATTAAAAAAACAATTTTTTAATGCTTTTTCAGCTTGTTAAAATTTCTACCTTCAAGATTTAAAATATGAAAAACAGAATTTTAAATGATTATTGATTAAGGATGCATTTGGAAAATTATTGAAGCTAGTATATATGAATACTACCTTTAATTTGCAAAAATGCAGAAAGTTTAAAACATATTAGAAATGTACAGCTAATTAATAAAATATTTGGCTTTATCTTAAATAATAACTAATATTTAATCTGAACTTGAAAAACAACTTGAACTTTAATGTAGCTTGCTCAAATATATAACACATAATAAATTACAAATCACCATTAGATTATATGCATATTGAATACAAACATTTTTTCTGATATAAATGAATTTACAATTTTTGTGTTAAAATAGTTTTCAGATGAATTTTGTAAAAAAGTTTATACTAGATATCTATAAATCGGAAGAAAAAGCATTAGCTGTTAAACATATACATCATAAAACATAAAAAAATAAATAATAAATTAATAAAAGAAGATAAGCAAAGATTGGTTATCAATAATTGATGATTGATTTTTGCTGATTGGATTACAGTAAACCTTTAAATTTTCCAGTTACTATACAAGTAGAAAATTTTAAGATTTAATCTTCTATGCAAATAAGTTAAAATGCAGTAAGCTACAACCAAGAAAGCAAATTAATGTTACAACACGAATATACCATTTACAAGACAATTTAAATTACAATTAAAGATAATTGATTTTGATCTGTTCCATGACAAGTTTTTTCACAACTATTAAACTTTATTTTCATTCTCGAATTTTCATAATTAAAATGGCAAGTTATTAAATACACAGTAATCTTTAGAATCTACTAAATCCAAAAGTGCCACAGTTTTCCATCTTTGAATCCATACATTACAAAAACAAATGTCCACAGATTATACATATTTCATAATAATAAGTTCTATAAAACCACCACAAAAATGTTTGTTACAAAAAATACAGAACTTTTGTAGAAGAGAAAAATAAATATTATTCATAAAAAACAAATTCACATGTTTTGGACAAAGGAAGGATGCCATACTTTTACAAAAGTAGACAAAATGATATCCTTGCATTAATATGCACTAGTAAATGAAAAAAGCATGGAATAAAATAAATGATTTATAAAAGATCAAACTAAAAATTAACTATGATTATAAATAGTTAGTTTGTCCTCTTTTTTTTTGTATCATATCTTACATGCATATCTTGTATCATTATACATATCTTGTATCATATTTTACATCTCCTCCATTTTTCCTGTATCTTAAATTTAAAACATAGTTTCTTTTATATTATTATAGTATCAAAAATGCTCTTTAAGATTAAATTTTTTTTACTAGTTTAATGACGCAGCTATAAAAGCATAGCTTAATTATTTGTATGAACTTTGTATGAATTTGATATTTTCTACATGGTATGTCCAGGAAGACAAACAATTTATTCACAAACCATATAAGATCTTTTATTATTTTTTTTAAGGTGAGAATTAAAACTAAGTGTTATATGTTTTCAAATTATAGGTAAGAAATTCCTGTAATTAAAACTTCAAAATCTTAATATTTTTTAACATAAATTTAAATTTAGAAAATCCTTTATGAAAATGAGTTTCAAAAACTAACATTTTAGATCTAAAAGCTAACAACTTTCTGAGGAATATTAATTTATAACATCAAAATACATATTATTTAAAAATACTTTTACATTGACTATGAACTGTTAATTAAATTCTCCACAAACGAAGAACAGACATGGCATGAAAGTTTATGCAGTTACTTACAAAATAATGATCTTTCTAAGATGTATGCATCTGATATTCCTATTTTGACTGGATGGCGATCACCAGGTATATTAGCAATAGGGTATGGAATCTAAACAGAAATAATTTTTGACATGTTTAAAATTACTTTTACTATGCATTCAAATATAACCATTAATATTTTAATTCTCAAAATAACAATTTAAAATTTTCTTCTACTCTCAATATCTACATCCACATTAAGATCATATAAAATAAACATTAGCATTTTAAAATTTCGAAATATATAATGTTGGAATGGAATTTTTAAATATGCATGGTTAAAATTTTCAAATTACACACTTAAAATTTAAGTCTAATACAAATCTTAGAAAATATTAAAAATTTGCTTTTGATATGAATTTTAAATATTTTACAAATTAAATTAGAAGATTACAATTAGACAAGTATTTATCCAACTTACATTTTTATAAGCGAAATGAATATCTCCATTTTTAAACAAAGTTGCTTGAAAAGTAAAACTACCATCTGTAAAAAATTAATAATTAAAAATAATAATAAGCTATATGCATAACGTAAATATGATGCAAAACTTTATATTCAACATTAAGTTAAATTTTTTTTCAAACCTGCATATGATAATAAGAAAGTGTAGCTATTATGAAAAGTTTTAAAGAAATGAAAGATAAATTTTTTTTTTAGCGTGCAAAAGAAAGGTGGAAAGAAAAATTAAAAATAAATAATTTCAGAATATAAATTATACAAGAAGACTGTTAATTATTAATCTGCAAGTATAAAATATATTGTCCTATAATAAAATAATAATGCTAAAATCATTTAACTAAAATTGTCAAGATGTATACATGCAGTATCATTTTTACATTAAAAAAAAAACACCTACTTCTCATCTGATCTTGGATATAAACATTTTTCCACTCAGTAGTAAATGCAGTTCCTAAGAATAAATAAATAAATAACAATATTGTAAAAATAAAATGTTAAAGATTTAATTAAGCAAAATGTTACAGATTTCAAAATATTTTCTTTATCAATGACATTGCAAGATTTTTTTTAAAGAAAATTATTAAATGTACTCACCATTATCTGCATATCTGATTAAAGACAGACGTGATTGACTGGTATCAAAATTGGCCATCAGAGGAGCTACATACTGAGTAGCAGCTATCCAGTTGTGCAAATAATCCCCCATGTATAAGAAACCTGAAAAATAACATTAATAAAAACAATTTTAAAAGCAATTCAAAATACTTAGAAGCAAAATTTTTACAGCAATCTTTTTTTTTATTTTGTATAAATAATAATACAATTTTTTGACAAGATGGTGTCTTTATTTTCAAAGCAAATCTATTTTGGATATTTTCATGAATCATGTTACTAATTCAGTTTAAAGTGACTAAAAATATAAAAAAAAATTAGCAAGCATATTAATTAAATTTTTATTTAACTAGCTCAAATAACAGATTTCTGATTCAACACCAAAAAAATTTCTTAACGTGAATTAGTATATTGAATGACTTATATTTATAAATTCAAGATACAATCAATTCTCTTTTTTAAATTACTAAAACTTTTTTTAGATACATTTTACTTCAATAAAAGGCAATCATAAGTCCCTATCAGACAATCAATTCATGTTATAAGATTTTCAAATAAACAGATTTTTTAATTATTTGTAAAATATGTGTGTTTTCATATAATAAATAATATGCAAGATTTCAGTGTTTTAAATTTATTTACAATACAAATTTTGAATTTTTTAAACAGTTTTCTATGTATAAATATATATAATTTTTGATAAATCAAACTATTTCAAAACAATTTAGTAATTTCCATTACACAGTATTTAATTCATACCTCACAAAATACTTTAACTTCAAATCTTAAATCAATGAAATTTCACATTAAAATTTGAAAGAATAATTAACAAGCATTTTCCTTTATTGATGAGTTAATTGAAACATCTACTTATAAATGATGGCTTCAATTTGAGTACACAACATAATTTTATTGAAGTACAGTCGGCCAATCAAAAAATGGGATATCCTTCATAATCTTTATAATTATCATTAGATCTTCACATAAGTGGTATAGTTGGAAATTGCTTGAAGGGAACTAACTTATGGTGTAATGTAATTGATTAACAAAATTAATTAGCATGGCTAATTAACCACTAATTCGAAATTTTTCCATTATGAAAATAATGGAAAAATTTCCATTATGATTATAAATTTTTCCATTGATTATATATTCATATGATTATGTTATTATAATTCATATGATTTTTTCATATGATTATAATTTATTATATAAATTTTTCCATTATGATTTTCAGCACAATCAATTCAACATGTAATGAATACTATAGCCACCAATTTTTATATCAAAATTCCAGTAACTTTTAAAGGAATAAGGAAAGTAGGAAAGATTTTATATTAGATTTTAGGAAAACGAGTTAAGAAATGAGATCGTCAAAGCTCTTTAGGGGTATTTATTCCAAATTATGGTGGATCAGAGGTAAAAATTGGTTCACTAATTTGGTATTTTAATTCCAAAGTGATCAATAAGCTTCATAGCCAATGAACAGCACTAAAAGTTTTAATACATATTTCACATCGTCCTTTACTGGAAATCCTTCAATAAAAATTGAAGTTATAAAACATTTTTAATTTTTTTCCATCACAGAAAGAATATTTAATTTTTTCAAAAATTCTTTATTTTTCTTGCAAATGATAGCTACTTAATGTAAAATATATTTACATTAATGATATGAGAAATTCTAAAATAAAACATTAATAATTAAAAGTAAGACTTAATCATATTTTTTTAAAGTTATGAATATGGATTTCAATTGGTGGTTTTCAAGTTCCAAGTATATTTCTGGTAGAATTAATTTACACCCTATCATTATTACAATAGTCCATTTTATGATGTACAGACTATAATTGGCAAATTATAGGATATTTATTGTGGTTTAATAGGAAGTATAAATTTTTTTTGAATATATATTATTCCAAGAACACATTTCTATTAAAAAGTTTTGAATTTAATGCTTTTTGTTAAAAATGCTAGTTTTGCATTATTTATTTAAAATATGTAGACAATTCAATAATATTATATGAAATATATCTATAAAATATAACGAAAACAAATCTAATAAGATGTACTGAATCCATAAAATATGAAAATTTAAACATTATTTAAATATAGAAAAAATATAAATATGCAACTCACCTCCTGTAGCTATGGTAACATTTCTCAATATCTGACCATAAAAAGGGAATTCAAATGACAATTCAACAGTCTGAAAGAAAAATGTGATAGAGGAAACATGATTATCAAATATGTTGCAAGTTATTCTAGCTAGCATATTAAATATATCAAATCTACTTCAAACAATAGTATGTGATATTAAAATTGTGAGTGAGGAACGTGATGAATTGGCAAACAGAAAGTAAACACCTGGATGGCTTTGCATGTGGCAGAATGAGTGGCAAGATTGAGAAGGATTAAAGTGGTAAGCATAGCCTAAAAGTTCTAATTTAAGAAAAGTATTTTATGGGCTAAGAGAAAGTCTTTCAAATCACAAGTAAGAAAGGTCAGGCAAGGAATGCCATTGCCAATGCCCCTGGATTACCCTGTAGGCAAAATCACATTGCTATCATTTAATAGTTAATATTACTCAGTAGTTGAATACAGTAACATAATGACACATTTTACTATGGCAAGACACCTTCATCAGGGGTGGAAAACCAAAAAAAGATTTTTATAGCAGCTTTGTAGCAAGGCAAATTGTATTTTTGTAACAGCTTTTAGTGGTTTCGTAGCAGGGCAATTTATAATTTTGAAGTAGCTTTTTCTCTCTCTCAGTGGTTTCATAGCAGTATATTTTTACATTAACAGTTCTTCTTCAGATTTCAAAGCATTTACTAATTAATTTTATATTATTTAGCAATCCTATAATTGATATGAAATAAAATCACATGATTTGTAATGCATTTGAACTAAACTCAATCATTTTGCATGATATTCGAAATTCAATACGAAACTAATTTATTGATGTATTTATAAGAAGAAAATTAGAATCGAAAGGCAAAAATTATTTTTTGTTTAATGCATAGATAAAATAGTTTTATATTTAATGTATATTAATACACATATCCATTACTGAATTGGACACATTTCAGTAATGGATGCATTTATTAATATTTTTTGTATTTTTTAAAGGTTGACAATTTTTCTTTATCCTTCTTGTAACTTGGAATATTTTGAAATTCTTAGCAATGAATATTTTTAATTGAAATATTATGCCAATTTTTAATGGATTTCATATGCTTATATGTTTAGAGTTAGTTATTTCTACAAGCAAAATGGTGTTTTTTTTTGTTTGAAAATTATATCTAAAATTATTTGTACCCAATTTCAGAAAAAATACAAAATGTAACAAACACACATAAAAACCCAATATGTCATACATAAGTTTTAATATTTCAAAATATAACATAGTTGTAGATTTTTTGTAAAAAAAAAAAAAAAAAAAAAAAAAATGTGCTTAAGAAATTCAGTTCAAGTAGTATATGGGAAATAAAGAATTGTTGTAATCCTTCAAATAGCAGATTACATATAACTTCAAAATTATTTTAAAATTTGTATGTTATTTAACAAGATAATAAATAAAAAAGGACAAATAAAATCTATTAGTTGTAGAGAATAAGAAAAAAAAAAAAAAAAAAAAAAAAATAGAGATAGAGAAAAAATTATGCTTGGTGGTGAATAATTTACAAATGTAATATATTAATAAAATTTAGAATTAATTTAACTTTAATACATTTATTTGAAGCAGTTATTGTAGAAACATTTAGTAGTATATGATCACAAGCAAATTATTTATCCAATTTGTTATTATATCGAACAAAAGATGGCGCCACAATATCGGCTCGAATCATTTAAAAAGAATTTTCGTCCTTCGGCAAATGTTGACGACATAACTAAAAAATCCTATAGCCAGCAAAAACGTCATAAAAACAAAACTCTTATAACATTGTTTAATTCTTACTCCCTCTAATAACGATGTTACAAGATAAGCTCATTCATATTAGGCTATTTTTCTGAGTTAATAAATCAAAATAAAGGAAATATCTCGTTTTTGGCGCAAAAATGCGAAATTTGCCGTTTTTGTAGCAGAATGTAGCAAGGCATGAATTTTGGAGCAGTTTGGCTGCAGATTTTCTACCTCTGTCTTCATTCTTGCTTATTCAGCAATATTCCAACTAATGTAAAGAATGCAAAGATTAGAAATTTCATCATTGAAGTTATGATCCCTTTACAAATGAAATTTGCTTCAGTGCTATAAGTGATTCTCAATACATGTTGATAAGGAGAGAGGTAAGAACATAGTTTTATTTCTCTAATATTAGGATGTTCTTGATGAAATAATTGTTACAAATGGACAGGCTGAGATCCATATTTTCATTATTGTCAGTAACTGATCCTTCCACATCTAGTACATCAATTCTGAGGTGCAGTCTTCACTTTTATTTTTGATGTTGAACCACATTCAAGCTGTTGAATTAACATGAAATGGCCAGCAAACTCCCATAGAACATGAATTGGATGCTCATTAAGGAATAGGTACTCTTGCTTAAACAATTGTTAGATAATCTAATGTAAAGTATGGACAGACCATGTCAAATAAACCATTGCAGTTAAGGGAGTCTAAATTACTTACAGACATCTGTTAGTTGTTTTCTCTGTTGGCTAACAACTGTATCTTTTCTTTAAAAAAAAGATTTTTTTTGTTTGATTCCATACCATTGATTAAATTTTACATTGTTATGCTTTCTTCATCTTTTGAAGCATAAAATACTAGCTACCTGAACTTTTAAAGTCATTGCTTAAGTTTTGTATATCAATGTACATTATTGTATGTTACCATAAATAAGCTCTCAACTTTTGCTTCGAAAATTAAGGATAAAACTTTTGATTAATTTGTTTGATTGTCATAAGATTTTGTCATTTTGCATATTCTTTAATGTATTTTCTTTACACAAATTGTTAAATTTTTAAGAAATGACTGATAAAATAACAAGAATTAATTGTGTAGAAAAATATATAGTAATTAATTTATTATGTAGAAAAGATATTTGATTTCCCTTTAAATTTTATCACATACAAAGAAAAAAACAAATATGGTAAAATTAATGGAAAGCCAGATGAAAAAAAAGTGCAAAGGAGATATTACTTGCATAAGGACTATAAGATACTCAATTTATCCAAAATAAAATACATAAAGGTCCTTAAAGGCACGTGAAAAAAGAAATGGGGAATTTTAGCTTATCAGACAAAATTTTAAAGGATTTATGATAACATATTGAAAACCTGACTGATAGAACAATCAAAATTTCAGTTTAAAGTCAGAATTCCTAAAAAGAGAAAAACACTTTCATTTTTTAAGGAAAGAAAAAAATAAATTAGAATGAGCTAAAAACTAAATTAATAAGTAGAAAACAACTATTTAGAGAGCTAAACAAAAATATTTCACATGATAGCAATGAAAGGAAATATGCTTGAAGAAGAATTAGAAAATATTTGATATCAGATTGACCTTCTAGTAACTCAGCCAATAAACATATTTCATGTTATTTTATCAGACTATGGCAATTTATACAGTTTGATGAATAGATTTCCATGTATAAAATGAACCAGGGGACGGCAACCTTTTGATTCGGAAGAGCCAAAAATGGCAATTTACAAAATTTCAAAGTTTTTAAAGAGCCACAAATTTTTTTTCTTGATAACAATAAATAAAAATGGGCTGAAAAGTTCGTAGGCTGACACATAGATGGCGCTATTAGAATTAAATCCATACGATTTTTAGTTAACCCTAACCTTCAAAAGACAGGTGTATAAATTTGATAGTTGTTGCACTATTAGTATGAGAGTTATAGCATGTTTAGAGAAGTTATAGCATTTTTAGTGCTCATCACGTGCAGTCCCCTCGGCTGACTGTCGATTGGACTCTGGTGTGAAATGATGGAGCCATGTTTCATCCATTGTCACATATCGACGCAAAAATTCGAGTTTATTACGATTGAACAGCTCCAAACACTGCTTAGAATCATTAATTGGTTGTTGTTTTTGGTCGATTGTGAGTTCGCCGGCACAAACTTTGAACAGAGCTTTCGCATATCCAAATATTCATTCACGATATGTCCAACACGTTCCTTTGATATCTTTAGGGTCTCAACTATCTCAATCAACTTCACTTTACGGTTATCAGAAATTGTTTTGTGGACTTTTTTGATGTTTTTGTCGGTAACAGCCTCTTTGGGGCTTCCACTGCGTGCATCGTCCTCGGTGCTCATTTCGCGTCGTTTAAATTTAGCAAAGCACTTCTCTACGGTTGATTTTCCTGGTGCAAAGTCCGAATAATGTTTATAAATCTAAGCTTTGGCTTCAATAGTATTTTTTTTCGCCAAAAAGCAATGCTTTATTAGCACACGAAATTCCTTTTTCTCCATTTTTTTAAACTAACAAAAGTTGCTTCACTAAAAATGCTATACCTCACATACTAATAATGCAACAGCTGTCAAATTTATACACGTGTCTTTTGAAGGTTAGGGCTAACTAAAATTCATATGGATTTAATACTAATAGAGCCGATTTTATAATACTAGCCCACCTGTTAGTAGTCGCATAAATAAAGTTTTTTGATAAAAAAAAACTAATCTATTTATTCATAAGAAAAAATATCTATTTATTCATTATATCATTCTATTTATTCATTATTAGATAATTTATTATTATTTCAGCAAAAAATTAAAACAATTAGACATTTACTTACAACACTAACTTGTACTTCAATAACAAACAATTGAACAAACAAATTCAATGGGAGCGATGGCTTTGCATGGTTATTCAAGTAGAAAATTTAAACATTACTAAACAATGTAATTTGTACTTAAAATGAAAAAAACAATAACATACATTTGAGCAAACAAATTCAATGAGAGCGTTGGCTTTACATGGTTTTAGAAAGTTTGAATAAATTTGACTCATAACTTGTTGCTTTAAGTTTCAAACACGACTCTAAATTTTCATTTGTTAGTTGGCTTCTTACTTTACTTTTAATTATATTTATGCAAGAGAACGCTTACTCGCCCGAATATGTCGATCCAAAGATAGTCAGCACTCCAAATGCCAACTTCTTCACCTCACTGTAGCAATCTGGAAGACTATTCCATGCGTGGAATATAAGTGCCTCAACTCGTGGCATTTCTTTTAAAGTTGTCCACTTTTGTTGCGTTACGTACATACATTTCTGGATCTCCAACTCTTCCAACTTGCTTTTCAATTCTGTAAATTTTACACTCCACGAAGCTTTACTTTTTAAATCGATCAATTGCATTGCTAGAGATCCAGTATCAATTTCAAATGGCTCAATGTGGATTTCGTTACTATTTGTGTTGAGAGGATTTACTATGAATGCTAGAGTGGTTTTGAATTGCTCAAATCTGTCAGCAAATTCATCTTTAATTTTTTTTATAAATGTGCTGAAGTACCTCGTGTCAACAGTTGCACTAGTTTTATCACGATATTGCTTTAGAAATTGAAAATGAAGTAATTTACCGCTCTGAATATCTTCTGCAAACAGAATCAATTTTTCTTCAAAACAAACCAATTCTTCTACCAAAACATAGGCTGGGTTTCCCTTTCCTTGCAGTTTTTGATTCAGCTCATTTAATTTCGCTGTGATATCCACCATAAAGAAAAATTTTTGCAACCATTTGTCATTCTGTAATTGATGGTGATTAATGCCTTTTTCATTTAGGAATGTATTTTTTTCATTCAAGCACAAAGCAAAACGTTTCAACACCTTACCTTTGGAAAGCCATCGCACTTTATTGTGAAGTAGGAGGTTGGAATACTGAATTTCCATTTCGTTTAAGAATTCTTTAAACTGACGATGGTAGAGTGCTTTTGGCAAAATGCTGTTAACAATCTTGATTACCAAATTCAACTACTTCGGCCGGAAATATTTGGGCACAAAGCCCTTTTTGGTGTATTATGCAGTGAAACGTAAGAATTTCATGGTTTATTTTGCTCTAAAGAATCGTTGTTGCCCTTTTATTTTTTCCTGTCATACTTCTGGCTCCATCAGTTGCTATTGAAACGATTTTATTTAAATCGATCTTATAGTCTTCAAGGCATTTTTGCACGGCATTCTCTATATCTTCCCCTCTAGTTTGTCCCGAGAGCGGTAGAAATCCTAGAAGTTCTTCTTTTGGACCTTGGGAAGACATATACCTGACAAAAGGGCAACTTGTGCCGTGTCTTTTATGTCGCAAGACTCATCTATAGCAAGTGATAAGGCAGAAGAAAGTTGAATATCTTCCACCTGAAAATATGTTACATTTGAAGACATTTTAGCTATTCTATCTTGTACTGTTTTAGCGGATAGTGGGAAATCTTTGATTTTTTTCAAGATTTCTGGTTTGTTTTTGAAATCACGAAACAGTTCTTCGGATGCACGTATGAAGCAATCTTTGACGTACTCACTATCTGTGAGTGATTTGCCTTTTTTTGCAATTTCTAGTGATACCGCGAAACTTGCCAAATTAACATTACTTGTAGATTGCGTCCAGTTCCGATGGACTGACGACAGTGACGAAGCGTGTCAAGGGGAAGGGGTACGGTGAGAAGCGAGTATAAGTGACTGAGAGATAGAATCGGTGCTTAATCCTCGTTAATTGCTTTAGAACGATTTTTAACTGTTTCTTTTTTTTTTTTTTTTTTTTTTGATAAAATAAATAATATTTGCGTATGGAACTAAAGAGCCGCATCCAAACCAAACATCCAAAGTGCCACATGTGGCTCGCGAGCCGCAGGTTGCCGACCCCTGAAATAAACCATACATTACATAATAAAAGGATGTTTAAATTAATGGTGAACACTGTTAATTAAAATCAACAGTTTTGCCACTCCTAGTTAGGACTACTAAATTTGCCACATACATTGGCAATTTATTATGGAATCATAATAAGGAAGTACCAAAAAATTTTTTATCTCTCGTATTCATTCTAAAGATCAGGGAAATTATGAAAATCCTGTTTGAACTTGCTTCTAATTTTTCACATTAATCCAATAATAGTAATATTTTTTCAATAATAATAGTATCGTTAAGAACATTTTTATTAAAATAATCCAATAACACTTCAAAAATACATTTAGTGAATAGATTTATCTTCAAAAATACATTTATCTCTGATGCTGGAAATAAACCATCGATAATTCTCAAAAGGAAAATCAAAATTCTAATAATACAGTGCCATAACACACAACAAAAATTAAACACATAAATCAGGTCTTAGATATATAACGGCATATGGGAATGATGTTTTAGTAATGTTTAAAAAAAAGAAATTAATTACTTTTAATTTATAACTTCTAGAAAATATTCACTTTCAATTTATAACTTACTGTTGCTTGTCTATGAGAATTAGAAAGCATTTCATGGATGGTCGTTTGCCTCAAGGGACCATCCAGATCTATCCAGAATTGTTTTCCTTCATCAGGAAGCGTATAGAAAGTTGAGTTGTAGTACTCATGATAATCATGTTGTACCTAAAAAGCAACGTAGCATTTAAAATGAAATACTAAAAGATTATTAATTATAATTAACGCTTGAAAATATTTTTACAGTAATAATTGTTTTCAAGCAAGATGTATATATATGCAAAAGTTATTTGCTTATGCATCTTATACAAAGTTATTTGAATTTTCCTATTAATAGAAATAAAAATTTAGAAAACACTTCTACATTTAAAAGTATATTTATTTCAAGAAAAATATTATAATGCCAAAATATCAATATAAAGATAGAAATAGATATTCTATGAAAAGTTTCATTTTAAACAATCTTCCATTTATACATTTTCACAGGCTTCTATTATAATTTATTGTACATAAATTATTTCTTGCAAATCAGTAGCATTTAAATTCAAGTTATTTACTAATTTTGAAATAAATTAAATTTTCTAAAAATTTTACAGACATTAATAAATGCAAAATTTAAAGCTTTTTATTTTTTAAAATTTTTTTTTTATTTTTATTTTATACCTGTTAAAACTTCATAACAGCAATAAAAACAAATATTTTATACCTTTAAGAAACAACACTTAAAAAGTGGAACAAATATATCAAGTGAAGAAAAGGAAAAAAAAAAAAAAAAAAGAAAGAAAGAAAAAAAAATTCATCTGTTTTAGTCTTTCCAAGTCTATTTAGTCAAACAATAACTAAATAAGAATCTTAACTCTCAACAAAATTCTATGAACTTACTGTGGTGCTATTAAAATCTGGTGGAACGGTAATTCCTAAGATATCTATTGATTCTGTGGCTACTTCATCTGTTGCAGCAATCTTTTCAGATTCTGATTCTTCAGCTCTAAGATATTCTGCTTTGGCTAATTTATGCTTCAAATCTGAAGATTTTGTACTCTTTTCAAACTTAGCTGAAATTATTTTAAACTATATAAATTTAAAAGAAACATATAAAAATAATTGATCCATAAATATAAACACTTTCTCATTAGAGGAAATTTCCTCTGGGAATTAGCAAATAATGTAAAATAAAATAATTCTCTATTTTCATACATAATGCAAAACAAATTAGGCAATACAATACAATTCCATGTATTTATAAATTGAAAAGAAAAAGAATTAATTCTGATGGTTTCTAATAATAACCCTAAAAATACAATTTTTAATAGTAATTAAAACATTTTTGATGCAATAATAAAACACATAAATAGAAGAATTTTTGGTAATGTGAATTCAGAACAAAAGAGTCAATATACATAAATACTAAACAATTTTCAATTTTTAAAATTTATGAAAAATACAATATTTACTAATAAGTATTTAAGTTTGACTTAATGTTTTTAATAAGATAGTATTTGATAAGTGAAAATATTAAGTTATAAAATTTAAATCAATTTATTCAAAACAGATTTCATAAAAATATTAAATCTGTAGATTATATTTTCGATATTTACAGCATCCATTTTTCTATATTTAAATCATTGTTGTATTTATTAGCAATCAGTTTCTCACAAATATCACATGAAATGTAAATAAGGTAAATCAATGCTTTGCATCCAATAACTGAGAAATGAAACTTCTACATTTGTATTTTCTTATAAATAAAATTTTAAATCAAGCAAGTTAATCAATAAGATATGATTAATTTAAATAATTGAACTTCCTAATACAGAAAATATTATCAAAAAGTAAATTAACAAGAGATTGTGGCTATAATTTCGATAGTTTAAAATGTTTTCTTATTTTCAAAAATAGCTTTCATTGAACATTTTAGGCTAAAGCAAACTACTTATTTGATTACCAGTTAAAATACGAGAAAAAATTTTTCCACGTTCAGATTTTTATTTATTTATTTCTTGAAAAATATTTTGCTAACTATATATCATCAGAGGGGGAGATTGCATCTTTTAATTCCTATTTCATTTAATTAATTAAAAAGATATGTAATTTAAATAACAAATTTAGACCTTTTGTTAAACTTAAAAAGAAAACAACTAATATTTCAGTGGAAGTAATAACCTAATAGTTCAGTATAGATATTAAATATACTATAACTTTTTCTAAATTATAACAATGAAAATTTCAGCTTAATACATTATTATATTAAGTGAAAAAAACTGTTAAGATATAAATATGATTATAAAATATATAAAAGAGACTTTAAAATTTTTTCTTAATTTATATATATATTTCAATATACCTCACAGGAGTTACGATTTAACTAAACTATTCTACATTTGCCAAAAGATAAAATATAGACGTTCATATTTCAAAGCATCATTATTAAACAAATCAATAGAGAAAGAATCCATATAAATTTCCAAGTGACTGAGTATTTTCAAGGATCTTCAAACACCAAGGCAATTTTCTACCTCAATGTCATTCAGAAAGAAAATTACTTCAATATTTGTAAAGCTGCAAAGATATCTTTAATGTCTTTTTTTTATTATTTTTTTTCTTTCTTTTTTTTTTTTTTTTTTTTTTTTTTAAGTGATCCATGTCCTATTGGATTCAAATACAAAAGTTCAAGTTATTATTATTTTTTAAAATAATTTTGAATAACACAATGCAAATTTTAAAACAATGTAAATATAGAGACAAAACATTTTTAGCATAACCATTAATATAAAAAATTATTTTGAATTTTTTTAAATAAAAAAATAAAAAATACCAAGTCTAATAAAACATTAAAGTCACAAACATTAAACAATCTTAAGAGTTTACCAATAAAGGTAAACTGCTGCTAATGATTTATAAAGTACTTATTTGGAAAAAAGAAATTATACAGCATTTTAAAACTTATAAGTTTACTGCTTATTATTAAAATATATTGTTGCAATTTGTTTAAAGATAAAAAAAGCATTTAAAGATTATTACTTTATAAAATTTTAACTTTACTTTTATATTATCCTTACAGGATATACAATTCCCTGTATGGATAATAAACTATTATAACTTGAAATTTTTACCAATCATAAATATTTATAGTCCTTGGACAAACATTATCACAGGACAAAAAAAAAAAAAAAAAAAAAAAATTGTAAAATAGGACCACCCTTTTCAAAAATTTCAAGAGCAGCGAAATGATGGAATACAATACAATAATGTTCAAATTCATAATCCCAATATTATTACATTACAGAAATGAAAAAATATGTATATATGTAAATACAAAACTTCACACATTTCATTACATACTTTTACCTTTTAAAAAGTAGGTTTAGATATCAATTAAATGTTGAATTTGTGACTTAGAATCCAAGTCAAATGGTAAAAACAACACTTAAATCAATCTCCAATGTTTGTTATTTATTAGAGATAAAAATTTATTATATTAACTATAACTGCTTCTATTTAATAGTTATTTATATTACATCTAATGATTTTAAAGATCAAAATGTTTAATAATAAATTTATTAATGACAACATTTTAAAAGTTAATCTTGATTAAAAGCTATATTTTATGTACATTGAAGCTTTTTTTTTAAATACAATTACATAAATTCTCATATTTAATTTTATTACGATGCTTTACTAAAGTGAAAAAAATATCCTGAAAATTTTTTTTCTAATTATTTAAACTTTTAACAATGGCTATTGTGTAATCTCATTTTTATTAGTTTTTTTTTTCTTTTAATATTTGACTTTTAGAATGATAAATGTTTGTAGCAAGGACTTGAAAGTTAATTTTATTAAAAAAGATCCATACATATACTATGTTTCAAATAAAAGTATTTAAACTGTGTAAAATACTATCATAATGAAGGAATTAGTTAGTTTTAAGAAAATCTTTTAAATGGTATTCTTTAATCTACACTAATTTTCTCCTAGCACATTAAATTAATAATTTAGTGAAACAGTAAAAGCTGAAATTGCAAAAGGATGCTTATGAATTTAAATAAAAAGTAAAAGATAAATAAATGTAATAATCTAAATACAAACAATTAATTTTCTATAAAATAATTGATAGTAACTGAAATTACAGAATCCTTATTAAATTTTTTTTTAAATGCCCAGCAAATTAAACTGATAGTAATATTAAAAACATGTATACACAAAAATTTCAAAACAATTTACCTTTAATTTGTAATAGTAAGAAAATGATATTCATAAAATATTTCTTAAACAATAGGATAAGGATAATGATGCATATAAAACTGTTTGGCTATACATTTTTAGTACCTGGAAATAATACTTTCATTAATTTCAACAAGTCTTTTGTTATTCTTGCCTTGACCTATTTAAAAGATCAATACATAAAATTTTCCTTTTTTTTTTTTTCAACAATACTTCATAAACTTTTTGTGACAACAAGAATCAAATACAATTAATGTTAATTATATTATAATTATTTAATATCACTTATACTATATTATTTAATATTAATTTTTAATTTATATAATTGATTTAAACTAAATAATAAGGAAATTTCCAAGTAAGTTATTATATCCAATCTCCTTTCCTATCATTCCCCAAAAAGAAATCTGAAAAACGATAAAATTAGATTCCATAAACTTAATATGAAAGTAAAACTAGTCGATTTTCATTAATTTGCAACCACGTATATAAATTTTTTTTACATCCTTCTTTAAACATTCTCTCCTCAATAGAGGAAAAGGCAAATAAAACATAATTAAAGAGCTTCGTGGCGCAATTCAAAAGTAAAGTTTTAACCTGTTTTTAATTATGTTAATGTTTGAGTAGACATAAAAAAAAAAAAAACTAAAGAATGTTCTTCCTGACTTGAGTACACCTGCTGATTTGTTTACATTACCTACATATTTCACCAGCAATGTCAGTCTTAATAAAAAAGATATCAAACTTTCCGATTTATTGTTCGATTACCACAATTTATATAGACTTACCGTCGAATCCTTCAGAACATAGTAGTTGTGTTGAAAGAAAAATCAATAGTATAACTTTGAAATTGATAACATACATTTTTGATAAACCGCGACAACGCAGAACCACTTGTTTAGTAAGAAACCTCCTCTTATTCAATGCGTTATCGCGCAAAGCTGAGCTAGCGTCGACTTAGTACGGATATTAGGTTGAGACCTACATACGACATATCCGGTCTCATGATATCGACGTAAGAGATAAAAAAAAATTAGCTGATATCTAGCGTCTGTTTAATTACGAAACTAGCCATTAATCCACTTTTCCTTTTCCAACATGCAGTTTAATGAGTAAATTACGAACTACTTGTGAAATTGTGTACTAAAGAAGAAAGTAAAGTTTTCTAAGTTTGAAGCAGTTTCACTTTTTACCGTACGTTTTTGATTTTGTTGTTCTTTTGCGATGTCAAGAGAAATTTTAATTGTTTCCTTAAAAAGAAAAAAGAAAAAAAAAAAAAGGTTATGAAACTCTTCTCTTTCTCGAAAATGTTATGTATGGGTTGGGGATTTTTCGTATTATTTGTGCAGGAAATTAAAATTCTTAGAAATGAAATTGGCTATTGACTGGGTAAAGATGAATAAAATTTCAATAATTATTTGAAGAAGGTATAACAAGCAAAATATTGAAATTTTTTTTTTAATTGCATAACAGAAGTTCATTAAATATACTCATTAAAATAATAGATTTCTTTCAGTAAAAAAAAATTATTTTAATTCACTTTTATTTCTAAGAAATGTTATGATTTATTATATAAATATTGTTGAAATTCTACTTTATATACATATATATATATATATATAATTATTATTTGGAAGGGGGGGGGATATGTATCTCAGTTTTTTCATTAAAAAAGATGCCATGTGTCCTTAACAGTTATTTTTCTTTTAATTTCTTATATTTTATGAAATTTGTGGTCTCAGAGATATCTTATTATACATTTTGAAATTTTTATCAAATTTAATTTAATAAAAATTAAGATAATTAAGTAAATAAATAAAATCTAATAACAAAGGATAATTTTTTATCCTCTTTTAATTTTTCAGGAAGTGTAATTAAAAATATATATATATATATATATATTAGCTATTAATTTTAATTACACTTCCTGAAACTCAGGAATTTTATTTTAATATTTTTCATTTTTACATATTAAACATAATTGCATTTTAATTTTTATTTATTTATTTATATTATATTATTATTATTATTTTATATTTATATATAGGGATTCAATTGTACTATTATAACATTTTTTTTTTCTTTTGAAAGAAGTAAAGCTACTCATTGTTTCCTGCAATAAGAAAGATTGGCTAGTGCTCTGGCCTTTGGTACCACAGGCTTCAGGTTCGAATCCTGGAGGTGACATGGATGTTTGCTAGTGGTTCCGAATCCATGTTAAATTGTCGGCCCCTGTCTGTTTAGCCTAAAGTGTGCATAAAATGACCGTAGAGATAGAAACCAAACCAAACGAAATCAATAAGAAAATTCTTTATTTTATTTCATTTATTTTTTCCATATCCATACACCTTTTTAGTAATAGTCTTCTAATGAGATTCTTTTAACAATTTGGATAAACATACTTCTCTAGACATTATAAAGTCAATATATATAACGTCTAGAAAAAATTACACAAAATTAAAAATTGTAATCGGCCTGGCCTATATAGCCATAAAATTTAGAATAAATTTAGAATTTAATGTAAGAACAAAAAGCATAGCAGCAATCTTAAAATGCATCGTCTTCTGAAAAGAGCGTCTTTTTAATTATATAATAAATTGCTCGTGAAAGAAATAAAAAAATATTATATATATAAAAAAGCTTGTGAAAGAAATTAAAAATAATATATATAAGAAGCTTGTGAAAGAAATTTAAGAAAAAAAGAAAGAAAGAAATTTAAAAACAATACGGACATCTCAAAACAATGCCCATATATTTTATAGATAAAAATGACTTTTTCGCAAATTTTCATATAGCATAATTAGAAAAAAAGCAATGTTTTTGTAAGAGAAGTAAGTAATGCTGAAATGAGCTCAACTACATTAGTCTGGTGTGTCGGCAAGGGAAGTTAAGAAATTGTTGCTACTCTCTCCGTTAGATTGCAGAAGTGGGAGGATAGAAAAACAGCAACCAAGAAGTATAATAGTTATTCTTTTTGTCTATAAGCAGATTATATAATCAGCATTTTCTAACTTTGGGCAACTTCGTTCGATTTGCCCTTTACTTTACAATAGGAATCATCGCTCTGGCTCGCCTCTCAGCTTATAGTACAGCTGCTTGCTCCGCGCTGACCTTTTGTTAACATTACAATTAAGCAGGGCCGGATTTAGATGAAAAGAGGCCCCAGGCTATTCCACTTATGAGGCCCTTTCACCTACCATTTTTAAGTTTGTAAATGACATGAGAGATAATAAAATACATCATTACTGTGATACACATCAATATGTTAAATTAAACATGTTGTGATGGGTACTAATCTTTATAAAAAAATGGGGCACGAATAATAAATAAAAAAAAACACTTATTTGGACCTTTATTCTCAGCACCCTATAGAGTACTTGTAACAATAACTCATCAAACATAACCACAACATTTACAAAGACACAAAATTCAAATAATAAAAATCTTTGACTACGAAAATAAAATATGCAATAAAAATTATCATATTTTCTATCAAATTAAATTTAATATATTCAATAAAAATTGAAGATTAAAGCAAATTCAATTCAGATAATTTTATTTCATAATAATTCGCATTTAAAGTTTAAATATGAACTATTATGAATTTTAAGTTTTAAACTAAACCAAAAATGGAACTTCATTCAAACAAAATTCAGATCACAAAAAAGAAAATACGAAATTGTATATCGTATTAAATTTTATGTTAATAGTTATTTTATTTAAGAGCTGATTCAATCGAAGTATACATTTAAAACGAAATAGTAGATTAGAAGAATTTCTTTCTAAACTTTTTCACACGGAATTCTTCTATAAGTTCATCAAAATCTATTTTTCTGAAGATTTCAATTTCGATGCACAAAATACTTAACGAATATAATTTCTCCTTATTTTCGATTCAGTGTTTACTGTTTTTAGAATAGTGTCATTCTAATTTTGCTTACAATTTGAATGTAGGCCCCTCTTGATCTTGAGGCCCTAGGCTGAAGCCTAGTTAGCCTGTAGGAAAATCCGGCCTTGTAATTAAGTTATAAGTTATAGATGCACATATTTGCACTATGTAAGGATTAAACATGCATTCCTACGAGAATTACATAGCAGGCAAGGGGAGGAGTAAAACGAGAAATAACCCATTTGGTGAGGCTGTGAAGCAGGCATCAACATTCTGTATTTGTCTGATAAAAGAGAAAACAGCATCGGCTCGAAGCCCACTGAGTGGTTAGAAAAAGTAACAGGATTCAAAGTCATCAGAAATGCCAGTGATAGGAGGCTCCGTCTAAAAGAGGAAGACACACGTTATCTTTGTTTGATGGAGCTATAATAAACTAGTTTTCTTGCTGATGCAAAAGTGCAAACCTGTAATTTATCGCTTGGATTCTTGCATTGCAATAGTCGTTAGTATATCTTTTCAACTACTCCAGTGGAGTTGAAAATGCTTGCAAATTCCTTTAACAAATATAGTGTTTTGTTCAGATGATCCAGATTTTCTGTTTGGAATGATGAGTGGTACAATTGTTGCAAGTTGAGACCGGGCAGGAACTTGATTGTTTTTTCAACATAGAGGCAAAAATAAGTTAAACAATGCTCAATAAATAGTTTTCTTCGTCATTTATAATGAAATGTATCGATTACTTCTGGTAGGTCAAGCGATTACCTTACAATTCAAATTTACACTGTTACTTAAAAGAAGCAGACAATCTATCATACATAAGCAATAGCAGTTAAAGACTCAAAACAAAATTGGTTGCATCCTACTTAAAATAATAATTGCTTACATTTAAACTCATGCCCAGAAGTTTCCTTCCGAGTATTTAAATAAGTGTCAATTCTGAACAATAAAAGTGATTAAAGTTCTCGTCTTTACAGGATTTCGGAGTGCCCTGGCCCCAAAGGGGCCTAAAACTCCTATCTGCATCTGAGAAACATTGGTGAAGGAAAAAACATTGATAGTTAAAAGGAGGTGAAGTGATTTAAGAGCAATGTCCCATGTTAAAATATATATTAAAAATATAAGCAAAGAAAAAATTAATAAAATAGCTAATAACAAGGAGAAAAATAAAATAAAAAACAAAAATTAATAAAATTAACAGAACAATTAAAGAATCCAAAATTTAAAAAGGAATCTACGGTAGGATGGGATTTTCGTTGCTAGGAATGAAGACTAAAAGCACAGATGTCATGACGACAACTGAGCCAGTTCGTCTAGGAGCTTTGCAAGTTGTGAAGAACAGCCCTTGGGCGTTTAGCGATTTGCATAGAATTTTTCTGCAAGCTTGAGCATGAATTTTTGAATAGAGGGGAGGGCAAGACAGTGACGAATGTCATCATTCCTAAAATAGCAAGGAGAATCAGTAATCATTCTTAAAATTTTATTTTCTATTCTTTTGATGTAGTTGATGTGGTATTTTGCAGCGGAACCCCAAACTGGGCTAGCATATGTGATGATGGGACGCAAATAGTACATGTAAATAATTAGTTTATTATCCAAGGATAAGAGGGATTTTCTATTAATGAATGGATAAAGCATGCGTATAGAAATATTATATTTACGTTTAATGTGGTCAATATGATTAGAATATGTTAGCTTACTATCAAGGTATACTCCTAAGTATTTAGTATTGTTAGTCCAATTAATTCGTTGGTTAAATAGGGAAACATTAGGCGGAGGAATTTTGCGTCTCGTGAAGAGTACAGCTTGTGTTTTTTCTACATTTATTTTAATTTTCCAGCGAGTAAGCCAAGCTTCAAGTTGCTTGAGATATTGATTTAATTTAATAGTGAGATCCTGAATGTGGTTAGAAGAGACAGCGATTGCTGTGTCAGCTGCATATAAACTGAGGTGTACGTTGTTAGTAATAGGAATATCATTTATGTAAAGATTAAACAGAAACGGACCAATTAGGGAGCCCTGGGGCACGCCTGCATTGATACTTCTCTGAGAGGAGAAATAGTTATTGATTTTAACAGAGAAAGATCTATTACTGAGATAGGATTGGATTAAAAGAATAATGTAGAGTGGAAATTTGTAAGCGTGTAATTTGTGAAGTAGACCATCTACCCAGACCCTGTCGAATGCTTTTGCAACATCAAGGAAAACGACTCCTGTTAGCATTTTATTAGATAGACCTTCAGAGATCAATTCCGTTAGTCGTAGTAATTGATGAGTGGTGGAAAGTTGAGGGGTGAACCCGAACTGATGAGGAATCAGGATAGAATAGTGATTAAAGTTCACTGAATAATGAATTACTTATCAAAGAATTTATTTTTTATTAAAAGTGGTAATTAGAAGCAAATTTCCGCGAATACTTTAATTACCAGAATTTTTTTTTTTTTTTTTTTGGGGGGCAATTTCTGTCTTATAGAAGGAGCGTGTTCTGTTTGGAATTCTTATGAATACTGTGAATTGGATGGAAGTTTTGGTTTTATTTTATTCTTAGCATATTAGGGAGAGAGGGGGCCTTAATAATCACCCAATTCTTGCCCTTAGATACCTCCGCTGCTTCCAATTTAAAGTTGGGTTTGAAAGTCATATTTATCAAAAACGTCGAAAAATGAAATGAAAATGCCCTCGCGGGCCTCCAAGGCTTCCTTCTTAGCAAGTAGGCCCGTGTGTCCATTATCCATTATTCCAAAGTGGATCGATACCCACTGTAAGGATACTTTATAAGAAAAATCATTCAAAAGCAATCTGCATTCCAGAATTTGTTGCAACTCGCAGTGAGAATTCTGTGCAAAGTCCTGAAGAGCTGTTTGTGAATCAGAAAGAAAACAGCTCTATTAAAAGCAGACTCTCCCTGTGAAAGTTGTTGAACACATAAGTGATGCCCTCAATTTCGACATCGAAGGCAGTAGTGAATAAGCCCACGGTAAAACAAAAATTAAACAGCTTGCAATAAACACAAGCTCCGGTACAGTGGTCTGTATTTAATATGGTACCATCTGTGAAAACATGCAACAAACAAACTATTTCCTGTCTAGAAAACGGTTTTCAATAGTTTCTAGGGCTATAGATTTCAATTGCTGGACAAAATATAATTATAATATAATCTAATTTTTATGAGAAAATAATTGTTGCTTAGATAAATAGTGGTTGAAAAAATTGAGTTTTGATGAAGCTAAGCTGCTTTTTTTTAATAGATAATTTAAGATAAATATAAAGTAAAATATTGGGTACATAAATGTTCAAGTGCAATATATAATTACTATTTTATCAAATTTATAAGAATACGATTTCTACTACTGTGTTCAAAAAGTAAGACCAATTTTCAATATAAAATTCCCGGGGCTTATGGAATTTCAATTTTTTTTCTTTTTTAGGTTGCTGGCACTCTTTGACATCTGTATGAAATTTGACGTCAAAATATTCATTAGTGTTTGAGTTACGCTTGGCTTTGTGAGACTCTAAAACTGATTCCGGCAATTTTTGAAATGTCTGAATTAATTGAGCAAAGAGCTTACATTAAATTTTGATCGAGGAAACGTGTAGAATGTTGCAGAAGGCATTCGGTGAGCATTGCTGTAACGGAAAGAAATTTTTATAAGTGGTATAAACAGTTCAAAGAAGGCAGAGAATGCGTTGAAGACGAAGAGCTCTCTGGCCGACCATCAACCTCAACCAACGAAGCTCACGTCCCAAAATTTAAAAATTTGATGCTTGCAAACCTTCGATTTACATTTAGAGACCTTGCAGCTGTTGGAATTTCAAAAGGGTCGGTCAATTCCATTTTGGGCCTCAAAAGCGTCAAATCTCTATTGTGATCGAAAACACTGAATGCGCCATCTCCCACTGCATTGATTCTTCGTGACCTTTTCCCTATAAATGAAACCCATATCGTTCCAGAACCACCGTATTCACATCGTGCGAATTCTGGCTATTCTCCAAACTCAAAGGACCGCTCCGGGGACACTGTTTTGAGTCGAGATTCAATGAATCTCGAATTAAATGAATCGCCGCGCGCTTTGAAGGCCATCCCTGCCGATGACTTTTTAGCATGCTTTGAGGATTGGAAAAAAGTTTGCCTAAGTGCATTGTGTCCGGAGGAGATTACTTTGAATAAATAAATTTGGAAGAATAAATAAAGAATTTCTGAAAAAAATAATAATAATAATAATTGGTCTTACTTTTTAGGCACAGTAGTAGTATTTTTAACTCAAAAACTGTATATGCCGTAAATCATAATGAAATGTTTATTAAGTATTTTAAATTAAATAAAAATTGTAATTTTAGCATATACAATAGTTAAATACATCAATTACAATGCTATATGTCATTTATAAATTTTTTTTTTAATAATAAACTATTTAATGGCATCGATGTTTATTAAGAAGTTGCTTTTATTAATACTAATCTGAATGGTAAATTAATTTCGATTTCAGAAAGTAAAATTTATATTTATCAAAATAAATTCAATACAAAAAAATAAAAAGAGTTATCTTATTTGTAACATAATTTGTTATGAAAAACATATAAATGATTATGCATTTGGAAATTATCGAAAAAAAAATTATTTTGACCAAGTATGATAATCTTATTTGTTCATAAGCAGAATGCAAAGAATGTTTTTGGAGAATACAGAAATAAAGTTACACATGTATGTAAGTTTTAGAATTACTTACCTTTTTTTAAATATTATTTTTGAACAATTAAGTCATTTATATTTTCCTCTGTGATTTCGATTATTATTAATTAATGATTGAATTTGTTTAATTTAAATATTCACATTTTAAAATAACAGGAATATTTTTACATTTAATCTAACATATATGTATACATTTAAAATCAAATACAAATATATATATATATATATATCTATATATATATGGGGCCTGAAATGGCCGAGTGTCTGGCAGAGGTTTCGGGTTCAAGTCCCTGTGGTGCCATGGATGTTTGTAACGGTTCGGAATCCACTTTAAACGGTAGGTTCCGGACTCATATGACTGTAGAGCATCACGGAGCCAAGTCAGACTTCTGCCTACGGGTGCTTCATCACCCAACAGAAGCTGCCCCCTTTCCCTTCAGCCATGAGTCCCTATGGATTCGTGGGCTTGATCTAGATATCTACCAAGTGGGATAAGACACAAATAAGACAATATAATATTAGATATAATTTTCTGTAATACTCGGCACCCCAGATTTCGAGTTCAAGTCCCGGCAGTTCCATGGATGTTTGCAGTGGTTCGGAATCCACTTTAAACCGTAGGTTCTGGTCTAACAGCATTGTACAGCTGATAACCCTACTCCGTAAAAAGAAAACAACATCTCATGTTTCGGAATTTGCCAGTAGGCAGAAGGGCTTATCTCACTATGAAGCTGTCACGCCATTGAATAAAAAGAAATTAAATATTTTAATCATGAGAACTTTTTTTGCGATATAGATTGTTATCATTGCTTGATTTGCAAAAAGTTACAAAGACGGCTTGGCATTACTGACACGGGAAGTGATTTTGACGTAGGTAATAATTTAAAAGTTATCTAATTGAAGCAAAGAGCTCACGAACTTGAACAGGAAAAGTAGGAAAGGATCGTATTCACAAACTTCTTAAGTTACAATTGGAAGTCCAAAAGTTATACCCACTGTCCAAACCAAACCACGCGTTCCAAACCAAACCTTGAGCTGAATAAATTGATCTCCAGTATTATTCCAAAAGAAGAAGACATGTTTTTGTTTCTCAATCTCTTTGAAAGACAATTAAAGTTTATAAATATTTTGGAAGGCGCTTGAATGGCCGAGTGGCTAGCGCTCTGCCACTCGGTACCACAGGTTTTCGAGTTCAAGTCCCGGCGGTGCCATGATGTTGTAGTGATTCGGAATCCACTTTAAAACCGTAGCACCCGGTCTAACAGGATCGTAGAGCGTTGCGGGGGTTGTGTTACTCCGCGTCCGTAGCTTATCTTCCAGCTACACGCACCTCCTGGGTAGTGCTAAGTGAGTAACGCCGGTGCAGCGCTTGCCTTAAGACATCAAAGACAATTGTCTAAGTGTTTGTCAGCTGCATTAGAACAATATATATATATATATATATTTTGCCATGCGCTGACTTTCCAATTATAAAGAAAATCATTGCTAGGGTAACAAGTGAAAAAGCTGATGATTATCCATTCATTAAAACTATCATACTGAAAAGATTCAAATTGAATGCCGAATGTTTTCGCTACATAGCTGCAATTCATAAGAACCGGGAGGTACATGAAGTAAATTCAATTTTGAACTGTATAGTTGTTAGGAGAAGGGAGTTGAATGCAAAAACTTATCCTATTGATGGCGCATTCGTTATTGCCTGCCTAAATAACAAGGATTCCTTTTCCCAAAGACACATCTTGTCAAAACTCTCGCCAAACAGCAAATGGCATATGCTGATATCTGTTTGAAAAAGAGCATTCCACTTTATGCCATTCCAGAAGTATAGAGAAACTTTAATTTTACTATTACTTTTTAAACTTTACTAATAGTTAGGAATTGACTTTTTAAAAAAGACTGAATATTAAAGACCAATTCTGGTTCTCCAGTGATAAACGTAATAGGAGTTATCCCAGTGCTCAAGTTCATTCTTCTGACATCATGGTAAAAACTATCCCAGTGAATTCATGTCTTCTTATAGTTCCAAGACAATTTCCTACTAATTGGGAAATACACTATAGTGGCTAATTCTTGTCCACTTCAATTACAGTTTAGTGTAGATGCCAAAAAGTATACAATATTGTGAAAGTACAGGTCGTTGAATGAAATATCTCCCTAGAGCATAACTAGCTGAGAATGCTGCTATGGTAATTCGTCTAATGTCACACCCCATCATATATCTCTGTCAACCATTGATTCCCTGACATTCCAGTGGTCCAAATATTGTCTATCAACATATATCATCAAGTTACTGCTAGCTCCCAACTGAATTTCAAGAAATCTTCCCATTTGGTTACTCTGTTTCTTTTAACTAAATGACCTGGCTTTCTCAAACAGAAACACTTGCTCATCATGTAAGTTAATCTTTTGAAAATGTTTGAACAAATAAGAATCTCCTGAATTCCTCAAATTTATTTTAATTTGATTAAGTACTAATTTAATTACTTTGCATATTTCATTTAATGCAACTAATTTGTTTTAAGAACACAAAAAAATTATTCAAAACACATTTTTCAGTACTAAACACTTTCCCATGTTAATAATATTTTTCTTTTAATTGTGTTTATGAAAAATAAGATTGGTACATATTTTTTAGTAAAATGTAAAATAGTTGATACTCTAAAAATTATTTTTTTGTAAATTTAAAAAAAAAAAGTATACTGAAATATAGTAATTATAGAATGACTGAATTAATCAGTTTTATTAAAGTGGATTGTTGTAAAATTCTACTAATATATGTTTTATTAAAACTCATATATTAGTAGAATTTTACAACTTGATCGATTCAATTAAAAGTTCTAATAAAATTTTACATGTAAATTTTACACAGAAATAATTTAAATTTTATTATCTGATGATCTATTTTTTAAATATTTAAAGTAAATTTGATTACAATTATTATTTTTGACCCATTGATAAAATAATATGGACTACTAATAAAATAAATATAACATACCATAATGATAAATATTGCTAGAGAAACATTATTAGTGAACTAAATTTTATTATTTTTCCAACTCAGCTTTTTAAAATCAAAAATCCAATAAATACATGTCCATTTTAATAAAGCCAATTTTACTGTGTGAAATTAAAATATGGTTTTATTATAATTGCTCCAAGTTATATATTTTTATGAATTTGGATACTAAAGGCTATTTATTAATTTGATTCATTTCGTTTTACACATTAAAATACAAATATAGTTTGATTAAAGGATTTTATTCTGTATTCCCTTCCTAGATTAGAAATTTAAAAAATGAGAAATAAGAAACATCTTAAAAAGTAAACGTTGATTAAAATGAGTATTTTACTAAATTTCTAAAAATATTAGCACAAGCAGTTAGCTTATTCTTCATATTATCCCAACCCACTGCCTACATAGAACTGAGATTTCATTTGTAAATTTTATGTAAATACAATTCAAACATTTGATTATATGAACAAGTTAAAGCATTATCATGCCTTAAACATAAAAACAGTTACTTATAATCTTTATTTTGCTTGAATTAAAAGTTTCCTCGATTTTATGTTACATTTAAAATATTTTTAAATGAATGCTTAAGATACTATGATGGATATACGGTACTAGTGAATAGTTTCTATGAAATTATAATGCTGTATTGATTGCTATTAACAAAGGTCCATCAATAAATTTCAAATCACATATGATAAAATTAGTTATTTTTATTTACATAAATACAATTTTAGTAAAAAACAAGAACAGTACTCATTACTTGGAAACTACAATTCTATATACACAAGTTGATCTTTTTTCTGTAAAAATTGCCTATAAATACAAATATAAGTAAATATATGAGAAAAAAAAATATTCAGGCACTTTTAAAAAATAAATATTCTATTAACAATCATGGAAAAATACATGGAAGCCTAACAATTCTCACTGTAACACTGTTTTGAAGGAAAATATTTAAATATAACATACTTTTACACTAAATTTATCAAAATATATGATATAGTGATAGAAAAGTAACATCAATTCATAAAAACTTCTCAAATGAAACAAAAAATTTTTTTTGGATGTAAATCCATAAATTTTTTTTTCTTCTTTTTTTTTCAAAATTTAAATTGCAATAATTAGCTTTCTCTTTTCAGCCAACATAAACATTATAACATTCACGAATTTAATACATAGTTTTAATTTATATTTAAAACAAATATATTCCAGAACAAAATAATGTTTTAAAATTGAAAAAAGAAGTTGTAATTCACGAACAAAAGAAACAAAATACATAATGGATAATAAATTAAGATGGAAGTAGTAATACTTTCAAAATAAGAGATCTTTATGAATAAAGATTACTGTAATTCAATGGAATGATTTTTAACAAACAATAGTGGAATGTATTAAATATTGTAAAACTCTAGGAATGCACCATCTTTTCAATTCCATAAAACATAACTTTAAAAAGTATGTTTTTTAATATACTTACACACATAGCAAATTTATTGCTTATTATATAAACAGAAAAACAAAGTTTAAAAAACAACCCATCAATTAGCTACACGAATGGGATTAAATTAACAAGCATATCTTTGTGCATACTTTTTAGAACTAAATTTGAAATCGGCTAATGTTGTACTTTAACTATATTATAGATTGCATAGAAAACTAAGAATTAAAAATATCACAGATTGTTAAAAAAAATAACAGTAATACAGCTATTTTATAAGCAATGGAAATACTGCGATTACAGTATATATATAAGGAATCAGTGTATAAAGAGAAATTAATATTAATATCAATATCAATAAAGTTTAAAATAATAATTAATTATTTATAGCACATGGAATGACAATGTTTACAAAAATGCTAAACAAATATAGTATTTTTTTTTTTTTTTTTTTTTGAATGTGTTTTGATGTAAACAAAAATACAATTTCTTGGGAAAATTTGGGAAGGAAAAAAATAATAATAAATAATTTATAAAATATTGCATAAAAGGAATACAAGAAAAAATTGCATATTTTTTCTTCTTCTTCCAAAAAGTGTATGTATGCAAAACAGGCACATTTGATGTCGATAAGAACTGAATTCATTGGAGATTTGAAATGAAATGAAAAAATTTATAAAATAATGCCATTAAATAAATGCTCAGAAGCTACTTCCAAATATTTCTACCAAGAATATGTTAGAAAAGATGCTTCAATGCATTGCAAAATCATAGTGATTTTAAAAAATAGGATGACGAAGCTGAATTTTTTTTTTAATACAAATATAATGAAAAAAATAATTATATTATTTGGACAAAGAATAAAAAAATAATAATAATAATAATTCAAAATAATAACTAAACACTTTTATAATACTCATAATATAGATGCAAGATTAAAAACATAAATCAAGCATATATTTTTAGCATGGTTTTCGTATCTTTTAGAATTATTCTTATTATCAAATTATTTGACAGACCATGATTTTATTATTATTTTTTAACTATAACAATATTTTGTTTACAAATAATTTGGCTACCAAAAATATTAGAAGAAATCTTATATATAGCCTTATCAAAATAATACATAAAATATTTACTTTTAAAATTAAACAATCCATTATTATTTACAGATATGTTTAACCAACATTAATATTTTTATTGCATTATTGCATCCTGTGATGAGGCAGATAAGAGACTTTTTAAATAAATATGGATGGCAAAACATAAAATGAATATGTATATAATATCAATTAAAAATATATTTTTGACCCATAAAAATTTTGAAATTTAGGTTAGTCTTCTGTATAACATTGAGGCAAACTAAGTTTAAAATTCTAGCCATAAAACAATCTAATTTTTTTTATTAAACTATTAAATCTTACAGTTTATATTAAAATGTATATGAAATCAATTTAAAAATTATAAGAGCTATGAATTAAAAAAAAAAAAAAACATTTCTATTTAGACGAGAATAACATCCACTATTTTATATTCCATAAACTCGTACAAGAACGTTTATAATTAAAATCTATAAAATTTATTTAACCGTGAATTAAAATCAAACTAATAGCAAAGTAATAACTTGCAATTTCAACAATTTACCCATCTTCTATTCAACTTATCGAATGAAAAATAACACAAAAACAAATACTTCAAATTCTCAAGATTTACATTGTCAGAAAAGCTCACATTTTAGATGCCCTAACAAGATGGATAGCTAGCTGCTTTTGAAAAATAAATCTCAACTATCTACCCACATAAAAAGTATAACAATCTTCTTATTTATAAAATAGCTTCTCTGAAATATGGACGGTATTTAAACACTTGATTGTAGTCATATATTTGCAAGAAATTAAGTATGAATATTTCAAATATATGATACACAACAGTTTGTAAAATGTCTTTTTTCAATCATAATGGTCACAATGAGTTATATCCTTTTGCAAAAAGCTGCAATACATAACATGAATTCAAGAAATTCTATCTATTTCAATTGTAATGAAAATCTTTTTCATAACATAACACTTAATTAATAAGATAATATTGGAGAATAATTTATTCATTATGAAAATGCAAATTATTGTAAGAACCAATAATAAATATGTTTTAAGAATATGTTATGATTGTATAAATGAAGAGAATATTTCATTTATATTAATTTTCTCATTCCACAAAAAAGTTTAAACTTGAACTTTTGCTGGTACTTTTTTCATATTCTTGCATGTGTAAGAAATTCCAAATCTTAAAACTGCTAAAAATTACAAATATACATATTTTTACAACTACTAGTTTAAATGGATATATACCACATATTTAAAAAGTCACACTCTAAAATAAAATAAAAACAGACCTAAAATTAACTATGAAAAAAGTATTTTTTTATGACATTATTCAGAAAGTCAATTCTAAGCCTTCATGCTTGTATTGCAGCTTTCATCTCATTGGTCCAAGAAGTAGGAAGTTATAATTTTAGCAGACATTATACTTTTGATCCAGGCACAATATGAGAATACAACTTATTATTGTTGTTAGGGTAAAAATGATGCACATTCATTCGACCATAATTCCCGTGATCATGCCCTTCATGAATAAAATAAGGCTTTCCCTGTGAATGTCCCAGGCCATAATCAGTTACATGAGTCCCACGAGGCAAAGAATTGGAGCTTGCATCAGAGCTTTGGCTTGTTGTGGTGTGTTTCTTCATGGGATGAAGTCCCGTAGGGTCAAAAAATGACCCAGGATGAGAAATTTCTGGAAGAATATTTGGAAGGGGATCAGATTTGGGTGGGCTTTTAATGGAAGGTCCATGGTGTGAACGTTGGTTGATGTGTTGCTGTATTTCTTTGTAATTCATGTAGTGGCTATAACGATTTGGGTCTCCGACTGGATGAACTTTTGAAGTGCCACTGAAAAACACAAAATGAACGTGAATAAAAGGGGAGAAATGAATAAAACATATATTTTAAAAAAAAGTTACATTGTAACATAATAGCTTTAAAAAAAAAAAAAAAGATATTAATAATTTGTAATGCTTTCATTTAATTGAAGTCTTAATATAAATCTATTGCTTTACTTCAAAAGTTACATTTTTAAAATTCCAATAATTTTACAATTCTAAATTACAAAGAGTTTAATAATATTTTTAAAAAAAACCCAATGAAATAATATAATATTAATTTAAAAATTAAAGCATATAAATAAGCTGAGAAAATCGGTATTTATTAATCTCCATCAATTTTGAAACTTGTAATCAAATTTTATATTCCTGCTTATATATTAATTCATTTCCCTCCTTTTTTTTTCTCAATTTTTAAATTATATTTACAAAAAATACTTTTTAAAAAATTGAAATTTTTTAGATAAAAAAAAAAAAGGAATTTATAGGAGGCATATTTCAAAACTAATAGGCAAAAATTAATAAAATACTAATTTCTCAACCAACTTATGTGTTTCAATTTATTTAATTAATATCCTTCAACTTTAAAATTAATTTTGAAAACAGTATTTTACATTACTATATCTATTTTTATTACTAAAAAATATTTTTTATATACAGAAAAAAAAGTAAATGAATAACGAATCTGTCACACTTTAATTTTAATTAACAAAATACTTACTGAGAAGGTTCTTTATGGATATCTAGGCTTTGGGACCTTCCATGAATGACTTCAAATGGCATTGCCTAAATAAAACGAGTATTACAGATATTAAAAAAATTATCTTAATTATTAATATTATTTGAAAAAGTTATAAAAATAGCTAAATTCCAACAGTCAGTAGATAAAAAAGTTTTATTTCTGTTACTAGAATTTACAAATATTAAATTGTTACACTCATCAGTTATAATATCTCCCCTATCTTATCAGAATAATCCCTATCTTTTGAATAAAAGTTCTGACAACTGTATATTAAAATTGCTGTAAATATTTTAATCATACAATTTGAAGAAAATTATAAAATATGGCAATAAAATATATAATAAAGTATTTCCAAATAGTTTTTTTGTTGAGCAAATTGCATTATATCATTTAATTTTTTTTTTTTTTTTTTTTAAGTGATCCTGAAAAACATGGAGCAATATTCAACACTGAGAACAATTCTCACTTGAAAATGTGGACTATTTGCTCTTTATAAGGATAATGTTACGTCAGAAAGAGATTCAATAGTTTTATGCAGGCAAATAAACATTTGTTTTCAATATGTGATTAGCCTTTTTTTTATAAAAAGTTTTCAAATTTTCATGCTTTTAAACAAAAAAATTCTATACAAATATACATTTTAGAAGTAACAATGACACACTT
Source organism: Caerostris darwini (assembly GCA_021605075.1). Classification (NCBI taxonomy): domain Eukaryota; kingdom Metazoa; phylum Arthropoda; class Arachnida; order Araneae; family Araneidae; genus Caerostris; species Caerostris darwini. The sequence continues at coordinate 247,272 of BPLQ01013371.1, read as the reverse complement.
ACATAGTTGCCCTCTTTCTCCTTGAGTTCATTCTCATAATATTCTTCTTTTTGTTCAAGAGGATACTGGCCCTGTCTTCGCTGATGCATGCGTTGATACTGCTCCCTCAAACTCTGCATGCGCTCTTGTCGGTTGGGCACAGTGTCAAGGCTTGAACCAGAAGTATTATCACGGGGTATCTGACGTCTGCCACCCTCTCGACTGGTGTCAGACAATCTAAAAAACAAACTTTTCAATTAAAAATTAAGAAATTTTTCTTAATTAATTTTTCTTTAAAAAAATTACTTTTATAACTACCTGGGAGAAATTCTTTTACAAAGTATTGGGCATAAAATGTAAAAAGAAATAGATGATATGATACAATAAAAACTTTTTTTATTAAATAAATTTTTTCCTAGTTGACTTATTTTATTAAATAATTTTATATTTTTTATCAAACATACTTATTATTATTCAAACTTGCACTTAAATTGAAAAAAAAAAAAATCCTGCAATAAATTGAAGGTGTCATGGAATGAGAATCATCAATAAAACAATACTTAACAAAATTTGTAGATAAGCCAACATTTGAAAAAATTAAAATTATGTTCTACATAAGATTTATTTTTAATATCTGACAGAAATAAAGCTCTTAGAAATAAAACATAGCATTTGGTTATTGAATGGATTTTATGTGGTTAAAATTCTGATAAGAATAAACAATAATTAACTAGATAAAAACAGATAATTAAAATCACTTTTATAATTCTAATTATTTAAATGAAAAACAAAACAAAAAAAAATAGGAAGTGTAATAGAATTATGAGTATCAAATATACCAAAGTAGTAGAAATATATTCAAATAAAGAGATGAGAAACATTTCCAGGTTGAAGTTTCGAACAAGTGCCAAAAAGCAAAAAGGCACTTTGATTTTTGTTTTCCTTAAATTTTAATTCATTTACATTAAACTAATTACTGCATAATAATAAACATTGTCACACATTTTTTAAATTTAAATAAAAAATTTTTTTAATCATTTTATTAAAGAATTATTTGGTAACAATACATTAACATTCCAATAAATAAAGATATATAGCTTTATTCTGTTAAGCAATTCACATCCTTAATTAAAAATAAATATATAAATAACATTCTCAGTAATTAATTATGAATTTATCAGTAAATAATAATGTGGAATGTGATAAATTAAATGCAAAAGGTTACTGCATAATGTTAACAAAAAAAAAGGTCTTCGTCAATCAAATCAAGTATCAAATAATTGTTAAGAATCCTATACCAAAGTAGTAGATTCACATTCATATAAAAAAATTAAAAATATTTGCAGGCTGAAGTTTCGAACAATTGCTGAAAAGCTTAAGCTTAAAAAATCGCAATGCTGCAATGCAAATACAAAAATGTGATTTTAACAAGTATATCGAAGAAGTAAAGTAAGAAAGGTTTTTTAATGATAATTTTTGTCATATGGAGTATAAGTGACACACATTAATGATTAGTTGTACATGAAAATATTTTGGTAGTAAAATTTGTGATGTAAAAATCTGATAAATTAAGAATTTTTTTCCATCCATCTTAATTTCATCATCATTGGTGAAATAGCCCAGTGTGGGCCAAAGCAGTCTACCTACTGGTAGATTTCGAGACGAGAGGTGTTTTTCTTTTTACGGAGTAGGGTTGCCAGCTCTACGCCCAACAGTCATATGAGACAGGGACCTACAGCTTAAAGTGGATTCCGAACCACTACAAATATCCATGGCACCGCCGGAACTCAAACCCAAAACTTCTGGCACCACGTGCCAGAATGCTAGCCACTCGACCATTCAAGCCCCCACCCATCATAATTTAGAAGGGGAAAAAACGCACCTATCCTGATCTTTGGAGGAGGTACTTTGATGCTGTTGAGAAAAGTCGGAATCTTGAGCAGAATCTTCATCTTTCCCTTTTAGATCCTGAGATTGCTTTCTGTTTTTGCCAAACCTAAATTTAAATTGATTACTCGTTAAAAACACATATAATAACTAAAATAGTATTGAAAGTTAATAAGAATAGAAAAAAATGACATGAAATTAGTGTTGAAAAATTTGAAAAGATTCTTATTAACTTTTAATTAAATAACTACACAAGGAAACATAAAACACTTTTTCATAAAAAAAAAAAAAAAAAAAAAAAAAAAAAAAAAAAAAAGATACTAGACTCATGAAATTTTTTTAAGTTAACCTTAATTTTGCATAATTTTTTAATTCTTAAAATTTAGAATAAATATTAAAAATTTTTAAGATCATCAGCCAAACATAAAATACAATAGTAAATACTTTGATTTATCGTTTTTTAAAAAAATTTTTTTTATCAGCGCATGCTTTGTATTTCACTAACGTATGCCCCAAGTAGTCTAATAGTGGGAGATAATAGAAGGATGGATAATTTTAAGGATTAATAAAGTTTCAAGGATAACTGCCTCTAATTTGAGTATCCCAATAGGGGAAATATGGAATATATTCTCCAGGCAAGTCATTTATAGATGTGTTAAAGTTGAGATGCACAATCCTAATCATAATTACTACAATACATGTTGCTAGTGATTTCAAACCTGAACTTTCATGCACTTTGCCCTCCATTTAATTTGCACTTCATTATTAGGTTTTGAGTTAGGCAATTACATTAATTAAAAACAAAAATATCAGCTTTTAATATAATATACTCACTTGAAAACAGAACCAAGACCTTTAAGTAAGCTCTTCTTCTTAGAGGACTTACTATTCCTACAATACATGCTGAGAAGATCATCTTGAAAGGGATCTTCCACACTACGTGTCAAAATATGGCTACCACTCTCACTCTCTTCATCCACTGAAACATGAAAGTACATTAATGGATAACTTTAATGGTTAATGTAATTCTTATCAATATAAAAATAAATGAAAAATTATCTGACAAATTTTATTGAAACATATATTTAAAAAAACACCTTTTTACTTGTATTGTGAAATATTGTTAAAAATTATACATACTTAGATAGGTACTTAATATATTAAGAATAGCAAATTATATAAATTTTATTCCATGAATGTAATAAAATCATACATGAACTAGAAAGTTATTTAAAATCCAAAATTTCATAAACATTGAAAAAGTATATAAATATTAATAAGTGATAGATAATATAATTTTTTTCTTAAAAAATCAAGGTTTGAAATTTTCTGAGCTGTATGCCAAATTTATGATTTCTTTTGATAGAAATACTTCATCATGCACATTTAAGTAAAATACATACAAATTTACTGCTAATATTAAATGTAAAAAAAAAAAAATAAACCATTTGGGCAGACTAAGTGCATATTTGAGAATAAACAATTTATTTAAAATCCAACTCCTTATTTCTATATTAAAAATTTTTACTGGACAATAAAAAACATCCCTAATTTTGCTATTCTCAATTCCAGAAAACAGTGAAATACCTACCAGAGTAAAAGATCACTTTAGAATTTTGAAATATTTACAAATTTGTAATCAAAAGAATATATAACAAAATGATCAATACAAATTAAACATAACTTTTTTTTTCGAAATACCCTACATTATTACCTATGTTGCATAAAAGATAAAAATAATTTATCGCCAACTCACAACTACTTTGTTTACTTTACAAATTATAAAGCAAACGTTTTATAATAAGTATACTCACATGTTTCCATAGTGACCGTAGTTGCTGGAGCATCATATGATCTATCTACAGCAGCCCGGAAGCTCTCATTGCATCCTCTTCCTCGAGCACTCCTGGAACTTCCCGATTGCAGTGCCCTCTTTAAGGCTTCATCATCTTTATTTAGCTCCTGGATCATCGTTTGGAGACTCTCAAGACTACTAGATTTGCGCAGGCCTAATGATGGACCAACAACTTCACTTCTACCAGATACAGGACCTAAGAAAAATTTCAATATCAAATAAAACTTATTATAGAAGATTTAAATTATATTTTTTATATATTTTGCAAAATTAATTTTAGAAAGTTAACAAAAAGTATTGTAATTAAACACATCATTGTCACTATATTTTCTAAAAAGATTTCACTATGAAAAAAAAAAAAAACGATACACATTCTATTTCATATTTATAAGCAATTTTTTTTTTTTTTTTTTTATCTTATTACAACTTCAGATTGAGTTAATAATTATATCTTTGTATTAATTAGGTATATGAATGAAATAATATCATAAAATAAGACTTAAAAAATAAATTCAATCTTAAAAACCGTTAAAAAGAATACACCTCACAGAAATTTTCTTCAACGCTAACACACAATCCTGGAAATAAACTTTACACAATAATATTTTCAAAAATTTTATTTTTATTTATATGATATTTTGCCTTCATCAATAAACTTTTACATTGAGAAATTACATAAGATTATTTCAACTTAATATAACCATCATGACATTAAATATGATGGTGGCAATAGAGAAATCTTTTTATTTGTTAAAATTATAATATTTAAAGCTAAAAAAGATCTAGATGCTATAGTTTATTTATAAGTTACACAATATCTAGATCTTCAAATTAAATTTTTCTCAATACTGAACTGCTACAAAAAAACTGCCCATACCAGTTACAGGACTTGATCTGAGATTTTCTTCTAACTTTTCCTCTGATCCAAAACTCTGCTGTTGTCTTTCTTCACGAGCTTTCTTATTCCTTTGATAAGTACCTGTACTGCGAGCATCCAGTTGAGCATGCCTTTTTTCAGACATACTCTGTCGACCAAAGCCATCTCTTGCAAACCCAGGATTACTCTCGTCTAAGGATAACCTAATGATAAAAAATTTTAGAGGTACTTATTTAAGAGATCTTATATCCCATTAATTGTGAGCTTTAGTATTAACTACATGTGGAAAATACAACTTAGTAAGTAATAATAATAATAAATCATTGCAATGCAAAACAAAAACTAACAATGAAATAAAAACAAAATTTATTCATAAGTACAAACATCTATTCTTCATTTTTTTATATTATTTTCTTTAAAAAAATACTTCACAATTTTCAAAGCACTCAATTTGTGAAAAACTTAAGTATCTAATCTATAATATTTTCTCTGTTTTTAAGCAAAAATTATATATTACTTCAAGAGATTTAGATGAAATTGAATACTGATGAATAACATCAAAGAGAAAGATATAAAAAGCTCTTAACTTTGAGTGCAAATTTAGTAAATATCATTTCTCATATATAAGACATTTTTTAACATAAACTCTTCAGATTATTAAAAATTCAGAATATATCTTTTAAATTCATCTTTAACCATTTTCAGAGTTTAATTTAATTAAAAAGTAAAGAGTAAAATTTACCAAAGAAAAAAAAATTAAGAAATTTTAATGTTTTCGTAGCAAGTCATATAAATGAGTATATGAAGTCTTTATGGATCACCCATAATATATGATACAAAAAAAACTTGGAATTTTCAAAACTTTTATTAATTTCCAAATAAGTCAAAACTCTTGTCCTACTTATTATCAAAAATGAAAAATGCTGAAATCTTCCACATTTTATAATAAGTAACTCTTCAATTTCATGTGAAATATTTCCAGGGGGCACTGAAATTCTTTTACAAATCTGAAATTATCATGTGTGAACATATTTTTCTGGATGAATACACATGGGAGAACACAATGTTCCAATACAAATACCAATGTTCAATAACCCAATAAATATTTGAGCAAAATTGGTCAGCATACCAACAGAATGAGAGTTCTGTTTGTTTATTTGGCAATTTCTTCCTTTGCAGTTTTCACCAAGTTCCCCTCCTGAACAAACAAAATGACTACTGTGGTTTTGCCGATTCCACTTGACGTGGAAAAGACTTGGTAAAATAGAAACCCTAAAGTGCAGAATCCCCACAAGAGCTATTCAATTCAATAGAAATGGGAACATACTAAAATTTAATAATTCTAAAACTTTATGAAGAAGCAATTGTTCAAATACCACAAGAAGCACTAACCAATTCTGATAGAAAAATCTGTTAAGTGAAGATTAAATTAACTATTAAAAGCATAAACTAATCCTTAGACACTATTTTGAGTACACTGAAAAATAATCTATTATATTTTGAAAGCCAGACAATTCAAAATGAACTGCAGAGCATGTGACTTAATAATGTTTAATAGTTATATTTTGCAACGCATATTTCATGTTAGTTTTAAAACACATTAATAAAAGTATACGAAAAGTTTTTGAAATGAAAGGTCCTTGTGTAGAGAGAGGGTTAATCTGTTTTAACTTATACTCTTACTTAGATGCCATGGATTTCTAACCAGAATGACATCATGCTCATACACGATAATAATTAAAAAAAAAAATCTAATATAAATTTAAATTAAAAAACTAAAATTATTTACAAAAATAACATTTCTTTCCACCTGAAAAAGTTATATAAAATAATAATCTGAAAAATATACATACTGACTGTCAGCTGGTATAACATTTAGATTTTCAGAGACACCACCATTCATTTGTTGAGGTTCTATATTTTTCTTCATGCCAGTATCATATTCGCCCTCAATCATAACTGTTTCTCCTTGACTGGAATTGAGTGGACCAGAATACAAGCATTTTTTATCATCAGTTCCATTCACTACATGTCGAGAATAACCATAAATATCACTAGCACTTTTATCTGATGAGGCTTGACCAGTCAGCCTCTCGATGACTGGATTGCAACCTGGTAAACCTGGTGTATTTTTCTGTATATCATCAAGATCAGTTAGTTGCGTTAATCTAGATATGCCATTCTGTTTGAGGTTGTTTCTTTCCAGTGAGTCATCAGAGACATTACCATTATTTTTGACAAAAGAAGTAGGTTCCAATTTCAATGATGGATTAGCAATATCAGTGCCATTTTCATTAGGTGCAAGGATGCGTCTTGCAATGGTAAGGATGATGGCATTACGGATTGGACCATCTGTCTGAGTCATAGCATTTCTAAGAGTTTCCATGGCATTGCTGTTGCTCATGCCCAAAAGAGATATGCCATTAATATTCACTAGTTGATCATTGGTTTGCAATCGCCCATCCTGAAAGAATTAATAAATACTATGTGTTTTAAATATTTTTAAGAAAGACCATAACAAACATTTTACAAAATAAAATATTAAATGAATTGGCTGCATTTTTGAATTTAGATTTTTATGATAAAACAAAAATAACATGAAATGTTATTAGCAAAAATTGTAACATGAATGAATTTTTTAAAATAAGAGATAATGAATAAGCAATAATAAATATTAAGATATATTTTTTTGTTTAACTAAAGTATCAAGTCAAATTTAAATTAAATAAAATAGCTATAATTTTTTAAATTATGGCAATGATTTTAAAATCTGGTATAAGTGAATAATCTTTTTTTTCATAAAAAGAAAGAATAACTGCAATAAAAAAAATATATTTCTTGAGTAAAATTTTACAGGTGAAAGTGAGGAGAAAATGAATAAACCTCAAGAAACATAACTACATTTTAATTTGTTTCTCAGCTTGAAAATTTAATCTATATCTGGTAAATGTATATGTATCTAGATTGAAAAGAAATGCTACAAAATAGATACATGTAAATGAAAATTTTCAATTATGAAAATGATTCATTTTTCACAAAGAAATTTTCTAGCTGGTAATCATTTCTAGAATTTGTCCATATTGTAATATCAAAAATTATTAAATAATTATAATTAATTAATATTACTGATATTACAATATGGACAAATATTATAATATAATTATTATAATATTAATTAATAATTATAAAATTATTTTGAATAATTTCCATTGTGCATGAAGAACCACAATGTTCTTATTAAAATATGCTACTTGTAAATAAAGGTAAGAAATATATGATTAAAACTAATTTAACAATTCATATTTAAATCAACCAGCAAATTTATATTGTTTTATACTTATATAAGAAATGGAATGGCAGATTTCAAAGCCTGTGTTGATATAATTTAATTCTTTGATTTGGTATATCTGCCAACATCTCAATTCTGTAAAAATTATAATTTTTTAAAGTTACATTTCAATTTATATATAATACTTAATAATTATATTTCAAGCTAAAAATTACCTATGAAAGACTTACAACTATTACTCTGAAAAATGATTTTATTTTTTAAATTTAACTAAATGCTTGTTGCTCATGACATAGTTACACATTTTAATAAGACCTTTGTGAGAAATTAGTCAGTATAGATAGTATTATAAAAGAAGTGCACAGTTACAGAATAATATTAATTAAGCAATTAAAAGTTCTCATTTTATCGTTTACCTTAGAAGCAGCTCCACCAGGTATAACAGATTTGATAAATATTCCCAAATCAACTGAGCCATTGGCAGTAGAAGTGCTCTTTCCTTTTACACTCACACCAAGACCAGCAGAATGGGAGTCAGTTAAAGGTATCTGGAAAGTTAAGATTTCTCGGTATTTCCAGGGGAAAATACCAGCTTCATCTTCCACTTTATTTGGAATCTAAATATAATTGAAATAATAAAGAACATTAAAATAATTTTTTTTTTGATGATTTATAAAAGAAATTCTTTAATTAACTGAAGGAAATCAAAATTTAAGCATTCAACATGAATAAAATATTAAAACAATAGTTAGCAAAAAAAAATATTGCTTTATTATGCCATTCAATTTTAATAAAGAGAAGAATTATAAATTATTCTCTTGACAGTAACATCATCAACTTTTATTAATTAAATAAATTAAAAGAATACAAAAATATTAAACTTCATCATTACTTTTGAAAAAGATTTTATTCAAGAATTAATTTTTATTTCTAGTAATTTATCACTGCTATACGAATGTATAAAAAAACAGTATTCTTCTTTTATAGTATTATTCAAAAGATTTCTATTCTGACAAATACCTTAAAATTTACTATTTAAAAACTTTTTTGATGAATTTTTCAAGGCAAAACAAGATATTTCATTATAATTTAATGTTGTAGTTTTGTAATATTTCCACATCATTGCAAAAATAAATATTGTTTGCCAATTTAATCACAACAAATTACTTTCAATATACAACTATCTCAGACAAAATACAAAGTTATTCATATATGATGCTTCCAAATGTCAATCAATTCAGCAATATAAAAATTATTGACAGGTAGTAAAACAACCTTTCACTAAATAATCTTAGGTACTAACTTCTGATGTTTTATTACCAGATGAATCAGACCAACAACAATGTCAGATTAAACATTTGCCATTAGGTGCTGATATGTGCCAGTTCAATGAATTGTAAAAAATAGTTAACTTGCAAAAGATGGATTTCAAAGATTTGATATGGAAGATAATGAGTTCCCAAGTCAGCAAAAAAACTCATGAGCTTTGAAAACTTGCCGCACAGCCATTACTAGTGAGGATTTGTGACTATAATTTGATGCATTTAAACTAAGCATTGATGACAAAAGATACAACCAAACCATTTTCCAACATGCACGTTGTAAAATCAAAAACTACTTGCAAAAGTTTCAATGAGAAATTTTATCACTCTCTTCCATTATTTTCAAGACATTGCTTCTTTTAATTACACTTGTTTGATTAATGATGCATAGTCTGCATGAATAGAACTTCCATTCTTTCAAAGAAGTAAAAAATTAGCTTGGATTTGTGGATTGTTTCAGCGAGGAATTTGTCTTTAGTCAAAGAAATAGGAACAAGTAGCATTTAGAGATGGAAATACTTTGACTGATATTAATTATTTAAATGCAATATATGCCTTTTTTAAAGAAGAACTGCAATAATAAAGAATTAATTTAATACCCAACACTGTTTTTACTTAAAAAAAAAAAAAAAAAAGTACACACATTAAATCTGTTTAAGAGATTTAATTTTTAGAGATATTATTTTTTTTTTTTAAAGCATAATTCTTGAAACTATTTTGAATTACTTAAATTGGATATAATATTTCATAACCATTATATACAAAATAATGTTTTTTTTTTTTCATAAAAATTCTTAAAAATTTAATCTCAATTCTTCAACATAAACTGCATATTGTGTTTTTCTATATTTACAAATATTATTTATCTAAATTTCCAATAAGTAATTATTTTCAATAATATTTAGCTTCAATGCTGAAAAATTAATATTTCATAAAACAAAAACAAATTAATAAAAAATCAAAAGTAAATAAATTATAAGTAAATGATAAAATCTATTAAAATTATATGTTAAATAATACAGAAATAGCAAATTAACTTCAAACGATTTATTACCAGTTCACTGTCTGTTTCTACATTTTCTGTCTCCTCTACTTCTTGCCTAGAGACTACCAATTGGACAGTTTTACCAAGTGGAATATTACGTAAAATAGAGACTGCTTCATTTTGGCTTTTACCAGTCATAGGCGTCCCATTAACCTATAAGACACAAAAGCCGTTATAAAGAGAGAAAATGTTCCTTATCATAGAATATCAATTTATTTGTAGTAAATATGCAGGCGAATGTAATAAAAAGTTTAATACGTCTTCAATTTTTCTTAAATTATTTGGTAAATAATTATTTTTAGATCTTTCAAAACTTATATATACAAAAAGACAATTATAATTTAAATAAATAATATAACGATCTTCAAAAATTTTTCTTCCAAATTATAAAGGGACTATAAAAAGTAGGTATGGTGAAGGGCGCTGAATAATAACTCACCTCTAACAATCTGTCACCAGGTTGAAGCCTGCCATCTTCAATGGCTGCTCCCTTTGGAAGAACATTTTTTATATAGATAGGAGAATTCCCACCAGCAGGGTTATCTCTGGTGGTAATACTGAAACCCAAACCCGATGAACCTAGGAAAAAAATAGATGTAAAAATTAAAATACGAAAATAAAATGATTGCATATATACAATAATAAATAATTATAAAAGGATTTAAATATTTCTTTACTTAAAAATAGATTATAAAAAAGAATTTGATCTTTCATTTAAAAAAAAAAATTTCCACTGTATACTTTATCAATAAATATTATTTAATAAATAAAATATTTGACTACCTACATAAAATTTTATTCAACAGAAGAGAAAAAATCTTTTAACAAAATTATTTTGCATTAATTCTAAAATATTAGCAAATAACCATAAATAAACAAATTTCAAATGAAAATAAAGATTCATGGAAGTACACTTGTCGTGTTTAAAAAGGAAAAGATTATAGCAAGATTATATTTCCATAGTAAAAATAAGTTATAAAATCAAAAAGGATAACTTATACTTAACTAATTATGTGGTTTATTTATAATATTTTCCATTCTTAGAAATGATTTTAACAAAAACAAATATATTTATAATTTACTTAATTAAACTTAGAACATAATAAAATAAACTTTACACAATAAATATTGCATTAAACTAATTTTAGTATTAAAAGTCAACTTACCTTTTGTTAATTCTATTGTTAGCATTTTGCCAATTTTTCTAGTATTTGCTGAAGCAAGTCTACGCATAGCTGATGTAGGCATCTTTTTGGTTGGGGTGACTGTTGCAACTTTCGTACTCACCCCGCCGGCTGAACAAGTGGAAAAAAAAAAAAAAATAGTATAAATAATATAAAATTCCATGTAGCTTTTTTTAATTATCATAGAAAATTTTAAATATAATTCTATTTGCATTCCATAGAGAAGTTGTGTCTTGCTAATCATTCAATTTATTCGAAATTCAGAAAAAATTTATACTTTAAATAACAATGCAAACATTTTAATAAAATACTAGGTTTAAAATGCATATGTTTGAATGAATTAAAAAAAATTAAATTACAACATGTCAAAGCATAATAAAAATACTTATACTGCTTTGCAATCAATTAATCTATTATATATAATTCCCGTGTCACGATGTTTGTTCGCGATGAACTCCGAAACTAACCATCCGATTTTGATTTTTTTTTTAAATGTGTGTTTTGTTCCAACTTGAGAAATAGGATAGTTTTTATTCAGATTTTTTTTTGTATTTAAATGCAAAATCGGTTAAAATCTAGCATTGAGGAAGGGCGCCAATCTTGGAACCCTGAATTTTCGCCAATTTTCTGCCAATTTCTTTAGGGTTGCAATACTGCAATTAGAGGAATTCGTAGCTTCATTTTTCGAACAATATAATGACTATTTTTAGATGGCGCCGTGTCTCGATGCCTGTACTACATAACCGTAAAATTCTCATGTTCTGAATATTATTGTTTTATGTACTACTTTAAATTTTGTGAAAATTATATTGTATGAAATTTATATTATTTCTATGCAAAATAAATCAAATGTATGCAAGTATTACCCGATTTGATTATCAATATTTTTTTTTATTTTCTAAATTTGAATTTGAATAAAATATATGGAATGAAAAGTTGTGAATCAAAACATTGAACTTTTCTATGCTTAAAGTTTGTCAACATGTATTTTATTTGATTAATAATTCTAAAATGAAAGGTGATGTGCAAGATAATATAATATAGACAATATAATTTTAAAGAAATATGATGAATTTTAAGGATTTTTTGAAAAGTGTGAAAATGAAGTAAACTCTGCATTTATTTGATATAATGATAACATTAAAATTTTATAAAAGGTATTATAATAGTTGCAAGTTGAAAATCAAGGACATTTTTTTTTTTTTTTTAAACTTTTGTTATTTGAAAAACAAAGAATTTGAGTTATAAATTTGAGTGATTTGAATATTGTCGAAGAAAAATTGATAAATGGTACTTTTAAGTTGGAAGTTATTTAAAGAAAACAAATAAATAAGTGTTTATATTAATAAAGGAGAATTTAAAGCTCAATAACATTTTTAAGTACATTTGTTTTTATTTACATTTAAAAGTTGGTTTTAATTATTTCTTATTTGAATTTTTATGCATTTTGTATTCATTCAAAACACAATAATACTAATATTTCTATTCTAAATGCTTTGAAACTTAATGTAAAAGTTTTTTTTTAAATGTATGAAAGGAATAGCACATGGAAATTAACCTAAATTCATAAATTATTTTTATTTCAGTTTTTAAACTAAGAATTTTTGTAAATTTAAAAAAAAAGTTTGTGTCGACAAACTTTAAGCATACAAAAATGTATAAATAATTAAGATATAAATTTGAAAACAGTATATTACCTACATAAGGATATTCCCAGCATAAAAATACTTGCAAAGGAAAAAACTATTCATGTTTTATTTATTTTTGAATTATCAAGTTTTGCAACAATATCACATTTTTGCAATGTTTATCCGTATTTTAAAGAATAAATTGTATAAAAAATAGTTAAAGTTGATATTTTTATGCGAAATTCAAAGGTTTTGAATATATTTAATCAAAACACTTGCAAAGAGGCTAAATATTTTAAATTCAGGTCATTTCATATTAAAAAGCCTTTGCAGACAGCAGGAAATTGTAAAAAAAAATTTTGTCGAGCAAATTTTAACTTTTTCAAAACAAAGCTCAGAAAATATTTACAGCTTTAAGGAAAAATAAAACTATATTTTTTAATAAATAAGACTATGAACTTGATAATTCAATGGCATTTTAATATATTTACAACATTTTTAAAAGTAATATATCTAATTAAAAGTTGTTTTTAGCTTTTTCCCAGAATGAATTTTTATGCTTTTTGTTTTCATGTGAAACACCATAACACAAGTAATTTTGATCCAAACGCTACAAAACTTTGTATTTATATTTTTCATAAATATTTACAGGGAATAGACTTCTGAAATGATTATAGTACATAAATATTTTTTATTTTAATTGTTAAACTTGGAATTACATGCAAATTTTGGAAGAATTTTGTGTCGACAGCATTTAAACTAGCACAAAATAATAAATAATAAAGATATAAATTTACCAGAGGACTAATCACTGTAAAATGTTAATACAAACAAATACAAACTTAGAAATTTAAAAAATATTGATTTGATTTCAGGTTTTGTAACAGTATCAATTTTTGGCCATTTTTACCCTTATTTTAGCTTATAAAAATTAAAAAAAAATAATAATAATAATGAAATTTTTTTATGTGAAATCATTAGTTTTTAGATACATTCAATCCAAAAATGTGTACAAAGATAAATTTCAAAAAAATTCCTTCGAAGGTGTTCGTGTACCTTAAACAATCGTTTGCATTTGTATTTTATTGTGAATTTTTTTTAAAGTCTTTTCTTATTATATCCCGATTTTATTTTAATTGTATAGTATTTTTTCAATTATCATTTTCAGTAAAAGACCGCCAAAAAAATCTAACCTCAGAATCCGTGTTTCTCCCATGGGCAGCTGTATGTTGCATGCTCACGTGTTCGAAAACCATTGAATTTATTTATTTTGACGAAAGACAGACTAACAAGAAATATTGTTCATCGCTTAGTTCTTAGTTAAATGAAAGTAATGATTATTAAAAATTAAATTACGTAAAATAATTATAAAACAGTCTTAAAAATCAACATTATCTACCTCATTCATTAAATTAATAAAAATTAAACATTTTCTATTCGTTGAAGCTTAATTTGATCTTTTCATCATTCTTTACCAATCACTTCCTTAACAATACCAATTATAGTATCTAATAATTGAACGAAATACAAGAAAGCCACAGCAACGCGTGGCCGGGTCTTCTAGTAATACTTATAAAAAACTATTAACAAATTTAAATTTTCAGTTAAAAAATTATTTGTTAATCATGTAAATAGTGATGTAATTGGAGCATGCATGTAACATACACACTAAATTAAAAAAATTATACAGTGCATTAAATTTTTACAGCAAGATGTTGTTCAAAAGCAAATTGTTTTAAATAAAATTCTCGACATTTCCAAATGAAGATTGTCGTGTTATAAAAAAAATGAGAAATGACGTTTCCAAAATGTTCAATATAGGGATGACAAAATAATAAAGTTAATACAAAATGAATAATTCTCCATTATAACACAATAATCCCGATTGAAAGGGAAAAAGCTTTTGTGCTTTACAAAACGCATGGAATTACTGCTACAATACAAGGTAATTGTAGCAAATTTATAACTGAAATTGTAGAAATACCACCACACATGCATGAAAAACAACCCAGCTTTAAATGCCCCATATATTATTTTTACAATAAAACATGGCAATATAATCACAAACTAATAACTCCTTTACCTCTCTCTTCTCCCTCTACTAAAGCAGCTGCTTCCTCTTCAGTTTTTTTTACATTTTCTCCAATGGTGGGCTTTGGATACACAGGTGGTGGTGGTTTCTTGGGAACAGCAGCTATCTTGGATTGTAGATGTCCTTGACCTCTGACCAACTCCAAACGTATTTGGGATGATTTCAGTGCATTTTTGAAAATTTCTTGAGCTGTTTGGAAACTAACACTTTGTAGACTTTTTCCATTGATCTCTGTGATACGGTCACCTACATGAAAGCGACCATCACGGTCTATGCGACCACCTGCTTCAATGCCTTGTATCACAAGTCCAGTGTCCCTATGAAGAAGCATTTCAAAATAAGATTATGGTTTACATAGAATAAGAAAAATTATTTTTTGGTTATAATTTTGATAAATGTTTCACAGACTTTAGCAACCACAATCACAGAAAAAAATTCTTACATTTACAGAATTACAAAATTTTATATTTTAATCTATAAAAATAAGGCAAATTAAGATCAGAAAACTTAGTTTAAAAATTAATTAATTACAAATTAAAATAGTCTTAAATGACATTTTGTGTGGACTAACAAATATAAGAAATATAAAAGTTATAAAAACATGAAATTATTATTTTTTTTCTAAAACACTAAGAAGATAAAAAACTGAAATACAAATAAATAACTCAAATTTTAAAAGAGAATCTCGGAGGAAAATGCTGGAAAAACATTGATTGCATGCACAACGTTGCATTACATTTCAAAAACATTACACAAAAATTAAAAATTTAGTTTTTAATTTAATGTAGACCATATTCAATTTAACTAAATTATCAGAATACTTGTTTAAGATATTTGATGAAAAAAAAGTGATGCAAAGAATTTAAGCAATCAATATGAATAGCAAAACATCAAACAATTAAAAATGTATAAAAATAAAATATTTACCTTCCTTTACTATCATAATCTGGAACAACATGAATACCAAGCGGTCCACTTTCATTTTTTAAAATGATTGTCTTTTCTCTGCAAAAAGAGAATTAAAAATAAAGTTTAGGTCTTAAATTATAAATTTTGTGTGAAATCTGTTTTAAATCAGTTTCATGTAGAAATAAAATAAGGGAATATACCTTTCATCACTCATACTAGATGTATCACTGCCAGCATCTAAGGAAGGACTTTTTAAATTGAAATTTTCATTGAAATCCTTTGAAAAAGAAGCAAAAGAGTTAATGATATATTTGATGATTTTTATACTAGTTTATGGTATCAATTTATATACAACTGAAAAAATATAATTTAAAGATAATTTTATTTACATCATTAAAGTAACAATGTAATAATAATTAATCAAAATACCATAGGTTTTTTCTTACAAACACACACAAATAATAGCTTTTCTTTCTCTTTGTGACTTAATGTTTAAGTATCTTATATACTCAAATAATGACAATATTCGTGTCTTTTTAATAGCTTCTAATTATGTAAATGGTATATGCTTCATACACAAATTATAATGACAAAAATTCTTAATGCGGGTTTATTTAATATTAAAGTTTAGATTGCACGAGACTTAAATACACAGCAATTCACTATTGAAAAATTCAACAAATAATATTTTTACTAAAGCCAATGGTGGATAGCACATTGTACTTCTGAGCCAAGGTTGTTTGATACATAACTCCACACCGAACTGAAAGTTTGTTCGTCTATGATGTAAATGGGCATAATAAAATTTGCGGAGAAAAATATTTTTCCCAATGGGATCGAGGAGAAGGATACACAACCTCAGATGCTACCTTTAGGGATGTTGGCTCAAACTTGCAAGGGCACAATGTGGGTACACCCTGAATAATGCTTAATCTGCTAAATCTGTGCTGTTTTAGTACCAAATAACTTGTCAAAATTCCCAAATTTAGAAGAAAAAAAACATTTTTGCTATATATATATATATATATATATATATATATAATGGTATGTATGAACATCAGTAAAATCAAATAGCAAGTAACATTAAAAGTTTCTTATTTTAAAAATTTATATTAATTTTTGTTTATTTGATCACTTTATTTAGCAGCAGCACAGTATTAAAAATAGGAAGCTCTTTATAAGAATTCCCCGTGCTTTATCTCTGAGAAACATTTCCATGTAAAAACTTCACAAAATCAGTTTTTCATATAGTAAGTATTTTGAAATTGAGTAACCAAAAGATAATATCTTGCTAAATATGAGAAGATGTATTACAAAAGATACAATATTTTATTTGCATATTTCCAGAAAACATCTTAAACCTTATTTAACATCTAACATCCATCTCATAGACAATAAATTTAAACAAATTATAACATCTAAAAATGAAGTAAAGTTTTCTTTGCTGAGGTTCTTGTTCATTGCTCTTACAGGAATTTTTCAGAAATTTGTACAAAAAGAAACATACATTAATGTTTGGAAATTTTTTTTTTTTTTTCACATTTTGGTCCAATATAAAAATAATTAACTTTATTATAATTTTTTTTATGAATTTTATAAATGCTATAAAAACAATTTCTGTGTCCTTTGAATTCTAAAAAGAGAGACAAACACATGCCTTCATAAGCTGCCTGTCTGCTGCTTCCACCCATCGATAGGTTTCGACAGAGTTTCCCAAAATGGAG
This sequence comes from Caerostris darwini, assembly GCA_021605075.1. Taxonomy (NCBI): domain Eukaryota; kingdom Metazoa; phylum Arthropoda; class Arachnida; order Araneae; family Araneidae; genus Caerostris; species Caerostris darwini. The sequence continues at coordinate 229,481 of BPLQ01013371.1, read as the reverse complement.
AGTCTGCCAGAGCCTCGAGAGAAGGTTGTTAGGGAAGACATCTTAGAATCTCCATTGATATCCAAACTTTCTACAGGTGATACACGGTCTTCTACACCATTTTCCTATAATATTGCAGTACATTTAATTAAAAAAAAAAATATTATAAAACTGCAAAATATTTTATTACAACTGCCTATTTTATCAAGGTTCTAATATTAGTTAAAATTGGCAATTTAATTTGGTAAAATGAGACTTAGAGATTAAATTACAAATGGCGAATCTTTCTAACATAATGTATATTAATTTTTATTTCTGTTAACTTAAATGTAATTAAAATCCTGTTGTTTTAAAAAAATATATAAGATATTTGAATATGCAATATAAAAGTGGAACTAAGATACTACCAATAACCCTTCCTTTTGTTTTTTATAAATACAGTAAACACAGATAGGAAATAATAAAAAATTCCTCAGAGACAGTTAATATGAAATGAATTTTGCGATCTGTTTGATTATTTTAATTCATCAAATACAGCAATACCTCTAAGTCCAGTTTCAAACAGTTTAGATTTATTACAATGTGGTTAAAAATCTTTATAAACACTTAAAGTAATGTAATACAATATTTCAATTTTTGGGATTCTCCATTCCATATGTATGTACCTAGAATCACTGAAAATATGAGTTCATATTATATTTTGGTGATTCCCCTTTCAATGTCTTAATGTGTAACCTGTGACATAATATTATGTATGTAGGAGTATGCAGTGAATGTTCAAGAATTTTTATAAAAAGAAAACATAAAAGTGATTGAATCATGAAGAAATGCATATAGAGAACAAAATTTTGCAGACAAAAGCTCAATATAATTGGTGGTTATAAAAAATGCGACACTAAGAAGGTCAAGAGATATCAAAGTCAAATTTATTTCAAACATTACATATAGCCTCAATATTAATTGGTTTGAAATACAATCTTCTTTGAGGGAAAGAAGGCAAGAAAATCACTAATGAATTTTACTTCCAATGGCTGTGAATAACCACTAATAATGCCACCTGCATCATTGAGTAATGATGCAGGTGGCAAGAAGCTTCGGCTGTGTTGTTGGGGAATGGCAGCACATGCTGCCTCCACATGTAGCCATAGTTCATCTGATGTACGGCATGCAAGACTATGCATTCTACAATCATTGACCTGACATGTTCGATAGGTCTGGAGAACGAGTAGGCCAGGTTAATATTGTAATATGTTAGACTAAGAAGAAAACTTGAACACTATGTGCAGCATGTGATCGTACATTGCACTGCTGAAATGTGGCTGCAGGCAAGGCTGAAGGTAAGGAAGCAGAGCAGGTTGCAAAATTTCAGACATAAAAGCATTGGCTGGTATGTGTATCGGGAATGCATATTAATAGGATGCGGGAGTGGAATTCCATACTATTCCCCACTAAAATACAGGGTGCAGGTATGAGCCAGTATGGCAATGCATAACACAACAGATGAGCAGCCTTCATGTCAACAAACTCTAATCTGATTTGTGTAAAAACACAATATTATGCAATTCAAATGTTCACCTACGCCAACTACTATTGCAAATGCAAACGCAAACGGCAGTGTTTAAAATTAAAAATAAGCGAAGCAATAAACAAACGGCGTAAGCGACGATGAACTGTTCGTTCGCTCACCGATTGTTGTGTTACTATATTCGTTGTGATAGAGTTGCTCATGTGGCAATGCTCTTCGTTACTACGATATAAAGAACGATATGCCCGTCTTCCGGTGGAGTAGTGCGAAGAGACAACTGTAATCGCTCCTGTAGGTCAGTCATTTCCTCTTGTATCTTCAATACCATATTTGCATGGTTGTTGCTTGGCAAGACAAACATGATGGCCGATTTCTAAGAAGGATAATCTGTAATCTCACTCAGTATGCAACGATTCTGCATCAGGTCGAGGTGTGAGGCAGAATAATTTACAAAGCCTACTCATATATATATATATATATATATACATACATACATACATACATACATACATACATACATACATAGACACACACATACACAGTCCAGTCACAGTAATGTGACCACCTGTCAAAAGCCAAAATAATCACCTTTGGCAGAGCTAGTTATTAAATAGTAACCAAGATTGAAATGCTTTCCGATGCCCTAGGACATCCTTTATATACACTCCACTGCAATGTGCTGCCACCTGCCTTTTGTGATGGGTTATTTCACGTTGACGTCGAAAGTAGGTGGTGGTCACATTAATGTGACTGGACCGTATATATATATACATATATAATCAGCAGTAGTATACTAACATTAAGAGTAAATTTTAGTTAATATTTATTTATGAAAAATTGTTTTGCACATGCTTTATAACAGCGTGCATTCACTGAAATCCAAATAGAGCAGCTTAAGTTTTATATTAAATCAGAGAGACTTACATGTATGCTATTGTTGTCTTGTGAAGCATCTGTATTGATGACCACTGCAGTAGACCACCTTTTGCTGGGGTCAGTCGATGACACTGGAAACAGACAATTGAGAGCGGGCTCACTCCCTCTACGCACCTGCAGAGGTGTCACACCTGAAAACCAGTACAGAATTTCTTAGTTAATCTATTTTCAACAAAAAGAATTCTAATGATAGATTTTTTTCTCAAATTACCATGACATAACATAACAATAAATCCATTAAGAATCATATTTAGTTTTATTAGCTAAAAATAATTTTTGATACGTATTATATTGAAAATTTATTTTTTTTAAATTTCATAAAAACAATAAAAATAACATGATTTAAAAAAAATCAATTATATTTAAAATACATGTAATGATCAAGAACATCAAATTAACCTAAAAATGCTTTTGATTTGTCTCTGAATGCGTCTGTAATAAGCAAATAAACTAAAGATAAAATCGCAACGTTACATTTTATTTTTCCAATTTTTCATAATGAATGACTAATAAATAAAGGATGCAGAATGGTATTCAAAACCTGCCACTGTTTTTACCCCAGATGACATAAATAGCTAAAATAATACCATATATCTCATAAGACATCTGAATTATATTAACATACATCAAATAATATAATATATTAATAATTATAATAGTAATTAATATAAGAATATAATAATCAATAATTATATCAAATAATAATGGCACTCACCAAGAGGTGGGTTGTCCTCCGTTTCCGTGTTGCTGCCATGAGATCCCACCTCCACACTGTAGAGATCCGGGCTGCCTGTATACACGGAGCTCGTGCTAGTGACATCTCCGTAGGTGTAGGGAGGTAGAGGGGAGGAGCTTTCCTCAAATACAGCAATGATCTGTGATAACATCGAAATTCATACAACTTCATACATTTATAATCCCCTTTTTTTAATTTGTTATTGTAATTCAATTTTAGAAAAATTTCTAGTGTAGAAGTAATTTTTTTCGTTCCTGTCCTTTTTTTAAAAAAAGTTTTAGTCATTTAATTGAAATCTGTATTATTCAATGTGGAACGAAATACTTTATTATTTTAAAATTAAAGCAAAAGCATTTTTTTTTAATTGTTTTGATTTTTTTTAAATAAAATTTTTTTCTTGTATTTAATTTTGGTTACATAATTTTCAAAACTATAAGTACTTCTGAATTAATGTTTTCTATGTAATTATACGAATTACAACACTAAAGTAATGCTTTCTAATTAAGTAAAAAATAATGTGAAACATTTTGAAATAATAATGTCAAAATCCAACTGACAGAATCATTTGAAACACTATTGTGAAGAACTATTGTATTTCATGTATATATAATATATAAAGCTTATATATATATATATATATATATATATACACCTTATTTCATACATATATATTTATTTGTTTTGGCCTCATACACTTTTTTAAATTTGAATTAATTTATTCAAATGAAAATGCTGTAATAATATACAGCTCATTTTTAACTATAAAATGCATTTCATTTTAAGATAAAATTTTTTATTTGATAATAAGGGTGAAAAAATCTTGAATTTCTTATGTTTATTCTTTCATTTTATTTTTCAGACTCGTAGACTTTTTAATGTCTCAAATTTTGGTCAGCATAAAGTTTTTTTTCTTCTTTTTTTTTTTTCAATTGTAAATTTTTAATTATATAATAACATTTTCGATTTTGTCATCAGAAAAAAAGTTTACTCCAGCTAATGATAATTATATGAAAAACAATTTATTTAGCCGTGAAACTTAGTTAAATTTTGCATCAATATAAATGTCCATAAATATGAATGTTATAGCTGTCAATCTCTATTTATGAAAGTGACGAATTATTATTATTATTATTATTATTATAATCTGATTTTATAATTGGGCAAAACCTACAAATAAATACTAAAATACATATCTAACATTTTGATCTAAAATATGTATAAATATTTACATTTTCATATCATGGCAACTTTTATCATATGTTTCACGTATTGAAGATAGAAAAAGCTATAAATACTCATAAATTATATATATACTACTGTGTCCAAAAAGTAAGACCTATTTTCAATTTAAAATTCCCGGGGCTTATGGAAATTTTTTTTTTTTTTTTTTTTTTTTTTTTAAGGTTGCTGGCGCTGTCCTTGATATCTGTGAAATTTGACGTCAAAATCTTCCTTAGTGTTTGAGTTACGCTTGGCTTTACGAGACGCTAAAACTGATTCCGGCGATTTTTGAAATGTCTGAATTCATTGAGTAAAGAACTTGCATTGAAAAGAACTTACTTGAACACCACTTGGGGGGAACCGTTTTGAGTTGATTGAAGAAATTTAACGTGAATCACCGCGCGCTTTGAAGGCCATGCTGGCCAACGAATTTTTAGCATGCATTGGGGATTGGGAAAAACATTGGCATAAGTGCATTGTGTCCGGAGGGGATTACTTTGAAGGCCATGAAATAAATTTGGAAGAATAAATAAAGAGTTGTGTTTTTTTTTTTTAAATAATTTATCTTACTTTTTGGGCACAGTTGTACAAAACGCTTTTAAGATTTTTGGTTGCAGAATCAAAGGCAACATATTTAAAATTATTTCTGAAAGTTATATTAGCTCTTTATTTTTAAATTGCCTCACAAATCTATAAATTTATACTTGTAAACCATAAATTAAAATAAGTTAATTATAAATAGCATACAATTTTGTGTAGCCAAATTTAATATTTTTGATTAAAACGAAAATTATTAATAACAATTCATTTCAAGGTCGAGTTTTGTTGATTTGAACAAGGTTCTTTTAGCTATTTGGTTACACCCTATAAGGAGGGGGAAAAAAAAAAAAATTTTTTTTTTTTTTTGGCAAATAAGAGTCGTACAAGAATTGACAGTGATGAATTACCTAATTTAAATGAAAATAAAAGATGTTACATAGATGTTAAGTCATTTGAAAATTCTGGACGTACTTATTAGCATAATATTTAGTGCTAATGTTTTAATTATAGTAGCTTATTTTGTAATTTATATGAAACATTTTAGATTGTTACCATAGTAAAAAATGTTATCATTTGCATAGATTAAAATGCTACTAAATGGAAATTTTTACCTATATCTTGCACTATTCATTTACATAATTCTTCTTATTGAAGTAAACTATAGCTACTCAAGCTGGACCTCTTGAACTAGCAATGGTATTAATGAAAAAAAAAAAAAAAAAAATATATTTAAAAATTAGAAAGACTACCTGCTCTCGATCATCTGCCACATCGTTGAGCTGATCTTCTGGATATAAGATGCCATCATCTCTTGAGCTCTTTAAGTTATGAATAGTAACCACTGATGAAGGAGACTATAAAAAGAAAAAAGGACGATTTATTAAATACACATTATCATACTATAAGTATAAAAGTAAATCTTAGCTTAGAAATGAAGTTTAAAAAAAATAACTTTAGAGAAGTTTATGAATAATTGTGTGTCCAATTTGTAGAAAGATGGCAGTAAGCACCATCTAGTACACATATAAAATTATATATCCCTACATTACAGTTAGACCCACTATAGATATTTTTTGAAAAATGAAACATAACGAATTATTATTATGGTGTTTACTATTATTCGTAAACACAGATAACATATTAATAATCATACTAAACGCACACTGTAAAAAAATATATAACACTAAAAATGAAATATAAAAAATATATAAATCTAAACGAAATAAAAAAAATGGAATCATTAAAAAAATATTTATTTTACTAGTGCGATATTTGTTTGCGCAAGAATATTATTTTAAAAACAAAGTTAATTTTTTCTCATAATTTTGACAGTTCATTTTTGAATATAGGAACGCACACAACGGTTTTTTTTTTTTTTTTTTTTTTAAATACATTAGTTTTCACTACGTTGGCCATTATAAAATAAATATATTTTGTAAAAGCGTGATAAATTTCACGGGCCTGAAAAATATTCAGGGCGGGCCGCAGGTTGGCCACTCCTGGTCTAGTATGTAGGAGGAAGCCGCTTTCATGCTCATCTAACATGAATTGAAGTCACTACTTTTAAAAACAAGTAGAATCAACAAGATTGAGATACAGTTCCTAGACAGTTCGACTGCTTTCTTAAAGAGTTTTTATAGCACGGAACAAATGTAGCGAAGCTACCCAGAATATGCATCGTTGTTATGGTGAATCCTCAGTGTCCTGCAGTGCAGGACGGATATCTCAAGAGTAGTCTACTCATGGATGACGAGAATTCTGTTTTGTCGTTTATTTGCTATTAAAAATTGTTTTTGCTTACAAACATACTATATGTTAAAATATACAAAACTGAAACGATAATAGAATTCATTCATTATATTAATTTGATATCTAGATGCTTCTTTTCATTACTACTATATTTTCAAAATTTTCCTTCAGGTTCTTAAGTTTTTTAAATTAATGAAAGTCGAATTTTATTTTCATTTTTTATTGCAAAGGAATCGACGGAATTTTTTTTCTTTTAAAATTGGTAGAGATAAGATATTGAATAACATTTTCGATTATTTAAAACTGTACCCATTGCATTGTCATAAAGATTAGCATATCAAGAAGGAATTGTCAGAACTGATTAAAATTTTACGCGTGTTTATAATATTGATCTTCTTAATAACAAAAATGAAAGTAAAATAATCATGCTTTCACTCAAAAAGAAAACAAAAAATATTGTAAATAAAGTATTAAAGTATAATGCAACATCCATATTAATAGCATAATTATATAAGGGTATTAATAGTATAATGCAACATCTCATTCCACAATTGCTTTAAGGGTGCCTCTAGTTCGACCTTAACTATTTTGCTGACCCAAGTCATTCAACAATTTTTCAAACGGTAGCAAATCTGGTAAACGGGCTGGTTAAAGAAGTGTGGCAATAATGAGCAGGTAGTTCTGCGACAATTTTGCTGTATGTGACAAAGCACTATTGAAAAATGCCTCTTGAAAGCTCTGCCATGAGTGATGACGCAAATTGACCCCAGAGTGGGATCGAGTGTCGTGTACAATAGAATTCCAAGCTATCACATGAGGTCTAAACCGTAGGCCGTATTGAAGCATTCATCAAGAGGCCTCCAAACACGCGCATATTTGTCATCAAAGCCCAAACTGGATCACAATTCATCACCGAAAACGACCTGCGAACCAATCTCCTGCCCATTTAGATTTTCAATTGATTGGTGTTCCATGATGTGAGATTTTAGTATACGGTGGAAACTCAGCTTAAAAACAATATAAATGGTAAGCAGGAACTCGTATCAAATCGTTTTCACAAATAAATTCTCAATTAAAAAAAATTTTTTTTTTTTTTTTAATGAAGAATATTCTTTCTTTCACTTATTTTTATTAGCATATGCATTCAATAATATAAAAAATAAAGATTATTAACAAAACGAGGAAATTTATTTATTTAATTGTGAGAAAGAGAAACAGCAATATTTACTTATCAATGAACAATTAGCGATAATAAACTGAGTTATGTTTACATTTTTTTCTTATCTGTCTTGAACTACTAAACGAAATAAAATATCAGTATAGGTAGGTGTACAGCAAAATTTTTCTTGACGAGAACCTTGATAACAGAATAATTTTATAAATTCTTTTATTTAAACAAAAAAATTTAAAATAAGAAAATTAACTGTAGAAAAACAACCGAAAAACGAGTCACGGATAAACTTATTTAACGCAAAACTGTGATTAAAATCAACTGGAATGAGATAAGTCACAATCACAATAATGAATCACATAATATGCTTTCAATTCATGGCGAATTCAGCATATTATTTAAGATTTCCCTTCGCCATCTTACGACTTCGTTTACTTTCAGCAATAGAATGAAACGTCTGTTGCTTCTTTTCCGTGCAATTCCATGATATAATAAAACGAACAAAACTGTTGAAAGTAAACCACCTGCTCCTGAAGTTGAGTGTCCTTAAAGCATCAAGAATGATTCAATAAAAGTTGAAAATAAAATTCTAAAACGTCAATAAACAGACTCAAACCACAAGGAAATTAATCTATTGAATTGAAACGTTTATATATATATATATATATATATATATATATATATATATATATATATATATATATATATGAAGTTAGTAATTTTCCTTACATATTCAAATCTTAGTAACGCAAAAATAAATAAAGGAAACCTGCTAATAATTTTAATATTAATTATTTAAGGAAACCTGTGAAAATTTTTACAATACAATTTAATAGTAAAACAAAAATAAACTTTAGTTAATCATTCTTTTTAACAATCCGAATCTGATTATAATTCAAATGAAAGGAAATTAATAACTATTATACGGAAGGATAACTATTATAAGGAACTAGCAATAAATAATTATTATTATACGGAAATTGAACTAGCAATAAATAATAATAATAATAATGAATGAATGATATAGGATTACATATATTTATTACTTGGTAAACTAAAAAAAAGGAAACTGGTCTTTACTGAAATGATAATGAATCATTAGAAATATTTAATATTCGATTTAAAAACAACAACCATAAATAACATCACTTTAAACATGAGGATTTTCAAAATAAAATACTCCTGTAGATAAACAGAGATGCTTTTTTTAAAAAAGTTATTTGAACCCTACAGAACACATATGGTACAAATAGGAAATAAGAGAAAGAAAACTGGATTTCAGGAACAGAAGTAATTTATTCAACAAGAATAGTACAAGAATACCATATAATATTGAGGCAAAAAACACCACTCAATACCTAATCATTTGAAATGTATAATATAAATGCGCCCATCAAACAAACTGATCGTTATTTATTTATACCAATTCGTGTCTAGCAATAAAAAATGTAGGAATGCTCTGTCCAAATACATTGCTTTCAGAAAGGACTCGACTGCAACTGTGACAAAGAATTATAAGCGTCTCGCATCGGCAATCAAACTGCCTGATGGGAATTTTCTCACGTACGAAGCAAAAACACCACACAGTTACTCTTGAAACTTCAACACTTTCCAGTTCTGTTAATTTCTTCCATTTCAACACGTGTATAATGAGCGATAAAGTCTTATAAAGAAAATCCACATTGAAATAAAAATAATAACAATTCTCATCATGTTGATTAAAACAATAACTGCAGTAATAATTATTATAACTCGAAAATGACTACAGGGCATAATTATTTTAGTTATTGAATGAGTAACTATTTTTATTAAAAAAAAGGACCCGATGGCCGTATGGCTAGCGCTCTGTGCCACAGGTTTCGGGTTCGAGTTCCGGCGATGCCATGGCGTTTGTAGTGATTCGGAATCCACTTTAAACGTAGGTCCCGGTCTCATATGACTACTACGCCACACCACATTACTGTACCTAGAGCTGAGTTGCCCCGTTACAGTTTGGGAATGATGTGGGTGAGAAGAAGTCTGATTGGGATCTGTGACGCTCTACGGTCATATGAGACCTGGACCTACGGCTTAAAGTTGATTCCGAACCACTACAAACATCTATGGCACCGCCGAGATTCGAATCCGAATCCACGCTAGCCACTCGGTCATTAGGCTTCCGGTTTCATATGACTGTAGAGCAAAGGGCGTAGAGCTGACAACCCTACCCCGTAAAAAAAGAAAACATCTACTATTTAGAAATCTGCCAGCGAGCAGACGGCTTTGGCTCACCATGGGGCTTTTGTGCCATTGATAATGATGATTGTTATTAAAAAGGAATTAAATTGTAAAGCTAAGGGAAAAAATTATATTGCTTTTGCAAGTACAACAACAATAACAACAAAAAACTACCTAACAGTAGAATGCGTGCTCTACTTTCTTTGAGAAGGTTTTAAATTGAGATGTAACTAATTGAAAAAGATAGGCAAGTAGGAATAGACCGCAAAAACCAAAATGGTAAATAACTAAAAATCACGCGTTTTTGGCTGATTATTATCTACACAAATTCGATGGCCATAAAAAAAAAAAAAAAAATAGATCCACAGACCGTAACCTTCTCATCATAATCCAATTTCTACTAAATAAATAAATAAATAAAATAATACGATAGCTGAATTTTTAAAAAGATTTTTAGATTTAGAAGAAAACATTGAACCTGTTCTTTGTTTAGTTTAGTAAAATAAATAAATATTAAAAAAAAAAAAAAAAAAAAAAATTAAGTTTTTTAAATTTACAGCAGATAGAAGATCAGAATCTTTGTCAATTGATGTGTTAAAGCCTGGAAACAGGAACCGAATCTATTTATATCTTTTTAAATTTCTATGATATTTCCAAAAACATATTCCATTTCAAAGCTGTTCTAAGCAAAGTAGACGTGGTTCGTACAAAATAATATATTAAAATGTGTAAACTCGTTAGGATAAAGGTATTTGTGAGCAAACATTTTTGAGTATGAATTTATATATATATAATCGATAAAAAAAAACATTTAACTAATTACTTTTGCGCTAGGTCACTCCAAAAATTGAAACACATTCCAACACTCGTTAAATAAATGTAACATCACTCATTATTTACTTTTTATTATACTATATTTTTTTTTCATCACACGAGATAAATATATGATATCATTACATATATATGCTATGATATATATTTTTCATCGCATATGATATATATATGTCAGAAATATGTTCCACTTTAAAGCTGTGTTATATAAAGTAGACGTGGATCGCGCAAAATATAATTAAATGTGTAAACTCGTTAAAACACACACACACACACACACACATAGTGAGCAAATATTTTTGAGCATGTATATAAAAAAGTCGATAATAAAAACCATTTTACTGATCACTTTTGCGTTTGGTTATTCCAACAATTGAACCACATTCTAAAACCATTCGTTAAATCAATGTAACGTCCCACATTATTTACTTTTTATACTACTACATCATATATTTTTCATTACATATGAAATAAACATAAGAAAAAAAAAAACCCTCGAGCATTATTATAATAATAATAATTATTTTGTGGGTGCGGTTTAATTAATGAACGCGCCTTCTATAAATGTAGAATATGTTTTTGCAACGGTTGATTTAATGAATAAATGATAACTTCTAAATGCTTCTCTAATAAGTTCTAAAAGAAGTCTTCTAATTCATGCTTCTAAATGTTAGAAATTTAATTTTCTTCTTTTTTTTTTTTTTGGAATGAGGGGGGAGGAACTCTTTTCTTAAGCATTGAAATAATAGTTTAGTTTTAATTATTTCATAGCTTTTATAGATTTTAGTTAATGTTAATAACAGTATAAAAATTTATAAGTTGTTACTCGCGTCCGTAGTCTATCTTCAAACCACATTTGCCCCCTAGGTAATGCTAAACGAGTTACAGTGGTGCTGCTCATCCTTATGACATGAAGATTAACTGTCTCTGTATTGCCAGCTGCATTAAAGCAACAACAGCATTCACAAATATATATCTACAGTATTTCAATAATTTTCTAGAAACTTTTGTTTATCATGAGATATGTCTACTCCACATATTCTAAAATTAACTCAGGACTGTTAATGATAACCCCTGATGGAAAAGAGAGATGTATTTTTAACATATACAAGACAGAATCAAATTTATTAAATAACACATGACAGTCATAATACAACAAATGAATCATTACGACTGCCAGCGCTGTCGACCATTGAATATGTGTCACACAGGCATCCACCCAAAATGCTAATTACGCGGCCAATCAAAACTCACGACCTTAACTACCCTCTAAACGGAATGCAAGACACAACAATAAACCAATATTGCAGCGATTTAATCGAGTACGTCCACAAGAACAATGCGCGTCCATCAGTCAAAGACCGCCGAGTACCCCTTTCCTCAACAATGCCCAGGGTGTTTATTGAGGTCTTCATTTTCTGCGACCTTGAAGAGGGGATTCTGGGACGGCTGCGAAGGTTTCTCGGTAACGCCCGCCGTTTCGAGAGTTCGACCTTAAAAAAAAGAGAACCATCGCCAGATTCACCCACTGTGAGGAGTTACTTAATATTCTTGCTCGGGTTAAGTAATCAGACGGTGGAAGATTATGCGTAAATACCAAATAAGTAAGACGCAGTAAGAGCTTTTTGTAAAAAAAAATAAAATGTTCAGAAGATTTAATTTTTTTCTCCTTCGTTTATTTGATGATATAATCTCCCATCCCGAATTAATATAGCATGAACTAGAGCAGAGTTCGTGGACCTCCATCATTTGTTATGCGCTCTGCGAAAAATGAAATAAAACAGCAAATCAGATATAAATTTAAAAAGTTATTAGTTGAATATTACTTATTCTGAAACCAATAATCTTTTTCACATATAAAATGTACGCATAAAAATAAGGATCAACTTATATAAAAGAAACAGATATTATATATTCATCTTTAATTGAACAAATTTCTACGTAAAATTTTATTTAAATTTTCACAACTACATAAAATAACCCCAGTTAAATTTACATGATTTATTTGGTTAAACGTGATTAAATCTATTAGCGTTTGAATAATTCTCGCAAAATCTGGTAGGGTCAAAAAATATTTAATAGAGAGAGTATGCAGATATCATAGTAGTAATAATAAGTGTTCGTAGGGCAATATTTTATAAAGTAAAATTTTAATCTTTCATTTTACGCAGACACAGAACTAACTCACTTTAGCTTTTTTTATTAAGAAATGTAAAAATATCAACGAATTTATTAATTACACATCCTGCAGTTAAATTGTCAAAATTAATTTCACAGAATGCGGAAAAAATAAACAAAACGATTCTGCTAAAATAAAATAGAATTAACATTAATAAACATAAAATTAATGGAACAGTGGTATAAATTAGATAAAACATGTGGATTGCATTATTGCAAAATCCATCTAGTGTTACTTTACGTTTTTATATTCATTTTATTTAATAAATAGCTTTAATTCTTAGAAAATGAATTAGTTTTAACTATGCCAAACGATTTTAGTAATGCAATTTTTTTTTTTAATTCTACAACTACATGCTATGATTTCATTAATTATTAATGTTAAGTTATAAATAAATACAAATTCGAGCAAACAGAAATCAATATTTACTTAAAAATTATGTGTACTGACAAAAAATAAATATGTCAATCAAAGCCATGTCAATTTTTAATACCAGTGTTTTTTTAATGAAATTTACACCGTTGAATATTGTCGGCTTAGATATTTAAAAAAAAAAAAAAAAAAAAAAATCTGCATGAATTACTTTTAAATAAAAAAAAAATCATTTAATCTGAGAATTGGACCCAAATTTGCATTATAACAAGAATTATAATACAGGAACATGTGAACTAAATATCTGAAATTGCTAAATTTTGCAGTTTTATCTAAATGATTTTAATGATATTTAATTGTTTAAAATATTTAAAGTTGAAGATATTATATATTAACATTATTTGTTATTTTTTTTTCTTTTAAGCTTAATCAGCACGTAGACATAACTCTTTGCGTGTATGATAACGAGAAATTCCTAAGCAGCATCGTCAAGACAACACATAAATGTAATATTTATTTTCAACATAGCTATGGCGCTTATTCTAATAAATGTTATCAATAGATGCAGCGTTTTCAAGATGCAATAGTGGATGATTGCACAAAGATATCCTTACAATAAAATATTCCGCTTATATATTCAAAAACAGACAATACATTTATCAGGTAGTGCAAGTTTTACATTTATTCCTAAAAGATTTAATTTTGAAACTTCATTTTTACAATAATTAGAACATAAGTGCTTATATATCTTCGTATCTTTTTTATACCTTTAAAAACGACTGGCAATATAAAAATGGGTATATTGGAAATATACAAATAACATTGTATACACCGATTTGTATAATACTACATAAATAATACAACAAATAAATGATGTATTACTTTTAAATAATAGTTCATAGTTATAATATACCAACAATTTATTAAATATTTCTACGATTTATTTTTGTAGAAATTTTTAAATATTGAAGAATTGCTATTTCAAGTAATGCTTTTATATAAAATGAATCGAAGCTTATTTATTAGTATAATTCAATAAATATAAGAAGACAAATTTGAAAAAACAGAATGGAATTTCAAATTAGTTTTAACGATTTTAGTAATGTATTTTTTTTTTAAATTCTACAACTACATGTTATCTAAGAATAACGATTGTTTATTATTAATGTTAAGTAATAAATAAATAAAAATTCGAGCAAACATTTTATTACAGAAATCTATATTTACTTAAAAATTATGCCTACAGCCCATGTCATACCAATTTTTAATACGTGTTTTTTGATGAAATTTACATTGCATATGAACGATGGATATTGTAGACTTAGGAATTTTGAAAAATATTTCTACATGAATTAATTTTAAATTAAAAAATATTATTTAATATGAGAATATATGTGAATACGAGAACATGAATTAATTAAATATCTAAAATTTTGCAGTTTTATCTAAATAATTTCGATAATTAATTATTTAAAATATTTAAAGTTGAAGATATTATATGTTATTATATAACATATATCGACCGATATAACATACACAACCGAATAGAATAACATAATATCTATAACCGAATATATCATTAAAAATATTCGGCTTATTGCATTTCTTTCAAAATTACAAGTCTCAACACGATTTCTTTATAAATATACAATTAGTTTTACATGTTGAGCATAATTATCTTATCTAAAGATCAAACAAGTATGATGTTATCACTCAAAAATAAATGCTGTCCTGCAAAAGATGTTTAAAAGAAACATCAACAAATGTAATAGACAGGTCCACAAGTTGTCATGGAATTCTACACACAGCTAACAAGAATAGACAAATATTTTATCTATTGGGTGTATGATAGATAAAAAGGAATTCCTAAGCAATATCGTCAAGTCAACACATAAATGTAATATTTATTTTCAACATAGCTATGGCGCTTATTCTAATAAACGTTATCAATAGATAAACCATTTTCAGATGCAATAGTGGATGATTGCACAAAGATATCCTTATAATAAAATATTCCGCTTAAACATTTAAAAAGAGACAATACATTTTATCAGGTAAATCAATTTTTTGAATTCGAAATTGATAAATGAATGAATTTTCTTTCATTATGTAATTTTTAACATTATTTCTCAAAAAAATTTCCTCTCGCACAACCTAACAATCATAATATTTTAGTGCTTTTTTTAAAAAATATATTTTTTAACTTATATAAATATCGTTTATTACTTATTTATTCGTTTCCATTTTCTCTTAAATATTTTAATACAATTTGAAAGCTTGCACTTAAAATTTTATGCACTTTACAAAAATAATTTTTTTTTTTTTTTTTTTTTACAACTTATGTTAATATCGTTTGCTATTTCTTTCTTTCAAAATATTTTGCTGTGGTTAAAAAAAAATATATATATATATTTAGGTTCAGATTTCGAAATTATTATTATTATTATTTTTTAAATAATTTGAAAATCTGAACCTAAATATTTTTTTTTTTCATAGTTTAGTTCATAATAAATTATATATAAACATCAATCGTTAACACAGATTTGACTTAAATTATGAAAATACCACGAAAAATTAACTTATTAAATTTAACTTTATATATTATTATTTTAAAACCACATTTTTATTAAAATATTTTAAAAAGCACATTCCAAAAATTAAATACTTGCAAAACACACTACATTTTTTTTTTTTTTTTTTTTTTAATATTTTGAACAGAAACGCAATAGATCACTACTTTAAAAAAATTCAAAATTTAATTGATACTCTCAATAAAATGTCCGGACCAGACACAATTTAGTCTAATTAGAAAGCAACGCCCTTAATCCCAACACCTAATTAGTCAAAACAAGAAAGACACGTACAACACAACAGAAGCAGCAGCACACACAGACAGACACATACTCAATGACAAAACAGAAACACCTACTCCAGCTCTGAATTTTTGCTCCGCTTTCCGAAAACTGTACTTCCTGGCATGTCCTAATATCCGGCCAAGAGTTTCGGACATAGTGTCCGGCCGTCGCTATGTCATTCTTGGACATCCGAGTGACAGCAAGACGTCGGTCTGATTATCACACCCGCGACACCATCACAACATCAACAGCATACACACACACCCGTCAGTACAGCGTGTTATGGCAAAGGGTTGATGTCGCAGGAAAATGTTCTGAAGGAGGAAAAAAAATACAGCCAAGAGGAGGAAAAACCGTCGCCAAGCGAGCCGGTTTTAGGCAAGGACGTCAGTCTCGGGTCATATCACGTTAACCACGTGTAGTGAACGAGAGAGAGGTAGATAGATAAGAATACGGAAATGATACGAAGGTGTGTGGGCAGGGGGTCTCTCCTAAATTTGCGATCACTCACCCCCGACATTTTAAGTAAACCAATGCGTGCAATAAAAGATTGTTTTATAGGTTCGATATCCAGACGGTGTTTTATCAACAAACAAAACTGTTCGATATTCAGTTAAGGAGAAAAAGTTCAAGTAAAAAAAAATATATATAAAGTTACTTCAATGCAGATTCTGTTAGTTCTTCTTCTCCCTTTAACCTTAAATAAATATTAATGCTCATGATAGTTTTCTATGTAAACAAATATTCTCAACATTAAAAAAAACCTTATAGTACAACAACAAAAATTGAGAGAGTTAAATAATTAAATCGGACCATTAGTCTTAATCAAAGTGAAATATTTTTAATAAATTTCATTAATATACATTTTATCAGCTAACCTGATTTTTCAAAAATATGAGATTCAAGTCACTTGGTATATGTATATGCTAATAAGCGAGTAGACGGGAAGATTTACAAATGGCATGCGTTAAAGACATGTGATAATGACGAAGACATGTGAAAACTAGACAGAATGGATGTGATAATGACGGTGGTTGTGACTATGTGTATAAACGTCTTGTATCGACAACAAAGTTGCATTGTGAGAGTTTTCTAGATTTTCTTTCATATAATACGCAAATTCGTAGCAGTGCCATTCCTCCATTCAGTCCCTAATGTAGTACAAAGAAGTAAAATACAAACAAAAAAAAAAACTAGAAGAAAAATTATAAATACTTCAAATCCCATCCGAAAGCTTGATTGGAGGCAGATTCGAAAGTTAAAAAAAAAAATCTTTTATTTTAGGCTGTACTTTATTTAATCGGGTTTGTTATTTCAGGTTGTTTTCGTTTCTTTTCTCTCTATTTCTGCTTTTAGTCACGTAGGAGCAATTTTATCAAGGATGGCAACACGAAATAAAAACAATATAAAATTTTTTTTTTTTTTTAAAGTCAATTCCTAGTTTATCTGGTGCCATCTATGGGTAGATACATGCAACTTAAATCTAAAAAATAAACTAAAATTAATTAATTCAATTTAATGAATGAATTAATATTTGAATGAACTGTATTAACATCCAGTGTCCTCCACTACAAGTAAAAAAAAAAAATTATTTGAACTTGAGTGGATGAATAAAAATTATTTTTGTTTAGCGACTGAAAATTTTAACAAGATATACACTGAAGTGACAAAAGTCATGGGATACCTCTTAATATCGTGTCGGCCCTCCTTTAGCCCGGCGAAGTGCAGCAACTCGACGTGGCATGGACTCAACAAGTCGTTGGAAGTCTTCTGCAGGAATATTGAGCCATGCTGTCTCGATAGACGTCCATAATTGTGAAAGCGTTGATGGTGAGGATTTTGGGCACGAACAGACCTCTCGATGATGTCCCATAAATGCTCGATGGAATTAATGTCGGGCTATATAGGTGGCCAGATCATTCGTTGGAATTGTCCAGAATGTTCTTCAAACCAATCGCGAATAGTTGTGGCCCGGTGACATGGCGCATTGTCATCCATAAAACTCCCATCTTTGTTTGGGTACATGAAGTCCATGAATGGCTGCAAGTGATCTCCAAGTAGCTGAACATAAGCATTTCCAGTCAATGTTCGGTCCAGTCGCACCAGAGGACCAACTCCATGCCATGAAAAAACAGCCCACACCATTACGGAGCCACCACCAGCTTGAACAGTGCCTTGCTGACAGTTTGGGTCCATGGCTTCGGGGGGTCTACACCACACTCGAAACCTACCATCAGCTCTTACCAACTGAAATCGTGACTCATCGGACCAGGCCACGGTTTTCCATTCATCTAGGGACCAACCAATATGCTCACGTGCCCACGAGAGTCGCTGCAAGCGATGTCGTTCTGTCAGTAAAGGCACTCGAGTCGGTCTTCTGCTGGAATAGCCCAAGAAAGCCAAATTTCTCCGCACAGTTCTAACAGACAAGTCCCTTGTACGTCCCACATTGATTTCTGCGGTTATTTGACGCAGTGTTGCTTGTCTGTTAGAATTTACGACTCTTTGCAGACGGCGCCGGTCTCGGTCGTTAAGTGCAGGCGGTCGACCACTGCGCTGTCCATGGTGGGATGTTATGCCTGAAATTTCATACTCTCGGCACACTCTTGACACAGTGGATCTGGGACTGTTGAATTCCCTAACGATTTCCGAAATGGCATGACCCATGCGTCTAGCTCCAACTAACATTCCGCGTTCAAAGTCTGTTAATTCCCGTCTTGCGGTCATCATCACGTCAAAACCTCTTCACATGAATAACTTGAACAGAAATGAAAGCACTGCGCATTTATACCTGTTCTATGCGATGCTACTGCCATCTGAAAATTTGCATATTGCTATCCCATGACTTTTGTCACTTCAGTGTATATAGGGTGAGTGTGAGCAAATAGAAGGAATTGAAATAATTACCAACGACTTTAAAAAACTACCTTTTTCTAAGGAATATTTCCTTTCCTTCCGAAATTGACAGGACTATACTGTAAGAAAAAACGTGGCATAAAGTAAAATATCAAAAACAGCTGCTGTGTAGAAATGACTTTTAACGATAGATCTGCTCTTGCCATGAAAATTATTTCTTGCTGAACATGATACATAAGTAAGATATCTAAATAGTGCAGTTTTTACCCTTAGGGTATATATATTGAGAACTTTTTAATTCAAGAACTCAGGATCCAAGGTTCTTTAAATTTCTTGTTCCATGAATATTTTTGTCAGTAAAACGAAGCCCATGGAGCTTTTTATCAGAATATTTATAAAATCAGTCATAACAATTGACAAAAAATAAGATTGTTTTGATAAAATCAAAACAAATCAGTTGGATTTGATAAAATCAAAACAAATCAGTTATATAACAATTGACAAAAAATAAGATTGAGTAATAATACACGAAAAAATAAAAAAAAATCATAAATTGTTATCTGCTGGCCCGATATACAGGTTAGTCACAAAATTTAGAATTTAATGTAAGAACAAAACACAAAACAGCAATTTAAAAAAAAGAAAAGACAAAGCATCAATAAATCACATACAAGCAATTATGTTCATCAGTCATCGTTCAAAACTGAAAAAGATTAAATAAAAGTAAAAAAAAACCTATAGAATTCTAAACAGTTGTTACAAAATGCACATGAAAGAAATTTAATAAAATAAAGAACTATAGAATTCCAAACGATTTAAAAAAAACCTCGAGAAATTTTTTAAAAATAAACCAATAAAAATAGCCCGTGGAAAAAAGTCCAATAAGCAATGTTGAAAGTGGTCAAGGAAACGAAACACTGATCGAATACAAGAAAAACCCCGCTTCCCAAAGTAATACTCATAATTTTATGAATAATAAGGTACTAATAGTTTTAAATCAGTCAATAAATTCTTCAGACACCTAACATTACTTATAAACACTTTACATCATTTTTTTTTTCAAATAACAATCTAACATCAAAACAAACAGCATTATAATATTTTCCAACCCCATAAACCAATGATCAATCTATTACTAGATTTCTTCTGTGTGTGTGTGTATTTTCCACCATTACTGATATTTTCACATACCCCCTAGTACGCAAATACCCCAAGGATTCCTTTAACATCGCATAAAATGCTTTGTCAAAGCACATTGCCACGGTTTCTAGAATGATGGCATCACATTTAATTGTCAGTGGTCCATTTACAAAAATCATCATTTCATCACTAAAGCGTCTTCTTTGTTGTTACTAAACCCGTAACGAAATGTCAACGATTCACAAACACATTCAATTATTAATAACACGTATGCGATTTTTGGAGCGGATTGTGCAATTTCCTTTTATTATTGCACGGTACGTACGCATATCTGCTGAGATGTTCTACACGCCACATATGAGTCTTAGTTTTTTTTATGAAAGAATCCAAAACAACGCCTATCTGCAAAATCTCCAAATCTCTACGAATGTATCCGTAAATTCTGCGAGTCTATACTTATGGAATTCTTCAGAAGGGACAACTAATAATGAATGCATTTTCCATAACGCTTGCAATCCAGCGCCACATTGCCGCACTAGATGGCATGTACATTTTTTCATTATCGACTTTTAGATAGCGAATTTTTCGCATTTTTTTGGTAATCAATCACAAGATTCGGTATGCCGCAAATGACAATAGAAGATAAGATAGTTAGCGGATACTGTAATATCAATTCTCTTAAAATGTTTCTATAGATAGTCGAGTATGGAGAAAGGTTTCAAAACAAAATTTTCTATTTTCATTTACTATGGTTTGTTTTGTCGCTCTACGGTCATTTTGTGCACACTTTAGGCCAGGGGTGGTTACTACATAGTCACACTTTTACAAAATATATTTATTTTATAATGGCCAAAGTAGTGAAAACCAATGTATTAAAAAAAAAAAAAAACATTATGTGTGCATCCATCTATTTAAAAATTAACTGTCGAAATTACGAGAAAAAATGAACTTTGATTTTAAAATACTATTCTTGCGAATATAGGACAGATATTGCCTGTTTTATTTATGAGTTCATAGAATAATTAAATTATATTCTTATCACAATTATAATTTAATTATATATTAACTCATGATGAGTGCTCATCTTGGAACATCTAATATAACAGATTGTAATATATAAAAATATCTACAGTGGGTCTAAATCTAATATGGGGATATATAATTTTATATGCGCCCAGCGGAGTTAGGATGCATTTCCAAAATGTCCCGCAAGGTCATTTGGGTTGGTCACCCCTGCTTTAGGTTAATTAGACTGGGACCTATAGTTTAATGTGAATTCCGAACCCCTCACTAACATCCATGCCACCACCAGGATTCGAACTTGGAGCCTATAGTACCAAAGGCCAGATTGGTAGCCAATTGAACATTAAGCTGCTTCATTTTCTATGATATTTCCAATTAAAAATTTACTTTCACAATGTTATTTAAAGATGCACAAAAAGGAATCAAATATATGGATCTTATTTTTCATGATAGATACATACTGAACATTTATTACTTGTTTTTCTACAACTGTTATTGTTTGAATTACTAAACAACGCCAGGATTCATTTATCAGTTGGATAATGTTGTCTTTTCCCAATTATTTTTCTTTTACAACCAACCAACACATTACTCTGTTCTCTGATATGAAAAGTAAATATTTTTCTGTCTTTTCTTTTTCCTTCTCTTCTCTTTATGTCGAAAACGCAAAAGTAGGTTGAGACATCTGTGCTGCATTCTTAGCCTACTGCTGAAACCTTGAGTTATACTGAAAAGCAGCGATGCATTAAAATACTTTTATGTATAAATTGCTGCAAACTATCTTTAAATATGTTAGACATACTTCTAAGAATATTTAATTGCATTTTATATTAGATAATTGGGGCCTGAATGGTCGAGTGGCTAGCGTCCTGGCGCTCGGTACCACAGGTTTCGGGTTCGAGTCCCGGCGGTGCCATGGATGTTTGTAATGGTCCCGTAATTAAATAATAATAATACAGAACAACTTTCAAGATGAATGAATATATACACAATCCAGTCACATTAATGTGCCCACCACCTATTTCCGACGTCAACGTGAAATAACCAATCGCAAAAGACAGGTGGCAGCACATTGCAGTGGAGTGTATATAAAGAATTCCACTCAATACCACACTCCACTTACAGCTAGAATATACAGTGTATATTCTGGCTTTTGACAGGTGGTCACATTAATGTGCCTGGACTGTGTATTTATTTAATCGCAAAATTATTTGTACATTGCAGCATGTCTAGATTTGACTGCAAGATTTTATCTTCTTATATTTCTTATTCTTCTGTAGAAAATTATTTAGAGACAATAAATTAAATCTCAATTTACGAATTTTTGTTATAAACAACTTTAAATTATTCAGGGCCTGATTGGCCGAGTGGCTAGCGCTCTGGCACTCGGTACCACAGGTTTCGGGTTCGAGTCCCAGCGGTGCGATGGATATTTGTAGTCTTTTGGAATCCACTTTAAACCGTGGATCCTGATCCTAATAGGATCGTAGAGCGTTGCAGGGGGTATTGTTATTCCACGTCCGTAGCTTATCTTCAAGCTACACACACCTCCTTGATTAATGCTAAGTGAGTAACGTCTGTGCAGAGCTTGTCTTAAGGCATCAAAGACAATTATCTAAGTGTTTGCCAGCTGCCATTAGGATAAAAAAAATAGACAATTTAAACCATCAGATAATGTTTAAGAAACTCTTCAAGACACACACAAAATATAATTTTACTTTATTTGGAAATTTGTAAAAATGAATACGGGTAAAAACAAACATCAACAACAAATCAGCGATATTGAAGACACTTAAAATCTTTGACGCTTCTTATATTAAGCCGCAAGGCAAAATTAATTCCAAACAATACAATATGTAAGACGACTTAATCTGTACGAAGATTAAAAATTTCTGAAATTAAATTCGATGTAATTACCATCTTCCCACATCCAATTGAGGGTAATTCGTCTAAACTAGGTCGCAGATTCGGGTCTTATGATTAAATTTGCAAAAAAAGTTATCAATTGAAATTGGTGGACCTAATTTGTGGCTTTAATTCACTATGCATTAAAATTAAACATATTACATAAAATAATGCTGATAGAATGTTACAAAATGACATCATATGACGTGGTCATATTTAGGCATAATAAAATCTTTCTTAATAAATATCATCGGAAAAAAAAACATAACATTTATTATTTTCTTTTTATTTATTTACTATGTTTTTTAATAACAGCGTTAGATATTGTTTACAACTTTTATTATTTTCAGAAATATATAGAAATGTTTTTACTTTAAGAAATTGTTAATTGTACATAAAAAAAAGCCTCATTAATTTCTCTGAAATTCAACAAAATAAATATTTTTATCCTTCCGCCAATCATAGTCCAACCACAGATCACGTGTAATGGGTAAACATATCGTTCAACAGACGAATCGATTATTTGTTACGGGTGCTAGGGAGATTAACGAGGCAGAGTACTGCTTTGAAAGAAAAAGATACAATATTAGTGTGGAATTTTTACCATCTAGTATTTCTTTTAAAGAGACATCTAAAATTTTAATTATTAAAAATTAAAATTATTTTTATTGCAATTAAAATCTCCCCCTAAACGGCATTTCCCTTTCTATAATGCCGCTCTTTTTGAATCCGCACAACTTGGCAGTTTGCCAATTTTCCACACAATCGGCGGTCGGATTTATACCTATGATTTTGTAAAATTTCTTTGTATGTTTTTATACATTAATTTGTATTACTATAGTTCGACCACTGACTGACGCTAAAAATCCTTTTAAAAACGGAAATGGACAAACCGATTATTTGTTAAGGGTGTTAATCAGAAATATGCGACATAATTAATTTTAAAAGAAAACAGGAATAGTTTTTGTGAAAATTTTTTCATCTAATTTTTTTTTTTAATATTACGTAATTTACATTTTTAATTATTAAAAATATTCTAATTAAATTCTTTCTTTCCGAATGTACCTTTCTCCCCTATTACGTCGGCGAGTTTGAAATCCATCCAACTTGCCTGTTTACCAATTTAGCACACAATCGTTGGTCAAACTGTAACATTTTAATAGAGAACACCCTTATTCTTCTACTTAAAATAATATTATTCAGAGTTTTACTATAAGTAATTAATATAATATACTTTTTATTAAAATATTTTTTCCATATTATGTACACCACTGTGAATGAATTTAAGAACAAAACTATAACCGATTCATTTTCCTTACTCCCTATCAAAATCATCATTTACAAAACACATTTTTTCCCCAGTATGTTGTCCAAGTAAAATATCTTTCATATAAAACTAGTAATTATAAATGTTAGCACCATTTTGTTGAAATGATATTTACGAAATGAGAAAAATTCCACTAATTATTAAAAAAAAATGCATATTCAGAAACGGAAAGGTGCTCAAATTATAACTTAATGCATAATTAACCTATCATTTAATTATTTTAGAATATTTACAACCTTGGTCAAGTTAAGGACCATTAAAATATCACGCTTGGATGTATTATTAGTTTAATTGATATAATTCAATATAATTTTATTTAAACTGAGATGAAAGTTAAAAAAAAAAAAAAAACAGATTGGCCTTCTGCGAAAATTAAAGGCGCTGGTTTTTTCAAGTAATCTTTTATTTTGCGTTTTGTGTGTAACCATAGCGCTGAAGTATTGTAGGAGAAATTAAATTTGAGCTAGTTGGCGATATTTTTTATTTATACATCGTTACAGAACAAAAGTTCTTTCAAAATATACGCCACAATCGTATCTACAAGCATCGATATAAACATCGAAATTTTCTCTTTCTTCTTTATTAAAAGGATTTTTTAAATTCGGGGAATAAATGATGTTTACGCAAGTAAATGCAAATTTCATTACAAAATTCTTGCTATTGATGTGCAACTGATGTTATCGTTTTACGTTTTTCCCATTTTTACTTAAGGAAGTAATACTTCGATATTGGAGCTGATACCAGTAACCGCAGTAGTAGTAAAAATTTAAATGGGTTCAACTTTCTAAAAATATATATAAATGAATAGAAAATCTTTCTAATAGTTTGTGTTTTTAGTAAAATGACATATAAACATACTTTTTTATACGATTCTTTAAAATGCCATTAGGATTTGTTAGTATGATAAAATATTAAAAAAATCAATCAGCTGGGTTGATGTACAGATTACCCACAAAATTTAGAATTTAATGCATAAACAGCAATCTTAAACAAAGAAAATGTATTAATAAATCCTATTAAAGTAATAATTTATGTTCGGCAGTTATCCTTCAATACTGTAAAAGCAACATGTTAAATAAAAAAAATATATAGCATTCCAAACGATTTTATGAAAAAAAAAAACACACACACACGTGATAGAAATTTAATAAAAAAAAAGCATTTAATAAAGCATGTGATAAAAATTTAAATCAGCCAATAAGAATAGCTAGTGAAAGAAATTTAAAATCAACCAATAAGAATAGCTAGTGAAAGAAATTTAAAATCAACCAATAAGAATAGCTAGTGAAAGAAATTTAAAATCAACCAATAAGAATAGCTTGTGAAAGACATTTAAATTAAACCAATAAAAATAGTTTGTGAAAGAAATTTAAAATAAAAAAAAAAAAAAAATCAAACAATAAGCATAGCTTTTGAAAGAAATTTAAAATAAACAAATCAGCATAGTTTGTGGAAAAAATTAAAAACGAAAACAATAAGAAATGCTGAAAGTTGTTAAGAACATCACTGACCCGATCTCACCCAAAACAACACTCATATATTTTATGGGTAAAAATTAATAAATGGCAGATGTTGTAAATGTCTAATAATTGTCTTTCATGGAATATTCAAAATTGCCGCTAAAGCATAGCCTCATGAATTAGCAGATATGAAACCACGAGCTGCTTCGTGACTGAAACATTTATACACATTGTGAAGTACAGAATTAATTGTATTCGTTAAAAAAATCACCAGCAATTATCAGCATCACTGAGAATGTTTCTCAGTGATGAAATCTTTATTCTGGTATTATAATATTCATTTAACTAGCTAGCGTCAAATAAATTGGTCAATTCACGTGCATTTTATCATTGCGCTTTGCAGTCGTCGGCCTGATTGCATGATTATTTCCTTGATTTTTTTTCTCTTCAGATGTAGACCAGTGCTTCTCAAGTACACATTCACCAAGCTATTCAATTCCGTAGGTAGGAATGTTGACACAGAATTGCCTTAATAAAATTTACAATAAAATAGCAAATTGAGTAAAACGAATTAAGGGATATATCACAGTCATATATTAGAGGCATCGATTATGAAGCCTAAAAGTTCATAGTTTTAAGTTTCTTACTGAAGCAAGACAGAAAGTGGAGAAGGCCGGGTTTTGTAGTCACGGAACTATTTCTGGTTTACGAACTTTTAGTTTATTAATTAAATTTTTATCGAAATTTATATACACTTCGATAAAAAATTTCGATTAAAAGACACACACACATACACAGATATATGTTCAAAAGCGCAAATGAAAAAAGGCGAAAACAAATATTCACCATACACATTCCAGTAAATTCTTTCTATTTTATAAAAATAAAAAAATGTAATAAAATAGAAAGAATTTACTGATGTAACACATTAAGAAATTAGCATATGAAAAAAGCAAAAACGACAACAAATTACAGGGGACGAAACTTCTGTAGATATTATATGACCTTAATATGTATGTGATATATTACTTTAATATAATACTTAGAAAAGATTTTAAAATTATTGGAATATAAACTACTATAACGTTTGTGAAGTAAATCATAAGAAAAATATCAATAAAAAGGGCTACATTCTCATACTGTAACAGTAATTCCTCCTACACACTGGCAACAGCGCCCCCCCTGGCGTTCAGAAGAAATGGTCAGTCGGCCTCAAGACTCTCACCCGAGAAGTACAGCGCAAGCAGCGCTGCCGCTACGAAAGGATTAGTTTATAGTCTCTCATCTCCAGAGAAAATATATTTAGTGTATTAGTTGGCCTTACTATGTAATATCACCCGTAGAGGCAGTATATGTCGTGCATCCCGGGCGTACCTTAGTATCGGGTTTTCGGCTTAGAAGTTGAAATCTATAATTATATGTCTTTAAATGTGTTAAATAGCATATGTCTCTAACTGTATGTGGTATTTGTGCGTAAGTCTCTAACTGTATGTATGTGGTATTTGTGCGTATGTCTCTAACTGTATGTATGTGGTATTTGTGCGTATGTCTCTAACTGTATGTATGTGGTATTTGTGCGTATGTCAATAAAGCTGCGAGTTCTCTAACCTGTGCCTCAAGTATCCCAACCCAACGACACCCAATTACAATCGGGTGGCCCAACCTGCCCACTTCAATACAAAAATAAGGAATTTTGAATATGTTTTAACAAATTGTATAATATTTTTAAAAGAATATTTGAGACTATTTTTTTTAAGTCAGAATAGATAACATTATAAAGTTACTCAATGCACCACATTTTACTTGAAGTACGAGATGCATATTGCAATTATTTGAAATAAAAAAACATAAAAGTTTAATGTGAGAGGAGGAAAATAAATATTTATATCTGTTTATAATAAGCAATGGAGCGAAATTCTGAAGTCTAATTCTTAAATTGTGAAAATACAAGATATTCATGATTGAAATACTTACAACTTCAAATATTTTAAATAGTATAATACTTAATATGTGAATTTTAAATTCAAAAATATAATTTCGATGTCTATTTTTTTTTTTTTTTTTTTTGTATGTAAAAATATATCCTTCAAAAAAATTCATAAGTTTTAGTGCTATATAAAGCCTTTCCACCTTTCAATAATTAGTGGAAGGAAAAGGGAGTTGAAAACGAGGGGGAAAGAAAAAAGTTGAACTTCAGTGAAATGAAGTGAAACGAAACGACTTCATTCACCATTGAGAGGATAATGAGCAGAAAATCTATTACCTCGCAAAAATTAAAAGGAGTTTTGAAGAGGAAAATGAGGTAAACTGTAACCGAAGCTTATACTAATGACTCCATTTAAAAATAGAAGCGCCAATTTTTAAAAACTTCACGCTCATGACTTCCTTTTATATCTAGCCAATTCAAATGACTCATTTACAGATAAAGGTCAATGCTTTTAACTAATTTGAAACATTATTTTAATTTGCACAGATTGAATTTAATATCGATACTCTTTTTCATTTCTTTCTATTAGCTCACACTCTCCCTATATATATCTTGTTCACATTTTCAATCGTTCATGAAATACTTCTCATTCATCCACTCGAGTTCAAATACATTTTTTCAAATGTTAATTTAGTAATTAAATTTAATTCATTAATTTTAGTTTTTTTTTAGATTTAAGTTGTATTAGTATCTAATAATAGATGGCGCCAGATGTAAGAGGAAAATTTCACTTTTATTTGTAAAGGACTTTCTGCAATGTAGTGAAAAAAAAAGTAGGGATTAACTTAAAATTTTTTTTTTCTATATTACTTGTTTTAAAATACATTCATTAGCTGATTCCGGCGATTTTTCGAAATGTCTGAATTCATTGAGCAAAGAATTCGCATTCCATTTTGTTTGCGGAAACGTATAGAATGCTGCAGAAGGCCTTCGGTGAGCATTCCTATATCGGAAAGAAATGTTTAGAAGGGGTATAAGCAGTTCAAAGAAGGTAGAGAACGCGTTGAAGGCTGAGAGTCCTCCGGCCGACCATCGACCTCAACCAATTAAGAAAGATCGGTCCATTCCATTTTGGGTCTCAAACGCGCCAAATCTCAATAGGTGCCGAAAACACTGAATGCGCCAAGCTCACACTGCATTGATTCTTCGTGACTTTTTCGCCAAAAATGAAACCCATATCGTTTCACAACCACCCGTATTCACACCGTGCGACTTCTGGCTATTCCCTAAACTCAAAAGAACACTCCGGGACACCGTTTTAAGTCGATTGAAGAGATTCATTGTGAATCGCCGCGCACTTTGAAGGCCATCCCTGCCGATGACTTTTTAGCATGCATTGAGGATTGGAAAAACCGTTGGCATAAGTGCATTGTGTCCGGCGGGGATTCCTTTGAAGGCAATGAAATAAATGTGGAAGAATAAATAAAGAGCTTTTGAAAACAAATATAATTGGTCTTACTTTTTGGGCACAGTAGTAAATGCATAACAATTGCATTTTATAATATTTTATATAAAAATCATTACTACAGTATAATATAACTAACTAAAATTCCACGGCACTACAGTCCATGTTGGACCATGGCCGACTGCCTACTGGCAGATACCGAGATATTTTCTTCTAAAGAGATAGAGTTGTCAGCCCTACGTTCTACAGTCATATAGACCGGGATCTACGGTTTAAAGTGGATTCCGAACCAGACATCCATGGCACCACCGGGACTAGAACCCGAAACCTAGCCCTATAGCATACTTTAGTAATTATTATTGAATTAGACAATCGACATTATCACTGCGAATATTATTACTAATTCTGTCGTGTATTATTATTCTACCTTGTATTAAAAAATCTGTTTGACAGATATTAAATACTTTGCTGTTAATTCATGCGTGTTTACTTTAAACCTTTATATAAGGTGAGTGATTACAGGTAGTCGATGCAATCAATTAACTATTGCAAATAGTCCAATTATTATAGAAAAAAAAAAAAAAAGTAATTATAATAAAAGTTTAAGTTAAAAAATAGAAAAGTTCAGTTTGTTTGAATGAATAATGGTTAAAATAAAATACATGAAATGCAAAAAACACAACCGAATTGACGAATCAGCTATCACCCCCCCCTCCTTTTTTTTTTTCTTCTTTTAAACCTTGTGTGAGTATTACGATGTTCTGGTACGAAGTCCGTGACTTTAAAAAATAAAAGTAAATAAAGATCTAATATTTCAGGACAAATCATGGAAGAATTCAATCAATCTTTGCAAAATTGCAGGAGATGAGTGATTATAATTAATGAAAAACTGTGACTAGCTTACAATTTTTTCTAGGGCGTTTCAAAAAGCATTGTAACAACTCAAATAGCCAACGTTCGCTTAATATTGCGACTAACAATTACTCCATGTATTTAAAAACAGAGTGAATTATTACAATCGCTACTGCTATATTTTACGGCCAGGTGGCCAAATGGCTAGCCTTTGGTATCACAGACTTTATGTTCGAATCCTGGTGGTGGCATGGATGCTTGTGAGTGGGTCGGAATCCACTTTAAACTGTAGGTCCCGGTCTGTTTAGACATCGTGTGCACAAAATGACCGTAAAGCGAAAAACCAAATCTATATTTTACAGTACAGTGAAAAAAGCATGTTTATACAAGATAAGTTGAAATTCCTAAATGAAAATTTAAAAAGAATTTCTTTATAAAAAGTTAAAATATCTAAAAACGCAAACGCATTAAATATCGAACTATCATTAGAGGTTAAATAATAATAATAAAAAAAAAATAACTTCTAATAAATAAAAATAAATAACACCAAAAAATTAATTTTTGCAAATATAGGAAAAAAAATTTTATTGTGCATAGTTTAAAAACAAGAAAATCACTCAAAGTAAGGCATGTGAATACCGACATATTAACACGAAAAAACCCATTACCACAAACCTAAAATAAAATTAGAAAGCAAAAAGAAAAACTCAATTTCAAAATTAAAAACTGCCTGAAAAGACTTAATATAAATGTAATTATGGTAAGAAAGGATGGAAGTGAAGGAAGAAAAAAAAAAAAAAAACCCTGGAAATACTGTCTAAAATCGCCAAGTTTGCTCACCTTTAGTAAGAGGGCAAGAAAAAAAAAAATTGTTGCTCAATTCATAACGTCTAGACTCCGTTCTACTGAAGCATAGCCAGTAGTTCATGGTCAAATGAACCGGTGACCGAACTTATTCCAGAGACCTTATTAAGTATGTAAGAATAAAAAAAATCCGTTTTGTTTTCATTTTTGCGAGGAGAACGAATTTTTGTTGTCAAGTCACACATGTTTAATTTAAAGCTAATCATTATCCCATGAGCAACTTATACATTATATTGAATCACATGGATGATACATTAGAAGGAATAATACAAAATTATAGAAGATATCGCCGTTTGGAACTAAAAGTTTGAGGGGGAGGATTCAACACCCCAGCAACAAATTACAAAAAAAATGAAGCTCCGTATGATTTTCTTGTACTCCCACCAAATTTTCAAGCGGCCTGGTGGCCAATTGGCTAGCATTCTGGCCTTTGGTACCACAGGCATAAGGTTTGAATCCTGGTGGTGGCATGCATGTTTGTGAGGGGTCGGAATCCACGTTAAAGTGTACGTCCTGGTCTGTTTAGCCCTCGTGAACACGAAATGACCGTACAGCGACAAACCAAATAGAGTTTTCAAATTTGAATAGAAAACAAAGAATTCAGCAATAATCACTCTTAACTTCTTTAGGGCAAACGTGCAATGAGAGATATACTTTTTTTAAAAATAGGATACGATTCAAATAACGGGGCCTAATGGTCGAGTGACTAGCGCTCTGGCGTTCAATGACAGAGGTTTCGGGCTCGAGCCCCAGCGGTGCCATGGATGTTTGTAGTGGTTCGGAGTCCACTTTAAACCGTAGGTTCCGGTCTAATATGATTGTAGGGCATCGACCGTCGGGATGACAACTCTACCCCTTAAAAAAAAAAAAAAAAAAAAAAAAAAAAAAAAAAAAACATCTCCTTTCTTGAAATCTGACAGTAGGCAGACGGCCTTGGCCTACCATGGGGCTGTTGCGCCACTGATGATGTGGAGGAGGATTCAAATAACGCGAGATAGAATAAAATAATGACATTATTTATCAGTCAATACATTAATGCAATAACCAACAAAAACTCTGACAACAAAAACTAAACAGAAAAATATTTTTAATAATTTTTTATAAAATTTGATGCAGCTTAAAAAAAAAAATCAGAAATATTTCTGTTTAAATAATAATAGCACAAAAAATTTTATTGACAGATAGCGAGCAAAAAGAAAGAGCGTAATGCAAACAAGGAATTTGTTTTTAACAAAATGCATACTTTCACGCGCACATACACAAAATACTACCTCATTCTCAAAGTATGTTATTTATAGGATGGGACCCACCGATGCAGCGCACTATGCGAGTAAAAAAGAAACTAAATATTAGAGTAAGTGCTGGAAAATGCAGAAGGAAAAGTGTTAATGCACGAATGAGTCAAAATGTTGCCTTTCAAAGCTTAGTGGGGAAAGTTTCGATGGATGTGTTAAAAAGCATTGCAATCCATCTCTTTCATCAACGAGTTTAATTTTATCAGTCTGAATCTAACAACCGTGAAACAACACGCACTGAGTAATAAAACGCTTTTCTGATTCATTCGTTCAACTTTCATTTTTGTGAGTTATATAAACGCGGAGAACACTTTATAATGCTTTCGTTACAAAAATTACCGAATCTTAGACGGATATATTAAAATCTAATAAGATAAGATAAAAAGTGACTTTGAATCTCTTCCAAGGACATTCCGAAGAGTGTAAAAGTTTATATTATATATATATAATACCGAATATAAGCAGAGAGTGTGCCATTTCCGAAGTTCATTATTTACGGTAGTCCATTATTAGATAGTTTTTCATAACGTTTTTCAATTCCTTCTATTAGCTCCCACTCTCCCTATATATATCTGGTTCAAATTTTCAATCGTTCATAAAATACTTTTTATTCATCCACTCGTGTTAAAATACATTTTTTTTTAAAACTTGTAGTGGATGACACTGGATGTTAATACAGTTTTTTCAAATATTAAATTCAGTAATTCAATTTAATTCATTAATTTTAGTTTTTTTTTAGATTTAAGTTGCATGTATCTACCAATAGATAGCGCCAGATAAACTTAAAAAAATGAATGAGAACTATTTATAAAGGACTTTCTGCAATTAGTGTGTGCAATAGTGCAATTTAGTGTGAAAAAAGTAGGAATTGACTTTAAAAAAATTGTTTTTATATTACTTAATTTATCGTCCGATATTTTTTTCTTCCCAGCTCGCATGTTCATAGGAAGAAAATATCGGACGATAAAAAAACGTTATGCAAAAACTCTCTATTATTTCTCGTGTACATTTGGTACTTTTTGTGTTATCTGACTGAAAATTTCGCCAACATCAGATTAATCATCTAATGACAAAGCAACAAACCAGCTGTGATGAACTCTCACTACTGGTTTCGTTGGTGCGTGTTCGTGTATTGTCCTTTCAAATATGACTCCAATTTGCCTTTTCATTATTTTATTTGAACACAACACGCATAACAATCTATTATCAAATTATAACCTAATTTTCAAGTCGATTTATACCAATTCCAGATGAGGTCTTGCCTCAGCCAATTCCATTTTAAATCTACTACATTTTTCCCATCGGATAGGGAAGATATGCGTTGTGGTTTCCCCTCTTGCAGGGATTATCAAGTACCCGTGGCAGGAGTTGCCCCACACCAGCAATATAAACAATTCCGAAAATAAATAAATCATTTCAGTTTAATACTTTTTTCCCCATAAATTTAAGAAATATAAACGAAATAAAAATGTGATTTATTTACATATATTTGGCGGTTTATCACTTGCACCCGGCTAACGGAAAAGTACCAACATTTTTTAGCGAGATATATAAGCCGATACCTGTACTTTTAGCTTTAAAAACAATGAATATATACAGTATACATTTTTTAAAAGAATCTGTTGACAAATTGTCCTATTTATGAACGATCTTATTTTATTCTACGCAGTAACACCGTTTTGAAAACATTGTAACGTCACTTGGCGAATTGTCCTATTTATTGCACGATCCTATTTTATTCTGTGCAAAAACACCGTTTTGAAAACGTTGTAATGTCACTTGACTCATCCTCAGTGTCCGGCAACGACAGATGAATACCCCATGAGTAGTCCACTCATGGAGGGAGGGAAAGGGTGGGGGCAGCTTCTGGTGTGATGGAGCACCCTAAGGTAGAAGTCTGACTTGACTCCGTGTTGCTGGAGAAGGAGGGTAGTGCCTCCGGGAGGATTGATTAAGGGAGCTCCCCCGTATTTGCATATCGCATGGGAGGAAACACAGAAAAATTCCACTGGGTAGTCCGACTCACGAGGCAAGATGTTGAACATCACAAACGCCATCGAGTCACCTCGTTTTTTTAAACAGTGTCTACAAAAATGCCGACAGCGGATGGAACCTCATCCGTAATGCTCACCAGAGGTACACGTTACCACTCACCCACGAACAACAACCTCCAGGTTCGAATCCTAGCGGTGGCATGGATGTTTGTCGGTGATTCGGAATTCTCGTTAAACTGTAGGTCCCGTTCTAATTAGCCTGAAGCGTGCACAAAATGACCGTGGAGCATCCAACCAACCAACCAACTGAGCCACGAGTCGGGCGTAGAAAATTGGCAAGAGGCAAAGTGAAATGGACTCGAAAACAACGACGTAATAGGGGAGAAAAATATTTTCGGAGATGTTTTTAAGTACAATAAAATATTTTTTGTTTTTAATTAAAAATTAGACGGAAACATTTCACAATAACTACTGAACTCTTTTCTTTCAAAATTGCTTAGCGCCGCGTATGTCCCACTAGCACTCCTGATAGTAATAGATTCGACCGTTTCGTGTTTAAATTAGATTACCATTCCACACAAATGGTGTTCGAATTATACGAATGTTTACCAGATGAACGTGACTTAAAACACACGGATGCCTGATAAGTGTAATAAAGTGAAACATCCATATTTATGTAATTCATAATATTTTTTAAACTCTACGATGCATATGTTTTGAACTAGAAAATCAAAACGATCAAACTACATAAAAAACAATCTTTAATAATTTAATCTAAAAACCGATATCATTTGCATACTAAGGATTATGTTCAACGGGATGCTCTATTTTATATTTTGGCGATTCTACTCAAAATTACCACATTAACAATTGCTGATACAGCAAAAGTTCTCATGCGAGAACCAAACTCTATAAAATTCGTCCCTCCTCCCTCCCCCACGTTTAATCGCAACGTGCTCGACCGAATGTAACTAATCGCGCATATAAATGTTGGGAGAAGAGAAAAATCCGAAATGCTTTCAAGAATTTAAGGCTTAAATACATTTTTTTTTACGAGATATCTTCTTTAAATCACCCTATTTGGACTGGCATAGATGATGATCTGTTTTTCCAATATTATAATTGAGAGAATCTAATTTTGTTTTCTTTTACATTTCTTAAGTTTTTTTTTATGTAAAAATACAATCCTGTGTTATTTATAAATTAAACTTCAAAAAATTGGATTAACATAAATGAATATTCTAATCTCGTCAGGGACAATTTTTTTTTTTTAAATGGAATATATATATTTTTTTATTTATTACATTTATTTTCAAAATAAATTAAGTTTCCTAAAATAATAGTTAAACCTACATATATGCATTCCACCGTTTAGCATAATGATAAATCTCAATTAAAAGAATTTCATATATTCAGGTCATTCTGATGCTATATATTTTTCAAAAAGAAGTAACTAATTTATTTTACCTAATTTTTATCACGGCATGTAACCTTTTTAGAATAGGGATCAATGCAATCTAAAGCAATAGCATTTATAAAGCATGTTACCACACAGAATAGAATACACGTAAATGCCTTGTATATTCCGCAATGGTTGGATATTACGCAAGCTCATTTTTTAAAGGGAAGGGGAGGGGGCAAGAAAAAAAAATAATTCAAACCGAGATTCACGGCTTTTCTTTTCTTTTAAAGAGTGTTAACATAGAGATTACTGCACATCGGCGTAAGAGTTAATTTTCCATTATTAACAATGGTAATTTAAAGTATAGCCTGATGGCCGAGTGGCTAGCGCTCTGGCTCTCGGTACCACAGGTATCGGGTTTGTATCCCGGCGCTGCCATGGATGTTTGTAATTGTTCGGAATCCACTTTAAGCTGTAGGTCCTGGTCTCATGATTGTTGAGCGTAGAGCTGACAACCCTAGGGGGTAAAAAGAAAAACATCTCTCGCCTCGAAATCTACCATTAGGAAGACGGCCTTGGCCCGCACTGGACTGTTGCGCCAATGATGATGATGAATTTTAAATAGGTCCGACTTTTAAATATCTATTTACACATCCGAATTATAAAATTTATCTAACATTAACCTAAATAAACTCATTGGTTAAATTAAGCGTTTTCTTTTACATACCTCAAGGTTTCGTTTGGCTTGTCGCTCTACGGTCATATTGTGCATATTTTGGGTTAATTAGACCGGGACCTACACCCGGGTGGATTCCATACCACTGGCAAACATCCATGCCACCGCCAAGATTGGAGCCTGAGGATTGTGTACCAAAGGCCAGAGCACTAGCCAATTGACCATTAGGCCGCTACATACCTCAAGGAGCATATCATACAACACATCTGACACACGCCAAGAAGTTATAGTTCCACCACCGATTGTTTGGAAAATTAGTAAGAGACGAAATGGGACGGATTCAAACAGCGGTATCACAGGGGAAAAAGATATTTTCTGAGGGAGGGGGGAATGGGTTCAAATTATATAATAATAATTCAAGTTTAATTTGAAATTGTATATTATATATAATATCAAAAGATAAATTGGATGGGAAAAAATTTCACAGCGATTATTAATCATTTATGTTTTTGTCTCTTATATACATAACTGACTAGCATCCCTAGCAAGTAATCGATTCATCAATATCCGCCTTTAAACCGGATGTTTGTCTTTTCACAAAATCGGTCCACGATGCATACATAAATATATAGCATCAATATGATCTGAATGCAAAATTATTTTAATTGGGATTTATCGTGACGCTAAATAGTGACATATGT
Organism: Caerostris darwini; assembly: GCA_021605075.1. Lineage (NCBI taxonomy): Eukaryota > Metazoa > Arthropoda > Arachnida > Araneae > Araneidae > Caerostris > Caerostris darwini. The sequence goes on along the minus strand of BPLQ01013371.1, from coordinate 192,283 downwards.
GGAGGGTTTGTTTTTTCTGTATATTTATTTTATTTTTTTCAAGCTCCTTATTTTATTTTGATAATAAATATAATAAAATATTCCTTTTTACTTTAAAAAAAAAGCACCCCTGATTACAACCTTCGTTTATATTAATCCAGTTTTATAAATTTGATTTTCAAATAGCACAGAATTGTTTTGAATAACTAAAGAAATGTGAAAGAAAACCAAATAAGATTCTCTCAAATATGATATTGAAAAAATAGATCATCATCTATGCTAGTCAACAAAAAAAAAAAAAAAAGTAATTTAAAGAAGATATTTCAAAGCCCCATAAATCTTATGCTAAATCCAGAATCTTATGCATTATAGGTACTACTGAAATTTTTTAAGATAGATGTCAACTGTTCCCCCATACACACCAATTTTTCCCGCAAAAATTTCAAAGAAAGACTTGTGTGGTTAATGTCCATTTATGTAAATATAACATGCATAATGGTAAGACAGGGGTGGCCAACCCGCGGCCCAACTTGAATGTGTTTCCGGCCCGTGAGATTTATCATGCTTTTTCAAAATATATTCATTTTTATAATAATGGCCAAAATAGTGAAAACCAATGTTTAAAAAGATGCATTACGTGTACATCCATGTATTCAGAAATTTACTGTCGAAATGATGAGGAAAAATTGACTTTGATTTTAAAATAATATTCTTGCGAATATAAGACAGATGTTGCCGACTTTATTGATGAGTTCGCACAATAACTAATTACATTCTGCGAACTCATGATGCACTTGGAACATCTAATGTAACAGGTTCTATGTTTCACTTTCAGTGACCATCCCCAGATACGCACAGTTGATGGTTGATAGCAGAGCAAACCAGACTCTTAGTTGAAGGTGAACAACGTTTTTTCCTAAAATGAAATTGAACCAACACAAAACATGCTCAAATATAACGGACGCTAACCTGCAACACCCATTAACGATGTGCACATACCCAAATGGAGATTGATTTGCAAAAGCTAAGTGAAAGAGTGGAGACACAAATATCACGCTAGTAAAATAAATATTTTTTATGGCTTCATTTCGTTTATATTGATATATTTTCTATATTTCATTTTTAGTGTTCTATATTTCTTTACAATGTTCGTTTAGTATCATTATTATGTTATCTACGTTTACATGCAAGAATAATAGTCAACACAAAAATAATAACTCATTATGTTTCAATTTTTCACTCAAAAAAAATGTAGATAATGGGTCTAAATCTAATAGGGGTACATATAGTTTTATATGCGGCCCGCGGAGTTGAGATGCATTTCTGAAGTGGCCCGCAAGATCATTTGAGTTGCCCACCCCTCTGATAAGACATTGAATAAACAAACAAAAGGAATTTTTATACGGAGATTTCAAATGGATAAATCACAATTTTCAACTATGCGGATATGTGTACCTTCAACTACAGCAACCAGATGCACTGGTCATTGCTGTTCCACGGGCACATGCCTTCTGTATGACATGTCATTTTATTAAAATCGGAAGCAGACCTTCGTGCCGGTGTCATCCCAAACAGCCGGCGAAAAGGAAACGCGAACTGCGGAAGTGAACCAGTTTGACTGTGGCATTTAGAAATCGGAATGTCTGCTTCCATTCATTCATCGGCGATTTTTTATTTTATTTATTTTTTCACAGGAATAGTTAAGGGCATATTTGTGTGACGAGGGCAACGGTCCCGACCGATGGGAGATGAAGCATTTCGGAGACACTTTTTAACTAGGAAATAATAAAAAAAGAACTAGTTTATGAGAATAATTTTGGGGAGATTTATGGGGCTTTGAGAACTGAGGCAAATCTGTTTTAGAATTTCAGTAAGCAGCCCCGATGGCACAAATGCATATGCAGAGATGCGACTACAAGTCGAAAAAATTTCTGTAGTTTTTTATGTTTGTCAAGGATATAAATGGCAAAACAAATATCACTGCCTTAGCATCGAAAGGACCACGGATATTACTCCAAAATTCACATCTACAGAGATAAATTATAGCTGCAATTTACAATATTATCAAGTAATATAAAAGAAAATAGGATTGATTTAGCCATCATTTAAGACAGGGGTGGCTTACCCAAATGATTTTCGAATATCTTTTTTCTTTAACGTAATCAAAAATGTGCATAGTTAAAAATTTAATCAATAATTTTTTATCCTGTTTTATTTATTTTATTAACGGATAAATAGATAAAACAGTTAGACGTATAATATTACGAGCGAATATGTGTTTGCCTATGAAATCTATGAAGATAATACTGGGTAGACTAAAATTCTCATTTTTTTCCCCTCCAGAATTAAAAATAAATTTTACCTTCAATTAATTCGTGTGTTTTCAAAAAGATACAGGTATGAGATGCTAGTACAGAGGTGGCCAACTCAAATAAACTCGCGGGCCATTTTGGAAATTTATCATAATTCCGCGGGCCGCATATAAAATTATATGTCCCGCTATTAGATTTAGACCCCCTACAGACATCTTTTTGGAGTGCAAAATTGAAACATAACGAGTTATTATTTTTGTGTTTACTATTAATCTTACGTGTCAACATAGATAATACAATAATAATGGTACTGAACGCACATTGTAAAGAAATATAGAACACTAAAAATGAAATATATAAAATACATAAATATATACGAAATAAAAAAAAAAAAAAAAAAATGAAATCATTAAAAAATATTTATTTCACTAGTGCGATATGTGTTTCGCCACTCTTTCACTTAACTTTTGCATATCGATGCGCGCGCATCTTGAGTTCGCAGAATATAATTTAATTATTCTGCGAACTCATAACTGTAAACTCATCAATAAAACAGACAATATATGTCCTATATTCGCAAGAATATTATTTTAAAATCAAAGTTAATTTTTTCTCATCTTTTCGACAGTTCATTTTTGAATATAGGGATGCACACTTAATGTATTTTTTTAATTCATTGGTTTTCACTACTTTGGCCGTTATAAAATAAAAATATTTTGTAAAAGTTTAGTAAATCTCACGGGTAGCAAAAATGTTCAAGGCGGGCCGCAAAAAATTCCGTAGCAGTCGGCATTTCAGCAAACAATTAAAAAACGCACGCATGTTAATATGTAAATTCTAAAAACAAACCTTTTCAGGATTGATACTCTAAAAAACTATATTTAAGGATAACAATTACCCATGAAAGTCTCTTTCGCACGGAAATGATAACTATTCTGTCTTTTTTTTTTCTTTACTGTTGTTTAAACGTTAACAAGTACTCTAATTTTCCTCTTTGAAACATCATTTTTTCCAAGAATAGCCCATACTCGAGTGATTGTGGTTAGAATTGAAACTATACGTAAGTTTTCTGATTTGGTTTGTCACTCTACGACCATCTTGTGCACACGAGGGCTAAAGGCTCGTTCCCACCGAGGCGAGAGACGTGAAGATGCAAGAGGCAAGCGACCAAATTTTTTCGACCCCTTCACAGCGAAACGTCAGAAATAGCATTACGCATAGTGAAAAACCGCTTGAAGTTGAAAGTTGGGCTACTCCACGCGGCGAACTGAAAAACCGGTTTCAGGCGACCGCGGTGAGGTCAAATTTTGGTCGCTTGCATCTTGTCGCCTTGGTGAGCACGAGCCTTAACAGACTGGGACCTACAGTTTAACATGGATTCCGAACCACTCACAAACAACCATGCCACCGCCAGTATTCGAACCTCAAGTCTGAGTTACCAAAGTAAGTTTTCTGGAGCAGTGTGTATAACACATTAGAAATGCCCTTCCCTGGCAATTGCAATATAAAATTGAACGAGAACTTCAAATCGAAGCCTATGAATTTTTCATGCAAACCATATTGGAAACATAAATGCGTTTCAATTATATATATATATATAAAGAAAGTTTGATTCGGGGATCCAATTTGCGCCAGTGATATGTTGGAATGAGCACGTACAAGTTTCGAGTTTTGTAAGAACGCATCAAATGGTTCGCTAAATACATCGTATTTTACCGCGCTGCCGTCAAGAATCCTTAATTTACATTTTAAGCATATATATTTCAAAAATGGAGAAGTAAACATTTTCGTAATAGGTAGCATAAAACGTTACAAAAATTTCAGTACACAATCGCAAGTGCCTATTTTCTTTTAATTGCGACAAGCCTTAGTTATTTTGTCACTTAGTAGTATGAATTGAAGGCATCGATTGCATGGGGCTGCGATTTTAGAATTAATTTCCGAAATTAGCACGAAATCAAAAACGCACTGCACTGTACGTATAATCCATACATTGTAAGGCCAAATTGTACAAATTGACAACTAATACCAGTCATACTTCTTTAAAAAAAAAAAAAAAAAAAATCAAAGTTAATTATAAATTTTTAAACCGTAATGAAATATACCAAACGAATTTTTCCTATAACAATTTTTTTAAACAATTAACAAAACGATTTTTTTTTTATGAGAACGGATTAATCATTTTTCTTATATTTCTTACAAAAGGATAATGATTAATCCGTTCCCATAAAAAAATCGTTTTGTTATTGGCACATTATACATTGATGCGGTCGTATTAAAATAATTAAAAAATACAGCTTAGTAATAAAATGCCTACAAAAATAAAAATTTTACTAAATTTAATCCCCCTCCCCATCTGGATGAGAATCAGATTTATTAAATGGTGGCATAAAAATTCCCAAAGAACTTACTTCTGCCTTTTCCTCAAGATATTTTAGAAATGTGACATTATCTGGTTATCGTAGACAATGCTATTACGGCTTTGGGGTACCCTTTGCAGTGGAACGGTTTTTGGCATCCATCTATTTGGCGAAGATTGTTAAGTACCCCAATCGTATTCTAGACAAATATCGTATACCAAATCTCTACGATCATCTTGTGCACACGAGGGCTAAACAGGCCGGGCCCTACAATTTAACATGGATTCCGAACCACTCACAAACATCCATTCGAACCTGGAACCTGTGGCCATACCAAAGGCCAGAGCGCTAGCCAATTGGCCATCAAGTAGCAATGAAAACACCGAATCATTGAATTACTAAATATGTGACAAAAACAACTGGACCTAAATGAGACGTGGCTATAAGTTTGAACACGTAGACACAATTTGCTCATGGACTTGAACCCATTCCAAGCGCACAATTGCGTATTTCCTCCCTAGAGTAAGTGCTTGCATAAACTATACCTTTTTTACTCCCCCCCCCTTTTTTCTTCCAAAATCGAATTTTAAATTTTGGAAGGAAAAAAAAGAAGTGCTATTTTCTTTTGAATTATTAATCAAGAAGCTTTTGAAACATAATTGGGTTTCACCTCCCCCCCTAATGTAGCTGGCAAATAGAACGTGATCTTTTAATGCCATAAGGGCTGCAGCGACGTTACTCACTTTGCACTACCCAGGAGGCGCGTGTAACTTTGAAGATAAGCCACGGATGCGGAGTAACACGTCCGTCCAACACCGCTCTACAATCCTGTTAGACCGGGATCTACGGTTTAAAGTGGATTCCGAACCACTACAAATAACCATGGCACCGCCGGGATTTGAACCCGATACCTGTGGTACCGAGCGCTAGCCACTCGGCCATCAGGCCCTTGAAACAATAATTGTCGATAGAACAAAAAACTATCACATACTATCCCATTAAATTTGTTGTTATTCATCTACATGCATATTAAGTCATTTCTATGCCAAGTTCGAAACATCAGTAAAAAAAAAAAACGTATAAAGATTTTGCGAAGATTAAAAACACAACTAATAATTTATTTATTAACATTTTAAAAGCACTCAAGTACGAAAAGGCACTGCCATCCAAGAAAGTAACACATAATGAGAGCAACACAATAATAAAAAAAAAACGTAAGAAAATTGTCACAAACAGTGTATAAAAAAACCGTGTCTTTCAAAAATAAGCTTTTATCTTTTGATTATCGGCGGTCATCATCATCGCGCGGTGTGAACTAGAACTTGCGAATGGGTGAAAGATGCGAACAATGAAAAATGCGAAACAAGGACTACACCCCAATTTTGTCAGCAAAAAGAGAACGTTTTTTAATTGTTCAATAAAATGGAATCCAGGTCATCCACGCTTCGCTCTACTCACGACACGGAAAACTGTCTCTTTCGATGAAAAAAATGATAGATCGCCATTCCTAAATACGGAGAAAATTGCAATAATATGCGAAATATTTCAATTTTTTAAACGAAATTATGCATAAAACAAGTAATATAAAAAAAAATTTTAAAGTCAATTCCTACTTTTTTTTCACTCTATTGAAGAAAAGTCCTTTATAAATAATTTTCATTCATTTTTTTATGTTTATCTGGCACCATCTATTGGTAGATATATGCAACTTATATATAAAAAAAACAACCTAAAATTAGTGAATTAAATTTAATGAATTAATTAATATTTGAAAAAACTGTATTAACATCCAGTGTCATCCACAACAAGTTAAAAAAAAATGTATTTGACCTTGAGTGGATGAATAAAAAGTATTTTATGAAAGATTGAAAATTTGAACAAGATATATATAGGGAGAGTGTGAGCTAATAGAAGGAATTGAATAAACTAAAACATTATGATAAATGTTATGCGCGTTAATAGTATTAAGTGTTATACCGAAAGTTTTAAAAAGAAATCTGCTATTTTCGTTTTACAATGAAAAGAAATACAATTAAAAACAATAATTGATCTGAAGTGTCACATATTAATATTACTTAACGTTTTCTTCACGAATCAACCCAAAACCAGTATTTTTAGTTCTATAGAATACTGAAAAATCTTTTTAATTAGTTTTTAAACTTTCGACAGACTATTTAGTATTACTTAGAAATATTTTTTTAAAGACAATAATTCATACATACATAAAACTTGTGGCAACAAGAAATATATATTTGCGTAGACTAAATATCAATATGTTGTCCAACAGCGAGTTAAATAAATAGTAAAAGAGGACAATAAATATACGTGTCTAGTTCATGTAAATACTACATGAATCAATGAATTTAAAATGTTAATAATTTTTAAAGCTACAATATAAAACACAATATATAACATAATTATCAAATTGAAAAATATTAAGTAAATAAATCATAATTCTATCAGACCCAGTTTCATAGCACTAAGAACACATCTTAACATATTTGTTTTTGATTAACTATAGTCTGGTGTCTTAGCTGTTATTAGAAAACATAATTAATCATTTGCCAATTAGAAAATTATTTTTAGTCAGTTATTTTTAGAAACAATTATTTTAGTCTTTACATTAAGAATGCTATTCAGGCCTTTTCATTAGAGGTTATTACTACAAATTACCCTGGTTCTGAATGGATCCACATTTACACCGATGGATCTCCGTGTGATGGAAATACTGGTGCCGGTCTCTATTGTAAAGAATTTTTTTTTTTTGAGGAATCATATGCAGTTGATCTTATTGCCTCCAATTTTGATGTTGAGATTTTTGTCATAATGAATGCAATTTTAAACCTTCTTGCACTAACTACTAATCTTAATAAAGCAGTTATCTCTATTGACTCCCAAGGCAACTGTCTCCTATACACCTAGTGATTGCTTCCTTATTGAAGTGGCTAAGATAAATCTGTCCAATGCAATTGCATCTGGCTGGGAGACTGCTTTACAGTGGATTTCCAGCCATTGCGGGGTGCCTGGAAATGAAAAGGCCGATTTCTTGGCCATGGTTGTAAGTTACCACAGCCACAATTTCTTTTATCCTTTCATCAATTTAGTTCTGAGGGAAAGAAGAAAATAGACAGGCACTTAAAGCAAAGTTACAAACTCCTTTCAACTGATAAAACGTGGAATATATTTGTTTCATCCCCCATCCCAATGGATTTGCCGCATTGGTGTAGCTACTAATGATGTCTGTCCTCTGTGCTCGTCACGGACTTTTTACATTTGACAACATGCATTGCACTTGGTTTTATGACTTTTAATTCTGACAACTTTACCAAGGCTAAATTTTATTGGGCTGCTAGAGTTCTTATGGCGGATATTGTTACAGTTTCATGTAGGGAGAAAAAAAACTTTACATTAAAATACTTAAGTATAGAACAGATTTAACCATTCTTTCTTTTTTTTTTTTTTTTCTTTCTGTTCATTAGTCAGGACCGAAGGGATAAAAATTAATATTGGATTAACCAAAAACATTGTTCGATATTTTAATGCACCGCCCTGCGGAAAAGTAGGCCAATTTGACACACCGTAGCAATGACTTTCTTTAGTTCAGTTAGAATGGCGGTTAAATCTAACAAACCATGCCTGTAAGAAAGATGAATCATTCGTTACGCAATTTTACCTTTTTGAAATGCTATTATGGAAGACAACTTGACTTCTGAAATGAAAAATAATGAATTTTGATTTTAAAAATCAGAGGTCGGTGAGAGAAGCCAGAACAAAGAATCGAGCTTTTTTGAAGGAGTCGGTTTTAAAATCCGACTACCGATTCTTTTATATATATAAAAAAAAAAGTATTTTGGAATTAATATTAAACAATCAATCCAATTGTATCCTTCAATAATACAACCAGTAGCAAAGTCTGCCTGCTTTAGCAGCATATCAAGTAAGTGTTGGGAGACTTTCGTCAGCACTGAGGGATATAAAAAGCTTGTCTTGGATCTACAATGAAGGATCTTATAGAAATTCTATTATTAAGAACAATGTATTATAAATTAATGCATCACAAATATAGCATCTTTGTGATTAAAATCTACCATTTTCATTTGCTTGTCTTAAGCTACTCTAAAATATTTTGTTCTGTTAACTTAGTGCTGTTATTTTTTATAAGATAAATGTATTTTTCGTTAAGCAAATTTAGAGTACAAGAACATTTTAAGTTGCTCTCTCTTAAGTTTGTTTTAAGTTGAATAGCTCTAGAAATACTGTTAAGTAAAAAAATTGTTTTTATAGATATAATGAAATAAAAGTCATTGAGTTTATTATACAAATTCTAAATCCATTAATATAGATCATAGTACATAAAATTACAGAAAGGAATTGGGAGTCGGTATAAAAAACAAATCCGATTATACAGTCGAAACTTTTTAACCGACTAATCACCCCTGCTAAAAACTTCTATGTCACACTGGACAATCACTCGTTCTTCTAGCAACATTCCTCTATTCCTCCCAAAGTATTTACGAAAAGAGCAAACATGGATTATTATTATTTTTAAAAACAATCAATTTTTTTATTTAAGTCATCGCCTAAATCACATACTACACCAAATTCACTAAAATTCAAACACTATACCTATTTACTGCTTAAAAAAGAACATAAGAATGTATATAGAATAAAATTCTTTAGAACAATATAAAATAATCTGAAACCATCAATCGCAAACCGATTTCGTAATACTTTTGCTACATTTAAAGTGATAAAAATATGATTCACAACAATAAGAGAAGATAAAAAAACGCGACAGCATTCCAATAAGCCACACGAAGAACCATATGACAATAAATAAGAGACAAAAACATGCACTTTGCCATTTCAGGTGGAAACGAGCCATAAAGCCACAGAAGCATGGGAGTGAAAAGTTTAAAAAGTGACACATGTTTTCGACATGTGTGCAGGGTTACCCTTCTTAAGAGTCGCCTACAGACATGATTTTATTTTTATTTTTCTGCCAAGGACAAGAAAAGAACGAAACTGAATACATCAATATCACAATACTCTGTCCACCTACATATTCGTCTCCCGTCGCCACATGAAAACAGAACCGCGCCTAATGAACTTCTGTATTCTTATCTACTACTCCATACATTGAATCAAAAGAGCATCAGTAGGTAAATGCTGTAATCAACAGCAAACAGTGTTATCGAGTCGTACGCACGCAGATAATATGAATACAAAGAATCAGTCAGTCAGTCGAAAAAGAAAATGTGTGGTATGTAGCAAGTCGTGGAATTCGTTTGAACCCCATGAACTGTTACAGCCAGGCACGAAATCATTGTGGTATTGTGGCTATTAAATGGTTTTTCTTTAAAAAAAAAAAAAAAAACATATTTCGTGTTTTCATAACATACAATAAGACAAAGAGGACGATTTGCACCTGTAGAATTGCCTTTCCTGTGCCTCTTAAGTTCCATTTTTGTATCCAAAGTAATGATAAATTAAAATAACATAAGAGCGTTTTATATGTCAAAAAATATATTTAAAAAAAAAAAAATAGATGCATTTTACATATCCAACATAAGGGAAATTCGTATAGAAGACGTATTTATGTATAAACAATATTTAATAGACCTATTCCACATAAAGATAAAATAAGTAATAGGCAATAAAGCAATCATCAGCAAATCATCAATTTAAAAAAAAAGCTTAACAGAAAATTTCAAGTTTTGAACATTTTTAATCTAAAAGAAATAAATGGGGGAAAAAAAACGAAGAAAAACCCCCGGTAAAGTGTAATTATTATATTAAGAAATGATATTCTTAATTAGCATTACAGAACAGCAGTCAGAGTAGGAACTACGGTATAAACATCTGAATTGACAAAATTTAAGCGATTAGCACATATAATCCAGCTTCAAAAATAAAACTAGCTCTTTAATACCAGAGAAATAGATTGATAAACATCATGAATAATAAACTGCCAGCAAACTTTTCTACGGGATTAAGTATTCTAATATAAAAGCCACATTAAACACAATTTTAATCGCAAGCACAAATATCTAATAACGATCAAAAATAAAAATATATGCAAGCGATAATAAATCAGAAACAAAATATCCAAATGGTGTCAGACGCGAAAAGAACTGTGATGTTATTTTTCATTTAACAAATACTTGTTAGGGCTATCTGGTAGCAATATAAAATAAATTTATTTAATTAATTAAAAAATCGCCAGATAAAATAGTAAAAGTCCATTTAATTTCTTTGAATGTAAATATGCTATAGTTTTCAAAGCATTTTAAAAATATGTTTTGTTATAAATATGTTAAATTTGTTGTTTTTTTATTTAATTAAAAACGAAATAATTATAATTTTTTTTTTTATCGGAAAAACATTTTAAAGGAGCAGAAAAGACATTAAAAACAAACTGTTAACTTTCAATTGTTTAGATAGAATGATGTTTAATTTTATTCTACAGTGGATTTTTTTTTTTTTTTTTTTTTTTTAAACCAATATGCTAATAAAAGCAGACGCTTTCTGGAGAATTTTTAACAGCGCTATTTAATATTGAAAAAATACAATTTTTATTTAATTATAAAAGAACTAATTAGAATTCTTTTGTTAAGCTTTTTACCATGCACCACATAAAAAATAAATTCATAGAAAAAACGAAGAAGGTACTATCTGGTCCATGTCGTTGTCTTAATGTGTGAAAACATCTGTCAACAGATTTGCAGGAAAGGGGAGGGCGAGTTTAAGGAGTTCATGCATTAAATAAGTAAAGTAAGGAATAAATGAATGGTGTAGACATTTACTGAAATTATTATTATACAGTTACAGTATACTCCGCCACTTATATCCAATAGCTCAATAATGTCAATTGTACTAGGGGTGCCAAGTACGAGCGATGCTTAACTTCAACCACGGACATTATATTCACGTTTATCTGTATACGACAGGGATGGGCAAACTACGGCCCGCGGATAGAATTTTTATTTGCCTGTCCGAGGCAAATTAAAAGAAATATATATATATCCATCTCCATTTCTACTTTGATTAAATATTTTTTTTTCTTCCTTTTTTCAATGGACTAATGATCTTTGCTGAGCAGCTATCTCAGAACGACTTGTCTCATTTCTTGAGGTTAAATTCAATACCCTCAGTAAATGAAGAGAAGCTTAAGAATTATGAAGACGACTTGACAAAAGAGAATTGAATATTTTTACCATGCTTTTCAACGTAAATTGTGAAGCAGTGAGGTCAGATTTGCCGGTTAAATTAAATGAGTCTAACAATCATTTCAAGCAATTGTTTCTAAATATGCCAAAGTTAAAGAGTTTTACCAATCATTATCCAAATGAAGTTTCCCAAATTTAATATCTCACGGCCAGAAAAATCAGTGCTATATTTGCTTCATCTTATATATGTGAACAAGTGTTTTCAACTATGAAACATAGAAAGAATTAGAAAGATTATTACAGATACGCATGCGCAATTTCCTATGAGCATGAGCGCTAGGGAGAAAAAGCTAATGGACGTCCAAAATACGGTATGCAAAAACTCTATTATTTCAGAAGTAGATAGACAGATGAGCATTTAGCCTCGTTCCTTAGAATCAGTACATTTCATTTCGAACTTCAATATAAGGAACATTTATAAATGAAATCGCAATTTCATTCATCTCATTAACATATTTAAATTGTAATTCCTGTATATTGTTTTTAAAATTTTAGAAAAATTTATCTTGGCCCGCCAAACATTTTTTTTTTTCGATTTTTGGCTCGCGACCGAAAAAGTTTGCCCATCTCTGGTATAGGATTTTTGGATTCGTCTTGAATCGCTCAATTCGATTTTCCTCGGATTCTTTCACCCTCTTCTCTACATGATGATATATTTAGATTTTCCAAATGATGTATAGTTTTGAATTTATTAACATATAAAACCGGACGTGGAAAGCGAAGCTCCCTTCTGAACATTATACCCATATAGATTTTACAGACGTTTTTTCAAATTAAAAAAAAAGAGGGGATGTTCTAAGTGCTATTAATAGCTTTTAAGCTGAATATCGCAAATACATATATACATTCATTTTTTATTTATATAGAAGAAAATAAACACAGTAAATGCAAGAAATATATAATAACCCTATTTGCGAGTCCTGAATTTGCACTAATTTCTTCATTATCTGAAAATTTCGATTTACGTATGATGAATACCAGCTCAGGAACAATAGTTTTTATGTCGAAATTATGAACTTCAGATTATTTTCCTTTTTTTTTTTAAAATTATTTACAAGCGATTTGTTGCATGGATATAATAACAATCTAATTTTTTAAACTTTGATTGTTCTTGCAAATACAGACGATTATTTGATTTAGGAAGAAAAACAAAAGGAACTTTTGATTTATTTTTATTTTATCTATTTATGCAATTCTTGCACTTGCAAAACACCATGACATATCATTTTTAAACTTGTCACTTAAATTCAGTCTCAAATATATATGTGTGTGTGTGTGTAGTAACTTACAATGGGATAACATTGCAATGTGTCATGCACTAATAGAGGGCATTTTAAACTTTTGATTTATTTTTTATTATTATTATAAATTACATCTCTTTTTAATTTAAAAAGTATAAATTTGCATAAACATTTATAATACATTTAATTATTATATACATACTTTAATAATGTACATAAAAATTGTAGAAAAAAAATGCACAAATTGATCATTTCCTTTAAGCATTAGTTAATATAACAGTAAAAAGAAACTCTTAATATTTCCTTTAATTAAATAGGAATGCAATTGCTACTAATTTAAACCATGAATTTTCAAAATTTTTACCTTTAAGGAAAATTCTATGCTTCTCCCCACTTCTCTAATTATTTTTTATCACTATTAAACTTTTCATAGCTCGTTTGTTGATATTTTATTTAGTTATTTTATAAGATGATTTTTATTTTACTCAAATTCTCAGAATATTAGTCTACAAAAAGAAAAAAAAACCTTACTAGCTGCAATTTATCAATATGTGTATTGAAATGTTACAATAACTGACAAATACTAAATTTCTTATAGCAAAAGTAATTAAACAGTTAAAAAGCCATGTGCCTTTGTGAAATGAGTGATTTATTTGTAAGATTTTTTTAAGCAATTTGTATTACAAGGAAGTTTTCTTTGGCTCATTAAAAAATTTTTTTTAATTTAATCCCTGATTTAATTATTTTTATCAAAAATTAAAAAAATAAAAATAAATAATCTTGCATAAAAACATTGTTATAAAAGGAATCAGGATTTTTAATGAATTTTCACAAAATTAAGAATTCCTAACCAATTATTGTCAAATTCTTGATAATTAAAGTTTCACTTCATCGATAAAAAATTCCATCTTTTTCCATTTTCTTAACTATTTTTTATTTTACCTCTATAAAAAAGATCATAAGAGTCATGCCCCAATTTTAAAAATCACTGATTTAAATATGTGGTAATTTTTCAAGATAAAAATACTTTTCTGATCAGAAAATGAAATCCCTCCTTTGTTTTCATAAACATTAGCTGAGCCCCCTAGTTGGCATGCACACGATTTTTATAAAAGGAATCAGAAATTTAATTTAAAAGTCATTTATTGTGCAAAAAATGTGTACACTTGATGGAAATTATGAATTAAGTCTAGTTTTGGCATTTATCTGGTTGAGTCAGTGGTGATTGTTAAATGGCTCATTGTCAATGCTTGATATATATATTTTTAAAATATTTCTCTCATTTATCCTAATAAGAATTTATTTTCAAATCAGAAATTCTAAGATTCTATGAAGTAATTTTTATTAAAAATAAAACTTTGATTATATATAATAAGAAAGTTCTTTAGCAAGATCTACAAACGAATGTTATAGTTTATGTACAGACCAGCATATTTTTAAAGCATGTAATATAGATTTACATAATGAAATACTTTTGAATTCCAATTAAATTGGTGCACAACATTTAGGTAATGCCTTTTTTTCCCGTAACTCCGTAGGAACTCACTTGGAGACATGAAATTCAGAATACAATTACATACTTTACACTACAAAAATGGAGAATGCATACTAATGCAAAATGAACACATATAATATGAAATCAAATAACAAAAAGACTTCATCAAAAGAGTAGCACTGGTAATGTTATGGTCTATAATGTTATACTAATGGTCTACCTAAAAAAAAACAAAATGTCCCTCAGGATATGATTTCTCTTAACTGCAATGGTTATTTGGCACTACCTTTCCATATTCAACACATTATCAAATAATTGGAAAGGTAAGAATTCTAATTCGGCAATGAATATTAGTTTTCAATTGTTAGATGTTATCAGGATATAATAATGTTCAAGAGGGTCTCCCTAAAGATCCCATATATGTTCTAGAGCATTTAAATCAGGGCACTATGCTGGTCAATCCCTTCTAGCGATATTATCACTATTTAGAAGTTTCTCTCAACAACACATATACAACACAAGATGTTATTGTCCATAAAAACGAAGTTGAATTAATGAGTTAGGAACAGTTGTACATAAGGGAAAACAGCTTACTGATAATAAATAGTAATCTCTGATAAAATAATATTTTCCTGAAAAGTTGGAACTCAGCCAGTCCTCATCATCATAATGCCTAACCAGACGACCATACCAGATCCACAATACAGTCTCTCTCAATTAATACTACATAAAAAAAATGTCCTTATTTTTCTTGATACCAAGTGGCATTGAGAATCACTTATGACACTAGAAATACGCTTATTTGTTAAGAGGACATGATTCTATTGATATATATAGTCTTTGTATTCCATAGACCTACTAAATGAAATAATCGCTGGTAGCTGTCAATGAAATGCAGCGTTCAGGACGGCATATGCATAAGCTATCTTTAAGAAAGGGACTAGTCACAGAGACAGATAATTGTCATCCCACTTTTATATATAGACCAGTTTATGAGAACGATAAAAAAATATATGGTATTTTAACTGTATTTTTTATATTATGAAAAGAAGATGTTTGATTATCTTACAGTTAGCTGAACTGACTCACTCTGAGATTTCAAACAGTTAAAGATATTTCCTTAAATATACATATCATGAATTGTTGAATATTGGCAACTTTCTTATATTTGGAGATCTATTAATTATGACAAATAAAGAACGTCAACTAACTAAAAATTTTCAGTGTTTAACTCAATCCAGTGTGTCAAAAATGTTTTTGAAATGAAAATTCAATATTGAACAATTAAAACATTGCACAGTTTAGTTTTTATATAGAACACTAAACATTTCCATGAATGTTGCTTATAGCCATACCACACACAAATTTTCAGTGAGCATGCTCATTCATAGAAAAAATTCTAGGAAAATTACAAAAGATTACAAAATTGCATAGAAAAATATTTCTGTTGATAATAGAGGTACAACAAAGAGAGGATGCCATTTTAAGGTACTTTACCATTCCCATCAAAAGTGATTAATGTGAAAAGGTTGTTCGGTTTGTTCTTCGGATTGTCAATATAAAAATAAACAAATATTACTTTAATACAGTTTTCACTTACACCTCTGCATGATGATTTATTTGAAGCATTTTTAAACTGTATTTCTTTTAAATAACTTAGAAGCAAAATATTCTGTTTTCTAATATTTGATAAAAATTCAGGTTAAAAAAATTATTGAAATTTTAATAGTAAAAAACTGGTTGCTTATAAAAAAAGGTTAGAAGTCTGAATAATTAATCCATCTCATGAAAAACAGTGTTTTGAAAGTGTGACCATTTAGGGAAATGGAATCTTATATTAATAGAGATCAAAATACGTTTTTAGAATATTGATCATTTAATATTTTTCTTATTCCTTATATTTTAATCAATATTTAATTTGAAAAAACAGAATAATATTTTAATATAAAAATTTAGAATAACATTTGATCCAAATGCCTATATTACAACCAAATTAAAATTTTATACTGAAAATTTTGTCTATACCCATGCAATTTTGCAACTATTTTATTTTTCTGATAAATTATAAATATGATCCATAGCAAACCCTTTTTACCTATTATATTCTCATCTTTTTTACCTTTTATTTCAAATGTTTTTGAAAGATAACATCAATATGTATGTTTTAAGAGGGTAGATATAATCTTAATCAATTAGTAGTCAATTTTGAAACTTTTCTTTCTACTTAGAAGAACCAATCTTAATGGCAGGATTCTTGTGAGGGAAAATGAACGATGCCCAACACTCTTTGTGTATGTATGTATGTAAGTATGTATGTATGTATGTATATATACACACATCATATATATATAAGTGTGTGTGTGAAAAATTTATATTCAAATTCTCCAGTATTATTTATTTATGCAAGTAAAGTTTTTTTTCAAGGCAAATAAGTGTCAGTTAAAATTAATTTCCACTATAAATTATTTCATCTAAATCCATGAAATTACTTTGATCATAACACTGGATAACTGACTTGTATTTTAACTATACTTATCTTGTTTTTTAAATTTATTTTCTTTCCCAATTACAAATTACTTAAGACATTAATGATTATTTAACTGAATTCAACATGATTTAAAAATATAGATACAGCAAATTACATAAATTTTTAATGTTTACTTTGAAGTATAAAGTCTGCAATACAGTTATAACATTTTTACTAAAATAAATCTAATATTATCATGAAATCTAATATTATGAGGAGAATTATAAAATTATTTCTAATTCATAACTATTTAAAATGGCACATAAAATACAATCAAAATAAAAATTGCAATTCAACAATTAAAGCAAGTTACAAATAAGTAAAATATTTATTTTGTCTTTATAGGTTAACTCAAGTTGATATTTATACACTTCTGTTTTTACAGATTTTCTTTCATTTTTTAAAAAATATCACTGGTTAATGCTTTTCATAGATAGAAATTTTTAAAGATCTCAGGTTGGTGACTTTTTATGTCCTTCAACAGGGAAATTTCATAGTAAATATGCTTTCTTCATTTGTGTTCCTTTTATTTCATCCCACCTCTTTGATAACTAGACGTAGGGTAATAATGTGAATGATTGATAAAGGATTCCTAGTTAATACATAAATTTTTTTTGAGAACGAAAGGACTATTTAAAAATCACTTGTTGTATGCTTTTATTTCCTATGTAAAACAGAGATGATAAAAATTGTTCTGTGTCAATATGAGACAAAAAAATACATTATTAATAAATGTTTTCTTTTCATGCATACTTTGAAAAAAGACAAATTATTGATTAAATTGAGATTTTTAGACATCTTATCAACTAAATTATGGTATTTCCAAATTTTCATGCTCCAGCCCTTAGTTTAATAACTTAACTATATAATAATATTAACACAACAATAATAGTTAATTAGATTTACGAGTCTTTGCATATTAACTGCATGCCAGTTATTGGGGGAGAGGGATAACCATAATGAATTCACCGACTAAATACCAATTTTGGGTTACAAATTGACACTTGCAAATGTGATAAATATTTCAGATGGAGAAGTTTTTTATGGCAACTATATTGTGCATTGCTTTTTTGCATGGGAGACAGATAACCTGTTGGGATGGGATTGGAAATTACATCAAAACTGATTTATTGGGTCCATTTCCACTTTGTCTGTAACGAAGAAAATTGGTTTCTGCTGTACTGTTTCCGAAGAAACCATTATCTGCAATTCAAGTAATACTTTTAAAATTTATTTAATTATTTATTACTTTTATTTTATTCAATTTGATTGAATGATTAAATTCATATTTAAAGTTTAATTTTGCTATTGCAAGTCTGTCATTTTACATAATTTTGTATCTGCAAAAGAAAGTTATTTATTTCTAAAATATCTTTCATTTTGTTGTCACTTAGACGTTAGGATAACTTATTTTAATCAATTTATCATATATTATTAGTTAATCAAATTATCTTGAGCCATTGTGTATCTTTTTTAGCTTCCCATCCTTTTGTATTTGTAAAAAATACCATTTATACTTAATTTAAGTGAGATGGAAATTGTCCTATGTGTTTTTCATTGTCAAATGGTTGGAGTACTAGTTCATATTTCTGTTTACCTGTGCCAATTATCAAAAGACGTATTTGCTCATCAATGAACTACTAACAGTAAATACTTTTAGTTCATATTAAAATTTGTTTTTCCTTCAAGCAAATAGCTCTGAAGACACAGGAAAAAAGACACACATATATTTTTTTCAAATGTTAAAGCTATGCCAGTAAATGACTCTTACAATCTCCGGCTTTCTGCACTGAGTATGTAATACTGAAATGTAATGCATAATTTCTCTTCATAACACAAATATAGATAAATGCCAATCTTATAAAAATGGATTTATTATCTTATAAATACATATTGCAAAATTGATTAAAAAAATTCTTTTTGTTCAGCTTAAATTTTGAAAAAAGTCACTACACATAAAGTAAAGTGTGCAAGGTGCAGCATTGTAGAATAATTATATGGTCCTTGATTGAGAAAACCTCTGCTGGAGATTATGTTCTAAGCTTTATTTTGATCCTACCGCAGGATTACACTAAAACCCAGATAAGTTAATATATAACTATATAAAATTTACCAACTTTCAAAGTCAGAAAGACGTTAATAAACAGTACTTTCACCAACTCTTGTAATACGCAAAAATTTAGTTTGAAACTATGTTAAACAAATGTTTTTTTTTTCCTTTCTTGTATTTCTTATTTAGACATTTTTTTTCTCTTGGAAAAACCACTTAAAATTGATTATTATTACTTTGCTAGAAATCTGGTGGCTAATGAAAATCTTCAAAATCGGTTGACATTGTATGATCCCGAAGAATTTAAGCTTCTTTCAGTCCTTGCTGCTTTATATATAGTTACAGATGCTCCACTCCTATGTGTAGTTTATGTAAAGTATACATTTTGATGCAAAATCAAAGTGAAATTACATTAACAGAAAAAAGCAAAACAAATATTGTTCATGATACATAAAATTCACAAAATTTTAAATTTTAAGGGTGCATCTCATCAAATTAAGGATTTAATATATTAGATAAATTAATAACGGCCGAGTGACTAGTGCTCACTACCACAGGTTTCAGGTTCAAGTCCTTGTAGGCAGTGCCATAGATGCTTGTAGTGGTTCGGAATCTCCTTTAAAACATAGGCGCTGGTGAAATTACCCTAGCGAATAAAAAAATGACTATAATGTTGGACATAGGACTCTCAACTCTACCCATAAAAAGAAAATTATCATTAGTTCTCATTAAATTCTCATATGGACCAGTCAGAAAAAATTAGACAGGTCTCATCTTGGATACTAGTGTCAGGATGGTCCTGCCTGGTGGACACTGACCGAGACAGTCTTAGCTGTAGTGCTTAAGAAGAACAGTAGTTAATATGAAAGCTAATCCACAATGATTATGAAAATCCATAGATGCAAACTTAGATTTTCATTATAGTACTTTAGAAGACCCCGCCCACAATTCAATCCTTTCCCCTCAATAATTCTTCATTGACAATTTGAAAAATATCACACATTATGTATTATTTAAAAGTAATATTACATTATGTAAATATTGTTTCAATAAATGCAATAATAAACTCACCTTGCCAGTTGCTTTTTTATAACGGGTGATGGCCAAGTCCATTAAGTCTCTGACAAGAATGTCACCCTTCCCACAAGGAACAATGACACGTACATTTCCAAAGTAAACTGTCACTTTCATTTTGTTTTAGCTCTGTGAAAAATTTCTTTTTGTTTCTTTACACACATTCAACAAATACTGGAATGTTTCAAACATAAATCTGCTTTATGGTTGATTCTTGAGCAAATAATAGATGAATATGAAAATCACATATAATCACTTTTTTTCAAATAAATCACAAGTTCGAATTATGAATATGGACGGAATATAAATTCTAAAAATCGATTTGAGACAAACACAACACTTGTAGATGATGTTGGTCATTGCTGATAGTTGCTATCATAGGACACATAGGTTCAAACATATAATATATATATATGCCAAAATAATTATACGAATAAAACTTCTTATTTATTATAAACACAAACAGTGAATACAATTATTTTTTTAAAATATTAACTCTTGATAGTTCGTGGAATGAAATACTTCAACAGTAAAAAATATATGTTATTTTTGAACCGTTGACAATGGCAATCACATAAAATAATGAATACATATTTCCGACATTCTTTGTCCTTTATTTTAAAGAATTTATAATTTCATAGGTAAATAAATCATAAAATTACAAGCGTGCACAAATTAAAATTCCCAATAGTAACATTTAAGCGTTTTCGCAGCTTGTCACATTTGTTGTTGTCGTCTTCTTCGGTAAAGAATGTTGAAAATTTAGTCTTTTTAAATCCTTTTGTTGTGGTTTGGTTTTCAAACTACTTTCAAAAGTAGAAACAAAATATATTAAATTTTTTAAATGTATAAATTAAAAATTTAATTTAAATTTCACTTTGAATCATGAATATTATATGTTATAAAAATTTTATAATTGAATCTTCCAAAAAAAAAAAAAAAAAAAAAAAAGGCGTTATTAAGAGC
Source organism: Caerostris darwini (assembly GCA_021605075.1). Classification (NCBI taxonomy): domain Eukaryota; kingdom Metazoa; phylum Arthropoda; class Arachnida; order Araneae; family Araneidae; genus Caerostris; species Caerostris darwini. Next base: position 171,050 of record BPLQ01013371.1, on the reverse strand, counting down.
ATAAGCATTTCTTATACATGAATAAAAAAACTGAGAGAATTAAAAAAATATGTTTCAAAATATGCCTCATTTAATTTAAATGAAATAAATATTTTTAAAATTTTATATTTTTATTAACGAAAAATGATTGACAGTTCAAATTATATATATATATTTTTTTTTTTTTTTTTTTTTTTTTTTAATAACCAATAATTTTTTAAAGAAACCATTGTAAAATTGTTTCTAAAATTTTTCTCAAAAATGAAAATATTTATTAGTAGAAGTAAAAAATTAGAATTTGGTTTAATTATTGATATTTTGTAACTTCCCTTTTTTTAATGAAGTGCTCGCTAACAGGATTTCATAGTGAATAACGATTCATATTTTTTATATTCTAAACTCAATTTCCAGTTATAAATTAATTTTTTATTATTTATTATAATAATTCTGAGGAAATAAAATAAAATTTCTTAAAGTAGTTCATTATGTTTATATAAAATAAGTTTGATTCAAAATAAATCTATGATCATAACGAAACTAGAAAAGGTTTAACGACAAATCAATCAAAGCATTATATAAACAAAAATAAAACCCTATAAACTAAATGTTTACATGATTCGTTAAATTTGTAACGACATTTAATCTCATTAAAAAATAATTCTAAATTTATATTATCTTTTTAACAAATACTTGTAAACAAATGCGTGTCATTGATCTAAGAACAACTAAACACTAACAGAAAAGTTTCAGCTATTAATTATGGTTTATTCTTTTCCGAAATATTTAAAAACTCACTTATTTGTTTTATTTTGGTAAAACCATGATTTTAAGATTGATATTTTAGTATGAATGTTTATAATATGTAAAAAGGTGTCTACTGTCGTTAACTGTTGTGCTATGTAAGTGGAATGGATTTGTTTTTATTTTCTTTCGTAATCGTTTGTTTATCCTTTCCCATTTCATATTGATAAAATAAAAGTCATTTTTTGAAATTAAATTTTCATCGCTCTTTCCATCTCATTTGTAAATAAATATAGTATTGATCTATGAAAAATTGCAGCATAGTATATTATTATTTACAATTTCTTGGCATTAAAATTCAAATTATCTTATTAACTATAAATCACATAAACCAATAAGTTTTTTAAAGTAATCAACAATTAAAATATTATAAACATATTTTAAAGTTTGATAAAAAATTGTTAAATTCTATGGTGCTGTTTAGATTTATTAATTGAAAATGTATTGATGTAACATTTTCTCATTTCTTCTGTGTTCGGTATCATTTTATTATTATTTTTTTTTTGGGGGGCTGTTATTCTATATTCATATTTCTTCTTATTGTTATTATATTAAATTTTTAATTTATTATAAGATCTTTAATTCATGGGAAAATTTTTTATTTATTAACATTTTGTTGGCTTCTGTAATTTGGTTGCTTAGATTTTATGCATGTCAACAATAATGGATGGTACAATGGTACAGATGGTACAATTAATGGATAATATTGTTAATTTTTTTAAAATTAAAATTAGTTTTCATCACACTGAAAAATAAATTTATGCTTGAGTTTGATGAATTTACTTCCCATGAAGTGCAGAATTATTTTAAAATGAATTGTAATTACATTTAAATTTTATATTTTTCTTCAATTCCAGATTGATAAAATTATGTAAATTATTTGATTATGAAGGACATTGATGATTGTACAGCAGAATTTATCATTTTTTTAAACTTTAAAAACAGAATTAATGCATAACTTCAAATCATTGAATTGAAAATTAAAATTGGGGTCTTAGAAACTTTACTGAAATAAATCTATATTAATGCTGATGATTAGTCAGGAAATTTATTAAAATCTATAGCTTCCTATGTATATTAATTAATCTACAGTTGAATTAAGAACTTCAACAGTAGTAGACTACTAAATTCGACCAGGATATCTATTTAAAAATAGTCAGCAATTTTATTTCATTTATACATACTTAAAAAAAAAAATAAGGGATAAAATCTTCATTTATTTATTTCATGGAGATGTAAAATAAATAGTAAATATTGAAATCGTGCTACATATGCAACATCTTTTAACAAATCCCAATAAAAACAAGGTGGAATACACAAGTTGGGTCCACCGATTACAGTTACAGGGAGGTATCAAACACTAGTTAATTGGAAGATTAAATGGCAGTAGAAATTTACAATTTTGAATCAGTTTATTGGCACTATTAAATATAGCCCAATTGTTAAAAATAACTGAATTCTCTTTTTTTAAAAATTGTAACTCCAATGCTTGATCATTAACTTCTTTTGTTAGATAAATGATGAAACTTCCTTATAATCAATATCAATTTAATTTTGAGTAACTTTGCTTCTTTCATCTCTCCAGGGCTTTAAGATGCAAACTCGTTTTACTGTGTCGTCGTCGTAAACTGCTTCACTTTTTGCTAACTTAACTCTCAAGACAAATTGGAACTGTGTTTATATTTTTAGCTTTGTAGCCCTTTTTACATCATTTAGTCCTGTACATTTTGTATTCTATAATGTTGAAATTGAATGCATTTAATTTTTTTTTTTTTATACTTTTCAAACATTAAAAAAATAATCCATTCACTCATTATTTCTACTGCTTGTCGACCAACAAGAGAATGAAAGAATGTATGCACCTAATGATAAACGAGTTTGCCATATTCTTCCGAAATGGTTGTAAACATATCACATTTTGTAAATCATAGCTAATTTGGCAAAAAACAATCATGAAAAACTCAGATTTCTTATAAATACTGTAGTGTCTTTTATTTTACTAGGTTTTGGGATTTTATTTTTTTAAGTGGTTAAATCTTTAGTGAAATTGTTTTTCTGTTAATTGCATAAATTTGAAGTCATGCCTTTTAAAGTTGGTCAAATTGAGATCCTAAGTGATTAAGTCATTCTTTTGTTGTACATAATGTTAGAATAGACTTCTTGTCTTATTACCAATTAGATTTTGTACCAATAAATATATTTATAACAAGTAACAAAAGGCCATTTACAACAAAGCAACTTTAAAACACTATGTATGACCACAATGGACAAGATATGGACGTTTATTTTCACAGAAATTGAAGATACAAAAAAATGTGTTAAAACATTCACTGCTTTATTATACACTTATATTAACATTAACACATAAAAATGCTCACATTAGCGCATACAAATTTTGTATAAACTTATATGGCTATTATGTTTGTTAAATATAGTTATTTTATATATAGTGATTATTATAGTGAATAATTATTTTAATAATCATTTTATCAGCAAATTAATTTGAAAGCAGGAACTATTTTATAAGTTAATTTATTACCATATTATGTTTGATTTTTAAAATAGATTATTTATGATTGTAAATAAAAAGATAGGGGTCTCAATATTTCCCTTTGTCATTCAGTGATATCTCGATATCCTTCATTCCTGTGGCACGCTGAGAAATTTTTACTTATGTAGTAATTTTATTACTTTTATTTTTAAAAGTCATACCAAGAGTATGAAACAGTAGACAAATGACTAATAAATAACATCTGAATGAGAGAACTTTTGAAGCAATAAAATTTTCACCATTGAAAAAAATGGTAATTTTGTTAAAAGTGCTCCAATGTGTCATCTCTTCCTCTAATAACTGTAATACTATTATTCAGCTCTAGCAGATATGCACATTACACACTTTTGGAAATGTCATCTTTTTTTAATTGTTAGAATGAAATTTTAAATTGTTTTTTGGTTAAGAAAAATTTATGAATGAATTCTATTTATTAGATTTTTATAATTCTACATTTTCTATAAAAAAAAAAAAGAAATTACTATTTTTTTTACTTGATTTTAAAAATGGAATTTAAATATAAATGTATTTTTTCCTTAATCAGTACTTAAATATGTATTATTTATTTCTCTTTCAGGTTCTAAAGAGTTAAAATAGCTAGTTTTCTTTATTTCCAGACTATTTCATAGCAAAGAGGTTCAAGTTTATTATTATCATGTATGAAGTAAGTAATTATTTGTAATGTATTTTTAATTGAATTTTGTAGCTGATCTATAATTCTGCTGAGTTTAAAAGTTATATGTGTTAGTTACTATTATTATTCATTTAAATTATAAGTTATTTTTATTTCCAAGAACAGGAATTATGGTTTAAATAATTGTATTTGGTGATCAAAATTTGCTCAATGTAAAGAATATTTTTTTTAAATCTTCATTAAGTGAGATGAAAGAAAAACTATATTTTGCATCCTGCATGTATTGTCGATGTATTGAAAATTTATGTTGCATAAAATAAATGTTGTACATATTAATACTTACCATTTCATGCTTTAAGGTCTGTTGATTGCAAAATTGCAATTAATATCAGAGCAGTGTGCATTATAAAACAAAATAGATCAAGGGATGTATAACCAAAGTTAATTTACAAATGCCAAAAAAAAAAAAAAAAAAATCTTTAGAGGCAAGGATTGTCAAGTTTCATATTTGTTTACCAGATTCCATTCTGTTATAATATGTATCCAAATAAATTTTCTTTTTCAACTTTTTAGCTATATGATTGCAAATTGTGATATAACGTCATTTCATAGCAAAGAATTTGAGAATTAGTAAATAAGCTGCATTATAAGCTTGCAATATTATATGGTGTATTACACTGATTGGAAAATGTCACTAATCAAATATTGTCTTCAGATGGGATGCTTGAATTATACAAGATATTAGAGAAAAGAAAAAGTTATTTATCTGTAGCTACTTCTAACTTCAAAGCAGAAATAATGCAATTTTAGTAATATCATAATAAGTAAATCTTATAGTTTAATATTGTATATAGAAGTTAATCTTTTTCATGAAATTTAATTATGTGTATTATAAATATTAATCGTATTATTTAAAAAATTTAATGTTGATATTTGAGACAATTTGTATTTAAAATCTGGCTGGTCATAACAGATAATTACACTTGACATCAAATATTAACAACATATACTTGATACTAAAGTATTCTAATCGTGTTATTTCATTAAGGCCATCGTAATAAGGAACTATCAACGTTTTATTGGTACCAAATTAACACAACGAAATTCATTTTAATTTTGGCATTATTATTTTTTGAGAAACATTGAATGTATAGTTTTTGGCAAGAAATTGCAATATATCATGATGAATTGCATTGATCTGATTACATATTAATAATATTGTTGCTTAGAGGTGATTGTGTTTTGAAAATTTGATCAAAACTTTTGAGTCAGTCATTTGAAAATCTGTCATTTCGAAAACATTTATTTGTCATTTATGAAATAATCCTGATTAAAAATATATATTAATATTATATGGAATTCAAGTGTATATTAAATATAATGTTATATTTTTTTACCATAAGTTTATATTATTTTGTAAGATGGTCGTCATAATTAAATTTTATATTGTAATTGTACTGAAAAGGGAAGGGGTATTTAATTTGACAGGGAAGGAAAGTATCTAATTGTTTCATATACAAATCCAGAAAATCTGACATGTAGCATAAAAGTTTTAATGATATTTAGTCCCTTTTGTTGCTACTCTCTTCTGTAATAATATTAGAAGACAAACTTGAAAAGAGTTTTTTTATAAATCTATTTATTTAGTTGGATTGTTGATGAAATAAATAAATCTAGAAGTATTTTATATTTAATTATAATTTTTATAGATATACTCAGAAGTGCGAGCCATCATCTCCACAAATGTGGTCAGTGCTATTGAGGGCTGTGTATTTGATGCTATCCAAGAGCGAATCTTTACTGCCAAAGTGGAACAAGTTACTGCTGAAAATGAGATTCAGTATCATCTGTCTGGGACTTTAGATGGCATTCTCATTGCTAAAACCAAGTTGGAAGAAATGCTTAATAACATAAAAATTAAAAGAATGGCTAATGAATCTAATGAACTGGACAGCACAACATTATCAGAGGAGAACAGTAGTGTGGCAGATGAGGGCAATACTTCTTATGATAAAGAAGGTACAGATAAAACCTCTTGTCTGTCAGATGACAAGGAAGTAGAGACTAATGCTTCATCTAATGGTTATATAAGCACCAACACAGAAAGCAGTGTAAAGACTTTGAAAATGAAGCCTTTATCTAAGAAGTTAAGGTTAGCATTGTAAATTTATTTTGTTATGTAAAATTGTAACTGAATTTTATAATTCACGATTAAAATTTAAATAGTAGCAGTTTATTGTACTGCATTATTTCCTTATAAAATTAGGATTTTTTTATTTTGTTTTCATGAATTTCATAAAAAAATTATGGATAAAAATTTTTTTCCCCCATCTTATCAAAAATTGTTCTTTTTTTAACTTGAATTTTACTCATTTGCAGTCTTAATTCATATAAATTTCTGTTTGATATTTTCAGAAAGAAGTTACTTAAAATATATTTCTAGCGATATAATATTTTTGTTATTTTGAAGTTATGTTTTGTGAATGCTAGATTTATACCATATATTCATTCTTAGTTCAATTTAAAATAATGTTAAAAAATGATTAACAATGTCAATAATATATTTTAACTGTTTGAGTAATCTTAATTAATTTGAATTAGGAAAAAAAAAAGCATACATTTCTTTTTGATAAGAAACTCATCCATAAAAGATTTTTAGCAATAATGTGTTGCTATTTTGTTAAAATGATTTTATGAAATATTTTGTACTGTAGGTAACTGTATGGAGGAAGGTTATATTTTTAAATTCCTGGTAATAGCAGCTTGTAGATATAAGCGGTGATACTTAGAAATGTATATACCTTTACTTCAAATCACCTACTTTTATAATATGTGATTGTGAAAATTCTTTATGTAATATTAGTTTATAAAATTATCTTTTGATTCATTCAAAAGAAATTGCCTGACTATCAATTAACTAAAAATATATCTAAATGTATTCAAGGTTCTTAGTGAAAGAGCGGCCAAGAACCAGTCAGCGTACCAGATCAGCTCGACTTGCTCTTCAACTTCGAACTCTAAAGAAGAAGTCCATTCTCCGTATTAGACCTCAGCGACCATCCAGAACTTTGCACACTGATCCTGATCGACTAGTGGAAAATCTACAACAAATGAAGTTGGCAACAGAGGACTCTGATCTAGATTCTGCTGGAACAGATGGTAAAAACAAAACTTATGGAAGGCTGCCTTGCAAAACCAAAAATTATGATCCTTTGTCTGGATATAAATATCTCTGTGAGCTGTGTTCCTTTAAGACAAAGCGCTGCAGTCATTTCCTGAAGCATATGACTGTTCATGAAAAGGTACTTTGATTTTTTTTTTTTTTAAATATATTTTTTACTTTATCTTGCTTAAATGTGTGAAGCAAAATTTAGTACATATTCTTTATGCATTAGAGTTTGACAGTAGTGTGAGCAATTATTCAGGGTCTTAAATTGAAAAGGAAATGGGCGCTTCTCTATTATTGCTCTGTCTAGTATTTAAACAAGGCTGCCTAAATCATCAGCAAGTTTTCTTAGGTGTTAGCTGAAAATCATGGTTATTTACTATTTCATTTCATGGTTATTGCCAGTTATTGGGTAAGAGTTTGCAAATGTGTTGACAATTTATCATAGGACTTTACTAATAAAAAGTAATGGAACAGTAACATATTATGATTTTATTGATTGGCCGTGTCCTAAATTAAATTGAAATTCATTAGGCATTTTGTGAGTGTTCGGTATAAAAATTGCTGATTTTTCTATACTTTAATATAAATCAATACCTTTATAACTGTTAATACATTAGTTTTACTTTTGTGTTGTTGTGCTATGGTCATTTAGTTTTTTTCTCAGTATTTATGAAAATACTTTAATTTTAAATTCTGTTAATTACTTACGACTGTTTATAGAATCTACTCACTATACTAAATAAATTATTAGCACCATCTTAAAAACATAATTGAAAGTTGTATTTAATCTCTTAGGCTCAGAAATATTTTTGCCCTTTTTTAATGTGCATAAGAATTATTATAAATCGTCTGTTTGATAGTGACAGAAATAAAATATTTGTTAACAAACTACGCATGACATTAGCTTTAATAAATTTTTCGCCTATGATTTTGAAGTATTAAAACATTTTTTTTATTTGAAATCATTTTGCAGAAGTCAATCTGTGGTATATAAAGCATGTATAAATTTTCATTTTTATCGTATGTGATTGATTTGCTTATTGTATGTATTAGGCTCACCAATGTATGTATATTCATACATTCAGTCAATGATTGGTGATTTGCTGATTTCTTTTTTATAGGTGAGCACAATTTATAAATGTAGCCATTGTTCATTCAAGTCATTGCGTCTTAGCCATTTGCACAGGCATGAAATGACTCACAGTTCCACAATCCATTCATGCACTGACTGTCACTATCAAACAAATAATATTAAGTTTCTTCTTAAGCATGCCAAACTCAAACATAGTGGATTTAAAAAAGATAAAAATTGCTCTCTTGTAAGTTTTTTTTTTTTTTTTTTTTTTTTTTTTATTTCAGCTATTTTTTTTCTAATTACAGTAACCTCTGTTTAATCAGCCCATCTTATAATCATTTGGGCATTTGTTGACTTTAACCACTAAGTGGCGACACGATGCTTGAATTCCTTCTATATTTAGAGAGAGAGAGGTTGAAAATGTTTGGTTCAAAACCCACCCACTACAGAGGTTCAAACCCACTACAGAGGTTCAAAATGTTTGTAAACACATTAAATGTGTACATGGTTTAATCATTTAAATTTTTATCTAGAGCTTTTTATCTTTAAGGGGGGATCCCTTAAAACTATATTGACTCTCAAAAATCTGGCATGGCCATAGTTCCAAACATGTCAGATTAAATAGAGGTTACTGTATATCTGTCTGGTATGATTTTTATTCTGTGTGTTATTATCAAGTTAATTTTAATTTTGATAGTTGTTATTCTAAATCAGAAAATTGCTTTTATATTTTAGATAACCAATTTTGTTACTAGTTATAATCCAAATTTCAATTTTTAATCCTGCAACTAATGAAAATCTTTTTTCTCTCTCCAATTTTCTCAGATATTTGATTATTTTATTATGTTGGTTAGAATTTTTTTGATTAAATGGCCACATAAATGCCAATATTTGGGTAATTAATTATACTTTATTATTTTTCATTACTCATATTTTTTTCTTGCACTTTTAGTTACATTTGTTTTCCATTATTTATTGAAATTCTGCTTGCTTCTTCCTCTTTAAACAACTTTATTTTAAACAAAGTTAATAATTTTGTTTATTGTCAAAGGTCTAACACTAATATATAATATATAATATGAAAATTTAGTTTAAAACTATTTATTCAAATGCATGTATTATATAAGGTAATTCTGTTCTTGAAATATTTTATTTTTGTGTAAAAATATAAAATTTTGTCATGATATTAAAACTTATTATGAATTTTTTGACAACTTTATCAAAATGTATATTTTAAAATTTTAATGGAATTTTATATCCTGAAAATTTGACAAAAGTGTTTATATCGAAATACCTGTCATTTGTAAAATTTAGTATTAGTAAATAAATATTTTTGAGAGATAAAAGTCATATAATGCAAATAAAAATTAAATATTTATATTTTTTTAAAGATTCCATAGTATAAAATCAATGCTATATGTTAAAATGTATATAATGTTAAATTTTAAAATGAGGATAAAATATTTTGTTATGTAAATTAAAGAACATCATCTTGTATGCTTTTTACACTTTTCCTACCTCTCCAAAAAAAAAGTATTAATTTGAATGACAAGGCTTTTATTCTGAATTATATTTTGCCTTTTTGAATTTTGCCTTTGTTATTTAATATGAACAAGAAAATTTTTTTTACTAAATTCCTGGTATTAAAATTTAATTTAATTAAGTATTATAATTGTATTTAAAAAGATAGTTGCAGGTACAGTTGATGTCATATGACTTATGAATTATCTCTCTATTTTTTTTTTTTTTTTCACATGAAAATATTTAAATAAAAAGCATGTCAGAACCTTATCTTGTGTGTAGGGTTTTTCCCTCCAATTTTAAAAATATGCTTTTGGAATCAATATAAAAGATAAATTTGAAAAAAAAAATAGTTAATAAACTCTAATAAATTTGTTTAAAAAATGCAATGAGTTTTTATGTACAACTGAGGAAAAGTTTTGCATCATATTAACAATAGTTTCTTATTTTATAATGTACAATTATTTTTTTTAGTATTTAGACTGAATTTCTAATGATAATTTTCTTGCAGGTTCTGAGCTGTCCTCATTGTAGTTATCAAACTACAAAGCAGCGCTATTATGATCGGCATCAAAGATTGCATTGTTCAAAGCGAACTGTCATGCATCAATGTGAACAGTGCTGTTACAAAACACACCGTCGTGAACATTATTTGAGACACATCACCAATGTCCATGGTAACCAGCGACCTTATCTTTGTCACATCTGTGGTAAGGCTTTCAAGCGAGGTGATGCTTTGCAGCAACATAATCAAACTCATTCTGATGTGTTGTCAGAGAACACAAACTATAAGTGTTCTGTGTGTGAGAAACAATTTCGAACTCAGTCACACCTTTGTGAACATAAGGCAACACATTCAGAGCTCAGATCCTTTCTTTGTGAGGTGTGTGGTGCCTCATTTAAGACTCGCTCTGTGCATCGAAAACATGTGCAAAGCATTCATCGTAATCCTCGTGCATTCTCGTGTGATATATGCAGTAAAAAGTTCAACACTCAGTACACCCTGAAGAGGCATAAGAAAATACATATAAAATCTAGCCTCATACCAAAATCACTTACAACAGAGAGTGTTAATGTAACAGAAAATAACACCATCCCCAAAACTTTCTTTCCCTGTTCTATTTCGAAAACGGATAATATTCCAAGCTCGTCTGTTACAGCATTGGGCAATTCTGCCAATGGAATGTCAGTTCCAGTGTCTACAATTCCTATACCACCAACTGAAATATTGCCAGTTGTAAATCCACCTTTTGTTCAGACAACAGAACCAGCTCCCATTATTTATTTAACAGGTGCTATGACACAGTTGTAAAGGGTTCTACAAATATTTCCTTAAATATGTATTCTGTGAACAGTTAATTTTTATTGTAACATTCATTTAATATTTTGCCCTTTGATATTCCTAAATTAATCATTCCATTCTTTACAAGATGGGCTGTGCTACAGGTTGTTGAATATATCTTCTGTTGATTATATTTTCAAAAGTTAACTTGTTATAGTTAAAAATGAATATTAAAATTTTAAAATAAGAGGAATATATTGTCCAACCACCAATCGTGTGGAAAATTTCCAATCAGCCAAGTTGCACAAATTCAAAGAAAATGGCTTCATAGAAAAAGGTGTTTTGATTGCAATAAAAATAATTGAAATTTTAGTTGAGATAATATTAAAAGAAAACTGAGTGAAAAAATATCACACTATATTTTTTTCTTTCAAAGCAGCTTTGTGGTGCATCTATCTGATTAACACCCTTAACAAATAAACGATTCATCTGTTTCCATCTTTAAACTGAATGTTTACCATTCCATGCTATCCGTGGTTGGACTATAAATATATTCAAATTTCATTTCAGCTATAAATGGAACTTAATTATTGAAATTTAGATTGTTTGATAAATTTGACAGTGAATAAATTCATGTTTTTCATTTATTTATTTAAATTTTAAGTATATTAATAAATTGATTTTTTTTTATTGAGCCTTGTTCTAAAAAAAATTTACACTTAATATTTGTTTGTTGAAATTCTTTTGGGTATATTTATTTTTTCCTGCAGAATAGCATTAGCCCAGTTATTTAATTGATTTTTTTCTTTCTTTTTGACAATATGTGTCATTTATTAGTTATTTGAACAAGCATAATCATTTGTAGTAAACAATATTTTAAAATCTTAATAGTATATATTACTGCAATAAATGTTCGTAAAAACTGTTTCATTTCATAAAATTAGTTTTTACTTAATATAAGCTATTTAATAGCAGTGATTTTCCTGGTTATGTAAAATATAAGTTATTCATGATTATTAAGAATGTATATCAGCATAGTTAGCATTTTAATTTTATTGTTCTTCAGTGTTTTTACTTTGGCAAAAGTCATGCAGAAACATTAGGAAAATGTACAAACTAACTTCCTTTTGTATATATATCATTTAATCATTTCATATTTAAGAGGAAAATCTTCTTCCCATCAGATTTTAAGCAGAATTATGATTGTTAAATATGTATTTCTTGTAAAAAAAATAATTTAGAAAAATTGTAAATAAATCTCAAATTAATTCTTTGTTAATGTATTCATCATATCTTTGATATTCACCCAATATATTTCAATTTAAAAGAAAAAAGATGCATCTTGCAGAAAAATTGCAAATGTTTTAAGGTTATAATTCTTATTGCATAGATAATTATTGTTTTTTGTAAGATGTATTTGTTAACTTTAGTAAGAATTTTCCAAGTTTAATGGATTTCTTTAAACCAGCATAAAGTTATTGAAATTTTCAGACATAAACAAAAAGTTTGGCTCTTCTGATAGTATAATATTGATTCATATTTTTTAAAATCTAATAAATATGTTTTTCAAGTTGTTTAATATTTGAATTTTTCATGACTAACATTTCTAAACAAAATAATAAATTTTAGATTTTAATTTTAAACTTCCTTATTTATATATTTTATTCTTTTTGTTTATGAGTATACCTAAACAAATCTTAATTTTTTTAACATAATGCAATATATTGTATTTTTCATTTATTTAGACATAAAATCAACTAAAATCCTTTTAACTAATGTGTAAAGCTTAATTGTTTTTAATTGAAAAATATTAATAAAAAAATACTCCAATATCGCTGAAGACTTTTAAAAATAAGCAAGTATTTTATATTTTTATTATTTGATTTTAATATTAGAAGTTATTGAATAGAATTAATTTGATTTTGACTGTGAGCTTTATGTAAGCTAAGAGCTATGGATATTTATCAATTTTAAATCCATTGATATATTGCAATTAAAATATATATATATTTACCTGAGAAAAATTTAAAAATTATAATGGGAAAAGTAAATAAATATAATTCATTAAATTTTATCTTTTTAAATACTGTTTTTAAAAATGAAAAAAAATTTATTTTTTTCTTTGGACTAAATTATTATAAAATGCGTTGTATATTTTAATATTTATACTATTGTAAATACTACTTTAAGAGCTGTTTCTTATCCATTCTTAGCCGTATTTTTATATCCTTAATTGCATGTGCTTCCTTTTATCTATATATCTTATTTAAATGTATCAAAAAAATTTCAAAATATGCATATTGTATAAATTTAATAACTTCTTAAATATTGCTTTTAAAGTTAAATTGTTTGATTTAATATGACAGCAAAATATATATTTGATTATGCAATCATTGTTATTGTAAAATGTTTTATAAGTAAAATTCATTATTATTTCATTTGTCTATTTGAATCACAATTACATATGAAATAATTTTCATTAGTTGTTACTTATTAATTTATGGTTTTCTTAATAATGCTGATAATAATAATTGTCTTTAAAAACTCGTTATGTATGCTTAAAATGTGTGCCAAACAGTTTAATTTTTATTAATATTTTAATCATTAAATGAATTTTGAAAAATTTCATTTATTCTATTTAAAATAAATTAAAGGACAGTCCGACCATGGATTTTTGAAGATGGAAAAGCTGCCAAATCAGAAGGATTCATAAAGAGCAGCGTCATTTAGTGCAGATTTTAATTTTAATAAAGAGATTTTTATTAATTAATATTTTAGATGACACAATATTGAAAAAAAAAAACCTCCAGTACAAACATTGTATAGTACTATGTCCTTTTTATGTTTTCAAAGCAATTTTGTGGTGTCTGTATTTGACTAGCACCCACTAACAAGTAATCGATTCTGCTGTTACCACTGTTAAAACGGATGTTTATCTTTCCATGCTATCTGACTATGGTAATATAATTTCTTTTCCTAAAATAAAAACAACGATTAATATAAGTTATTAAACCCATTTTGTTACTGATTAGTTATAATTCATTTATATCAATGTATATTTGTTAACTCGTATTTAATTGAAAAATAAAAGAGAAGAACAATTCAATTGTAACTTAAATTATCATTGTTAATTCATTAACTTTTTAGTTTACGATATAGATTTTTTTTTATATCGTTATTCAAAGTAAAATTCTTTGGTTTTTATATATATAATTTTTTTTTTTTTTTACTTAGATATTGAAATTGTGTCAAATAAAAAAAAATTTCTTAATTTTCAAGTACTTGTATTTCATAGGGATATGTATACAATTTCAGAAGGATATGTATACAATTTTATTTAGAACTTCATATGTGCAAATATTTTTTACTTGCTGAAAAGAAAAACAATAATAATAATAAATAAAACTGTATTTATCTTAGATATTTGTTTAATCAGGCATTTATGGTTTGTAATTATATGTTTTATCAATTTTGATTTAAAAAAAAAAAAAAAAAAAAAAAAAAAAAAAAAGGATGTTTTATCCTTTTATATTTCTTTGAATATTTTTATGTAATATTTTGTGATTTATATTTTAAATACCAAATGAGATATTAGAATATATTGTATACAGTGTTATTTTTAGACTTTTTTTTCCTCCCAATTTTTTATATTCTTCTGATGCTGAATCTACATAAAGGCAACAGTTATTCTAATTAGATGAAATGTTTGTTTAGTATCAAGATTTGATTATTAATTATTATTTAATGTCAATAACTTTAAAAAAAAATGTTTAGCCTATTTACCATCATTGTCAATGCCACTATAGTTCGAATTTTACAAGCGTTTTACTTACAATAAAATGTATTTACATAGAAGAAATTTAAATTCTGTATTGTTTTTAAACCCAAATTTTCAAAAAAAAAAATTTTTTTTTTTGACGGAATAATAATATATTAAGAACACAAAATCCACAAAAATATTGTCAGTTCCGCTTATCAGTTTTTGCTTATCACAATGTACATTTGTGGTATTTGTTTATGAAGAAAAACCTTTTATTCAAATGAATCAAATAATTTGTAATAATTGATAAAAAAAAATCCAGTTATTTATATATTTACAAGAAATTTTCATAACATTATAATACAACTTTGTGTGGTAAAAAATATTTTAATTTGTATTTTCTTAAAATGTACATAAATTTACAATATGTAATACATTGTGAAATTTTTAGCAGTTGCAAACCTGTAATGTCATGATCAATAATGTTAAAATTGTGTGATTTAATATTAAATGAAATGTGGTTTCAGTGTATTATATATTTACGAATTTTTGCTTTAGAGAAAATCCTATTCCTCGAAGGTAGGAATTGATACTTTGTTTTCAATGCATATTTTGTCGCAGTCATTTGAATAAATCATATAATCATAATAGCATCAAGCAACATTTTTCTTTTATATTTAATTTGTTTTCCTTTTTCCAATAGTTTGATTCCCACAATTGAATTTTATATTATAAGATAATTTAATTTTTAAAGTATGTCATATATTTCAAGAAATTTTAATTTAATTCAATTTATCAAATTGAATTAATTATGCCCTGTCACGAGTTGCAAATAGTTTTTTTTTTTTCCGGAAATGTGGTTTCTATTTTAATATTTAATGGTTTGTCTTTCAATTATTTAGAATTCCATTATTTGTATGAGACTTTGTATATCTTATACAAAATTTAGTTATATAAAAGATATTTATTATATATTTTTATTGCTACTTAATTTATAAAAAAGTTGAAATATCCTTGAAATTGTTTAAACTATGTAGGATTTATGCCCCTTTCTCTCGTTTGGGAAAATTGTGATATAGTAAATAAAAACTTCATATATAAAAAAAAATCCATAAATACTGAATTAAAACTTTTGTAGATTTATTTTAAATATTTGCCATTAGATACATTTATTACATTTGTATAATTAAAAAAAAATTAAATAAAATTATTGTAAGATTTGTTAAAAAAAATTATACTTATAAAAAAATCCGTACACAAAACTAATTGTTAGGAAATAGTTTGTATTTGAGTTTTTTGTAGAATTAATTAAATTTTTATAATTTTTAAGACTCGCAATACTAATTATTCTCTTAAAAATTCAATTTTTGGTATAGATATGTTCAAATGTGGGAATTTTGTATTTTAGTAAAACTTATTCATGATTGAAAATATTTTTCTCTGTAATTTAAAATATTTAATCACATTATTCTGCTGTTGTAGTTATAAGAATTGACCTTAAGTTTTTGATCTCCAGTTTTGTGTGTCATCTTACAGAAATATTTCTTTATTTGTATGTTACATTTTTTTTTTCCGGTGAAATATTTATCTATTTTGTTGGCAGTTTGATGAATAGTTTTGTATATATTTTCACTTCCTTTAATGGTATTGTTTTTATATTCCTTTACAAACAATTATATCGTTCATTATTAAAAGAAAAACATATCTAATCACTAAAACTGTTTTTTTTTTTTAAAGATACAAAAATTCAGTTGAAATACTTTTTTTACTTAAGTATATACATTTCTGTTGGGGTTCTGCTTTATGTTGGGGAAGAAAATTTATTTTCAGAAATTGTATTATTTCAAAAGGTTTGTCAGATTTTCAATATCCTATTTAATGATTAGTGATTTTAACCTTTTTACATACCTCTAGACCGAAAATTTATCGTTCTTGGATCATTTTTAAATTCCATTCTTGCCCCCTCTCCCCGAAAAAAAAGCCCATAATAAATTAATGTGTTGTTAATCAACACACATTCCACTGCAATATTTTAGAATAGAAATTCGTTTATTACCCAGATCTTCATTCATTATTTGAATGATAAATTTAAACAGTGATAAAAGTTATGAAGCAAAGTAATTTTTATTTATTATCAATCTGGTGAACTTCTGCGAAGTAAACAGAAGAACTTGTTTATAAAAATAAAAAGGTTGGGTGATAATATCGTGAATGGTTCTTTGTATATACATATAGTTCAATCATTGATTGTGTGGAAAATTGGCAAGCTGCCAAATCGAACTCATTCGAATAAGCGGCGTCATAGGGAAGAAAGGTATTTTCGGAAGGATTTTTCAAAACAATTTTTAATAAATTTTAAATTAAGCATTAAAAGAAAAATATTTCACAATGACTATTAAACTTTCTATTAATTATTAACCTTCTGAAATTGTTTTACATCGCGTATATCTGATTAGCACCTATAACAAGTAATCGATTCAGCTGTTTTCACCTATAAACGAGACGTTTACCTTTCCACACAATCGGTTATCTTACTATGTCTTTTTTTTTTTTTTTTTTTTTTTTTTTTTTTAAACTCGTTATTATTTATCCATAAGCAATTTTTGATATTGGGAGACAAACTTTCTTAGATCCTGTAATTGGTGAAAAATCATCTCCCAATTTTTTTTAATTTTGAAGTTTAACTTGATTAAATTAAAAAAAACAACTGGATATGGTCTCTTTCAATATGGAATATATACGTAGTTTTGTAATGTGTATCGTATTAGTGTTTAGTTTTTATTTTTATTATTATTATTATTATCATCTTTCTTGTACCAAAGAGTTTTGTGTTTCTTTTTTAGCATAAAATCACTAGTTGAATATTCCGTGCAAGCTTTAAAATAGCTCACGTATACGTATTACTGTTTTGTGTTTATTTTTTTAAGTGCTTTATTGTAGTTTTAATTCAATATTTTAAAACCGTCATATGTTTCTTTTTGGAAAACTTCTAGTGATTTTATACTTATTGCTGTCTTTCAGTTTTATAAGCGGTGGCGTATAAATAATATTTATTGGGAAGTGAAAAATTAATTTATGCACAGTGTACTTTATATAATTCGTTGGTTGTTCATACAGGTGACGAACATTTTTTGTAGTGCCCGTTAATGGCCGCCATATTTGTGAAAGAATTTAAAATAAAAAGACATTTTAAAAGTTGTGTTTGATTTATAATTACTGGAATGCATCACAGAATGATATAAAGTACTCATAAACAGATGTTGACTTCCGTATTTTAATGCATCACCGTCAGTGGCGAAACAGCCTCATGTTGGGTCAAGGCCGTCTACCTAATAACAGATTTCGAGACGAGAGATGTTTTCTTTTTACGGGGTAGGGTTGTCAGCTCTACAGCCGTATTAGACAGGGACCTACGGTTTAAAGTGGATTCCACATTTTAATGCATAACCTGATAAAAATTCATTGTTTTCTGTTAACACAGCAGCAGACGTTATTTCTGAAATAAACTGCCTTCAATGCCCATATGTGTGGGAGATTTCAGATTTGTATAAACTAAAAGCATACGTTTTTTTTTTTTTTTCCACTTGGTAGACATCAACATTTAGGCCAGCGGTAGACAACTCAAATGATCCTGTGGGCCACTTTGGAAATGCATCCGAACTCCGCGGGCCGCATATAAAATTATATATTCCCATATTAGATTTAGACCTACTATAGACATTTTTATATTCACATTACAACCTGTTATATTAGATGTTCCAAGATGCGTGCGCATCATGAATTAGTAGAATATAATTTAATTATTAAAAGATAAAACATACTCATAAATAAAACAGGCAATATCTGTCACATATTCGCAAGTATATTATTTTAAAATCAAAGTTAATTTTTTCTCATCATTTCGGCAGTTCATTTTTGAATATATAGATGCACACATAATGTATTTTTTAATACATTGGGTTTCACTACTTTGGCCACTATAATATAAATATGTTTTGTAAAAGTGTGATAAATTTCACGGGCCGGAAAAATTTTCAAGGCGAACCGCGGGTTGCCCACTCCTAATTTAGACCAAATCCATGAACCTTTGAGGTCTCATAGAAGGAAGGAAAGGAGGGGGGTGCAGCTTCTGTTGTGATGGAGCATCCATAGGTAGAAGTCTGACTTGTCTCTGTGACGTTGAAGAAGGAGGGCAGTGTCTTTCGGGAGGAACTTTTTCAGGGGGAACTGCTCCTTATTTGAGTATCGCATGGGAGAAAACCCGGATAACTCCCACCAGGTAGTACGACTCACGAAGCAAGATGCTGAGCGTCCCAAACGCCGTCGAAGCTCCTCGTTTTTTGAAACAGTGTCTACAACAATGCTGCCTGTGGCTCTAATGCTCACCAGCGGTGCGCGTTGCCACGAGTCGGGTGGAGGCATACATTACAATCGCTTCTTTTCAGATTGGTTTGGTTTGTCGCTCTACGGTCCTCTTGTGCACACTTTAGGCTAAACAGACCGGGACCTACAGTTTAAAGTGGATTCCGAACCTTTCACAAACATCCATGCCACCGCCACGATTCTTCTTTTCAGAATCAATGACAATTGTAACAACATGTGTAGGGTCTCGCGGTTAATAATTACATCGTTTGTTAGGAGTGTTCCAATTTTCTCCCGTATGTACGTCGTTTCAAAATCAAAGATTGTTTTGAAATTTCGTTTCTAAAAGACATATTCTTAACTGTAAAAGCTCGAGTAATCTGTTAATCTCATATAATAAGAGCTATGTCAATAAACCAAACGAGGATTTATGATACATAAACAAAAGTTCAAAGAGTCGTGACTGTAAAAGAATTACTTTCCACCGACTACAAATAACTTTCAAGAAAGCAAAACAAATTAAAACGCATGGTTACCACTCATCCAGAGTAATAAATATTTTGCCCTTCGAAATTTGAAACAAATGCTTCAAAACTTGGAAGAAAACTTTGCACAAAAAGAATTTATTTGGCAACAACGTTCATTTATAATAAGATGAAGAATTTTCTGTTAACCAAACAATGTCAGTTCTTAGAGAGGGTAGGGGGGAAAGAACCCCATTAGAACAATTTTTTTTTTTTTTTCTTTTACAAATGCACATAACCGTGAGAGACTTCGCCAAAGGCAAGGTAAAATTAGAACGTCTGAAATAGAAGTTTCTTCCCTCAACTCCCGCTCTTACTTTTAGGTGCGGTAAGACAAAATATTTTTTTTTTCCCCCATGAGTAACATCGTTTGGTTGTCCTTTGGTGAACTCTGTGCAGTCTAGTCGCTGCTGCCAACGCTAAATGTTCTCTAAGCTGTGTTCCATCATTATCGGATAACCTCTAAAATCAAGTAAGACTTTTTTTTTTATTTAAATTCAAAATCTATTATTGTAGATTAACACGGAGATCCTTGGCCACTAGCTCCTTCATTGTAAAATGTTGAAACATAGCGGTGGTCTCATGCCCTTTGAGTTAATAAGAAAAATAGATAATTAAATGCCCTTTTTAAAAAAAAAAGAATTGTTTATTTAATAAAATTATAAAATGAAAAATAACAAAAATTTCAAAAGTGTTGATGAAATCAGTTGCATGTAATCAAAAAAAAAAAAAAAAAAAAAAAAACAGAATGAACGAAGGTCAAATTAGGAGAAAAAATATCTTAGGAAATTCAAAATCTGTAAACCATAAGTAATTATGCTAACATTTCTTCAATGATAACGATTAATTAATCGTTTGATTGAAAAATTTTTTGCGTTAACAAAAAGTTTTTATAGCAAACGATTTAATCGATGGCAAATAAATAAAAATAGAACAAAATCAATGTCCTTGATAGTTGGGAACATAATTACTTCTTCAAAATCCTCTAAAATTTTACAGAACACCAGATATATTCTAAAGTAAAAATAATGATTTTTTTTTTTTTTTTTTGAGAATATAAGAGTTCTTATAAAATATTTTAATCCATCAATAATAAATAAATAAATATCAAATAAAAAAAATTCTCAATAGATTTATTTTATTTCTTAATGTTGCCAAAGAAAAAATTCAAATTTTACATTGCACAATTTCATTTCAAAAAAAGTTATTACGAACAAATAAATTAAAATTAGAGCGATTAAAAATGAGAAAGAAAAAAAAAAAAGTTTGAAATAGAAATAAATTTATTATTCTAACTGCAATATTTATTTTGTGAAATAAGTTTTAGTAATTCGACCTGTATTTTCTGATAATATATATATTTTTTTTTAAAAACGAAATATTGAAAAGTTTTATTTTTTCATCATTTTTATGAAACTTTTTATATATTACGTATACACTTGCTTCTGTCTGTTTTGAAAACAAATTAATTTTTTTACTTTAAAAATATTTTGCAATGCAATAGTTTAAATCAAACGAATGTAACGAAAAATTACAATGATCATTTAGACTTTGATATTTTCACTGTTTATATTAAAAATATACATATATGCAAGTGTGGTTTTGGGAGTGATTTTAATTAAAAAGATGATTACTAAGTATACAGAATATGTTCATATATTAAAGAAAATTTAATGTTCTAGAGTAAATTCCTAGTTCTTGAAATAAATTATTTGGATCCTGAACTGGATGGTAAAATTCAGATATATGCTTCAAAATAAAACAAATCTGGGATCAAGTAATTGAAATAATAATGGCATTTTAGATGCTAATTAAATGAAAAAATACTTTCTTTGTTTTTCAGATTTGTTTTTATTTTTAAGACTTTCTCACCAAAAAATGAGAGTTTTCGAATGGAATATTTCTTGCTAAAATCTAATTTAAACATTTTTTGGCTCAAAAATTCACTAAACTTTCTAAATGAACATAATTTCAAACTTTCATAAATTAGTTTTTATAAAATGGATCGTGTTAAATTGTTGCATAATTCTTTATTGTATATTACAGTGTAGGTTTGTTTTAAAATATATTTATTTCATTAGATTAAGAAATAAAAGAAAGGCGCCATTTTTATAAATATTTAAACATGTAATTATTTTTTAATATAATGATCTTGGAATATTTTTTTATAATTTAATGTATAGCTAACATTTAGGGTTTTGGTGTTGACTGTGGCCAATTTTCTAGCGCTCTGGCCTTTGGTATTACAGGCTCCAGGTTCGAATTCTGGCTGTGGCATGGATGTTTGTGAGTGGTTCGGAATCCTCTTTAAACAGGTGCCATCTTCTTAGCCCTCGTGTGCACCACATGACAATAGAGCGACAAACCAAACCGGTGTTGATTAGCTAAAGTAAACTATTTCTAGTTTCCATTACAACAGTGCAGTTTTGTTGAAATATATTTCTTTCATTAGATTAAGAAAGAAAAAAAAAAGCCGCATTTATTTCATGTATAGCTAACAGATAGGGCTCGGTGTTAACTAGCTACAGTAAAACATTTATTTCTTTCCATTAACTAGCTACAGTAAAACATTTATTTCTTTCCATTAACTAGCTATTTTTAAATTAAAGAAATAAGCGGTAAATATCAGCATTATAATGCTAACAGATTTATATATGGAATTTAGCTGAGAGCCCCTTTACAGTTTGGGAATGATGTGAGTGAGAAGTCTTATTCGACTCTATGGCGTTTTCAGTCATATGAGTCCGGGACATATGACTTAAAGTGGATTTCGAACCACTACGAACATCCATGACACCACCGGCATTTGAACCCGAAACGCCTGGCACATAGCGTTAGTCACTCGGTCATCAGGCAAAATATTCATCAAAATGATGAAAAGTTGATCCTCTTCATCGTCATGAATGTTTCGTCAAATGATGAAAAGGTCCTAGGACCAGTCAGGTTAAAATAAAATAGGGTAAATTTGTAGGCCCACACGTAAAGGAGCTTATGACTTTGAGGAAAGTTTGAATGGGATAGAAAAATCTGCGTAATTTTTAAAAAAAAAAATTCGTAGATGAATTTCTTGGCAATAGAAAAGTTGAGAACAATGAAAAACTAGTTTCAGAGCTCCTTTGAAATTATAAAGCTGTAGGATGTAAAATTTTTTTTTCTTTCTAATGCAGCTGGCAAACACTTAGACAGCTTGGTCTTGGATGCCTTAAGGCAAGCGCTGCACATACGTTACTCACTTTGCATTACCCAGGGAGTGCGTGTAGCTTGAAGATAAGCCGCGGACGTGGAGTAGCAATGCCCCCGCAACGCTTTACGATCCTATTAGGACCGGGACCTACGGTTTAAAGGGGATTCCGAACCACTACAAACATCCATGGCACCGCCGGGACTCGAACCCGAAACCTGTGGTACCAAGCGCCAGAGCGCTAGCTACTCGGCCATTCAGGCCCATAGGATGTAACATGCCCCTAAAAATACATTTTCTGGATTCACACTAGAACTTCTTTCCCGAAAGCTGTCTGATGGCAAATTGGCTAGCGCTCTGGCTTTTGGTGTTTCAGGATCGAATCCTTTTGGCGGTGGCATGGATGTTTGTTGATGGTTCGGAATCCGCGTTAAACTGTAGTAGGTACAAGTCTAATTAGCCTAACGTATGCAAAAAATGACCGTAGAGAGACAAACCAAACCAAATCTTTCCCGAAAATCTCGGCGCTGTGAACAACGAACTCGGTGAGCAAATCCGTCAAGATATTTCAACAATGGAAAAAAGTTGTTTCTTATCCCACTTGGTAGACATCTAGACCAAGCCCAAGAAGCCATGGTTTCATGTGGTGGGGGATCAGTTTCTGTTGTGATGGAGCACCCGTAGGTAGAAGTCTCACTTGCCTCCGTTTGAAGCAGACGTTTTTTACGCTGTACGGTTGTCAGTTGTACGCCCAATGCTCTACAGTCATATTAGTTTTTTTTTGCCGCTCTACGCTCATGTGCACACGAAGGCTAAATAAACCGGGACCTACAGTTTAAGTGGATTCCGAACCACTCACAAACATCCATGCCCCTGAACATCCTCGCCAGGATTCGAACTTGAAGCCTGGGATACTAAAGGCCAGAGCGCTAGCCACCAGGCCGTTACATTCATATTAGACCGGGACTTACTGTTTAAAGTGTATTTCGAACCCCTACAAACATTCACGACACAGCCAGGTCTCGAACACGAAATATATGGCACCGAGAGCCAGAGTGCTAGTCACTCGGTCATCAGGCGCTATGGAAAAACGTTTTCGCGGAAAATGGAATCCAAATATTCGTGCATACTTATTGTTAGACACGAAAAAGAGGTGTTTCGTTCAATACAGTTGATTAATTACAGCTAATTAAAAATATTCTAAGTACTTCGAGCTAAAATAAAAAAACACTGTTATTTATATCAGAAGTGGCCAACCCAAATGAACTTGCGGGCCACTTTGGAAATGCATCCTAACTCTGCGGGCGCCTATAAAATTATATATTCCCCTTTTAGATTTAGACCCACTGTAGAAATTATTTTGGAGTGAAAAATTGAAACATAAGAAGTTATTAAAAAATATTTATTTTACTAATGCGATATTTTTTTTTTTTTTTTTCCATTCCTTGATTTAGCTTTTGCAAATCGATCTCCATTTGGGTATTTGCACATCGTAATGGGTGTTGCAGGTTAGCGTCCGTTATGTTTCAGCCTGTTTTGTGTTTGGCAATTTCATTTTCGGAAAAAAAAAAAAGCGCTAACAACCTGCACTAGGAGCCTGGTTTGCTCTGCTATCAATAATCAACTGTGCGTATCTAAGGATGGTCACTGAGGTCACTTAAAGTGAAACATAGAACCTGTTATATTAGATGTTCCAATATGCGAGCGCATCTTGAGTTCGCAGAATATAGTTTAATTATTCTGCGAGCTCATAACTGAAAACTCATAAACAAAACAAGCACTATCTGTCCTATATTGCGAATATAGGACAGATATTCGCAATATATATTATTTTAAAATCAAAGTTAATTTTTTGTCATTTTTGGATATATGGATGTACACATAATGTATTTTTATAATACATATTTTGTAAAAGTGTAATACATCTCACGGGCCGGAAAAATATTCAAGTCGTGCCGCGGGTTGGCTGCCCCTGGTCTAGATATTGCTATCTTCAAAGTGGGAAAAGCAACATGCTTATATGGAATATTTTTAATCAATTATTATTTTCATAAATATTTTTATTTTAGCAAAAATAATGCTAATTAATTATTTTTTATTTTCACTTTATAACGTCTGAAAAAGACAAAAAAAAAAAAAAAAAAAAAAAAAAAAAAATTCTTGTAATTTTAAAAATTAATAATAAATATAAATAAAAAGAAGAAATAATAATAAGAAAAATAAATGAAAATGTGCTTATTTTATTACTGAAATAATTTACATTGAAATAGAGATTTGATAAGATCTTTTTAATCAAAATTTCAATCAAAAAATGTATTCTAAAAATATAAAAGGATTTCTCTTTCTTAATAACGTGCCATTTTATTAAACTATCGTAGAATCACACTATTACAATAATATTCATATACATAAAACACACATTACAAAATTAAGGAGAGTTAAGTTAACAGTTAATTTTAATAACATTTTTCCATCTTTGATAATTCTATTTCCATAGCAAAATTAATACGAATTCATATTCGACAGCTATTTAGTTTTGTTAAAACATTAAAAATTGAAAGAATATAAACGTTAATTCGAGTTCTTTTTTAAAAAGCAAATGTTAATATCTGAAGCATGAAATTCGTATGTTTGGCAAGGAATTCTTTAAAATGTCACGATTACGTCACGTCTTTAAAGATGACGTCATGATTGAAAACGAGCCAAACTTTAAAAACATTTTTTTTTTCAATATTTATTCATGTTAGCAATATTTTATTTCAATTAAATGACTTTTAGTATTTAAAGATTTAAAATATCAAAGGAAAAATTATTAAATGCATTACTGCAGTGCATATATTATTTCGAAAATAAATTATTAAATAGCTTTCATTTCAAAATAATTTTAACATCGAAATTAACTATAACCATAATCGTTTTTTATTTTTAAATTTTATTTAGAATGTTCAATTGATTCTTATATCATTATATTTATTTAAGTATTAAAGATATTTTATTTATTTGTTTTAGCTTTTCGAAATTGCATTATTGACGAATTTTATTAATTACAATTTTTTATTTTTTCAATTTTATTAAGTCTTTTTTTTTTACTTTACTACAGATATTTATTTATTTATTCTAAAAGAATTTTAAGATTTTTTTTTTATGCGTTAGAAAATGTAATCCTCTTATTATAATTATTCTCTATAATTATATTAAGAACATTAATTTTATTAATTCATTATTGTAATTATACTAATTCATCTTAAGAATTTTTTGTAAGCGTGTAATATTTCGTTTATATTATCTATTGCAACAAGGTTTCTCTCTCTCTCTTTTTTTTTTTTTTTTTTTTTTTTTTTGTCGTATGGTGTTATTTATTCGTTATGTATTTATCTATTATTTTTATCTAATTTGTTCCTTATTCCGTCCTTGTTATTTCTTTCTTTCGAGGTCTGACGGCCGAGTGGCTAGAGCTCTGTCGCTCGGTTCCACGGGTTTCAGGTTCGAATCCCGGCGGTGCCATGGATGTGTGTAGTGGTTCGAAATCTACTTTAAACTGTAGATACTGGTCTAATAGGATCGTAGAGCGTTGTGGTGGTGTAGTGTTACTCGCGTCCGTAGCATGTCTTGAAGCTGCATGTGCTCCCTGATGCTAAATGAGTACAGCATAGTGCTAAATGAGTAACAGCGGTGCAGCCCTTGCTTTTGGAATACAGATTAACTGTCTCTGTATTACCAGCTGCATTAGAAAAAAAATACCTTACCTATATTTATAATTTTTTTTTCTCTAGATTTATCTATTCATATAAAATTATTGTTGATTTAATAAGAAAAATATTTAACCATTTTAGCATTATTGACAAACCTGCCACGTTGATCAATATATACGTAGATGATTTTAAAAAAGCATTGATGAGTATAAAGTAAAAATTTCTGATTATTTCTTTAATTACAATAAATAATTGTATAAGTCTAATGAAACACAAATCGCTGTAAAGTTTATTCACAAAAACGCCTAGTTTTCTAGGATTAAAAATGCAAACATTTTTTATTGTATACTATGATTTTTTTTTTTTTAATTTTTTCTATAAATATATGTGAAATTTATGCGAGAATAGAAAAAAAAAAGTAAAAACAAGTGGTTACGCTATTGCTTCCTGAAAGGTATTTCTGATAGCAAAGAAAAAAATCTTTTTTTTTTATTTCCAGTGGCAGGCTACAATAAGCAATGAAATAAAACGAACGCATGGAATATGGAAACAGCAACGAGAAAGAAGGAAATCACATAGTGGCATGTTTAGCCCATAAGGTCCCTAGCCTCCCAGTAACGACCCTACACAGTAGAGGAAACAAGTGCAGGGCAGACAGAAAGGTGGGGTGAATCCATGTCCTCTCCAAGACTGCAGAGCATGCATTTTGGGCTTTCAAATATTCTCATTCGAAAAAGGTGATTGGCCGAACAATCATGGTCCGTCAGGAATCTGAAAAGGGCAACTGCTTTAAACCTGAGCTGATCAGGGATGTTTAGAATAAAGTTAAACCAGGTTTTAGATGAGTTGCCTTCACGGAAATTATCAGATAGAGTGTTTCGGAAAAAGTCTCGAGTGAAAAGAGACGTCTTTACGAAAAGTTTGGTTGATGGTTGTTCATTTTTTGGCGAGTGAATCCGCCTTCTCATTACCTAGGATCCCACAATATGTCAAAGAAATTTAGATAGGACATTTTACAGTAATCTGCCATGGTTTCATACGAGTAACAATGTAAAAAGTAGGGGCGGAAAGTCTGCCAAAATTTCCAACAACTGAGTCGAATTTTTTATACCTACTCTCAACTGCTGTCCCTTTTTAGTAATTTTATGTAGTATGATTATGGAGCCTGATGGTCGGGTGGCTGGCGCTCGTTACCACAGGTATAGAGTTCAAATCCCGGCGTTTGCCATGGGTGTTTTTAGTGGTTCGGAATCCATTTTAAACCGTAGGTCCCGGTCTAATAAGTTCGTAGAGCGTTGCGGGGGCATTGTTACTCCGCGTCCGTGGCTTATTTCCAAGTTACACGCGCCCCCCTGGGTACTGCAAACTGAGTAACGTCGGTGCAGCCCTTATGGCATGAAAAGATCACGGTCTATTTGCCAGCTGCATTAGAAAGAAAAAAAAATGTACTGTGATTTTTACTATGAAAACAGTTTCTGCATAACAGACAATTTTTTACAACTGTTAAAGTGTAGTATTTGCTCTCTGTTTAAAAAGATATCCTTGTACTCTGAATTTACTTACAAAACATATCTCTCCTATAATATATCTTATAAATTAACAAGTACCAAAGTATTATAGGCTAGCTGAAGGCAAGAACAAAAAATTTATATTTTTAAAATAAAGATGCTATATTTGTAACACTTTAAATCTGTTTTGTTCTTAATAATTGAATAGCTGCAATATGGTCTTCTTTTATTACTGATCGAAGGTGATTTTTAGAAGACTCAGTGCTGAGAAATGTCTCTGAACACTTACTTAGTGTTACTTTGTGTTAGTCAACTTACTTAACCCATGTTTCTTGTGCTGTTTGAAATTCACTTCACTCACAATCGCAACCCGTTATTGGCGCATTTTGGCGAAAAGATTTCTTGACGCCAAATCCCAATGGCCCCTATTCTGTGATTTTGCCTAACATTCAGTTGGAAATATTTGCCATTCCACAAAACGGGCTACAATGTGTTTTTGCGTGGCTGATGGCCAATTAGCTAGAGGTTTGGCCTTTGGTACTTCAGGCTTCAGGTTCGAATCCTGGCGGTGGCATGGATGTTTGTTAGTGATTCGGAATCCAAGTTAAATTGTAGGTCCCGCTCTAATTAACCCAAAGTGTACAAAAAATAAAAATGAAAGTAGATTGACAACCAAACCAGCGTATTTCTGTCATCATGTGTGTCCACGTTAATTTCAGCAAAGAAGAGAACATTTCACATTTTAAGTATTTGTGATTTCATTTCTGGAATATGAATTAAACTATAATCACTTGTAAGTACATGTATGTGTTTTCATTTATTAAAACTATTAGTAAGTTCTTCTCCATTGGTTTAAATCATACTGTATTTCACTTTATTGGACTTCATTTACTGATATGTTTGTTGCCATTCCCCAATATACAAATGACGGCGGTTTTTTTGTGTACATACGTTATTCTTTATATAGCTATTATATATTATATTAAGATTAAAATTTTTGTATTTTAAATATAACCACAACAATGAAGTAGAACTTTACATTGTTCTAAATTTTCAAAATGAAAAAGAAAAAAAAAATATCGAAGCTAATCGTATTTTAAATTAAATTTTTCTTTTTAACAAAACATAGCAAAATCGCTGATTGATATTTTAAAAAATATCTATGGAGATAATTTTTTTTCTTTTATGAGTGGATAAAAAAATACGTTTGTAAATTCATGACTCGTGCTGCCATCTCGCCAATAAAAACTGAAGTGAAAATGGATTTATTTTTTTAAATTTTCAAAATATGACGATTAATTAAGAAAAACAATTAAAATGTTACTTTATTGATTCAATAATTCCAAAATCTTTTAGGTAATAGGTAATTTTTCTTAAAATATTTAAAGGGAGGGACATTTTAAAAATTAATTTTTTTTTCCTTTCTCATTCTGTTATTTTTCAAATATGTTAAAATGATATTCAATTTTTGAATTCTTTACAATTCAATTTTGTTTGCAACTGTAAAATTATAAATATTAGTGCATTTGATGCATTATTTTTTTGATGCACAATGTTTGAAAAAATCAACAATTTTTTTCTTAATGATTGAAAAACAGAAAAGTTTTCACTGAAACATTTAAATATGTTTCTTCTTCTTATTTGTTATTATTTCATTTTATTTATATTTAAAAAAAATACAAGGTCAAATGGCAAAATAGGGGCCGTTGAGATTTGACAACTTTTTTGTGGAGCCAACTGGGTGATAAGTCGCCAAATGTAGTACTGTTTGCCATTCACTTATAATAGTTATACTATTCACTTTTATAATGTTACTCAGTACCCTTTGGCGAAAAGATTTTTTGACGCCAAATTCCAACGGTCCCTATTCTGCCATTTTACCCATTATAATTTTATTTTAGATGTTCGATCACAAAAAATTAGTAACTTGTCTCACATTAAAATATATTTTGCTTTGTGTATTGTAGAATATCGTAAATTATCCTTTATTGAAATAATTAAATAATTTTTTTGGATAATTTAAAATGTTAAAGCAATTTCTGTTCTGTAGAAAGAAGGTGTTTTCGTTAATGTCATCTTAATTTATAGTAGCAGATAGAGTAGCATGTTTCAAGCCAGTGTTTCAGTTTGAATTTCAATTAATGTGTAAATGTTCTTGTAATTTATTCTAATAGAAAATTGTGTACAAAAATTTCTATTCCCCTAATAACTTCCATCATTAACTTCTAAGATAAAGTAATCGATAAGTAAGTCAAATTTAACTGGTAGGAATTATATACAAAAGAAAAAAAATTTCAATGGAGAACTCAATCTCTCTTTCAAACATACGTTTTTCCTAGTGGGTTAGTCAGCCTGATGGCCAATTGCTAGCGCTCTGTCCTTTGGTACCACAGGCTTCAGATTCGAATCCTGGTGGTGGCATGGATGTTTGTTAGTGGTTTTCGGAATCCACTTTAAGCTGTGTTCCGGTTTCCTATGACTGTAGAGCGTAACAGAGTCCAGTCAGACTTCTCATCATTCCCAAACTGTATAAGGGCTACTCAACTGCAGGCACTATGATGTGGTATGGTATAGCAGTAGTAGTCGGGGTTCGGAATTCACGTTAAACTGTAAGTCCCGGTCTAATTAGCCTAAAGGTGTGTAAAATTGACCGTAGAGTGACAAAACAAACCAAACCTAGTGGGTTAATAACATACACAATGATAATTTGACTTCGCACAAATGTTTAATAAATAATTGTCATTTCATATTCAATAAATCTACATGTTTCAAATAATATTTTTTTAATTATTTTGTGTTTGCTACCAGATTAATATATAAATTGTTATTCTCAAAAATTTTATAAATAATTTAATTGATAACTGTTTATTAATATCGTTCTGATATATATATATGTTTTTTACTAATAAAGGAAAAAAGTCTTCTTTAACAATTTTCTTTATTTTTAATTTAATTTGATTTATTTCTTTTGTAATGCGAAATAAATCGTTTTCTCAAACAATGACACACTACAGGAAACTACGAAGAAGACACTAAAAATAGATTTCCTACTTTCCGAATAAGAGGTAATAAATGATCACAAGGTTTCGAAAATAAAAAGAAGCTTTTGAACACCTACGAGGAAAAATATCTATCAAAAACTTAATAGAAAAAAAAAAAGAATTTCGAGGAAGAGTTTTCGAATTGTTTACTACATGAATGGATTCAAAATCTTTTGCACCTGTAAAGTTAGAAAGATTAGTATACTTGGATGATTTTCTTGCTTAAAAAATCTCCTGAATGTAGATATTCTTAAGTATCGTTAGTTTAATGATAAATTCTTTAGCGACTTTATTTTTTACTGTAAAATTTTGTGTGGTTTACATTTATCAGGACAATACTAAAATAAAGAACATTCCATAGCCATTTTATAATATTTTACTTGAATCAATGGAATTTTACTTAGTAATCATGGACTTAAATGAAATCATGGATGTATTGGTTAAAAACCTGAAATATATATTTTTTCTTATCCCACTTTGTTGACAGCAGCATCTAGACCAGGGATGGGCAAACTACGGCACGCGGGCCAACTCAGGCCGCTGGATGGTTCTCTCCGGTCCGCGGATAGAATTTTAATTTAAATTTTTATTGATTTAAATTCAAACCCTCAATAAATGAAGAGAAGTTTAAGCATTATGAAGATGGCATGAAAAAACTGCATTTTGAGTTCGAACGCAGATTTCAGTGCCACTGAAACAGAATTGGACATTTTTGCCAAGCTTTCAACGTAAATTGTGAAGCAGTGAGGTCAGATTTGCTGTTTGAATGAATTGAGTTGCAACCTAACAATCATCTCAGGCAGTTGTTTCTAAATATGCCAAAGTTAGAGTTTTACAAATCATTATCGAAAGTAAGTTTCCCAAATTGAATATCTCAAGTCCAGAAAATCAGTGCTATGTTTGCTTCATCTTATATGTATGATCGTTTTCAACTATGAACCTTAGAAAGAATTGTTTCAGAAGTAGACTGACAGATGAGCATTTAGCCTCGTTCCATAGAATCGGTGCATCTCACTTCGAACCTCAAGATGAGGAACTTTTAAAAATGAAATCGCAATTCATTCATCTCATTAACATATTTAAATTGCAATACTTTGTACAGTGTTTTTAAAATTTTAGAAAAATTTATCTTGGCCCGCCAAACTTTTTTTCTCCAATTTTTGCCCGCGACCGAAAATGTTTGCCCATCCCTGATCTAGACCAAGACCAAGAATCCGTGTGGTCTCATAGAAAGAGGGGTGGGGTGGGGGTGCAGCTTTTGTCGGGATGGAGCACCCGTAGGTAGAAGTCTGACTTGGTTTCGTGTCGCTGAAGGAGGGGGTGCCTTCCGGGAGGACTTTTTTAGGGGGAACTAACCCCTCATTTTCGTATAGTACGGGGGAAACCCGAAAAACTCCCACCAAGAGTCCGACTAACATCACAAATGCCTCGAGCCTCCTTGTTTTTTGAAACAGTGTCTATAACAGGGGTGGCCAACCCAAATGCTCTTGTGGGACTCTTTGGAAATGCATCCTAACTCCACGGGCCGCATATAAAATTATATATCCTCCTATTAGATTGAGACCCCCCCACAGACTTTTTTTTGGAGTGAAAATTTGAAACATAATGAGTTATTATTACGACACATAAATACGAAGCAGTTCTAATTGTCCACCCAGAAGGCATCATTCTATCTATAGAAAAATGGAATGTTCTAAGTGTTCATAATTAAAAATGAAGATCCAGATGTACAAAGAAAAAATGCGCTTGCATACCTCGAAATTGAAAACGTGTGAATAGAAAACAAAATTGTATGCAAAATATCAATCAATAAATAAAATAATAATAATTTTTCAAAGATATAATTAAGAAGTTTGTGAAATGAAAATAGTTAAAAATAACTTCACTCTCACATTTTTCTTACATTCGTTTATTATTATTAATTATTTAATAATTAATTTTGACTCAATATTATTAAGAGCTGCAATTAAAATTAATTGAAACGTATTTTATATTTTATTTGTAAATTAATAATTATTTATTATAATTAATAATTTTTTATAAATAACAATTTAATTAATTTTAATAATTTAAAATTAAATTAATTTTAAATTATTTTAAAAAATAAAATTAATTTAAGCATTTTTTTTTTCGAAGTTTATTTGAGATTCCATTTAAATCGTATTTTTTCCCTCGTTGCCACTTTCAGAAACCAAAATACTACTACTTTTTGTTTCAAGGTGATGGAAGTTCCTCAGAAGAATGCTATAATTCTTACTTTCTTCTTTTTCGAGTTCTGCTTAACATTAATTATCCGGGCAATTAAAAATTCTTACTGTGACAAACGATTTTCCTTCCCCGGAGTTGTATTTCCGCTTTTAAGTGCTGAGTTGTTGAGGCTGGAACAATAGCGTGGGAACAGGTGTTCTATAAATTTTCATTTTCTGCACATTGATGCCTCTAATTGAGAACCGTTTCGCCAAGGTCACAAACGACCAGGAAGTTTTAGAGCGACTTTCAAGTGTAACCTTTCGGAAAAACGAGGAACTTTCCGTTCGAAAAACTAGATATGCAAAGATGTTTCTTCGAATGTACTAGTTTTCCGAGCAAAACTGGAATCTTGGATGAATTCTTTCTCATTAAAAATAATGGGTCATTTGAAATATTTAGTAAATATTTTAGGTTAAAAATATTTAAACGTATTTTTGTTTGTAATTTGTAATTTTTAAATGTATTTTTGTTGTTTTAATGTTGAATTGTTTAATTTAAGAAACACATTTTTATTATATAGGAAATATTTTTGGGTCATTGTTGAATATTTTAAAAGTATTACTTGAAATAAATGAATTATAAAAATAATTTAAAGACAGTTATTGTGGTTAGTATAGATGTTTATGTGTTTTATTTAAGGTAGCCTTTTTTTAAGAAGCTTAAAGACTTAATTTTTCCACCATTAGTGAAGAGTGATTATAATTAAAGTCCCACTTTGTAAAAAAAGAACCACTCGTTCCACCGATTTTTCGATTCCAATTTGGTATGATCTTGCTGTGGTGGATGGGCTTTCCACTAACTGTTCCGCAACTGTTGATTGACTTGAAAGTCATTTTTTCCTTCAAAAAAAAACCGAAACAATGAAGCACATTGAACATTACAATTGGTTTAATGTGCAACTTCTGTCAAATACGTTGTCATTTCGATTCAAAATATCACTGTCAACCGAATTCAATTTCTTTATGCCACTTACAACGCCATCTATTAATACACT
Source organism: Caerostris darwini (assembly GCA_021605075.1). Lineage (NCBI taxonomy): Eukaryota > Metazoa > Arthropoda > Arachnida > Araneae > Araneidae > Caerostris > Caerostris darwini. The sequence goes on along the minus strand of BPLQ01013371.1, from coordinate 136,726 downwards.
TTGGAACTTTTTTTTCATGTTGTACCGTTTCCCCCTTCTTTAAGTAACTTCCGTTCAAATTTGAACACATTGTGATGACTGGTTCCTTTTTTATACAGTATTTTGAAAGTGGGACTGTAATTATCAACACCCTGTATTTTAAATTCATATCTAATTTACTGTTTGCTTTTCGTTCCACTGAGTTATTCGAATAAATGATATAATTTCACCTAACTGGAGAGAAATAATTCCAATTCGAACATGAATCGAACGTGAAAATAGATTTTGTGAGTAATTTTTTTTAATAGTGGAACAGAGCCAGGGCCCGGATTCTCCTATAGGCTAACTAGGCTTCAGCCTAGGGCCTCAAGATCAAGAGGAACCTACATTCAAATTATTAACAAAATTAGAATGACACTATTCTAAAAATACCGAATCGAAAATAAGGAGAAATTCTACACATATGACTAATCAACAAACATAAAAATGCATTGGTTAAGATCAACGCGTTCGGCTCATTGGGTCTGTTCGTTTGTATAGACTAGACTGCCCCAAAGTAGAGTTCATACGTTCGCTGATTGCTATGGTAAATATTGACGTGCCTTATACTACTAAGCTAACTGTTTTAGCTAAGACATTTTTTTTTATTTGTTATCCGTGCCACATTTTTTTTATAAAGATGAGTATCCATCACAACATGTTTCCTTTAACAAATTGATATACACTGAAGTGACAAAAGTCATGGGATACCTCTTAATATCGTGTCGGCCCTCCTTTCGCCCGGCGAAGTGCAGCAACTCGACGTGGCATGGACTCAACAAGTCGTTGGAAGTCTTCTGCAGGAATATTGAGCCATGCTGTCTCGACAGACGTCCATAATTGTGAAAGCGTTGATGGTGCAGGATTTTGGGCACGAACAGACCTCTCGATGATGTCCCATAAATGCTCGATGGGATTCATGTCGGGCGATCTAGGTGGCCAGATCATTCGTTGGAATTGTCCAGAATGTTCTTCAAACCAATCGCGAACAGTTGTGGCCCGGTGACATGGCGCATTGTCATCCATAAGAATCCCATCGTTGTTTGGGTACATGAAGTCCATGAATGGTTGCAAGTGCTCTCCAAGTAGCTGAACATAAGCATTTCCAGTCAATGTTCGGTCCAGTCGCGCCAGAGGACCAAGTCCATGCCATGAAAAAACAGCCCACACCATTACGGAGCCACCACCAGCTTGAACAGTGCCTTGCTGACAGTTTGGGTCCATGGCTTCGTGGGGTCTGCGCCACACTCGAACCCTACCATCAGCTCTTACCAACTGAAATCGTGACTCATCGGACCAGGCCACGGTTTTCCATTCATCTAGGGACCAACCGATATGCTCACGTGCCCACGAGAGTCGCTGCAAGCGATGTCGTTCTGTCAGTAAAGGCACTCGAGTCGGTCTTCTGCTGGAATAGCCCAAGAAAGCCAAATTTCACCGCACAGTTCTAACAGACAAGTCCCTTGTACGTCCCACATTGATTTCTGCGGTTATTTGACGCAGTGTTGCTTGTCTGTTAGAATTTACGACTCTTTGCAGACGTCGCCGGTCTCGGTCGTTAAGTGCAGGCGGTCGACCACTGCGCTGTCCATGGTGGGATGTTATGCCTGAAATTTCATACTCTCGGCACACTCTTGACACAGTGGATCTGGGAATGTTGAATTCCCTAACGATTTCCGAAATGGCATGACCCATGCGTCTAGCTCCAACTAACATTCCGCGTTCAAAGTCTGTTAATTCCCGTCGTGCGGTCATCATCACGTCAAAACCTCTTCACATGAATAACTTGAACAGAAATGAAAGCACTGCGCATTTATACCTGTTCTACGCGATGCTACTGCCATCTGAAAATTTGCATATTGCTATCCCATGACTTTTGTCACTTCAGTGTATATCACAGTAATGATGTATTTTATTATCTCTCGTGGCATTTACAAACTTACAAATGGGAGGTGAAAAGGCCTCGTAAGTGGAATAGCCTAGAGCCTCTTTTCATCTAAATCCGGCGCTGAACAGTGCTCACGAATATGCAAGAACTAATAAATTTATGGCATAAATCAAATTAAACCTATGTTCGATTAAGATTTAACAATTCTCATAATATATAACTCTAAAATATAAGTTTTATTTATTTAATGTGTAGAACTTAACTAACAGTTTTTTTATTATATTAATTATATGAAATATGTCTTGTTGAATAGAACTTTTTATTTCTTGTTTATTCGCCATCACGCATAAGCCTCTAGGTGGATGACAGCGCAGATATAGCTGCAAATGTCAAAGCTCCAGCCATTAGAGCGCAGCAATTTTTGATCGCAGAGATGAAAAGCAAAGTTCAAGTCATCAAAAAAAAAAAGTTGAGAGGATGCCAAATTGCACTGTTGTAAAAAGAACAAAGATTGCAAACCCTCCTCCGATTCTTTCAACTCTTTTCAGTTCAAAAATATGAAGGGGGAGAAAAAAAAAGTGCCAATCTTTTTTTGTTTTCCTTCTCGATATAGTTTTTTTTAAGACCTCGTTTCAAGTCTAGATTTCACCTTCAGTTATTTCTGTATGCATAACTGAAAGAAGGTACTTTTTTATGTGGTATTAAGGGCTTGCGTAAGTTTATCGAGCTATAATGCGCAGTGTTGTGAAGTCTGCGCATTGCACATTATTCACACAAAGATATGTATGCGTGCGCTTGTGTTATATACCAAAAACAATATCTGATTTCAGTATGTGTCCAGCTTCAATATCAAGGTGACTCCTTCAAAATGTTATACAAGCAATCCAAAGATGTTCCGTGCTCAAAATGGTATTATTTATTAGTTTAAAGAACAGCAAAACCTGTTGGCGATGACGAGACAGTTTGAAGGGTGGCACAGGGTGAGTTAAATGCAGCAATACGTCTCACTAGAGCATCCCAAACATCTTCAATCTGGTTAAACAGTTATGCAAGCAAACTAGAGATGCTACATGTTCAAACTGGTGTTATTTATTAGATTAAATAACAACAATACCCATTGCTGGGTTGAGATAGTCCGAAGGGTTGTAGAGGATGGGTTAAAGCAGAAATATGTCTACCTAGAAAGCTCCAAACACCTTCAATCTGGTTCAAGTCCGGAAAATGTTCTGCACAATTCATATGCACATTATTGTCCTCACGAAAGAAATTCTGCACTAATCGAACTTTGTGTTCGGCCGACTTGAAGTATGAAGAAGTCAACAACTGCACTTGCGAAAGGATGAATAATTAGATAAAAAATGTCGTCTCTATATAACTGAGCAGTAATCGGACTATAGTACATGGGTCAGAGTGGTCATCCAAAGAGATATACTGCCATACAAATTCACTGTACCACCCAATCTGTATCATATATATGACTAGGATAATAGAGGCTTTTTTCACCCTCCCTTGAGTCACTTTGCAAATAAAATAATCAGTAAAGAATACAGATCTCTATTGGTTTGCATGTCAAGTCACATGTATGCGTGCCTAATCGAATCTTTTACTTGGTGTGAGGGATACCCACAATACTGGAAGTCTTGGGTACAAGCTTTCTGCTTGTAACTGCTACAAGAAAAGGCATGAGTTGGGTTGATGTAGAGACCATGTGCATCTCGCAATTTGATGCAAATAGAAAATAGAGGTCGTAGCTATAAGTATTCCTCGACTGAATCTTCTATGGAAGCTGGGTGCATTCCCCAGTCTGTGAATTACAGAAAAGCTCGCATTCAGCCATCTTGCTACATAATGTTCACCCTGGTCTGTTTCTATTCGCCCAATAGCCAGCCGTAGTAATTCTCGAACATAATTACATCGAGTATTCCATTACTGAAATAGGATTATCTTAAAATTTTACTGCTCAGTTCCGACTTGCAGGAACTGTAGACATGTCCAATGACGTTAAATGACTGCAGCTTCTTTAATTTTCATATCTTATTCTGATGTAACTTTTTATGCATACTGCATGGGTTGTATAAAAATGTCCTTACTTTTGAAATCGCATTTTTTTTTTGTCTGATTCCTCATTAATTTTTGAAAACCGGTGTTTGTGGACAATTGTTTCTAGATATGGAGAATAGTGAAAAATGGATAGCTAGAAATCATATATCATAAACATTTTGGTGCTAATCATAATCATTCTGGTGCTAACTTTACTATAAAAATAGCAATTTAATGTTATGGAGCAAATATAGTTATTATGTCATCAGCATATCAAGTAGGTGTTGAGAGACTTAACTCAGCACAAAGGTTTATAAAAATCTATTTCATATGAACAATGAAAGAACTTCTTATAGAGTTCTTAGAACTTCTTTATTTTATTATTAAGAACAAAAACAAAAATAATGATGTCGGCTAGTGGAGTGCCGGCTTGCCTCGCTAGTCGGACTACCTGGTGAGAGTTTTCCGGATTTTCTCCCATACGATACGCATGTGTGGGATGGTCCCCCTAGATGTCATGCCGGAAGGCACTGCCCTCCTTCTTCAGGGACTCGGAGCCAAGTGAGACTTCTATCTTCGGATGCTCCATCACAACAGACGCTGCTATTTTACCTCCTTCCATGAGTAGACGGACATTCCATAACTCATGGGGTGTCAGATAATAAAGAATTAGATAGAACAACAACAGTAGACAATGTGAAACCAATATGGTATTTATTTTCCTTCAAAGTCGTATATCTACTGATAATTGAAGTGGGAAAATTGAATATTAATCGTTATTACTTAAATTTATGACATTGTAATTATTTTAGTATCATTCAATGGCGATGAACTTTTTTCGAGCACTTAATATAATTGTTTGTATGATTATCGTAAACAAACAGTTGCCGAAATAAGTTGGATAGTGGTATGACAATTACCTGGAGTATTACAGAAAGTGCATTAGGTTTATTAAAAAGCGTGTGTTGCATCCATATTTTACAGCTAATTTGTTTATTAAATCTTTTTTTTGTGTGTGTGTGCCAGATGCAGTTTATAAAATAGTAATGGAACGCGCGAATATGTAGTGGTATAAATTTCCTGTTCGTGTTTGTTTGTGCTATTAGTGAAAGTCGTTTTGAAATAATGTCAAAATAAATTAACCTATTTTTATCAAATGCAGAAATGGAACAGAAAATATAATAATGGAATAAAATGGAATATAAATGTTCTTACCTTTATTAATAATGGAATTAGTTCTAATTATTCAAAATTCCCTAAAGTGCTATTCGGAATATGAAATTCGAAAACGGATTTTTCTGAAAAAAAATCGATAAATGGAAATTATGAAAAATGATAACTAATAGAACAATTTTTTTTATCAATGCGTCTGCTGTGTTCTTTGTCTTATAAAAAAATATTTTGATTAAATTTTAATTTTCTCATTTTTTTAAATTGTGCTTATGGGCCTGATGGCCGAGTGGCTTGATATTACAGGTTTCGGGCTCGAGTCCCGGTGGTGCCGTCGATGTTCGTAGTGGTTCGGAATCCACTTTAAACCATAGGTTCCGGTCTAACCTGATCATAGAGCGTTGCGGGGGTAGTATTACTCCGCGTCCGTAGCTTATCTTCAAGCTACACGTGCCCCCTGGGTAGTGCTAAGTGAGTAACAGTGGTTCAGTCCTTGATTATGGCATGAAAATTAACTGTCTATGTATTTCCAGCTGCATTAGTACAACAACGTTTTTAATTATTTTTAATGAATTTATTATTTTAATTTAAATTAATTTTTTAATTAATTATTTATTAAGTTAAAAAAAAAACATTCTTGGAATTTTTGTGTGTGAGAAAGCGTTGTGAAATATTTCTCAGCAATTAAAATAAATTACTAAACAAAATGAAGAAGTATTTATTTTTTATTTTTCTATATACCTATGCTGTCGATAGCATTTTAGCTATGTGGAAGTTTGTTATATGTAAGTAGAAGTAGAGAGGGGAAAAAAGGAAAAAGGGTAGGGAATTTTGTTTTTGTCATCTTCTGGTCAGAGTAGTGGCTTTAAAATTAAGATGATCTGTTTTTTTAGAAGACACGATGAGATCACTTAGTTGAAATTTTTGGCTGTTGGCAGGTTTCTTTTTTTTCTTTTTTCTTATTTTTCTTAGTGAGATTTTCTTTTGTAAATGATGTTGTTTATACTTTGAATGCTCTGCTGTCTTAATTAATAGGCCTTTTAACACAGGTTTAAATTGATTACTTGCACTGTTTGATATCAAAAGAAAACCACGAAATTGATAACGCGAGACACCTGACATAGAAGTTGCTCTGGCCAAAAATAATAAAACCAATTCTGACGAAGTACATTCATACATCCAATTTTTTATTTTATTTATTTATTTATTGTCGCTGGGGGTGGGGGGCTCATATTCCACTTATATATGCTTCCTCCAGCATCGTCAAGCAATGTAGGGGGACTTTTAAGGGTCACTGCCTCAGATCTCAGATTTGTATGTCTTGTAGGAGAAAGCCCAGAAAACATCTACTAGGAGGACTGATTGCCAATACGAGAAGCTTTACACGTGCTTGTTATAGTCGTCATCGCGACTTATCATTTCTGAAAGCAGTGGCTTCAACAGATGCCACCAGCCGATTGGAACCTCTGCCCTCTTGCCCACTAGCTGAGCCCACGAGTCGTAATTATCCCATCCCATTCAGATATGAATTTAAATTCGATGCCCAATGTGCGCCGCTGGTGATCATTAGGGCTGAGGGTTCCATCCTCTGGCGGCATTGTTGTAGGCAGTGTTTCAAAAAACGAGGAGACTCGGTGGCATTTGTGATGTTCAGCGTGTTGTCTCTCGAGTCGGACTACCTGGTGGAAAGTTTCTGGGGTTTCCCATTCGATACGCATATGAGGGCACAGAAGGCACTGCCCTCCTTCTTCAGCGTCACGGAGCCAAGTCATACTTCTACCTACGGGTACTTCACCACAACAGAAGCTGCTCCTCCCCCTTCTTCCATCAGGCACACGGGTTCATGGACTTGGTTTAGATCAGGGATGGGCAAACATTTTCGGTCGCGGGCCAAAAATCAGAAAAAAAAAAGTTTGGCGGGCCAATATAAATTTTTCTAAAATTTTAAAAACAATATACAAGTATTACAATTTAAATATGTTAATGGGATGAGTGAAATTGCGACTCCATTTTTAAAAGTTCCTTATAGTGAGGTTCGAAGTGAGATGTACTGATTGTAAGGAATGAGGCTAAATGCTCATCTGTCAGTCTACTTCTGAGATAATTCTTTCTGAGGTTCATAGTTGAAAGCACTTGTTCACATATAAAAGATAAAGCAAACACAACACTGATTTTCTGGGCGTGAAATATTAAATTTGGGAAACTTACTTTCTATAATGATTTGCGAAACTCTAACTTTGGCATATTTAGAAACAACTGCTTCAGATGATTGTTAGATTGCAACTCAATTCATTCAACCTGCGAATCTGACCTCACTGCTTCACAATTTACGTTGAAAGGCATGGTAAAAATATCCAATTCTACTTGAATGGCACTGAAAGCTTGAAATCTGCGTTCGAATTCAAAATACACTTTTTTTCAAGCTATCTTTATAATTCTTAAGCTTCCCTTTATTTAGAGTATTGAATTTAACCTCGGGACATGAGATAAAAATAATAATATTAAAAATAATAATTTTTTTAATAAAAAAATAATATTTAATCAAAATAGAAAAGGAGATGGACCGGCAAATTAAAATGCTATCCGCGGGCCGTAGATTGCTCATCCCTGGTTTATATGTTGCTGTCTACCAAATGAGATAAGAAACAACATGTATCCCTTAATGTGTAATGAATTATAAAGTATTGAGTTAATTATTCCCTTAAATATTTCCGTTTTTATTCATTTATTTCTGTACTAAAATTGGAGACTGTATTCTATATTTTCATCATTCATCAAAATCTGTGGGATTCTTTTTTTTTTCTTCTTTTTTTCTGTCTTATAGAAGCAAAAATTTCATCCCAAAATTTCCCATACATACTTTTCATTTTCATACAAAATATAAAATCATTTTAATTCTAAATCAAAGTCATGAGTCATTTGTTGAAATGGAATAAGGAGTATAACATCACGGATTTTTCAATTGAATGCCGCAAATCATAAATTACTCTTTATTATTTTTTTTTTATTTGTGAATCTCACGATAATGCTGCACGTTCTATCGTATACAAATGTTTATTCATTTTTCCAAGAATGACTCATTCAATGCAAATGCGAATGATTCATTTGAATTAAACACTCATAAAAAGAAAGCTGTGCATGCATTAACGATCGTTATTTGCTTGTCTATGAGCAATTTCGTCTTTTTTGTTATGTCTACCAAAATTTTTGTTATTGATATATCATAAATAGAAAGCTCATTGAAAACTGGATAATATTTGTAGTATTATAAAACTATTATTACGAAATTTCAAAGTAAAACACAGTCAGCCACAATTATTATCACAACTCAGACATGAAACCATTATATCTATTACTAGAATATTTTTTTCGTCTGTGAATTAATCCTTTAATATATTATCCCGTATATATTAGCACAGGGGTAGCCTACCTGCGGCCCGCCTTGAACATTTTTCCAGTCCGTGAGATTTATCACACTTTTACAAAATATATTTATTTTATTATCGCCAAAGTTTGCAGAATAATTAAATTATATTCTGCGAACTCATGATGCGCGCATCTTGGCACATTTAGTATAACAGGTTCTATGTTTCCCTTTAAATGACCGCAGTGACCATCCCTAGATACTCACAGTTGATTGTTGATAGCGGAGCAAACCAGACTCTTAGTTCAAATTGTTAACGCTTTTGGTTCAATTTACACCTGAGAATCATTTTTCCGAAAATGGAGTTGACTCAACACAAAACACGCTCAAGCATAATGGATGCAACACCCATTACGATGTGCAAATACCCAAATGGAGATCGATTTGCAAAAGCTAAGTGAAAGAGCGGAGAAACACATATAGCACTAGTAAAATAAATATTTTTCAATAATTTTTATTTTTTTATATTTCATTTTTAGCGATATATATTTCTTTACAATGTGAGTTTAGTATCATTATTATTATATTATCTAAGTTTACATGTAAGAATAATAGCAAACACAATAATAATAACTCATTCTGTTTCCATTTTTCACTCCAAAACAATGTCTATAGTTAGCCTAAATCTGATAGGGGGACATATAATTTTATATGCGGTCCATGGAGTTAGGATGCATTTCCAATGTGGCCCGCAAGATCATTTGGGTTGGCAACCCCTGTACTAGCATCACATGCCTGTATCTTTTCGAAACCACACGAATTGACTTAACTTTTCTCCAGAATTAAAATTTATTTTTAATTCTGATGAAAAAAAACAAGCATTTTTGGTCTCCCCAGTATTATTTTCATGGATTTCATAAGGCAAACACATATTCGCTCTTGGTATTGTACGTCTAACCGTTTTATCTATTTATCCGTTAATTGCTAAAAAAAAAATATATAAATGAATAAAACAGAATAAAAACTTATTGATTAAATTTTTTAACTATGCAGATTTTTGATTTCAATAAAGAAAAAAGATATTCGAAAAAAAAAATAATAACTGATCCCTGTATGGTGTAATTATTTGTCACTTGAAAATAAGCCTCTCTTTTACTTAACTATGTTATGAACCAAAATTCTCTTATGCCTGTTATGATACACGACTAAAAGTGGATGATTTTTACTATAAAACTGTGTAAAATAAATGTGCATAATGAGGAATTCTATTCTTAATTACTATAATTGTTTGTAGATGGGTATAATACTTTTTACACAAAATATAAAATATTAATTTAATAATAGAGAGTTTTTGCATAACTTTTTTTATCGTTCGATATTTTTTTTTTTTTCTCCCTAACGCGCATGCTCATAGGAAACATTGTAGTTATTGCGCATGCGTATCTGTAAGACTGCACTACTGAGCTATTCCTAGGAGCATGCGCGCCAAGAAGAAAAATATCGGACGATAGAAAAACGTCTCTGGCGTTCGGTACCACAGGTATCGGGTTCAAATCCCGGCTTTGCCATGGGTGTTTGTAGTGGTTCGGAATCCACTTTAAGCCGTAGGTCCCGGTCCTAACAGGATCGTAGAGCGCTGCGGGGCATTGTTACTCCGCGTCCGTGGCTTACCATCAAGTTACACGCGCTACCTGGGTAATGCAAAGTGAGTAACATCGGTGCAGCCCTTATGGCGAAGATCACGGTCTATTGCCAGCTGCATTAGAAGAAAAAAATAAATAATAAATAAAAAAACGTTATTCAAAAACTCTCTAATATCAAGATCTGACATCATTTTCGTTTTTATTACTTCTGTTATCATTGTCATTTTATTCGTAGACAAGTTTATAAATTTTTCCATGTTTAAAATCAACAATATTTTTTTTTAATATGGCTACTGAAGGGCTACTGATGATGGACACTGGACATGCTACTGAAAGACTGAAGAGTTTGAAAAGGGCATAACTTTTTTTAAAAATAGTGTAGTGTAGAGGTTGTGTAACTGGATTGGGAAACAAGTTGGAGAACTCACAGCTTTATTGACACACTCACATACATACAATTAACGATAGACAATATTTAACACGTATAACTGTAGATGGAAGGATTCCATTACTAAGCCGAAAACCCGAAACTTGAGAAAGTTGTCAGCCCTACGCCCAACAGTCATGTTAGACAGGCTGGCAGACCACTACATACGAACATGGCACCTCCGGAACTCGACACCACCTCATGAACCCGGAACCTGTGGCACCGAGCGCTAGAGAGGAGGCCCCAATATAAAATCTACCGGTGCAAAAAAAATTATATCATTGCGACGTTTTTTTTATCGTTGACATTTCCATCTTTAATAAAGAATATTGGTAAATATTAAAAAAAGAATAATAATGAATATAATTAATTTGGATTATAAAGAATTTTGATTTATTTATTACAGCTGTGTTTATCTAATTTTTCACTTTTATATGTAGCTCATACTCAGACCATTATTTTTTTCCCTCGTTTTTAAATTATTAATGAAATTAACCTCAAAAATCTGCGTAAAATTTGCATAAATCTGCTCAAAATTCTGCATAAATTGCGGTTAGTTTTATAAATTTTAAAAGGCTTTAAAAATTCAGCTAAAGTGATGGACTTAATTTTTACTATATCACTTTAACTCAATTTTTCTAACTAAAAAAAAATTTTAAGAGCCCTAAATTCATCCTTGAGAATTTTTCTGGACCGTTGCCATAATCCATTGTGAAGTCTCGCGTTTAGTTTAATGGCAATCAAATGAAACGAAGTGAAGACAAATTATATTAACTGGATTGAATTTAAAAAGACATTCCATTTTGCAACCGTCGCCATATTGTTTTAAAGTATTCTTGTATTTTAAAGGGAGGATCTATAAAACATTGTAATTTGTTTCAAATTGTTTTTTAAATAATTTTTTTAAAATTAACTTCGAAGTTTAACATATATTTTAAAACTTCTACAAGAAAATTGACAATGAGTGCATTTAATTTTTAAATTAAATTTAAAATTAAATTTTTTTTAAATGCAAAAAAAATCTGTTGTAGAATTATCCGCTATAAAATAATAAATTTAAAGAACTTAACTTTTATTAGCCCTGATCATAATTTATTCTATGCAATAAATTGTTTTTAAATGTTATATTTTTTTAACGCTTTTCTAATTTTTTTCTGATTTTAAATTGACGCAGAATAAAATCAATAAAAAGTAATAGAATAAAAAATAAAATTGCTTTTTTTTTGTTCCATTTTAAAAATTTCATCTCTAAATGGGTTGATCTTTATTTAGGTCAAAGTTGCTAAACCTATTGTTCGTATGCAAGTGGACCTAACATAAAACTGTTAACTTTCTTATAATATTTTCACTTGTTTATTTTTATTTTTTGAAATTCATTTAACATTTTAGTACCTTTTATTAAAAAAAAATATCGTTAAAGCTGTTGAACTTATTATAATATTGTTACGTTGTTGAACTTATTTTTGTGTTTCTTTCATGTTTTCATGAATGGCAACATCATAACAATTGCTTATATTCTGCATTCATGGGCTGCATACTGTTATAAAAACAATCTCGGAATAATGTATAATTTCTCGGAATAATTATAGAAAAGATATTTTTGATCTTATTTTCTATAAATAAAAATTCTGTAGTAAAATTGTAGGATTTGGGATCCCTGGGATTTGGCATCTAAAATGTTTGTCGCCAAAAAGCGCCAAATGACAGGTGCGATTCTAAATGAAGAGATTTGCCCTACCTTGTCACATATCTTGTGTTTGTATCTTTTTTATAATCTTATGTGTATAATCTTGAGTTTTAATTCCGCAGTACAAAATTTTTTATATAGTTGATTAACATTATTATATAGTTGATTATTATCCATTTTTAAACTATTACCTGCATTATATTATTTCGTTATTATCACTTAAGAATTTATTTCGTTTTTGTACAAAAATTTAAAAATAAAATGTGGAAATTTTAACTATTTAAATACTTTAATGCATTAAAGTATTTAATAAGTTAAATTAATGCATTAATGCATTTTTAATGCATTTAATGCATTAATTGCATAAATTACATTAATGCATTAATTTAATGCATTTTTTAATGCTTTAATATGTTTTTCTTTTTCCTGAGATAATGCTTATTTAAGTGATTAAAAAAAAAAAAATAATAATACTGGCTCAATAATTAAAAAAAGAAAACTTAATGAAAAGAACTCAAAGGTGCGTATGCTACCTCAGTTTTACTGTAACCGTGCAAGAGCTGTAGTCCTGTAGAGTTCAAATGAAATGATCAGTAGGCCTCTAGACTCTCACTCGAGAGGAAGTACTGCACACTGCATTGCTTATTTGTCATTGTGGGAAAAAAATGAACAACATTACACATTATTTTTGCTATTCGATTTAACATTTTATTTAAAATTAAAATATTTTATATGCTGGCATCTATGAGATAATTTGTTTTCTTATATAGTGCAAAAGAAAATCAAAATAACGGATATCCTTAATTTAGATTAACGATAAACATGTAACTCATCTTTACTTTATATATTTATTCCACCAATTTTCCTCAGTTGATCCATAAAAGAACGAGATTTTTTTTTATAAATTTATCGGCCACCATCTGTCAAAGATAAATTATGACAGTTTTTCCCTCTTAGGGATTGTGGCCCTTCGCGTGGTGGGGAAATGCATTCCGCAAACGATAATTGACCCTCGCTCCTACAGCTAGATGTCATAAACTCGATTATAGCGACATTCGCTGTAAAGTCAACAAGTGTCTACGACCATTTAGTGCTGTTTCCTAAACAGCAGGTGGTGTGTGTGATACACTCACTGCGTTTTCCCAGAAGTCACAGTTATGAATAAACTGTTAGGGTTTTTATTTTCTTATATATATATAGCAGTTACAATATATTTCAACTCATCTATATTGCAAAAACATAACAGAAACAAAAAAAAAGAAATTTTTTCTTTAAATCAGTGTTGGTCAACCCAAATGATCTTGCGGATCACTTTGGAAATGCATCCTAACTCCGCGGGCCGCATATAAAGTTATATGTCCCCATATTAGATTTAGACCCACTGTAGATATTTTTTTGGAGTGAAAAAAGGAAACAGAATGAGTTATTATTGTGTTTACTATTATTATTGCATGTAAACATGGATAATAAAATAATAATGATACTAAACGCACTTTGTAAAGAAATATATAACACTAAAAATGAATTATAAAAAATATATCAATATAAATGAAACAAAAAAAAATTAAATCATTAAAAAATATTTGTTTGACTAGTGCGATATGTGTTTCTCCACTCTTTCACTTAGCTTTTGCAAATCGATCCCAATTTGGGTATTTACACATCGTAATGGATGTTGTAGGTTAGCGTCCGTTATATTCGATTGTGTTTTGTGTTGGGTCAATTTCATTTTAGTAAAAAACTATTCGAGTGGTAAGTTGAATCAAAGGCGCTAACAACTTTTCATGCCAGATTTCTCAAATTGGAAAATTTCTCTATATATCTATCATATATTATATCTTATATTATCAATATCTGCCAACATCTGTCCTGTATTGACAAGAATATTATTTTAAAAGTCTATTTTTATCCTAATTTCGACAGTTCATATTTGAATATTTGGATGCTCACATAATGTATTTTTTTAATACATTGGGTTTCACTACTTTGGCAGTTATAAAATAAATAGATTTCGTGAAAGTGTGATAAATTTCGCGGGCCGGAAAAATTTTCAAGGCGAGCCGCGGATTGTCCACCTCTGATAACTTTATTTTATTTATATTCTTTCATATTTAGCCTTTCATTTTTAATATTGCTGTAATGTTACTTATAATTTCACTTTTGGAATTTTGTTGTATTTCTGTTACGTTTTTATAAAATAGACGAATTGAAATATATTGGAACTGTTGTTATAGAAATATTTAAAGTGGCAAAATTTTTCATTTTTTTAAAAAAATTCCCTGCCATAGTTATGTTATTATTAAAACAAATCACTAATTCCAATGTTGTTGATGATCATTGAAATTGTTAGCAGACCACAAAGAGGTATAGACAAAACGTGCCCGACTCTAGAAATCCCTCATAAAACGAAGTGATAGATTTTTTTATTGTATATTATATATCAATCTTTTCTATTGGCAATGTTTTTGAAAATATAATATTTTGATATCCAGTTAATCAATTAGCCTTATGTTAAGTGCAACATCTGCCTGTGACCCTTGATAATTTGTCATTGTGATATAATTGATAGACCCGATTTCGGTGCATGCATACATAGTGAATCAGTTACGTTTTTGGAATATATGCTGGAAAGTTTTTGGAATGTATAATATTAAAATAGATACTCTTATAATGAAAACATCCCTAAAACATCTGCAAAAAACTTTCAACTCTCAGCTTCTCATTTACCATTCAACAGTGTTTTAAAAGTGTTTTTAAAGAAAGGGATTGAAAAACTGATAAGCAACGCGGAATAAAGAACAAAAAGATTTTTAAAAACTTTAGATCATTTTTTTTATAGTGGAGAGGAGGCTTACAAGAATTCAGATGGGTTTTTTTTCATAATATTTCATGTAATACAGCAGATATGTAATGGGATTTCTACAAGTGTTAAGAAGATACAGAATATTTAATGTATTATCTGCGTGACGTAATTTAGTTCCATCCTAATCGACATGAATAATATTTTAAATTATTATCAATGATCTCATCAACATGTTAAATTTTTATCAAAGAAACTATCTTAAAAAGAACTTATACGAACGTATGAAATTCCAATTCATCATCTTCTTGATTTGGTGAATCGGAAACAGTGATTTTGATTTCAATTCTCTATAAAAAGACTTACTCTACAATATTAATCTTTATGTAAAGAGTCAATTATGAAAAGAAATTAACAAGAAAGAAAATTCCAAAAACATTGATTTTAGCCACATTAATTGAAACACATGTATGGAAAACTTATATTACCAATACAAGAATTCTGATACGAATATCAGAGACTAATTTAACGTCTATCCCATAAGAATCATCGTAAAAGAAATCTATGGTAAAGATCCTATACTAAGACATTGCAATAGCAGTCCTGCACAGACTTTCAGAAGAGCTACCATTCAAGTTCAACTATCTTCTCCAGTGAAAACTAACAGCCGCTTTCCCAGTACCAGTTCTTCCTTGTGCAATCCGAATATAAACCGAGTTCCAGAGAAACGGCCATTACATTTCCGTCGTGTGTTGTCTCCCTTGACGTCATACCCTTCCCAACCACCCCTTCCCAGGTCCCTATCTTTAGATTGTCTGCCAGGGATGCTCCTCCGTTGGCCCCGTTCCAACTCGGTCACCCTGGCCTCAGAGCGGAAGGCATTCTCTTCCGAAAGATGTCAATCATAAATTGTTCCACCAGAGACACAAAGAAACGCATCAATTATGAACTATAATTAACTGCCTCGAGGTCCGTTTGGTGCAGCTGGATTGTTCATGTCCTTCTCCAGGTGACATCTTCAGTGCAAATCAGTTCCATGCAAGGAACTATCGAAATAGTGGCAGCCATAGTCCTTCCTCCAGGGTCTAGGACCTTTCTTTCCACATCTTAATTAGTTTCTACCTTATTAAATACAGATCATACCAGTTGTCCACTAGATTTTAAGAAGACCTTATGCATCGTTGTAGCATAACAGTGACCAGATTTGCTAACAAATTTGAAGTCATAATGCTATAAGAGCATTAAAGGCTAATATTATACTTGACAACTCTTAAATAACCTCGTTTAATTCTTTTAAAAAATGCATCAGCAGTTTTGACATTGAGCAAGGTCAAATTTTAGTGATACACAATTATTTGGCAATGTTTGCTTAAAACAATATGGGTTTCTGGAATTTTATAAATTGTGGATTGATATTATCATAATGCGTTTTTTAAATGTTATATTTATTATGCTAGGGACGGGGGTATTCCAATATAAGTTAATATAACTAATCATATTGATAAAAAGTTTATTTAATTGGATTATCGCCAGTTATTTTTAAGTCTATCGGGTTTATTTATTTAATTTTAGTTCTTATGATCTCAGTTAGATACATAATTTTCAGAAAAATGCTATTCCAAATTTTTTTTTTTTTTAATAATTGAAAAACCAAGGATTTTTGCAGCAAATTTCCAAATAGCTATCATGCTCATCACACTTAAGAAAATGATAATATTCTGCAACATACTTAAGCAAGCCACATTTCTGAAAAAAATGCAAAACATCTCTATTTTAAACTTGGAAACTTCCCTAATTTCACAGGGGAGATCTTTAACCTTTAATCTTACGAAAGGATTCGGTTCGGTTACATTTCCTGTGGAAAGAGTAGGTGGAGTTGACGGAGTTGGAGTGGAGCTCCCCGGATTTCATAGGAATTTCTGGATGTCGAAGATCCTTAACCTTTAATCTTACGAAAAGAACTCTTTGATTACATTTCCTGTGGAAAGAGTAGGCAGGCGATGGAATAAGGTGGAGCTGATGTACTGCGACAGAGTTTCTGTTTGGAGACAAAGAGATAGATGAAAATGAATAAATAGAAAAAAGAGGTAGCCTTTATGGCTGTCAATAACCATCCGTTTAAGAAGATTGCTTGAGACTGCTTTAATATTGAGTGAGCTTGACAGATCTCAGAATTTTTAATTTCTCCGGAAATACTCTTTGGCGCAACATGGCCAAATCTGGCTCTTGTGCCATAAAACCCAAACCAACAAGAAAAAATCTTAAATGTTATGATATAAAGCATTTAAAATGGTTGCTTTATGTTCTCGAAATAATTGGTAATTTATGCTGTCTTGCAGAAAATACCAATTATTTCTACAAGACAGCATAAATTATATAAATATCTATACACTAGACAGCATAAATTATATAAATATCTATGCTATATATATTTACACTGAAGTGACAAAAGTCATGGGATACCTCTTAATATCGTGTCGGCCCTCCTTTCGCCCGGCGAAGTGCAGCAACTCGACGTGGCATGGACTCAACAAGTCGTTGGAAGTCTTCTGCAGGCATATTGAGCCATGCTGTCTCGATAGACGTCCGTAATTGTGAAAGTGTTGATGGTGCAGGATTTTGGGCACGAACAGACCTCTTGTTGATGCCCCATAAATGCTCGATGGGATTCATGTCGGGCGATCTAGGTGGCCAGATCATTCGTTGGAATTGTCCAGAATGTTCTTCAAACCAATCGCGAACAGTTGTGGCCCGGTGACATGGCGCATTGTCATCCATAAAAATCCCATCGTTGTTTGGGTACATGAAGTCCATGAATGGTTGCAAGTGATCTCCAAGTAGCTGAACATAAGCATTTCCAGTCAATGTTCGGTCCAGTCGCACCAGAGGACGAAGTCCATGCCATGAAAAAACAGCCCACACCATTACGGAGCCACCACCAGCTTGAACAGTGCCTTGCTGACATTTTGGGTCCATGGCTTCGTGGGGTCTGCGCCACACTCGAACCCTACCATCAGCTCTTACCAACTGAAATCGTGACTCATCGGACCAGGCCACGGTTTTCCATTCATCTAGGGACCAACCGATATGCTCACGTGCCCACGAGAGTCGTTGCAAGCGATGTCGTTCTGTCAGTAAAGGCACTCGAGTCGGTCTTCTGCTGGAATAGCCCAAGAAAGCCAAATTTCACCGCACAGTTCTAACAGACAAGTCCCTTGTACGTCCCACATTGATTTCTGCGGTTATTTGACCCAGTGTTGCTTGTCTGTTAGAATTTACGACTCTTTGCAGACGTCGCCGGTCTCGGTCGTTAAGTGCAGGCGGTCGACCACTGCGCTGTCCATGGTGGGATGTTATGCCTGAAATTTCATACTCTCGGCACACTCTTGACACAGTGGATCTGGGAATGTTGAATTCCCTAACGATTTCCGAAATGGCATGACCCATGCGTCTAGCTCCAACTAACATTCCGCGTTCAAAGTCTGTTAATTCCCGTCGTGCGGTCATTATCACGTCAAAACCTCTTCACATGAATAACTTGAACAGAAATGAAAGCTCTGCGAAAGCACTGCGCATTTATACCTGTTCTACGCGATGCTACTGCCATCTGAAAATTTGCATATTGCTATCCCATGACTTTTGTCACTTCAGTGTATAAATTATATAAATATATATAGCGCTATAGTATAAATATCTTCACGATTGTTTCTTTTTCATATTTGAGGCTTCCTCAAATAGAGATCCACTAAACATCTGTCGCCATTGTAAATTCCTTGCAAATTTTTATCTCCATTTACCCACACCTTGCAGGTTATAATTTTTTTGTTATGCATGGTGGTTTGGATCTATCTACTATGAATATTCTCACTCATACAAAGATTACTATCAATATGGCCTTATTTACTTCTCACTTTTATGCGGCCTGAAGGCCAATTGGTTATCGCTCTGGCCTTTGGTACCACAGGCTTCAGATTCGAATCCTGGAAATGGCATGGATGTTTATGAGGGGTTCGGAATCCACGTTTAAACTATGGGTCGTGATCTAATTAACCAAAACTGTATAGAAAAAAATGACAGTCGTACGACAAACCAAACCAAATCCTACTTTTATTCATGGTAATAGGTGAACATTTATGATATTGATGAGCCAGTATGAGAATGAATTCTACATCCAAATGAATATTAGTGCACAATATAACTTAATAATAATGTAGACTCATTCACCATAATTATTTCCATTCGTGAAGACATTATTAACTTGAACCTATTCATTTTACTTTTAATAGGGATGTATTCTTTATAGAGATGTACCATTACATTTAAAATACTTCCATTCATGGAAAATTTTAGAAGGATCCCATTTGCATAAGTAACCTTAATCATCGCGAATACATTGCATGTATGAATGTTTTAAATCCTTAATGACTATCTTTAATGATGTCGTTTCTTATCCCACTTTGTCGACAGTAACATCTAGACCGTAAGTTTACGAACCCATGTGGCCAATCATAATAAAAGATTAAAAAAAGGCAGCTTCTTCAAAAGGTCCTTGAACTTGGAGCACTCAAAGGGAGAAGTCTGGCTTCACACCCGGGCACTGCATAACCATTTTAGTCGCCATTTAAGGGCAACAGTGGAGCTGTTCTAACCCGAACCCACGCGGGGAAGTATCTTTAACTAATCTAGCATATGAATTGTCTAAAATCAAAGAAATTTGATTTGAATACATGGTGTCCCAGACAAAAACTATGAGAAGAACAGTAGTTATGCAGTAATTCATCTAAAGTATAAAAATGTTATATGAGAAGAAGAATCCATGATAAGAATCCAAAGTTTTAATTGGCATTATTGCATCTCAACTTAATACCTTTTGTAACATGATAATAGTCGGTATCCCATCTCTTGCCATGGCATTGTTGGAAGGGTTTCATCTAACCGCACAAGACCATGGAAGACCATTTATACTCACATAAAGAAAACGGATGAGTTAGGTTAAGGACTTTTTCCACAGTGCCTACTTCTAGTAAATCTTTTAACCTCAAGTTTTGATTACATGTTTTTCTGAGGATTTCACTGTGGATTTTTGGCGGGAACTTTCTCTGCATGGGTGCATATATTTAAATTCTTCAAACCTGTAACAACACGATACATTTTGTTATTGCTTGAAGAGCGTTTCTTGTGCAATTGAGAAGATTGAGCAACAGTCGCACTATTTAAGTGAACATTTTTAAGCACATTCTATAGGAATTTAATCTCTTCACAACATATATAATTCTCCTTTAGGTTTTTGGAATAGGCTTGATAATTTTTTTTACATGTCCATGCATTCACATGTGATCCACGTAGACTACTGTGCCCAAAAGGTAATACCAATTATTTTTTTTTCAAAAACTATTTATTTATTCTTCCAAATTTATTTCATCGCCTTCAAAGTAATCCCTTCCGGACACGATGCACTTATGCCAATTTTTTTTCCAATCCTCAATGCATGTTAAAAAGTCATTGGCAGGGATGGCCTTCTAGCGTTCGCCGAGTCACGTTGAATCTCTTCCATCGACTCAAAACGGTGTCCGCGGAGTGGTCTTTTGAGCTTAGGGATTAGCCAGAATATTTATTACGATGTGAGTACGATGGTTGTGGAACGATATAGGTTTCATTTTTGGCGAAAAAGTCAAGAAGAATCAATGCAGTGTGAGTTGGCGCAATCAGTGTTTTAGGTACGAATCGAGATTTGACGCATTTGAGGCCCAAAATGGAATTTACCGATCCTTTTGAAATTCCAACCTCCTCAGCAAGGTCTCCAATTGTAAATCGACGGTTTGTTAGCAGCAAATCTTTAATTTTTTGGACGTGAGCTTCGTCGGTTGAGGTGGAGGGTCGACCAGAGGACTCTTCGTCTTCAACGCGTTCTCTGCCTTCTTTGAACTGTTTATACCACTTGTAAAGATTTCTTTCCGATACAGGAATGCTCACCGAATGCCTTCAGCAACATTCTATACGTTTCCGCAAACAAAATTGAATGCAAGTTCTTTGCTTAATTAATTCTGCGTAACTCAAACAATAATGAATATTTCGGCGTGAAATTTCACGCAGATGTCAAGTACAGTGCCAGCAACCTAAAAAGAAAAAAAAAAATGAAATTCCATAAGCTCCGGGAATTTTAAATTGAAAATTTGTTACTTTTGGACTTGGTTTTACTACTTTTGGACACAGTAGTATGTCCATGCATTCACATGTAATTAAAGTTAGTAAAGCACATCGTAACGGATAGCTTGGGCACATTTACAATTATTATACTAATCTTACCAAAAACTTAACATTTTCATACTTAGATTGTATTAGAAGTAAAATATGACTCGATTCTGTTGAGAAATATCTTAAAATTATTGAGATCAGTCGCTAGAGAACTCTTGACTAATCGTTCTAGATGTAAGAAATTTCAAACTGCCTTGGCTTGTATCAGGATGTAATGCTTAAGAAGAATAGATTATGAAATATCTATGATTTATTCACTATATATTTATTCGGACTAAAGGCCACTGAAAGATTATGTAGAGCAAGAAGAACATTTAAAGAGAAAAAAAATGAAATCTGATGCATATAGCATTAGCAAGAAATCATCATCGAATACAGTCCCACGGGCATAATCTCTTCCGAGTATATTTCGACCTCTTTCTACGATGTTTTGAGATAAGATGCAGCGAACATCTCTTGCAGGGGTTATCTCTTTCACTTCTAGGGTCACTTCATGAGAGATGAGAGGTGACGTCTTCACATGAGTCAGAACAGTAATTGACGTGGGAATAAGTAATGATGTCGCAAAAGCACTGTTGAGACATCTAATTGTTGTTATTTGATATGCAATCGTATATCTTTGGAAC
This sequence comes from Caerostris darwini, assembly GCA_021605075.1. Lineage (NCBI taxonomy): Eukaryota > Metazoa > Arthropoda > Arachnida > Araneae > Araneidae > Caerostris > Caerostris darwini. The sequence continues at coordinate 114,808 of BPLQ01013371.1, read as the reverse complement.
ATTCACGAAAATATTCAGAAATAAATAGTATGCAGCAAATCATTTTAGAGCATAGCAAGAAATAAAAAAGATGGGAACATTATTTCAGTATTCAAAATAAATCTTGACGCATCTTCACTTTCCTGATTTCCCCCCCATGCAAAATGAGAAATGCATTGGATTTGTTCCAGATTTGCAACTTCTTTGGAATACAGCAATTTTTTTTATGATGAATTTTTATTCATGATTCAATAGAATTAATAAAAAAAATCAGTTAAATTTATTTTCGCCAAAAGCCTCCTGGAATATTTAATACTTCTTTAAATTTTATCAAAAGTTAAAAAATTAGTACTATAAAGAACTTTTCAAAGCGAGTTTTCTGATCAAAAAAATACGAACGAACTCCTTGCTGCACCAAACCAAACACCTCCATGTGAATCGTATTGGTGCACACAGTAGTGCAAAGCACATTTCAAAGCCGATTTTTTGAACAAAACAATACGAAGCAACTCCTCGATGCACTAAACCAATTTTCTGATCAAAAACCAATACTTCCTTCGGTGCAACGAACTTTCAAAGCCGATTTTTGAACAAAACAATGAAGCAACTCAACTAAACCAATACTTCCTTCGGTGCACACAGTGCTCTAAAGCACATTTCAAAGCCGATTTTTTGAATCGAAGCAACTTGATGCACTAAACCAATACTTTCGTGCACACAGTGCTCTAAAGCACATTTCAAAGCCGATTTTTTGAACAAAACAATACGAAGCAACTCCTCGATGCACTAAACCAATACTTCCTTCGGTGCACACAGTGCTCTAAAGCACATTTCAAAGCCGATTTTTGAAAAACAATACGAAGCAACTCCTCGATGCACTAAACCAATACTTCCTTCGGTGCACACAGTGCTCTAAAGCACATTTCAAAGCCGATTTTTTGAACAAAACAATACGAAGCAACTCCTCGATGCACTAAACCAATACTTCCTTCGGTGCACACAGTGCTCTAAAGTGAACAAAACAATAAAGCAACTCCTCGATGCACTAAACCAATACAAAGCCGATTTTTTTTTGAATAACAGGGCACGAATGAACTCCTTGCTGGTAAAATGTAAACCTTCATATGCCCCTGTGCAAATAACACTATAAAACACATTTCAAAGCAGGTTTTTGTATAAACAATACTAATAAACTCTTTGCTGCACCAATCCTCAACACCTCCATGTGTGGCATCTTAGTGTACACAGTATCATAAAACACTTTCTAAGTATGTGTTTTCATAATAGTTAAAATAATTATTTTATTGGCTCTAAGGGATAAAAAGTTGTTCGATCATACAACGCAATAGAAGTGGTTCAATTTTTTTTTGTTATAAATAAATGCAAATTTAATTTATCTAAATATTTGAAATTTATATTCTAATAGATTTTTTTGTGCAATATTTTCCCTTAGAAATTATTAAAAAAATAAAATATTGATTTATATGCACTTTTTGTGTAATGTTTTATTACAGTTCATGCAAAATAATCAGAGTTCTAAACAAAATAGCATTTTTTGTATCCCTTTATCTTTAATAAGTAAGCAATTAAATAAGTGAAGGACGTTGAGAAGAATTTTTATAATTGTTTCTTAACATGTTTACCTTTTCTAAATAAATAGGTAAAAAAAAAAGGCAGGAGGAGATGTAGCGCCAACTCTAGTACGAAAAGGCTAGGACAAGGGTGGTCAACATAAATGATCTCGCAGGAAACTTAGCAAATGCATCCTAATTCCGAGGGCCGCATCTAAAATTACATATCCCCCTATTACATTTAGACCCACTATAGACATTGTTTTGGGGTGAAAAATGGAAACATAATGAGTTATTATTTTTGTGTTTAATATAATGGGGACATAATAATGGGGACATAATAATAATAATGACACTAAAAGCACACTGTAAAGAAATATATAACACAAAAAAGATGTCCCAAGATGCGCACGCCTCATGAGTTCGCAGAATATAATTTAATTATTCTGAAAACTCATAACTGTAAACTCATCAATAAAATGTGACAGTATCTGTCCTATATTTGCAAGAATATTGTTTTTAAAATCAGAGTTAATTTTTCTCATCATTTCGACAGTTCATTTTTGAATAGATGGATGCACACATAATGTATTTTTTTCAATACATTGGTTTTCACTACTTTGGCCATCATAAAATAAATATATTTTGTAAAAGTGTGATACATCTCACGGGCCTGAAAAATATTCGAGACAGTCCTCGCGTCGGCCACTCCTGGAATACTTTATTACTACCCTGTGAGCGGAACAAGAGGCTCGCCGACGTTGTACGAAGAAGAAATTTCACAGATTCCTTAATCCACTTAAGACACCTGTTGCGAAAACATAACAATGCATTAATATGACTTTTTTAAGTGGTTTATGATAGAGGTATAACACAAAAGTTTAACAACATAGTTTCTTCCATTTTTGAATTTGCAATTTAGATTATAAAGTGTTTACTGAAGATTGAGAAGCAATTAGTTATGATAATGGTTTTTCAGTATAGTATTGAAGGCGGCAGAGAGGACGTGAAGTATTTTCTATAGAAAGTTTCATAAATTAATAAATCATTAAATCACAAAATTAATTCATTTTTAGACTGATGTTGCGTAGCGCAAGACTAGATGCACTACTTTTTTTTTCTATTTTCTGTGATAAATTTTTCTAATCTCTTTTATTGCTTAACATATAGAAAGCTTCCTTGATCTACGAGGGAAAAAATTATATATTTTGTCTGGCATGATAATTTTTATAAAAAGAACGATAAGTAATTCTTTTTTAAACAATTTTTTCATATATATATATTTTAAATATTTATTTGAGCAATTCTCATAATCCCTTGGGACACGAGATCATATTTTTGACCATTTCTTTCTTTTTTTTCTAATTTGAAATAAATTCTCTAAAAGGTGCTGCAAAATAGATGTTAAGTTATTTAAAAGAAATAAGAAAACTAAGACAAGATTTGGTTTGTTGCTCAACTCTCATTTTTTGCACATTTTAGGCTAATTAGAAAACGGGACTTACAGTTTAGCTTACCCTTACAGTATAACACCGCCGGAATTCGAACCTGAAGCATCAAAAGTCAGAGCGCTAGTCAATTAGCCATCAGGCCCTTAAAGCAACGATGTGTTGATGGGTTTTGCCTCACCGTAGAAAGAACACCACAGAAGCGGCTTACTTTTCATAAGGAATAGGATTGAAAAATGGTCATAAAACATGATTATTTGTATCATACTGATTACTAAGTAATGTTTAGTCCTTTCCTGTTGGATTGTTTTGGCTGTGCGCCAGAGCATGATAGGCAATAGAGGTAAAATTATTTCATTCTTGCCACATTACAAGTTCTCTCCTGACGTGCAAAAATGAAACAAAATAGTGAAAATAAATGGCGAAATGCATTATTTTATATGATACTTTATCCTTAACTATTTCATATAAGTGAATTATTACAAGTAATGACATTATTGCGGCCTAATGGTCGAGTGACTAGTGCTCTGGAGCTCGGTGCCACAGGTCTCGGATTCGAGTTCCAGTGATATCATGGATGTTTGTAGTGGTTCGGAATCCACTTTCAGCCGTAGGTCCCAGTCTAATAAGACTGTTGAGCGTAAGGCTGATAACCCTACCTCGTAAAAAGAAAACATCTCTTCTCTCGAAATCTGCCAGTAGGAAGTATGGCCTTGGCCCACCATGGGGATGTTGCGTTAATGAAGAAGAAAAAAGTTATTTTTACTACAAACAATATTTTTGAACATATTTGTGGGTGCAACGACCTCATCAAATAAAAGAAAACGATTCATGTTCATATTTTATGCGAATACACTGAAGCCCAAACATGTATCTGCTTTTCAACAGTCTTGAATGCTATTTATTCTCATAGTTTCCATATGTAATTTTAATCCCACAAATACAAATATTTCATCACTCGTAATTTCTTTCCAAGCATCATTCAAGAATGCTGATTTGTTACAAGGCGACGAAGTACTTTATGAGCACAGCCATTGGTTTGATCAATTACTTCATCCAAGATGGTTTCGTCAAATAAACGACGAAAGTGATCGATTGGATTGCCACTCAAAACAAGTTGCAACAAACACTCTGATTTTGTGTAGGAATTTATTGCATTGTTGTGGGATCTGTTGTTGTTTTTTCCATATTATATTTTCTACTTTAGAAGAATCATGCTGATGTTATGTCATCTCTTGAACGTCTTGCAACTCTTCTGTTGTAGTGTGCAGGTTGGGCAATCGGATTACAACTGAATGTGGCTGGGTTGAGATACTTGAGGCACAGGTTCGAGAACTCACAGCTTTATTTAGCGATCAATGGCTAACGCTCTGGCCTTTGGTACTACAGGCTTCAGGTTCGAATCCGGGCGATGAAGTGGATGTCTGTGAGTGGTTCGGAATCCATGTTAAACTGTAGGTACCGGTCTAATTAGCCTAAAGTGTGCGCAAAATAACCGTAGAGCGATAAACCAAACACAGCTTTATTGACACACGCCCAAACGCCGCGCACATAAAATTAGAGATATACACTATTTAACACATTTAATATAGATAATTATAGATTCGTGGAAGAACTGTGCTTCTATTCCGAAAACAAGATACACGGCTACGCGCAGGATGCAATACATATATTGCCTCTCCGGGTGAGGGTCTTAGACCAACAAATGCGCTAAATATATTTCCTCTCGGAATGAGAGACTATAAACTAAACGTTTCTTAGTTGAAGCGGAAGTTGCACTGTACTTCCTCTCGGGTAATAGTTTCGAGGCCGACTGACCATTTCTCCTGAACGTCACAGGAGAAACTCTAGCCAGTGTGTAGGAGGAAGCACGGTTACACTATTTAGAATCTGAAATATTCTCGGGAGGAATGAATTCTTCATCTAACTGACGTCACTGTGATACTCGTCCGAAAGCTCAGCAAACACATTTGGAATTTCGTCATCTGCTAGAGGCTTAATAGATGGCATTTTTCTTTTTTTGGGATGTGTGAACGCCCTGCAGAACTGTCGTCTCTGCAACTCATATAACAAAATTTTTTTTAATATCTAATAAAGCTATACGGTTGAAACCGCATACCTTTACAACCAGTTTCCAACCTTTATTAGTCAATGCCACCAGACACACCTAATATATATTGCCAACTGAAGGGAGGCAAAATGTTAAGGCATAGATAGTTCTTACAGGGCGAACGCGTGACTTGCTACTAAGACACGTGCTAGCCCGTCATTGGCTCTTTAAGTTTGACTGTACATCACGCGCTGGAGCGAGGTCACAGCGAAAATGTTAAACTCTCTGGCATGTTCAGTAGTATAATGGACTTCATTTGTGAGCATCCCATTATATTGCCATCCAATGGTATTGTTACTCTTTGTTTCCAACAAGCATTTCTCTGTATGTAGTTTTGAGAGTATAAGTAACCGATATCATTTTTCAGTGTAAAAGATATTGAAAAAATACAAAACTTTTTTTTCCTCAAATGATAATAATAATAAAAATAAATTTGGAACAGTAAGAAAACAACATAACTTTATTAATAAAATATTTTTAACTAATTTTGTAATAAAAATAATGTCAAAATATTTTTAAAAAAAAACTACATTAAAACTGTTGGCATACTTTCAGTTGTTATTCTTTTTGTCAAATGTTTGTTGAATAAAGATCCCGCCAAAAGATTTGACGTTTTGCTGCCTAGAAGTTGACAGTACTGGATTGTCCAATAAAACAGAGTGCAGAATTTTAAGATTTAAAACTGTAGTTACTTTTTCTATATGCATGGTACAGGATCTCAAGAAAATAGATGCAAGTACTAGCAAGATTTTGGTTTGTCACTTCATGTCATCTTGTGCACAATTTGGGCTAATTATACCGAGACCTACAGTTTAAAGTGAATTCCGAATTACTCACAAACATCCATGCATCGCCAGGATTCGAATCTGAATCCTGTGGTACCAACAGGCAGAGCGCTAGCTTATTGGCCATCAGTACTAGCAAAAAACACTCAACAGCAAACACAGCAAACTCAGTACTAGCAAGAAACATTTTATAAAGCTATGTCTTTATTGTATCAAACTATAACTACATGTAGAAAATGCAATATGCCTTTAAATAATACACAAGTAATCGGTTTGGGTAGGTGTTGCAGTTTCGCATCATTTTGTTATTCTCTTAATATTGTATATATATTTATATATATATATAATATATATAGATATAATATATATATATTCTTTGGGGATACAGAGAAAAAAAACTCTAATCATATCGGGAAAAACATCTTTTCTTCCAAATGTCGTTATGACTAATCCTCAGTGTCCGGCAGCACGGAACAGACAACCCATGAGCAATCCTTTCACGGATGGAGGAAAAGGGAGCAGCTTCTGTTGTGATGGAGAATCTGTAGGTAGAAGTCTGACTTCTACGCCGTGTCGATGAGGAAGGAAGGTAGTGCCTTCCGAGAGGACTACCTCGCATTTGCATTTCGTATAGGAGGAAACCCGGGAAAACTCCCACCAGGTAATCCGACTGACGAGGCAAGCTGAACATCGCAAACGCCATCGAGTGTTCTCGTCTTTTGAAACATTGTCCTCTGTGACCTGCAGTGCTGGACGGACATCCCATGAGTAGTCTACTCATGGATGGAGGTAAAGGAGCATTGTGATGGAGGTGCATTTGCGTATTGTATGGATGAATAGACATTAGAAAGACCTGAGACCACTGAGACCTCCTCCAGGTAGTCTGATTAAAGATCTGGTACTCGGTACCACAGGTTTCAGGTTCGAATCCCGAAGGTGGCATGGTTTTTATTGAAGTGGTTCGGAATCCACTTTAAGCCGTAGGTCCCGCCGTGACCGTAAAGCATCGCAGACCCCAATCAGACTTCTCACCCACATGATTGCCAAACTGTAAAGGGGCAACTCAGCTCTAGGCACAGTGATGTGGTGTAGTAGTAGTAGTCTGATTAAAGACACAATGATGTGGTGTGATGTAGTAGTAGCAGTAGTTTTAAAGAGGTAAGATGCTGAAACGCTATCGTGTCTCCTCGTTTTTGTAACTGTGACTACAACAATACCTCCATCATCCCTAATGCTCGCCAGCGGACGACGTTGCCAATGAGCCACGTCGTTTTTCAATCGGGCATCTCAAATGTTTCAAATTGTATACGTTTTTTTAAAATATGTTTCTCAAAACATTTCCAACAATTTGTCATGACCCAGTAATACAAAATTCTCGATTCACAGTCATAAGGAAGATTAAAATAAATAAAAAATAGACATTTTACCTCTTTTTCGCTTTTATAACGTGGATCTTCGTTTCTCGGCCATGCATGAAAAGGGCTCTCAAAGAATGGGTCACTCTCTCCTGACGAGATTCTCTTGCGAGCGAACTAAATTGAGAAAGTTTTTGCTCTTATCAGCCGTGCGCTTATCTGTGGAGGCACTCTCTCCTTTTTCGATATCGAATCCGTACATAAAAACCCTATCTTAATGGCCCCATCCTCCCCGGTCACCGAGGCGCCTGTAGTATTCCAGCTCGCATGGAACACACTCGCGTCCATTCCATCTCGCAGAACAAAGGTTATTAACTTTTTTATTTTTTGTTCCACCAACCCTTTATGTGGAAGTGAGAATTTTTTTTTGTAAGAGTCGGGATTCGATTTAAAAAATCTACTATCGATTCTTTTATAAGAATAATTTTTATAATTTCCAAAATTTTTTGAATTAATATTTAAATTAAATGTTAAAGAGGCCATTCAATTCCATCTTTGAATAATACAAGACAGTTAACTACTTTAGCAGCATATTGCCATTATTGTACCAAGTATTGAGTAATTGCCATTATTGTACCAAGTATTGAGTATTGATACCAAGTAAGTGAAAGAGTGGAGAAACACATATCACACTAGAAAAACAAATATTTTTTAATGATTTCATTTTTTTTTTATTTCATTTATATTTATATATTTTTTATATTTCATTATCTATGTTCGCATGTAAGAATAATAGTAAACACCATAATAATAACTCATTGTGTTTCAATTTATCACTCACTGTCTATAGCGGGTCTAAACCTAATATGGGGATAAACATGGGGATTTTATTTTCCTAAAAATCTATGAATTAACGATAAAATTAAATGTTCAAGAGGCAATTCAACTGAATCATTGAATAATACAACCAGTAGTATAGACATTTTGGATCAACAATAAAAGATGGTATTATTAAGGAAGAATTAGCGTCAATGTATTACAAATAGAGCACGTTTGCGATTCAAATATACACTTTAATTTTGCTTGTCTTTGGCTGCTCTACAATATACTTTGCTGCCTGTTAATTTGCTACCAGTAACAAAGATAGTTGCTGCTTTACCAGCAAATCAGCTTAGTGGTTCAGGGACATTTCTCAGCACAGAGTTATATAACAAGCTGTCTTGGATCTGCAGTGACGGTTCTTGTAGAAGCTATTCTACTAAGTACAAAAAAGATTTAATCCATTACAAATATAGCATATTTGTAATTCAAATATACGCTAGAATTTTGGTTGTGTTTAGCTATTCTTCAATACTTCGCTACCTTTTGATTTGGAACTGTTATTTTTATAGAATAAATATATTTTTGTAAGTAAATTTAGAGTACAAGGAGGTGTTTTAAGTAACGCGCGCTGCTGGTCAGCATTAGGACTGAGGTTCAATCCTCTGGCGGCTTTGTTGTAAACATTGTTTCAAAAACGAAAAGAGTTTGTGGCGTTTGTTTCATCAACCCTTTATTTAGAAGTGAGCAGTTCTTGTAATAATCGGGATTCGATTTAAAAAATCTACTATCGATTCTTTTATAAGAATAATTTTTATAATTTCCAAAAATTTGGGAATTAATATTTAAATTAATTATTAAAGAGGCCATTCAATCGTATTCTCCAATAATAGTAGTATAACTAGTAATAAAAAAAGTGACTGCTTTCGTAGCAAACCAAGTATTGAGAGACTTTTCTCACCACGATTGGTTTGGTTTGGTTTGTCGCTCTGACGTCATTTTGTGCACACTTTAGGCTAATTAGACCTACAGTTTAACGGGGATTCCGATAATATAACTCACACACATGCATGCCACCGCCAGGATTCGAACGTGAAGCCTGTGGTGCATGAGACCAATCGGTGTGTGACTAGCTGCTTTGAGACTTATCTTCGCTGATGCTGATCAAACTAACACACTATGATATAAAAGCTACAAATACAACAATAGAGCCTGAGTCGTGGTCCAGTGTGAAGGTGAACAATTAGGGTGCAGGGTAATTCAGGATCGAATTCCCTGACGACGTCCAGGGCACTATCAGAAACAGGAAATGGGGATTATTATTATTAATACCATAATTGCATTGGTTTCATTTTGTACACACTTTGAACTAATTAGACCGGAACCTACAGTTTAACGTGGATTCCGAACGACTCACTAACATCCATGCCACCGCCTGGATTCGAAGCTGAAACTTGTGGTACCAAAGGAAAATTATATTGGAGATAAAAGCATATAAATATGTTTGAATGCATTTTTAGACATCAAATAGAAGAGGGCAGATTAGAAGGAAAGGTATAGCAAGGGATAGGTTTTTATTTTTTATTTTTTCAGATACAAATTAAATCCCCTCGCATAAATGAAAAATTAACAAAAAAAATTAATATGGAAAAAAAATTTTATGCATACAAATTTTAATGATTAAGAACTTCAAATAATATTTAGTCTGTGATAAATAAGGAAAATTCATAGTTTTCTAAAATATATTTAAAATTCTGATGCTTAACAACATAATTTTTTATTTTCCTTTTTTATATATTTTATTCTTCTTATTATTATTATTGAATGCTATCAATTCACACTTATAAATCAAATGTTACGTATAGAACATTTTCTAATCGTGTTTCGAATGAAATAAAAAAAAATTGACAATAATCTCCCCATTTCTATGATAATATAAATATGTGTGATTATTTTGCAGTAAGAATTTAAGTATTTGTAATTAGTTATCACTGCAGTAATCGCAAATAATAAAAATATTATCAAATTTTAATTTTTAGTTACCCCTCCAACTGTTAATATAGTGCTAGAATAAAAAATAAAATCTTTTATTATATTTAATTATGAAACATATTAACGGAGGATGGGGGGGGATGGCAACAGAATTTCTCCTCGCAAAGAAGGGGAAGGGGATTTTCGATATGGCGAGGCATCCAAAGATGAATAACGTTAAAATTTGGAATGATAATAAGAGTTCTATTTGAAGCTCTGTTTGACTGTGAATGTAGCACCTGTTAGCTCCCTGCTTTGATATGATGATAATTAAAGATTAGATGAGTTTTTGAAAAAGGATCATTGAGGATGAAATAGAAAGCAATTTGCCCGGTATATTAAAATCGTCATCATCACTAGAGCAACAACCCCATGGTGGGCCAAAGCCGTCTGACTACTGGCAGATTTTGAGACAGGAGATGGTTTCTTTTTACGGTGTAGTGTTGTCAGCCCTACACCCAACACTCTACAGTTATATTAGTCTTTGGGGCCTGATAGCCGAGTGGCTAGCCTATGATAGTGACTTTAGGGGGAACTACCCGCATTAGCATATCGTATGGGAGGAAACCCCGGAAACTCCCGCCAGGTAGTCCGAACGAACAAGGGGCCTGAGGGTCGAGTGGCTATGGATGTTGTAGTGGTTTGGAATTCACTTTAAGCCGTAGGTCCGGCCTCATAGGACCATAGAGCGTCACAGAGCCCAATCAGACTTCTCACCCACATTATTCCCAAACTGTAAAGGGGTAACTCAGCTCTAGGCACAGTGATGTGGTGTAGTAGTTGTTATATTAGACCAGAACCTGCGTTTTAAAGTGAATTCCGAACCACTGCAAACATCCATGACGCAACCGGGTCTCGAACCCTAAACCTGTGGTACCGAGTACCAGAGCGCTAGCCACTCGGCCATCAGGCCCAGTACAATTAAAGGAAAAAGGAAATTGCAAATTTGCAAATAAAAAAGTATTTTAAAAAGAAAATAAAAGCAGCAGTATAAAAAATATTATATGTTTTATTATAAAATTAATAAATGCAAAATTAATAAATATTATATATTTTATTGTAAGTTTATTTATTTTTTGTGAGAAATTATATAAATTTTTTGCGTATAATCGAAACAGAAACTTTTTTTTGAATATGACCGGTTTGTTTGGAAAAAAAATTGTTTGGAAGGGTAAATAATTTGTCTTCCTCCGCAGCTGATTTGCATAGCTAATAGCAGAGGTTTGGTAGCCCGTTCAACCTCAGTGAAAATGATACTAGATTTTGTACCAATTGAGAATGATTGGTGAACTACGGTAGGTTTGGTTTGGTTTGTCGCTCTGCGGTCATCTTGCGCACACTAGGGCTAAACGGACCGGAACCAACAGCTTAAAGTTACTACACTACAAACATCCATGGCCCCGCCGGGACTCGAAGCTGAAGCTGGTGGTACCGAGCGCCAGAGAGCTAGCCACTCGACCATCAGGCCCAGAATTATGGTAGGAGTGATATTATTGGAAAAAAAGATGCACAGTACCATTCTTAATAGAGGGATTATTTATTATTGAAGGAGTGTGAATTGTAGTTTGTGGCTCTGTAAGTACCACAAACTGCAATTCAAGTGACTAATTGGTAGAGACAAGTTTAGTGAAAAGGACGTTGTTGGGGTTTGAAAGACCTTTTAGTGGAATTTTTAAAGCTATGAGACAAGTGATTATTAAATGATAAGATATGATGTTTTTGGTGATTTTTCTGAATCATCATCATTGGCGTAAAAGTCCCATGGTGGGCCAAGGCAGTCTGCCTACTGGCAGATTTCGAGACAAGAGATGTTTTTTTTTATGGGGTAGGGTTGTCAGCCCTACACCCAACGTTCTACAGTCATATTGGACGAGGAACCTACAGTTTAAAATGGATTCCGAACCACTACAAACACCTAGGGCACCGCTGGGACTCGAACTCGAAACCTGTGGCACCGAGCACAAGAGCGTTATTTACTCGGCCATCAAGCAAAGAATTTGCTGAATCGGAGAATCCAAAATAAAGATACAAATAAAACTTAAAGAACAAATCAACATTTTACCCCTATTAAAAGAAAGTGTTCTTCCCAACCTTAAAAAAAAATTATAATTGGTCTACAGTAACTTCGAAATTAAATTTGAATTTATTTTATACTAAGACCTTTTTTACCAAAAATTCAAATTAAGTAGAGTCCTGATGTTTTGTGCTGACAGGGACTGTCGTCAAATCGTACTAAGTAGACATACTTGAGATTATACAAGATTGCATTAAAAAAAAGAATTAAAATAATAATAAATAAACAAAATAAATAAATAAATTTTAGTGAACAACATAAGGATCAATCAGAATTGTAATTGTTAGAATCGCAGTTGCAAAAAGAAACAAGTAATATATATAAAAAAAAAAAAAAAAAATTTAAGTTAATTCCTACTTTTTTGTCACAATATTTAAGAAAGTCCTTTATAAATAATTTTCATTCATTTTTATAAGTTTATCTGGTGCCATCTATGGGTAGATACATGCAACTAAATTAATTAGATACATGCAACTTAATTAAGTTTAATTACTGAATTAATATTTGAAAGAAAACTGTATTAACATCCAGTGACATCCACTACAAATTTAAAGAAAAGTATTTGAACTGGAGTGGATGAATAAAAAGTATTTTATGAACGATTGAAAATTTGAACAAGATATATATAGGGAGAGTGTGAGCTAATAGAAGGAATTGAAAAAAAGAATTAAAATAATAATAAATAAACAAAAATAAATAAATCATTTTTAGTGAACAAAGTAATGATCAATCAGAATTGTAGTAGCAAAAAGAAAAAAAAGTTTTTCTTGAAAAAAGAAAAATTCCAACTCTGCAATGCCTAATTCCTTTGGAAATATATCTAATCGTTTCAAAGCATTTTTTTATTACTTTTCTTTTTCAGTTATTTACCGCTCACACATAAATCGTTTGGTTTCGAAGAGTATTATAACATAACGGAACGCTCGACGGACAAGTTCATCTCTCACCCAGAAAAGGGGGTGTCGGCAGGAAGAATCGAAAAGCGAAAAGTTCCGAGAAAAACATGTGTATGACTAGTGAAAAAATACATTTATCTAAAACAGCTAACTTTGTTTTGTCATATGTCTTTTATAAACATAAAAAAAATGGATTATTAGTGATTTTTGATTAACGTTTAACAGAAAACGTTATTCTGTTTTAGAAGCAATTCAATCGTGCAGGTTATCAAAATATTAACCAATAAAAAAAATGCCTTGTTCTGACGTCATCAAAAGTGAGAGAAATCAGCAGGATGAGAATAAAAACAGAAACTGAATTATACAGAATATCAGTTACTTAAAAAAAATCGAATATGGCGTTTTGTTTTATTGCAGCTAATAATTCTGATAATTAGCAGCAAATATGATAAGTTACCTATGAATTTTAAATTAATAAATTTTGTAAATGATAATTTAATTTCTATTGCGAGTAAAATCAACAGAAATTTTATCCTAAGAGCCGTAAACTAAAATAAATAGCAAAAAACGTTTCAAGTGTAATTAAATATTCAACACAGTCAAAGATCGTTTTCATTAAAATAATGTTTTTTTACATAAAACACCTGCAAGAAAACTTTTACATTTTTATTAACAAATAAAATTGAAAATATAAGGAAGATTTTGATTGCTTTGATCCGAATTTTTAAATTATATTAGTTTTAATATTTGTTTTAAAAAAAGAATAAAAAAAATTAAATAAAAATCGAAATCACCAAGTTGGAGGAAAAAATAATAATAGAGGATTTGAATCGCTTTTAAGAATGACGTAATCAAATAAGATGACGTCATATTTTTTTTTCCTAATGGTATTTTCACACGGGATTATATCAAGGTTGAGTTTAATGTCCTATTTTTGTTTTGTTTTTAATTGATTTATAATTGTTTTAGAATAATTTATAATAGTATGGAAAATTCTTAACTGTTAAGAATTCTTTTCAATCTATTCGTTTCCAGAAACATATATATTAAAAGTGAAAAAAAATCTAAGAGTAAGTAAAATCTATTAAAGTAATTAAAAAAAATAAAAGTTATTTTTTCCCAAAAGTAATTTTATAGCTTATAATAAGTAACAGAAAATAATACTAAAATAAAAGTAAAATAAAGTAAAATGTAAAAAAAAATAATAATTTGAGTATAAAAGTAAATAATAAAAGTAATTTTTCATATTTTATATTAACAAATAATAATAATAATAACATTGTAATAATATAATAACATTCTTGTATTCTAAGTTTGCTTAATATATATAAGGGTGATGGTCGAGTGACTGGCGCTCAGTGCCGCAGGTTTCGAGTTCAAGTCCCGGCGATGCATATTTGTAGTGATTCGGAATCCATTTTGAATCGTAGGCCCTTGTCTGATATGACTGCAGAGTGTTGAGCGTCTACTAGGGGACAACCCTACCCAGTAGAAAGAAAACATCTCCTGCCAGTAGGCAGGCGGCCTTGGCCCACCATGGGCTGTAGTGCCAGGAAATTAATTAGTTTTAATAATAACAATACTTAATTATCTGGTATCAAAGTATTATAGAATAGCTTAACACAAGTAAAAGAAAATTGTACATTTGAATCCCAAAGAGGCCCTATTTGTAATGCGTTACATCCTATTTGTTCGTAATAGTAGAATAGTTTCCATAAGATCTTCTTTCATTGTGGATCCAAGGCAGCTTTTCATAGACATCAGATCAATCTGAACAAAGGCCAAGCACAATATGCACAAGCCAGCGTGCAGGAAGGACCATGGGTCCGATCCGCTGGCGGCGTCTGTTGTAGCTACTGCTTTCAGAAACGAAGAAATTCGATTTCAATAATATGTAGCTCGCTACCAGTTGAGGGTGGAACATCGGTGAGCCTCTTGTATATCAAGAACACCCCACCGACGAGTAATGATGGGAGGACAGTAACTACCGAGAGGTCTTTAGGCGTAATTTCCCCTCATTTGCAGTTCACGTGGAGAAATCTCTCACCATATTGACTTGATGCGAGGTGGTTTTACACACATTGTCACAACCGCCATCGACTCTCCTCTTTTCTGAAAGTTGTTACCATAATAATGAATTCAAACCTCGACCTTTCTTGCACCCTAGCTGCACACGTCGCCACTGGCCCACGAATAAGACGTGTAAAGTATCTCGTAGAAATAGGCAGGCTGCCTGGATTTTCCTAGTTTTCTCCCATACTACACGGAAATGCGGGACAGCTTCCCCTAAAAGACCTCCCAAAAGGCACTATCCTCCCATCATCACCTGTCGCAAGGCTGGTCATGGGATACAGCGATAACGACTTGTTTTCCGCTCTTACATTTTTAACTGGTAGGTGGCTGCATGTGGGGCGTGCAGAAAAGAAACGAGAAGACACGAAGGCGATTGTGACTATGAGTGATGAATTGTCTCGTCTTCCTACTTCATGGTTATTTTCCGGCCTTTCTACTATATGACATGCAATGCAAAACTGCTCGACAGCTACCCAGAAAAGTAATTTTTGAAGATAATGACCTTCCCTCATCACCAGTGGATGAGATGTTTGTCGCCTACATAATTGGAATACAAGGCCTATCCATATTTAAAAAAAAGAAATGTGGGCATTTTGACATCAAAGAGGTAAATGAGAGCATATGCAACGTTATTCAGGTGCAGGTGGGAGACTTCTGATATTGCACCTGCATTTTTGTCACCACAGTTTTAAATGATCTCCCCATATACCCTGAGTATTAATCGTCCCACTCAATCCCTAGATGATGAATTTTTCGAACCCAGCTTCCTTTGTTTGAAAACTCCTAACCAGGCCGCTCCAGCCGAATACATAAAATGTTTTTCCTTAATTTTAGTAAATCTCCAGTGCGAAAATAAAATTTAAAATTCTAAGCATAAATGTTTTGAAAATATTTTGATAAAAATATATATAGTTAAAAGTAATACTTGTATAACACAATTGCTATGTTCTTTAAAAAATCCGCGTTTTCTGCATCTGTGTTGTACCAAACTAACGAAATATAACATACAGATTAATATTTCAAAAAGTTTTAATTGAAAACGATATTTTTGTAAAAATTTAAATATTATTTAAAAGAAACATGGTCATTAAAGCACTAAATCGTCGAAGTTTTATCATAAGTATCGAATTTACAAATTCGTCCTTATTAGTAGTGACCATAAACTTTTTTAAAAAGTACAATATCTATACTTTAGTTTCACTAAGATTTTCATATAATTTTTTTTAAATTGTCACGTAAAAATGACTTCTATACCTCAATTAAAAGCAGTGCTCAAGATACGAATGAATTTATAAAATCAAAAATAATGTCCAGGAAAAGTTTTGTAATGTAACTACGTAATAAAAATAAAAAAATGCGAAAATCTTTAAATTCTAAAATTGTGTAAGCCGAAAATGACATACGTTCGAACAAAAGAAATAAAAGAAAGAATCCATGCTATACAAGTAAAAATAAATGGAAATAATCCTAATGAATTTATTATTATTGTTATTTAATAAAAGAAATGAGATTACCTTTAATTTAACACAATAATTTAGAATTCTAAAAATAATAAAATTTTCTAAGTAGAAAATGATATATGCTTTCAAACAAACAAACGAAACAAAAATAACGAATAGAAAATGAATTCGAAGAAAAAATAATGAATGATCGGGTTAAAATCAAAAGCTTATATTTAAGTCCTTTGTAATTCTTAAAACTTGAGAAATGCCCCGTTAAAAAAATTATTTCTTCAATTTATGGTAAAGCGAAGTATGTAATAGGAATTCGAACAAAAAAAAAATGAATTAAAAATGAATTCAAATAAAAAAATTATTAAAATGGTGTTTACGCACAAAAGATCCTTTGTAAGTCCTTTGTAATTTTCAAAACTTGAGAAATGCCACTTTATAAAAGTATTTCTTCAAATCATGGAAAAAACGATATCTCATTGAAAGAATTCATGCTATACGAGTAAAAATAAATCTAAATAATCCTAATCAATTTATTATCATTATATAATAAAAATTGTAATTACCATTAATTTAACATAGGAATTTAGAATTTTTAAAAATAATAAAAATTTGCGAGCAGAATACGACATATGCGTTCTAACAACAGAAAACAAAAAAAGAATTCATGCCATACGAGTAAAAATAAATTGAAATAATCCTAATAAATTCATTATTATTATTTAATTAAAAATGTAATTACCTTTAATTTAACACAATTTAAAATACTAAAAATAATAAAATTTTCTATGCAGAATACGAAATATGCATTCGAACAAAAAATAATAAATAGAAAATGAATTCGAATAAAAATGAATAAAATAGGGTTTATACACTAAAGCTCCTTTGTACGTTCTTTTTAATTCTGAAAACTAAAGAAATGCATGTGATAAAAGTATTTCTTCAATTATGTTAAAAACTACACTGAAGTGACAAAAGTCATGGGATACCTCTTAATATCGTGTCGGCCCTCCTTTCGCCCGGCGAAGTGCAGCAACTCGACGTGGCATGGACTCAACAAGTTGTTGGAAGTCTTCTGCAGGAATATTGAGCCATGCTGTCTCGATAGACGTCCATAATTGTGAAAGCGTTGATGGTGCAGGATTTTGGGCACGAACAGACCTCTTGTTGATGCCCCATAAATGCTCGATGGGATTCATGTCAGGCGATCTAGGTGGCCAGATCATTCGTTGGAATTGTCCAGAATGTTCTTCAAACCAATCGCGAACAGTTGTGGCCCGGTGACATGGCGCATTGTCATCCATAAAAATCCCATCGTTGTTTCGGTACATGAAGTCCATGAATGGCTGCAAGTGATCTCCAAGTAGCTGAACATAAGCATTTCCAGTCAATGTTCGGTCCAGTCGCACCAGAAGACCAAATCCATGCCATGAAAAAACAGCCCAAACCATTACGGAGCCACCACCAGCTTGAACAGTGCCTTGTTGACAGTTTGGGTCCATGGCTTCGTGGGGTCTGCGCCACACTCGAACCCTATCATCAGCTCTTACCAACTGAAATCGTGGCTCATCGGACCAGGCCACGGTTTTCCATTCATCTAGGGACCAACCAATATGCTCACGTGCCCACGAGAGTCGCTGCAAGCGATGTCGTTCTGTCAGTAAAGGCACTCGAGTCGGTCTTCTGCTGGAATAGCCCAAGAAAGCCAAATTTCTCCGCACAGTTCTAACAGACAAGTCCCTTGTACGTCCCACATTGATTTCTGCGGTTATTTGACGCAGTGTTGCTTGTCTGTTAGAATTTACGACTCTTTGCAGACGTCGCCGGTCTCGGTCGTTAAGTGCAGGCGGTCGACCACTGCGCTGTCCATGGTGGGATGTTATGCCTGAAATTTCATACTCTCGGCACACTCTTGACACAGTGGATCTGGGAATGTTGAATTCCCTAACGATTTCCAAAATGGCATGACCCATGCGTCTAGCTCCAACTAACATTCCGCGTTCAAAGTCTGTTAATTCCCGTCGTGCGGTCATTATCACGTCAAAACCTCTTCACATGAATAACTTGAACAGACATGAAAACTCTGCGAAAGCACTGCGCATTTATACCTGTTCTACGCGATGCTACTGCCATCTGAAAATTTGCATATTGCTATCCCATGACTTTTGTCACTTAAGTGTATATCGCGTTGAAAGAATTCATGCTATACGAGTAAAAATAAATGAAATAATAATCGTAATAAATTTATTATTATTATTTAATAAAAAATGTAAATACCTTCAATTTAATACAGGAATTTAGAATTCTAAAAATAATAAAAAACATTTAAGCAGAAAACGATATGAGTTCGAACAAAATATAAATAGAAAAAGAAAAAGAATAAAATGATGTTTATACGCAAAAGCTTCTTTGAACGTCCTTTGTAATTCTCAAAACTTAAAAAATGCCCGTTATAAAAGTATTTCTTCAAATTATGGTAAAAGCCATATCGCATTGAAAAAATTCATGTTATGCGAGTAAAAATAAATGGAAATAATTCTAATAAATTAATTATTATTATTTAATAAAAATGTAATTAATTACTTTTAATTTAATACAGGAATTTAGAATTAAAAAAATAATAAAATTTTATAAGCAGAAAACGATATGTGCTTTCGAACAAAAAAATAAATGAATTCGAATAAAAAATAATGAATAAAATGGTGTTTTAAAAGCTCATATTTGACGTCCTTTGTAATTCTTAAAACTTGACAAATGCCACATTATAGAAGAATTTTTTCAAATTATGATAAAAGCGATATCGCATTGAAAGAATTCATGTTATACGAGGATTTTCTTTGATTTAACTTTCTTTGATTTAATTAGAGGAATTTAGAATTCTAAAAATAATAAAATTTTGTAAATAGAATATAATCTATGCGTTCGAGCAAAAAAAAATAATGAATTGGAAATGAAACCGAATAAAAAAATAATGAGTAAAATGGTGTTTATTTTTGAAAGCTCATATTTTAATCCCTTTGTAATTCTGAAAATCTATATAAATATTGCATTTTAGAAGAATTTTTTCAAATCTCTTTGAAAGAATTCTTGAACGAGGATTTCCTTTAATTTAAAATGCGATTTTTCGTTCTTAATCGGACTCGTACAATTTCGAAATAGAAATTTAAAAAAAAAAAAAAAAAAAAAAAAAAAAAACAGAAAAGGAAAGATAGCAGACGATTTGCCGGATATGAATGAATAACTCACTTCAAATGAGAAGAGAAATGTTCTCATTTTTCTTCCCGAACGCAATAAATAAGTTCAAATTTAATTCTTCTTCGATGGATTTAACGACCTAAATATATACCACAGGACACAGAATACAATAGTACTACAAATTTAAAATAATGAGAATAGAGAAGAATAAGTAATTAATTACGAGGAGTGAAAAAAAAGTTTCATCGTAGCTGTATCGAGTTTCTCTCTACGAGGAAGAAATTTTGAATTAGGATCAAAGTAGAGTAACAACTGACGCACTGCGCATGTTCAGAACCGAAATAGGAATCTTAACTTCATATTAGATTCATTTATGTATTTCTCTAAAAATATTAGCTTCAGTTGTTCTTAATATTTTTCGATTTTAAAAAGATAATAAATGAAATGAAAAGAGGAATTTAAAATTATTATAAATCGTTTCAGCTTCACAATAAACCGATTAATTTATATAAAAATTTTTCGTGTAGTTAAATATGTGAATATTCAATTTTGAAAAGGACCCACATTTAAATTTAACAAAACTTCTAGTCTAATTATCAGGAAAATAAATTTATTAAAAAATGTAGATGACGAATATTAGGAAATTAAATTTCCATTTAATATTAAGAATTTTTAAATTCTTTCAATAAAAATAGAATAGATTTATATGTATTATGTAAGTCTCTAAAATTGTCAGAAAAAGGGTAAAAGCCTTTCAAGAAAATTTTCAGGCTTTCTGACTCACATTTATATGTCATACTGGAAAAACCAACCACACATGCGAGACTCTTACAATATTGTAGTAATGAGTCTACTCGTTTTTAGAAATTAGTGACAATAGACCATTCCCCAAGACGAAGGGGGTAGCTTTCGTTTTCTGTTTATGTCCTATTTATGTATATCACAAATGATGAGTGCAGAATGAACATTGGACATTGAATTCCGAAGGAAAGCAACTTTCAGAAGTAACTATCCCCAATTTGAGTGCCGTATAGGAGAAACTATGAAGACTAAGAAGACTGACTGATGGTGATATACACTCACACACATTGACATAATCATCATTTAGTCAACTCTTTTCTGAACGCGGTGACTGCAGCGAATGCCGCCAGTGGATTTGAGCCTCAATTCTCCTGCACACTAACTACGCATTTTACTGCTGAGCAATGGGTCCAATTTTGAAGCTGGTAATGCATGCAGCTAGCCTGCAATAAGCTCTTTGCTCACTGTCAGGGTTCGTTGCAGTTAATGTTTTTAAAAACAAGCAAACTCGATGACAATTATAAATGTGACACACACACACACACACACACACACACACACACACACACACACATATATATATATATATATATAATGGATCTACTCCATATTATCGGAATACAACGCTAGTTGTGTTTTTCACTTGAATACAGCCATCGAGCTAGTAAAAATAACACGATCTATATATTTTGAGGTGGGGCCTGAATGGCCGAGTGGCTAGCGCTCTGGCGCTCGGTACCACAGGTTTCGGGTTCGAGTCCCGGTGGTGCCATGGCTGTTTGTAGTGGTTCGGAATTCACTTTAAAAAGTAGGTCCCGGTCTAATAAGATCGTAGAGCGTTGCGGGGGCATTGTTACTCCGCGTCCGTAGCTTGTCTTCAAGTTATACGCGCCCCCTGGATAATGCAAAGTGAGTACGTCTGTGCAGCACTTGCCTTAAGGCATTCAAGACGTCCATGTCTGTGTTTGCCAGCTGCATTAGAAATATATATTTTAAGGCTTAGTATTCCTTGATGAATCCATCATCAGGATGTTATGATTTATTTCCTTTGGGTTCACTAATTGATATAAGGCTTTAGGGATACCCTAGTCGACGTTCTTTCACACACTGTCTTTGTATAAATTGTTATATATATCTATGGAAAAGTATCCTGCCCAATCAGGAGAATGTTTGATTATTTTGTCAACCAATCACTAACTAGCCATATTATTACTAACAATCTCGAGGTCTTATGGAGTGACTCCTTTTTTTGTCTTATAAAAAAAGGCTTGAACTGCTATCTTGTTCTTCTTTAATCCCGTACTTTGCCGATTCTAAATGGATCTACATCATGTTATCGGAATACGACGCTGGATATGACTTTCACTTGGATTCAGTCATTGAGCGAGCAAAAATAACCCGGTTTATATATCTTGAGAGTTAGCGTTCCTTGATGAAGCTATCATCAGGATATAGTAATTTAGATCCTTTGGGTTGATTCCTTTATGTCGGCTTTTATTGGTGCCCTGGTCGACATTGTATCACACCCTGAACAACATAGGGTACACGAACCCTGTACTAACTACTTCAATTATGATGGACACCGCTTTGGTGTGTCAACATCATCCCATTGATTAAAATAATGAACTTAATGCTTTCCTGATTTTCAGATATAATTGTTCAGTATTTTAAAAACGTCTTGATGAAAACCCTGAACATTTGGTCCGATATTCAGTCCCTTCGCAATTGCCCTCTAGTCAATTCGTTTTTCTAATTAGTGACTGCAATGGCAGCCATCCTGCGGAATTGTGTCCAGTATTCTTGCAAATTTATGAACACTACCAATGAGTCAATTGAGGAGCAGGCTCAAAATATGCAGTTGTTTTAAAATCAGAGATATGAGGTAATTTTCCATAGAAAAGGCAGATATTTAGAAGTTCCAGCGTTATCTAGTTTTCATTTCGGAAGATCGCAGCATTATACTCACGTTTTGACATATGAATTTGGAGCGAACACATTGAAAATCCATTTTTTTAAAACATCGGTGAGCTTTGTATTCCACTTACGTATGCCCCAAACACCCACAAACATTGTTTGTGGGTGTTGGGAAGACATTGTTTTCAGGACGACTTTAAGTGGGCCCCTTTTGAATATCCTACAGAAGGAAACCTAGAAAACTCCCTCCAGGTGGGCATCTAAGGTTTAACACGTTCTTTCTTAGACAAGGATTTTCCGGTCTACAGATCCAGCTACCAGTGGTTCAGAAACTTAACGTGGTATCGTTTAAAAAATATAATTATATATTTACAAAGAGTTTCAAAAAAATAATTCCTTTATGCATAATATAACAAATATACTGTTGTTTGTTGGGTAAGACACTAGACAGTTTTAACTGTAACTGTAATTGATACATTTACAGTTAGTTACATGTATTTGTTGGAATTACATGTATTGGTTATTATTACATTAATTTACATGTATTGTTACATTAATTTACATGTATTGTTACATTAATTTACATGTATTGGTTGGAATTACATGTATTGGTTATTATTACATTAATTTACATGTATTGGTTAAAATTCGTCGAAAACTATTATATTATAGTCACCATTTGGTGAAATCAGGATTCTAAAATAGAATTTCATTGATCCTCAAAGGAGGAGCAGTTATCTCTAAAAGTCCCTGTTCCCCTCATCATCCATCGGTTGCATACATAAGTGGAACACCAGGTCCGCTGAAAAAAAAATAATTATAACAAAAAAATAATCGGCTGGGCTGACATACAGGCTACCCATACAATTTAGAATTTAACGTAACAACAAACGTATAACAGCAATTTTAAAAAATAAAGTACGATAGAATTCCAAACGATTTGCTATCTTGAAAAATCTCATTTTCACTTTGAAAAACTGCATACGATCTTTTAGAACAATTTTACATTATTTAATTAAATAACTATTAGCTCGTGAAAGAACTTTAAATAAATCAATAAGAATATCTCTTAAAATAAATTAATACAAAAAATTAACCCATATAAAACGTTGAAAGTGGTCAGGGACAAAAAATTGATCAAGGAAACGAAAAACTGCGCTCTCGAAAACAATAATCATAATTTTATGGGTGTAAGAAAACTTAATTGATGGCATATTCAAATCAAACGGCATCCATCTTTATCGAGAGATGAGTTCCGCATGCGCGCTGCAACAGCTTTTACTTCACCCTTTCTCCCATCCCAATTCCAGAGGCGCCAAATTTTGGTGAATTTTTTGATGCGATGTTGGCGATGAAAACGAGGTGATCGCCAGCATCGGAATCATCTCACTTGTGCCAGATCCATTCCCGGAGAAGTGTGTGTACAGCTTGATCGAAAGGAACACGTGGGATTTTTTTTTCTGTGCATGCCGCTTGTGTGATAGTGAGTACCTCTTATTTTTTTTCGAACTTCGATTTCTCTTTAATTACAGTTATTTCTTTTAATTTTAAGCATGACTAAGTTTTTACCGAATTTAGATGTATATTTAGTACAATACAAGATGATGATCTTAATTTAATTCTACTAATAAGATACTACTAAAATTATTCTAATTTTTAACGTGCTTTTTAAACATTTGTTCGAGTTTAAACTCATATTTGAACGATTCTATAATAAATTTGAATTTCTATTGCAAGTTTTATAGGTTTAATTGTATGCATATTTATTATTGTTAAAATCTTTGATTACTTTCATAATAGAATTAAATTTTCAAATTATTTTTCGAGATAAATAAAAATATTATAATCTGATACTTGTAACAAATACAATTGTTTATGAACATTCATGTAATAACTAAAAACTATTTTTTCGATAATTGAGTTTACTTTTTTAAATATTGAAATATACAGGATATTTTAAGTTTCTAATAAATCTACTTTAAACATTTTTAACCGAATTTCCTTAATTTTGTTTGAACAAGCTGAAACTATCAATGCTCGATTAATATAATTCATTAAGTTTTCACTTTCTTTTTAAAACAGTAAACTTTTTGTATTGTTTGTTATATTATTCTCGTAATAATATACTCGTTTCAATATTACAATTTCATTTGCTATGGGTTCAATATTTATGGGGTGAATTATATTTAATGAATAATACAAACGATCAGTTTTAGCAGTGGGTGGAGCAAATATTTAACCATATTAGTCTTACAATATTTTTAAATTATTTAATTTTTTATAATAGATGATTTGGTTTTCATGATAATAAAGAGTTCTTAAAGTTTTAAAGGAGGTTTGATCATTTTCACTACTTGTTATTTGAAATTTTTTAAAAGAAGTAGAACAATAAAAAATTTAAAAAAAAAAAACTAAAATCCCCCAAAAAACATTAAATAATAAAATTTTTGCACCAATTTCATAAAAAAAAAAAAAAAAAAATTGCTAGTTCTAGTGCAATATCATTAATCAAATTTTAAACTGATTAGCAGCAAAATGTAGTTTTGTAATGTTTATACCTTCGACAAAATCACAGTTAAAACAAATTTCTTAGCATAAATTATTGGATTCGAATACCGGATAAAAATTATAGCATTCATTTAAGTACATTATATAATACTCGAATATTATTATTATAGCCTGTTAGCACCACAAGTATTTCATATTAGGAGAAACTATTTATTGTAAAGTTTTAGTGATGTAATTATTAAAATAATAAGAAATGGCAGGTTTTTTTAGTCATTAAATTTGAAATTTTGGTTTTAAATGTTCGTTTGATAATGTGATAGTTTAAATGTTCGTTTGATAATATTTCTATTTAAAAATAATTGATGACTAATATTCATAATAGTTTACTTTTACATGCAATTTGAATGTTTTTAAAAGATTATCAAAGAGTAAATAATTGTGAAACATAAATATTAGCAAGATGGTTTTGTGTTTCGTTTTTCTTTTATGTTCTTTAGGTCTTGAATTTCCTAAAATAAAAATGGTTCTCTCATATTGTGATTTTTTTTGCAATTTTTGTATTCTAAGTTTTCTGTGAAAGGTTTTTAAATTAACACATTAGAAAATATTGGTAACTGTTATTTCTTAAATCCGAAAACTTAATCGGGAAAAAAATTCTTTTCAGTTTCAGGACTAATTCTTTCTAAAACCGATTATTCTCAGTCGGAAAAAAAAAAAATTATAGGTTTCGTTTTTTTGTCGTCTTTGTAATTGTAATTTGTCTTGTTTTTAATGACCTTCATTTGACATTTAACCTTAATGAATTCTTTTCTGTAACTGGAAAATTCTTACTAATTAATTTGATTGCTTTTCTCTAATCATAATTTAAACAAAATTCAAATTTTGTAATACAAAATTTAAAAAAAATGAGAATGTTAATTAAAATTTTACGATATTTTTGTATGAAACATACGTTCTTTTTTTTTTTATTCTTAAATTATTTTTTTACTCTTTTTACTGTTTTTTTTATTTTTGGCCATTATAATATATTTTTTTATATTTGACTATTATAATTAGCTATTACATAAGTAATTATTTAAATTAACTTTATAATATTGATAACAGTGGCATTTTAGTATTTTCCTATAAAAAGAAAAAAGGAAATATTTAACGTCGCTTTTAGGAAATATTTTTTTTCTAAATAAGAGATGTCGAGTTATGACCGTGTTTTGGATGTTATAGAACACTTAACGGTTTTATGAGTAATTTTCTCGTAAATTTCAATAAAGACGTCTGGAGAGATATATTCATTTTTAGTTATGTGAAATAAAGTTTCGTTTTACGCTCATAAATCGAGAGAGAATTTGCTTATTTATTAAGTAATTATTTATTTATTAAACCATTAATTTGTTATTTGCATCAGATAACAAAATAATTTACAAATAACTTCCATTCATTTTGTAAATAAAATACTTGCTTCTGTCTTGCTGGAATTGGTGTTAAGTGCTTAGAATTTTTTTCTGAAATTCTTTGAAGCTTGAAAATTAATCTCTTTCGTTCATAATTTATTTTATAATTTTTGTAAATTCTAAAATAATTCATTAAATAGTAAATATTTCTAGATAGACTGGAATTTTTAAAGTAGTTAATATTTGACCAGATAGGAGCATGTCTAAAAAATTAATATTAATTGTTGGAAGAAATTTATCGCAATTTCTATGAAAAATAAACTTTATCTTTTTAAAATATACATTTTTAATTTTTTTTCTGTTAGTAGTATTAATATTTAATAAAAAAAGCTGAGCTTAACAAAGAATATTAATGATAGTGAGAAATTCTACAATGAATGTCGCTTTTAATATTTACATAATGAAGAATATATACTAATAAAATTTGTTTTAATTTAATAAATATACACTATAGTTTGATAAGTTTGGCGTAGTTTTGAAATTGTTCCATTTTTTATATAAATTGTGGAATATCGTAAAAATTCAGCTTTGTAACTTTATTTTAATTAATCTTTTAATTTTTTTTTCTTTTAAAAAAAAGCTGAAGTAATTTTACAATGTTTTTATTAAACTTTTTTTTTTTTTTAATCATTAAAAATTGAAATTTCTCCTAAAATACGACAAATATTTTTGAAAAATAAATATTACGTAAAGGACTTACAACATTAATATAAAGTATTAATAAAAACATTACATTTTTTAGTTTAAAATATTTTTATAGCAACTTTTTTTAGTTCGTTATGTATTTACGTACAAAAAAATCCAGTTGGCATATTTAAATTTTATTATTAAAAATTCTAAACCATATGGTTGCCAGATTAATAAGAAAAAAAATTTATACAATTTATGATTCATTAACAAATAATTTTTTTTTAAATATGTGATGTAAAATGTCCCTGAAACAACACGGCTGACAAATGTACAATTATTTCAGTTGACAACAAAATTACTTCATTTGAATTCACACATAACGGGATGGGAAATTAAAAAAAAAAAAAAAAAATTCCACTTTGATGAAATCTTTTTTGATTTGGCGCGCCTCAACCTGCAGCAAATAATGCCAAGTTACCAAACAACTTTTGGCAACACTGTCGTAACTTTTCGACAGGGTGATATCTTACACGGTGTTTAGCATGAAGATGCAGCGGTAAAGATTAGGGTTTTGTAATTTCGAATAGATATTTGCAGAATACAATGCTCACATACGTTGAGTAAAAAGCTGCTAAAAATTTCGAAAACGACTGTTTGAATTTTCTTAAACAAGCATTTATAGTAGATTAGTCTCGAGTGACCTTTTGACCTTAGAATGATAATTCTAATACTAGGAAAAGATGAACTTACATTTGATGATTAATTGTACTTCGAAATGAAATCTAAAAAATATATATATTTTTTTTCAAGTTATGTTCGGTTTGGGAAAGAAAATGAAATTTATGAAATTTTTGTAATTTATCATTTTAAAATTTCGTTAAATTTTTTTCTATTCTGCTGTTTTTTCCCCTATTCTTTTTTTTCTTCTATTCTGCTGAGTTTTATTCCTTATTCTGATATTATTTTTAGAAACAACAATTAATGAGAAAAAAACAATTCGGTTGTTTTTTCTTTTAAATAAAAAATTTAGTATTTGTCTTATTGAGATTTTTGTTGTACATTAAAAAAAATAATTCCAATTTGAATTTCAAAATGCATTACATATCTTTGATTTTTTTTCCCTACAAAATATATTCAGGATTTTTCATGATTTTACAGGTATAAATAACATTAAAAATTAATTTTTTTGTGTGTTAAAAGTTTTTTCACTTAAAATCAAGGAAAATATTAATATATTTATAAATTTTGAGTTGTTAATATAAATTTAAAATAGTCAAATATTTTAAAATTAATTAATAAAAGTTTAATTTAAATTATTATAATTTAAATAATTTAATTTAATTTAATTTGTTTCATGTTTAAAAAAGTTTTTAAAGTTTTATTTCAATACAGCAGTTTTTTGATTGCAAGAATTATACACGTATCAATAATATTTTTAAGTTAATTTTTTAGTTGCATTTTTAATAAAATTTATTTATAAATAATTTAATTTAAAAATATTAAAATTATAACGAAATCAAACAAATATCTGAAGACGATAAAATAATCAAAAGGAATGGGGGAGGGGTGAAAATGTTCAGAAGACTAAAAGTTTTAGATCTTCTTTTGGCTTGCATCCTTTTTGGACAATACGTCTCCAAAAAGAGCTTCCAAATTCTGTTGTGTACTGTAAGTGATTATTTAGGAGGTACACAACGAATAAATAGATTTATTATACATTGTACTTCCGCGGTAAAAAACAGTTTGGAAACTTTTGTGACAAAAGATGTTGCACAACAAATATAAAACCATTTGGGAGACATCCAGAAGGAAAAAACAAGATGATGATACCCAATGCAATTCTGGTTGATTTATCAACTCGGTTGGAAAGTAGGTCAAAAGAATGAAATTCTAATTTTGATGGCGAGGGCGGAAAGGGGGGGGAAATTGCGCATGCGTTTAAATGGTGAGCTATTTCAATTACAGAATTAATCTAATAACTGATAACAGCTTAGTTGACACAATCACATTGCATTCAATTTGTAAGCTATGGTGTCAAGTTCTTGTAGCTAATTTTGAAACGGTATCTGTAGTTCGTGTTCCACAAACATAATTTTTTTTTTTGGTGCATCGTATTTTAAAGCTAGATGACTTTTAAATGACCTTGGAATCTTATGGAATCAAAAACATTTATGCATTAACATCCTTCAAAAAAAAAAAAAAAAAAAAAAAAAAATCTTCGTGTACCACAAAGTATGACATGAGGTTTACAGAAGTAGTTAACAAATCCATGACAAAATATTAAAAATATCAATTAAATAGTAAATTTAAATTAACACGCAACTATACAAAAAAAGAAACACATAATTTTACACAAATATTAAAATTTTACACAAATATTATTTGCAATTTTTATCCATTGTGGAAAATGGCTTACGCAATTCTATATATCCTACGATTATTTTACCGCATAATGAGGTATAACACAATACCTAAAAAAAGGCCATTATAAATTTCTAAAAACTTGTGATTGATTCGTAAATCCTTTTTTCACAATGATTACAGGAACTTCAATTAACTACTTTTAGTAACTATGACTATTCAGTACTATTTATTTTCCATACTTTCAGATAAATTCTTTTAAAATGATATGTATATTCTGGAGCTGTCTTGGTTGTTAAAATGATATCAGTATTTCTATAAAATTTGTGGCAACTTAAAAATATATATTCTATTTGTAAATATCCAAAATTTTCATAAATCATATTTATATTTTTGTTGAATTTGTTGGGTGGCGGTACTATAGATATAATTAGGTTGTGGCGGTACCACAGGTTTCTGGTTCGAGTCCTGGAGGCGGTATGCATGTTTGTTGTAGTGGTTCAGAATCCATTTTAAGCCGTAGGTCCTGGTCTCACATGACCGTAGAGCGTCACAGAGACCGATCAGACTTCTCTCTCACCCATATCATTCCCAAACTGTAAAAGGGCAACTCAGTTTTAGACACAGTGATGTGGTATAGTAGTGGCAGTGCTATACATGTGTACAGGTGGTGGTCTGTCTTAATAAAATGTCTTATTAATGATAATTTCTTTTAATAAAGTATTTAAAATAATGTGCTAATTTAAGCATTTGTTTTTATTAGTTTAAATTTAATTTAAACAAATTAAAAGAACTTATTAGTTTAAAATAGGCTATTTCAATGATTCCTATGCACGTCCAATCAAGTTGCACTGAAACTTATTTTCTAATGGATTGCATTTATTTTTACGAATTTTCTTTGAAACCATACTGTTGCATACATCTAGTATAATTTTAATCTATCTAATATTAAAGGGAAAGAATTAAAGTATCTTGGAAAATATTTTTATTAGTCTGCCTTGGATAATTTTGCACATGATAGATAAGTGTTTTCAAACATTCATCCAAATGCAGGTTAGGATATTTCTGAAAACATTTGACAAGAAGACTTTTTAATGTTTTTGAATCGTCGTCAGCAATTCATTGTACAACATCTAATGTGACATTGATGTCACATCACTCTTTTGTCGTGCTTCAATTTTTCTTTGTTATTGTTTGCTTTAATTTTATTTATTTTTTTTTTTTTTTTGGGGGGGATATTTTTTATACTTAAAAACTTTTGCAAT
This sequence comes from Caerostris darwini, assembly GCA_021605075.1. Classification (NCBI taxonomy): domain Eukaryota; kingdom Metazoa; phylum Arthropoda; class Arachnida; order Araneae; family Araneidae; genus Caerostris; species Caerostris darwini. Next base: position 84,094 of record BPLQ01013371.1, on the reverse strand, counting down.
GCATACAGTCTAAAGTAGTCTTTTTAATACTGTCTCATTTATTGTGCCTCAAATTTTAAAAATTTTAGCTCTTGAGCGAGTTGCGGCCAGACAGCCAGTCGGCTAGCTCTCTGGTTTTTGGTACCACAGTTTTCGGGTTCGAATTTTGGCGGTGGCGGGGATGTTTGTGAGTGGTTCGGAATCCACATAAAGATGTAGATCCCGGTCTAATTAGCCTAAAGTGTACACAAAATGAACGTAGAGCGGCAAACCAAACCTCTTGAATGATTTTGTAAAGAGTAACCGTTTGGATTTTAATACAAAACAAATTCATATATGCCTACGGATAATCTTATAGTGTGCAAAATCATGTAATTTATTATATCTCCTGGTAATTAACTGCTATAAATTATAAGCGAATCAGTTATAAGTTATGAATAGACTATCATTTTAAGTAAAATCTGGTATTTATCAAGTTCCATCAGATATCCTGTTCATCAGGTTGAAAAAAAATAAAAATTTTAAGGCAGACCAACTTTTAATTGTATCAAACGTATAGAAAACTCTTACATTCAGTCTCATTGTAGCTGAACAAGAACAAAAATACTCGTCGCTCAAATTAACTTGTGTAGATTTTAGAACTATTACATTTCTCCCCGATAAAAGTGTACTAATATATGGAACAACATGTAGGCCTGATGGCAGAGTGGCGCTTGGTACCACAGGTTTCAGGTTCGAATCTTGGTGGTGACATGGATGTTTGTAGTTGTTCGGAATCCACTTTAAACCGTAGGTCCCGGTCTAATAAGATCGTAGAGCGTTGTAGGGGAACTATTATTTGCGTTTCTAACATCTTCTCGTGCTCCCTGGGTAGTGCTAAATGAGTAACAGCGGTGCAGCCCTTGCCTATGGCATAAAAATTAACTGTCTCTGTATTGTCAGCTGCATCAGAACAACAACGATCTATGTATCAACAAGCTGTTTGAGTACTTTATGATAAAGTGCTTCAAAACTATGGAAAAGCAAAATATATATATATATACCAAGGATTTTCGGCGGCCTGATGACCAATTAGCTAGCTCTCTGAACATTAGTACCACAGGCTTTAGGTTCGAATCCTAGCGGTGGCATGGATGTTTGTGAATGGTTAGGAATCCATGTAAAGCGGTAGATCCCGGTCTAATTAGCATAACGTGTGCACAAAATGACCGTGGAACGACAAACCAAACCAAGGATTTTAGTTCATTTGGATCCCATTCCTATGAAGTTAACCTATGACGATTTATCCTTAAAGGCAGCTGATACATCGAGAATAACTTTCCCTTTTAAAATGAAATTAAATAAGGAAAAAAAATCTTTTACATCAGTGACTGACAGCTGGAATTTGTCATTAGATAAAATTTGGAATGGAATTTGACATAAAACTGTTTGTAAACATTTAATTGCTATGAACACACAATTTACAGAACATATGCATAAAGAGGTTTTTTTCCCTTCCAGACCAAATAATCTAGAATTTCAGTTAGTTTGCTCCGAAAATAAATGTTTTGGCTTATTTCAAGGGGAATTTTACAACGACAGCAACTTTGGAAAATTCTATTTTTTTAATACGCTTTTATTAGCTTCACCTGTATGTTTGTATGTAACTCACTTTTTGGGCTCGATTTTGGGACTGATGCTCTACTGGCGAACACAACTGATCCGCGATCGAATTGCGCTCTTCCTATTGGCCGAAAATTTCGGTGGCTAAAAAGAGGCGGATCTCAAGGCATAGGAATCATGTCGGGTGCGCTCTTCCTATTGGCCGAAAAATTTCGGTGGGTAAAGAATGTAAACTTAGCGGATAATAATGGAAAAACAAAATAAATTTATACTTTAAAACTAAAAAAATATGCTTTTAGAGTTAATCAGACTAAAAAGTAAAAAAATAAATTAATAGTTTAAAAAAACTAAAAAATACGCTTTTAGAGTTAATCAAACTAAAAAGTAAAAAATTTTTAACATAAGAATAAAATGACTGACGAGAAAATGAATGTCACTGTTCTAAAAGCGTGGGGTGCTTTGTATGACATTTTTAAACTAACTCTGCATTTCGGAAGGAAACTAGTGAGAAATTATAACGATTGATATCGAGCACCCCACGATTTTAGAACAGTGACATTCATTTTCTCGTCAGTCATTTTATTCTTATGTTAACCTTTTAAAACTTGATTTCAGACTTTAAAAGCGTATTTTTTAGTTTTTTTAAACTATTAATTTATTTATGCTACAACTCTGAGATAATGAAATACTATTGATTCATGTTTACTGCTGTAGTTATAATCACCCTGTACATTTATCGGGGCCATATACATTTTTTTTTTTTAATTCTAAGTTGGTAAAAATGACTTTTTTTTTAAGTTAACAATTTAGTGTCGAACATTTAAGTGTGTAAATTTAGCATTAAAAGAGCTATGAAATCAATTCTGGAATTATTATAAACGGCTAAAAGATAAAAAATTTTAATCTATTTAAGTTTTTTCTCAAAAACAACGAAAATATTTTTCGTTCTAATGCAGCTGGCAAACACTTAGACAGTTATCTTGGATGCCTTAAGGCAAGCGCTGCATCGACATTACTCACTTAGCACTACCCAGGGAGCACGTGTAGCGTGAAGATAGGCTATGGACGCAGAGTAACAATACCCCCGCAAAGCTCTACTAACTATCCTATTAGACCGGGACCTATGGTTTAAAGTGGATTCCGAACCACCACAAACATCCATAGCACCGCCAGGACTCGAACCCGAAACCTGCGGTACCGAGCACCAGAGCGCTAGAATTCAGCCATCCAGGCCCGATATCCAAAACATTTCGATGCAGTTATCTTTTATTGCTTTACCATATTTTTTATTTCCTATGCTTCTCGTGCGTAAAGGAAGTGTTTCAAAAAAATACTTCCGCTATTCAATTTCCGGTAAAGAATTCGCACATAGTATATATTTCAACTGAAGCATTCGAATGTGTTTTGCATCTTCTTTTCTCGGAACTAAACAACGAACACATCACAACATTGCGCATTGTTTTTTTTTTAGAAATATTTGTCTATTTTCGAAACCGCATACTTGAGTATCGGATTTTGTTTTGCAATTATGGTGCAAGTCACTATTGTATCAGTTAAATGAATGAACGTTTTGAAATAAAGATGCCAAGCTATTAACGATTTTCAAAATGTCAGGTGGGTTGTAACTGGTTTGGTTTCAAATAAAAATGCGATATTGTTATTTTCTTTTTTTCCCATTTATTACTGTTTTTAGTCAGTTTGACATGCTAATTATGTGTCGTAATTTTGAATAATTTCTATTGTAAAATTTTTTTTTTATGAAACTTCTTTTTTTTTTCTAATTTTTAAGATTACCTATTTTTTCCCATTTTTTTTAAGGATAGTAAGTTAATGTAATTGAACATGTTAATTTAAGCAGTTTTTCTTGTTGTTATGATGCCGCTGGCAATACAGAGATAATTAATATTTGCCATCAGTAAGGGTATCAGTACAACTGTTACTCATTTAACACTACCCAGGAAGCTTGAAGTAATGAGCGTTTGATGGTAGTGTTACAGGCTTCCGTAGCATATTAGACCAGGACCTACGAGTTAAAGTAGATTCCGAACCACTACAAACATCCATGGCACCGGCGGTGCTCAAACCTGAAACCTGTGGTTCCGAGCGCTGGCCACTCGGGCATCAGGCCCCATAAAGTGATATGTATATGTGTGTGATTGGGAATACATGTTAAACTGTGGGTCCCGGTCCAATTAACCTAAAGTGGGCACAAAATGTCCATAGAGCGGCAAACTAAACTTTTCAATGTTTACTTTTGACTACAAAACGCTTAATAGTAAAATAAAATCAACAAATTAATTGTATATTATACTTTTAATACATATCATAAAAAAACTGGCATAAATATTTTATACTTCATACCTGTTCCGATTTAAAAAAAAAAAATCTATGCATACATTTCTTTTTATTGAAATTATCGTACGATGTAAACGAACATTAGATCATTTACATTAATCTAATACAATTTGAAGTAATAAAAATGTACATTCCAAGTTATAACAATAAAAAATATATAGGGATAATTTACGATAATTAATTGCTTATAATTCATTCCAGTAAATAAATAACTCAGGAAGTAAACATTCTTTCAATCCGTAATGTATTAAAAAACGATCCGTTATGTATGAAGTATGATAATACATTCCTCCAGTCCATAATTCACGATCACTTGATCATATCTGTTATTGTTTAGATCTAAATTAACCACAATACTCACGATCATGTTGATCGTAAATAATTATTTTTTAAAAACCATTTTAATGTGATTTCCATTTTAAAGCATAATTGCATCCTATTTAATACTTAAATCATCCACACTTTGCCAACTATAATAACTATTCTACAATTTTCCACACTTTTCTGTTTAGGTCTTGTGTGCACAAGATGACAGTAGAATGGCAAACCAAACAAACTTTTACGGGGTAGGGTTATCAACCCAACGCTCCAAGTCCTATTAGACCGGGACCTACGATACAAAGTGGATTCCGAACCACTACAAACATCCATGGCACCGCCGTGAGTCGAACCCGAAACCTGTGGCACCGAGCGCCATATATATTGAAATGATCCCGAGTAATAAAAACATATAAAGATACTTTACGATAATTCCATCCAATAAATAATTCATTAACTCAGCATATGAATACATTCCTTCAATTCGTGTTGCATTAAAAGTTTGATCCGTTATGTATGAAGCATGATAATACATTCCTCCAATCCGTAATTAATGATCAAGTGATCATTAATTACGGATTGGAGGAATATCTTATTATATATCTGTTATTTTTTAGCTCTAAATTAACCACAAAATACTCACGATCGTGTTGATTGTAAATAATTATTTTTTAAAAATCAAATTTGTTTTTTTTTAGATTTAAGTTGCATGTATCCAATAATAGATGGCGCTAAATGTAAAAGCAAAATTTCAACTTTATTTGTAAAGGACGTTTCTACAATAGAGTGGGAAAAAAAAGTAGGAATTGACTTAAAAATTTTTTTTTTTATATTACTTATTAATACTTAAATCATCCTCACTTCAACTATAATGGTTAGTGCATCAATCTATAAAGAACTGCAGCACTTGATGCAGTTTGTCGTCCATCCCAGAGAAGACTTCCTCCGGGGTGATTCTAATTTATCCCCCGCGTGCTTTCGGACCCCATAAAACCGTCGCATTTGGATCGCCAATGTCACAGCGGAACATTTTACGCATCCGCCTGTCAATTACTTGGCATTCTTCGGGCCTAACTCGTTCCTCATTGACGGCCTTATTTAAGCTTAGCTCGGAATGTCCGCGTTGGATTTTTAGCATTCCGCTCTTAATTTCTGGATATCTTTGGCCCACAAATTCTTCCCGTTTCATCCTTCATCGAATTTTATGTAGTTGGCGGCACTCTTTTTAATAAAGATCTATTTGCTTGGCTTTTCCATATTTGCAACTGTCATTTTTTTTCTTCTTCGCACTGGAATTTTTAAATTTCGAACGTTCTTTCTTCCAAGTATTCCTTTTCTCGTCATTGCCTATATGTGTTTTAGGTGAGTTTTGTTTAATTTCGATACATTTTAAACTTATTTATTGTTTAGTCCAGGGCTGGCCAATCTAAATGGTCTTGCGAGCCACATTGGAAATGCATCACAACTCCGCGGGCCGCATATAAAATTATATATTCCCCTATTTGATTTAGACCCACTGTAGTTATTCTTTTGGAGTAAAAAATGGAAACATACTGAGTTATTAGAGAGTTTTTGCATACCGTACGTGAGTTACAGTAGGACGTCCGTTAGCTTTTTCTCCCTAGCGCGCATGCTCATAGGAAACTGAGCATGCGCACTGGGGAGAAAAAGCTAACGGACGGTATGCAAAAACTCTCTATTATTGTGTTTACTTTTATTCTTACATGTAAACATAGATAGTGCTATAATAATGATACTAAACGCACATTGTAAAGCAATATATAACGCTAAAAAGGAAATTTAAAAATACATAAATACAAACGAAATAAAAAAAAATCATTAAAAAATATTTATTTTACTAGTGCGATATTTGTTTCTCCACTCTTTCACGCAGCTTTTGAAAATCGATCTCCATTTGAGTATTTGCACATCGTAATATGAGTTGCAGGTGAGCGTCCTTTATGTTTGAGCATGTTTTCTGTATGGTTAATTTCATTTTATAAAAAAAACGATTCGAGATGTAAGTTGAACCATAAGCGCCACCTACTTAACTAAGAGTCTGGTTTGCTCTGCTATCAACAATCAATTGTGCATTTTTAGCGATGCTCACTGAGGTCTTAAAGTGAAACATGGAATCTGTTATATTAGTTAATCTAACTTAAGAAATAAAATGTGTTCAATAAATTCTATTTTTTTTTTCCTATCCGCTGCCAAATTACAATGAGTGACAAACATTCGTATGAAAAAATTTAGTTTTAGTTAGAATTCAGTGAAAATAAAGATTTTTTTTAACAATTCAAAGATACTTTTATCTTCGCCAGTAGAGATCATGTTTTAAGCGAAGGAAAATTTGTCATAAAATCATAAATTTGGTTTAAATTCTAAAATCGACAAAAGTACGAATTTTTAATTCGACATCATAATTCATGGTGACTGATCGATCATGGATTGATTGATCATTTTGATGGTCACTTGGTTAGCACTCTGGCCTTTGGTGCCACAGGCTCCTGGCGGTGGCATGGATGATCGTGAGCGGTTCGGAATCAATTTTAAACTGTAGGTCCCGGTCTATTTAACCCTCCAGTGCACAAGATGACCGTAGAGCGCCAAACCAAATCAAATCAAATCGACGTCATGTACCTATGACTTCCACTGTTTAATTTTCCAAAACTGTTAATACGAATGCCACTAATTTTTACCTGTGGATTTTTATCACAGGTCTTCAGCCCTTAATTTTTTTCCGAAATACGTTTTCTTTTCAGTTTTTCAGATATTATGGCTTCGGTTTTTTTTTCTTTAGGCTTAATGACTTTTTTTTTTACCTTCTACTGAAGTTGATTAGTATCAAAAATAAAATTTTGCCAAAGCTGTTAAATTCGGGAAAAGAAAAAAAATAAATATTATAGTATTGTCAAAAATGCGTTGCTGTAAACAAGAGCAGTGTCTCTTTCTGCATAGGAATGTTGAACTTTCTATGCGAATATATCTTACCTAAGGACATTTAACATCATGCGATTTTTTCAGGAAGGAACTTCAGTGTCTCGTGATTTATTCTAGGAAGTTATTCAACATCTCGTGATTTATTCCGGGAGGACGTTCAGCTTCTCATTATTTATTCTAGGTCATTTATCATCCCGGGATTTATTCCCAGATTGCATTTAGCATCTTGTGATTTATTCTGAGAGGATGTTCGATTCTTCGTGATTTATAACAAGAGAACGTTGGGCTCTTCGAGATTCTTTCTGAATGGACGTTCAGCGTCTCGTGATTTATTCCGGGGTGACGTTCAGCGCCTCGTGATTCTTTCGAAGAAGACGTTCAATGCCTCTTGATTCGTCCGAAGAAGACGTTCAATGTCTCTTGATTCGTCCGAAGAAGACGTTCAATGCCTCTTGATTCGTTCGAAGAAGACGTTCAAGATTCGTTCAAGAAGACGTTCAATGCCTCTTGATTCGTTCGAAGAAGACGTTCAATGCCTCTTGATTCGTTCCGAGAGGACGTATCGTGCGATTCCTCCCAAAATGACATTCAATGTCTTGCAATTCCCTCAGGAAGGACAATCAGAGATTGTTGGTTCGAAACTCGAACAGTCGAAGCCAAACTAATGCCCACATATCTATGCCGGGGAGGTCAGCAGTGTGGAAAGTTCTTCCGTTGTACTCGATGAGGATGCGACCTTTCTTAATAAATCCATGAACGAATGCATTGTCACTACCCATCTTTGGCACTAAATAATGCTGATCCTGGATAACGCTGAAACGACTACATATTCGCCATTCTAGTAGAGAATCATCTCGGGTCAAAATTCCATAATCATTTGAAATCGAAACAATTTGAAAACAATTGAATTGTAAATTTAGATAAAAAAAAAATTGCGTAAAATGGGAAGTTTTAATTTAATCTCACAAAACATATTCAAAATAAAATGCTTAAAGCGCCAAATTAAAGTGCTTTAACTCGCAAAATAAGTGCTTAATTTTTACTACGAATGTTTTTTTTAATGTATACCTTCGTCTTATTTCTTTTTCCACCTTCAAAAATGGATTTGCATTACCTTTTTTCAGATATTTTCACCTAAAAGCAATATAAATTTTATTTTTTATTTAACTTGATTGATTCCAGAAGTCAAATTTCTGGCAAAACTGTTACATTGTGAAAGAGAAGAGGAAGAAAAAGTCAGTCGTGTGTTCGAACAATACTTTGTGTCAGAAACTAGAACAGTGTTGCTCTTTTTACGTTGGAATGTTAAACTGTTTCCGAGAAAGTTATTTAAAGCGGGAATCGAGTACATTTCATTCGAATTACGGTGTTTTCTTTTAAAATAATTTTTATTTTGTAGTAGTTTAAAAAAAAATTGGGCTAGTAATCTGTTTTTGAATTGCTCTTTGCATTACTATATTTTGCAAGTTTTCTTTTTTAATTTAAATACAACAACAAAGAACTTTCTGCGGATCTTTAAATTTTGTTTTTAATGTTCAGGATTAGAAACTATTGTATAGTACAGAACTTAAGCGTAATTCTTTATTTGTTAGTTAAAATTAAAGTTAAGTCCTTTATTTTTGTAATTTGGTTTAGTGGGACTAAATACAATACGGCTGCCGGCTAGAATTATGCTCTAATTGAGTTATTTTTATGGTAAAATGAAAAAAAAGGCCGATTTATTTCATTGTAAAACAGCTAAAATATTATTAAAATGATATATAATAATAAATGATTAATAGATATAATCTACTTTTTATTAATTACTTGCTGTAGATGTATCAAATGTCGTGTACTTTTGACCTGAAGGCAGTTGCGTAACAGATTTAAAATTCTGCAGTGTGCCTAGGTCGGTTAAGAAGGATCTGTGAATATATCGACAATTTAGAACGTACTATCATATAGGTGGCTTTTTCAAACACATCGAAAATAATCCAGCACATAATAATATTTAAAATATGAAATAAAATATATGGTGCAATTTGCAGGTTGGGCAACCCGATTGTAACTGGGTGTGTTTGGGTTGAGATACTTGAGGCACAGATTTGTGAACTCGCAACTTTATTTACAGACGCACAAACATCACACTCATATAATAGTTAACACATTTAAAGACACATAATTATAGATTCGTGGAAGGATTCCATCTCTAAAACGAAAATCCAAAACTCGGCTAAGCACAGGGTGCGCAAAATATACTTCCTCTCCGAATGAGTCTGTAGGCCAACTAAAGCGTCGGGATACGCAAAATATATTTCCTCTGGGGAGATTATAAACGAAACGTTTGCACAAGTTGCGCTGTACTTCCTCACGGGTAAGAGTGTCGAGGTATACTGATCATTTTTTCTTTTTAAGAAAAATGTATCGTATTTTTTTTTTCATTAAAAATTTCGTAATTCTTTGAAGACATATTTATCATTGTATTTCTTTCTTTTTTTTTAAAAAACATATTTATTGTATTTTTTTTTTTTCTTTGTAAAAAAAAAAAAAAATTATCGTATTTTTTTTTTTAATTCATCGTATTTTTTTTAAGAAAAATGTACACATCATTTGGAGCGTTAGAAATATCGCAGAGCTTAAAAACACTCTAAACAGCCCAGTTCTAAGAACGCGTTGTTGTTACACTGTTGTAAGAACGCATATGGTCAATTACAAAATGCTGTAAGTTATAGGAACGTATCGAATTATATGTTGTTGCTGTTGTGAAGTTGAAAGCAGGCCTGGCACTTGGTCTACTTGTCATCGCTGTTTGAAGCAATAAATGGATTATGCACGTATAATGAAGCGAGGAAATACCGTTTGAAAGTGCACTCAAAAACCGGTTAACAAGTACGATTTCGGTCATACCCTTTTTGGAGTGTCCCAATTGATTTGCATGGACATTCTCTCGAGATTCACCCGTGTTTCGACATAACAGTAATCCTCAATGCATTTCGGCGCCTATTACCAACTTTTTTATTTTTATTTATTTTTTAAGATCTTCTTACCCCGATCTTTTTGCTTGTTTATAATTCTTTTAACATCAGTTTTTATTTAACCATCTCAGAAACGAGCGTTTTTAAAGTAAAGAAAAAAGTGATTTATTTATGTTTTATCATTTTTTAGCGGTAACTAGTGAGGAAAACATGGAAAAAAATTTAAAAACAACACGCATTTTTGGACGTTGAGCTTTAATAATTAATTTTAATTCTTCATTGGCGCAACAGCCCCATAGTGGGTCAAGGCTGTTTGCTTACTGGAAGATTTCGAGATAGGAGATGGATCCTTTTTACAGGGTAGGATTCTCAGCCCTACACCCAACGCTCTACAGTCATATTTGACCGGGACCTACGGTTTAAAGTGGATTCCGAATCACTACAAACATCTATGTTATCATCGGGACTCGAACCCGAAACCTGTGGCACGAGAGCCAGAGCGCTAGTCACACTGCTTAATAGCAATTAACGAGTAAAAAAAAAATCCCTGCATTCAAGGTATGTTAGTTCTTAATGTAAAGAGTATGCCATACTTAATTTCTGTCATGACATTTTTTAGTAGCAATTTCCTTAATTTTTTTCTCAAGATAAAAACCTATACAAATAAATGTTATAATATTTAAAAAGTTAGATATTTGCATACCGTGCGTATTTTTTTGTCAGTGTATGAGAAAGTTTGTGGTAAATAGTTCTTCAGTGTTTTTTTTTTTTTTTTTTTAAGTAGTCAAAATAATGAAAAAAAAAACCAATGCAAAAAATATGATGTATATAATAAAATATCCATGGTATAATGAGTACATAATATGCATGATATACATATTTTTTTACTGTAAACTAAATTTTGTAGCATTATTTTTTATGCAAGTTTTTTAACGCTTGCAATCTTACGGAACGTTATTTTTTAAGTGAACATGCCTTCCATTTCTTCCAGTCAAATAAAAAAAAGCTTATTTTTTAAAGTAATATAATTTTAATTGCATTATTTATCGTCATAATTTTGTAATTTATATTATATAATCTTGCTATGTGTCGTTTCTGTATGATCCTGCCGAAATGAGTTCGTATTGCTTCTTACAATAAAGTAATTAGGGATAAAAAATATACTCTATTAACAAATAAAATGTTAACTAATAATAACAATATAGCGAATACAATAAAATTTTATTCATAATTTGACTAATTAATAATTATTTCACATGTCTATTATGCATTTTTTTTAAATATGAAAGACACTAAGTGTAAATAACAAATATATTCCGGTTATTAAATACATTACAGTATTACATATCGAAATTCAGGTATCAATAATATCAAAAGCCCAGAAATTCAAAAATTGTAGGCAGTCTGATGGTCAATTGGCTAGCTTCTAATTGCTTAATTCACAGTAAATTAGAATAAATTGAATGAAATATTTGTCTAATATTAACGTTTTAATAAGAAAATAAATTAGAATCCAATCATGTCGAATGTTTTTATCCTTCAACAAAATTGGCTTTTGGTACCACAGACGTCAGGTTCGAATCCTGGTAGTGGCATGGATGTTTGTGAGTGATTCGGAATCCACATTAAACCTTACGTCCGGTCTAATTTAATTAGCCCAAAGTGTGCACAAAATGATCGTAGAGCGACGAATCAAACTAAACCAAACCAAATCAACTATTGTAGTATATCTTAAACGTAAGTAAAATATTTATATTTTGGTTTCAGGATAGTGTTTTTTTTCCCTATTTCAGATGAATTCTCTAATTCCAGTTTGAAAATCCACAATGCTAATCCAGAAAATATTTTTTTTTTGGTGCCATGTTTCAGGATAAGTTATCGGTTATGTGCATTGCCGAAATTGCTATGCATGTGACAACTTAATACTACTGTTTTGTCTTGCGGGCAGGGAAACTCGCTTTTCGAGTCTTAATCTTCCGGTCACAGTGATAAATGGGCGCAAGTTGCAGTTTATTCGTTTGTTTTTTTAATTGAAAAGTTAATTTGCGCTGACGTTGGTGCTGCATCCATCCGTACATACACACCCAGCAATTATCTAAATCAGTGGTTCGCTAACAGTAGGTCACAACTCTGCAGGATACGCTGTATATTTCCTGCACATAAAAAATTATCTTAAATCAGGGATACACAAACCACAGTCCGTCCTATTTTGTTTAAAAAATATATTTTCAAAGATTTTCCGACTTTGCCGAAAGATTGAGCAGGCAGTAATGTAGCTGTAGTTTGAAAATGAAATAAAAATGTAAAATTTAGTAGAGCATTTTATTTAATGAATTTGTACTTATTACTGAAATCCTGATTATAATTTTAAAATTCCGCTCATTAATTTGGTTTGGTTTGTCGCTCTACGGTCCTTTTGTGTACACTTTGGGCTAATTACACAAGGGCCTACAGTTTAACGTGGATCCGCTAACGAACATCCATGCCACCGCCAGGATTCGAACCTGAAGCCTATTTTACCAAAAGCCAGTGAGCGCTAGACAATTGACAATCAGGCCGCTGCGCTCAATAAAGTAGAGGCAATATTTGCTAAATTATACATAAAACACGCAAGCCTCGTAGCATTAATACGTATTTATGGACAAATATTTTTAGGCCATAAGCAGCCCACCAATAGATATCAGTGGGAGGGCTTTTAAGGGTAACTACGCCGCATTTGTATGTTGTTTGGTTAGAAAACCCGGAATATCCCCATTAAGCAGCCTGACTATCGATGAAAGATACTTTGCATACCGTCACAGTCTCCAAGTCTCCTACAGCACGATGACCAATTGGCTAATTCTCTTCCCTTTGGTAACATAGACTTCAGGTTCGAATCAGGGCGATGGCATGGATGTTAGTGGTTCGGAATTCACTTTTAAGTTGCAGGTCCCGGTCTAATTACCCTGAAGTGTGCAAACAAAAACACCGTAGATTGACAAACCAAACCATTGAGTCTCCTTATTTCTGAGACGGCCTCATAACCGACAGACTAGAGCTATGATCTTGGGTATCACAGGCTTTAGACATATAATTATATGTGGCAAAAGTGTTAAAATTTTGTGTACGATTATTTTGGCTACCTTCAAAAATGGAAGTACCAGGAACCTACATTAGTATAGAATGGTTGTAAAATGGTCTGCAAGTTTCGTACATTAGTTTAAACATCTAGAAAAGTAAATGTCTCTTCATCGAAAAGATACAAGACTTAAGTTTTTAATCAATACATATTAATAAACTAAAACAATCTTTATCTTTATGTATTTTTATGTCTCCTTAGTGGATTAATCCCGAGTATATTCGTATCGCATATTTGTACCTTTTGGAAACATCACGAGATGACTCGTGCGAAAAATAATTTTTAATTCTTGTCTGAAATTAATATTATTGATTGTGTTCTAATTGGACTGTATTCTAATGTGAATCATGAGCTCGTTCGAGATATCCCAACAGTCACTGTATGGCGATTTCATATTTTACAAACTTTGGACTCGATGTTCTGCAATGCCCAAAGGTGTGGGTGATTATAGCTTATCATTTCTTCATTGAATCCAATAAGGGATTAACACAATTTCCTTTTCGTTGCGTATATTTTTTATACAGGCTTAAAATCTCTGCGACTTTTGCTTTTTAAACTCAAGAGACTTAAATCTTTCTCCACTTCTTATCTCTTGTGAACCTCTGTATCTCTCAAATCAGATAAAATAAGTTCATCTTACCGATGACAACTGGATTTGGCAATAAAGTTTCGTAATGTGTGTGTGTGGTCACTCTACTACTGGACTTTGGTCTCACGTTTTCTAGGTCATTCGAATCTCGTTATGTATGATTCTTATTTATCTGGAACGACTATCATTAAATGAAATTATCTTAGACACGTGTTTCGTTCTCCTTAATACAACTATGTGCATTCTCATTTGGGGGCCCTGGTGGCCGAGTGGCTAGCGCTCTGACGCTCGGTACCACAGGTTTCGGGTTGGAGTCCCGGCGGTGCCATGGTTGTTTGTAGTGGTTTGGAATCCACTTTAAACTGTAGGTCCCGGTCTGTTTAGCCTAGCGTGTGCACAAGATGACCGTAGAGCGACAAACCAAACCAAACCTTCTCATTTGGCGGCGTGGTGGCCAATAGGCTAGCGCTCTAGCATTTGATATTACAGGCTTCAGGTTCGAATCCTGGTGGTGGCATGGATGTTTGTGAGTGGTTTAGAATCCACGTTAAACTGTGGGTCTCAGCCTAATTAGCTCAAAGTGTACACAAAATGACCGTGGAGCGACAAACTAATCCTTTTAAAATGCTAAATGCAGGGGAATTCAAAGCAGTTCTTGTGTAGTGTGACATTCTTTTATCGGCTACATGGCAAAGCTGTTTACAATATACTTTTATTTTTTACTTACAACATCTATTGTCAGGCCCAACTCGTGGTTCATTACCAACGTGCGACGCTGGGTGAGCATTAGGGCTGTGGTTCAATCCACTGGCGACTCTGTTGTAGACACTGTTTCAAAAAACGGGGAAACTCGATGGCGTGTAGTATGTTCAAAATCTTGCCCGTTAGTCGCACTGCCTGATGGGAGTTTAACGATTTATTTTTCCTACGATACGCAAAAATCGGAGTAGTTCCCTCTCAAAGTCCTCCCGAAAGAACAAAAAAAAAAACATCTACTGTCATGTTTGTATTAATATTTTGCTCAAATTTAATGCAAATGTAGGCCTTTTAGAAAAAATTTTACTTTTTAATGGCATTGTGTAACACTCTCATTCCCCGTTTTCTCATGATCAATTTTCTACAAAATTTATCACATATGTATACCACAAGGAAAATTTTTCAGGTGAACAAGTAATATAAAAAAAAAAAAAATTAAAGTTCAATTCCTACTTTTTTTTCACTCTATTGCAGAAAGTCCTTTATTGATAATTTTCATTCGTTTTCTTAAGTTTATCTGGAGCCATCTATGGGTAGATACATGCAACTTGAATCTAAAAAAAAAAAAAATTAATTGATTAAATTTATTTACTGAATTAATATTAGAAAAACTGTATTCAACATCCAGTGCCACCCACTCCAAGTTCAAAAAAAAATGTATTTGAACTTGTGTGGATGAATGAAAAGTATTTTTATGAACGACTGAAAATTTGAACAAGATATATATAGGGAGAGTGTGAGCTAATAGAAGGAATTGAAAAAAGAAATTAACATATAAATAGGAACTTTGCATTATAGCAAAACATAGGTTCACAATTGAAAATTTTGTTGCGATTTCTGGTAATGAAGTTTCAATTGCAACCACCGTTCCCCGACGATCTCCACTATCCTACCGGAATGGTTCGGAATCCACATTAAAACTGTAAGTCCCGGTCTAATTAGCTTGAAGAGTGCACGAAATGGCCATAGAGCGACAAAAAACCAAACCACTATCCTACCGATTCCCCGATGATCTCCGCCCCTCGGTAACACAGGTTTCGGTTTAGAATCCCGGCGGTGCCATAGATGTTTGTGAATGGTTCGGAATCCATCTTAAATTGTAGGTCCCAGTCTAATTAGCCTAAAGTGTGCACAAGATGACCGTAGAGCTGCAAACCAAACTGCTATCCTACCGCGCTGCCACCGTACCGAACGAGACTCTTGTTTTAAAGCAGGTCCAAAACAAACGGGTGGAGGCAACGACTTCCGATGAGATAAAAGCTCGTGCGAAGTTTTGTGCCTTCTCTTTCGCGAGCTTTCCGTTCAAGAGGAAGGGCGATAAAGCCCTCTCAACTCTTTCTGGCACCGGCTCAAAATAATCCGGACACATCGTCTCCTCGTGAAAACAGTCCCCTCCCCCCTTCTCCAAAGCTCAGAAGAAAATGCTTCTAACTGCTAAAGACAGTGACACTCAAATGACATGACACGAAGAAATATGAAGCGATGTTGTGTTTCAAACACTATATAAAATGAACGACTTTTTATCCGACGTTCCTTAAACATGTAATTGCGTTCATGTTAAAATGTCTTCTTGAAATCTAGTGTTCATACTATGGGGCACTTTTATTTTGTAAGGGGAACACCCCTTTTCTTTCTCCCCCATAGAGTGCGGCCTTTTAGCTAGATGGCTATAGCTCTGGCCTTTGGTACCATAGGCTTCAGGTTCGAATCCTGGCGATGATGGCATGGATGTTTGTGAGTGGTTCGGAATCCACGTTAAACTGTGGGTCCCGGTCTGTTTAGCCTAAAGTGTGCACAAAATGACCGTACAGCGACGAACAAAACCGAACCACCATATAGAGTAGTCATATAAAAGTGCACTCATCGGGGTCGCCAGTTTGAGGCAAACATAATCATCACGTGATCATGTACTTCGCATGCCATAGCTTGGCGTTTTTCGCCAACACTCTTTATTGTTGGCGCGAAGGGAGATTAAGCTCTACTATCATACAACGTTTTTCAAAAGAAATGGTTTATATTTTTTAAAACTGAAAATGAATGTAAATTTAATTTTCTTAAATATTTGGCATTTATATTCTATTAATAAATGTTCTTGCGTTATAAAACATTTATTCTTTATAGAACCCTCCAAAAGGATTTAAAAAATAAATTATAAAAAAAAAAAACATTACAAAAAGTTCATGTAAATCAATATTTCATACAAAATGATCAGAGTTATAAATAGAATAACATTTCTTATATACCTTTATCTTTTAATAAGCGCATAGCTAAATAAATGGAAGACTTGAGAGAAGAATTTCTCGGAATTGCTACGTAACGTTTACGTTTTCTGAATAAGTGAGCGCTTGGGAATGGAGTCAAGCACTGATGCAGCGCCAACTCTAGTACGAAAAGCATGCGAGATGGTTTGCCTTAACTTTCTGTGCCTTTAGAATAGAGGAACGCGCTATTCTATTATTACTGTTTTTCACACCTCACTCCTGGTAACTGCGGCCTGATGACCAATTGGCTAGAACTCTGGCGTTTGGTACCAGAAGCTTCAGGTTCGAATCCTAGCGGTGGTATGGATGTTTGTGAGTGGTTTGGAATCCACGTTAAACTGTAGGCCCCGGCCTAATTAGCCTAAAGTGTGCACAAAATGACCGTAGAGCGACAAAATAAATTAAACCAAATCCACCCCCGTAACGGTTCTATATAGCACCCCATAGTTAGAAAGGTGAGCGTGGAACATCGGTGAGCCTCACGTAGACCACAAACAGCCCACTGAAGAACATTGGGGGACAACTTTTTAGGAATAAAACATGTGGCATGTGAGAAAAATCAGGAAAGCTCTTACCAAGCAGCCTGACTACCGATGCGAGATGTTTTGCTCATATTGTTACAGTCGCCTTCGAGTCTCTTCGTTTTTGAAAGCAGTGACCACAACTCAAGATATTAAAGTTATTTTTTTAAACTCTCTGTTAAAAAAATTAATTCTTAAATGTTTATTTGATGAACAAAAAAAATTCCATTTGACAAACAACTATTAACCGTAAAAAAAAAAAGGCAGAAAGGAAGTGTGTGAAGTAAAAGTAAAATATCGTTTGCGAAAGAAATTCGATTTTTTTTTTTTTTTTTTCCTATTCCAGATGCGCTTTCTATTTTGATAAATTTCAGCTTGATAAAAGCGGTCTCTCAAAGACTGAAAATAGAGGTTGGTTCTCTTTCTGAAAAGAAAGGCATCGAATTTATTTATTATTTATTATTTTTTTTTGTTCTTATCAAAACACGGTTTTATCGCCTCCATTAAGTGAAAGCTTTAGTTTAATTTAGTTAACGAGAATTCGTTTTGTACGGATAGAACATTGTGGATGTTTTCAAACTCAATCCCCCTACAAAATCCTTCTGTCCACGGAAAAACATTTGTGACAAAAAGGTTTTACGAAAGCTGACATTAGAACTAATCCGTAGGGTTTTAATGATGGAAAGTTCCAGTTCATCAGTGTTAATCTGATAGCGTAGTGAACACTAAGGTGGGGCCTGAATGGCCGAGTGGCGCTCGGTACCATAGATTTCGGGTTCGAGTCCCTGCAGTGCCATGGATGTATGTAGTGGTTCGGAATCCACTTTAAACCGTAGGTCCTGGTCTAACAGGATCGTAGAGCGTTGCGGGGGCATTGTTACTCTGCATCGGTAGCTTATCTTCGAGCTACAGGTGCCCCCTGGTTAGTGCTGGGTGATTAACGTTGGTGCAGCCCTTGCTTATGGCATATAAACATCACGGTCTAAGTATTTGCCATCTGCATTAGTAGAAAAAGAAAGTGAACACTAATAAACAATATTTTAGTAATGTTTTAAAACTAAAATGCATTTATTAGCATAACCTATTAAGAATATGACTTTTTGAAAGAATACAATATTGTCAAATTATTAATGGTACAATGCGGAGTGTCTTAACTATTGGAAACTTGCCATATTTAAACTGAAGAGATTCTGTCCTAAATAAACATGATTTTGTGCAATAATGCATTTATTTTATTAAATTTTAACTAAATAATTAACTTATTTATTTTACTCTTTATTTAACTCCTTCTATTGAAAATGATACAAGTGAAAAAGATGTTTAAATTTTAGATCGTTATTTTTTTTTATTAAAATTACGATCTAAAATTTATTTGTATTGCCTTAATATATCATATTAATGTCAAAGATATACGTTTTTGTTTGGACGATAGGAACTCTTATGAAACATGGACTCCATGAAAGTGCAATGCAATTTTCCTTATTTAATTGAAACCAGCCAACGTCTCTTGTTACTCCAAGAACACGAATGTTAAATTAGTTAGCTGTTGACTCCTTTCGTCGGTTTCGAGTTAAAAAGTGTGATGCAATTCTTGGAATTATGTGTTCTAAACTACGGTGGAACGAGAATCAACATTGTAAAATGGTCTATGAATTTCGCAGATTCAGGACTTGAACATTTAGAAACGTGCCTGACTCGTGGCTCATTGGCTGGTGAGCAATTAGGGTGGAGGCTCAATCCGCTGGCAACTTTGTTGTAAACACTATTTCAAAAAACGAGGAACCTCGATGGCGTTTGGGATGTCCAGCATCTTGCCTTGTGAGTTGGACTACCTGGTGGGAGTTTTCCGGGTTTCATCCCTAACTATAGACAAATGCCGGGGTAGTTCCCCCTAAAAGGTCCTCCCGGAATTCATTGTCCTCTTCCTTCAACGACACGAAGTCAAGTCCGTCAAGTCTTAGTTACAGGTGCTCCTTCACAACAAAAGCTGCCCTTCCCCTTTTCCCTCCTTCCATAAGACCACACGGGTTCTTGGACTTGGTCTAGATGTTGCTGTCTACCAAGTGGGATAAAGAAACCAAACAAACATTTAGAAATGTAAAAATGTCTTCATTTTCGAAATATGAGACTCGGTTTATAAGTGTATCCTATTGATAAGAAACTTTTAGATAATCTTTATTTCTAAATCGTTTTATGTATTTTTTTTTAACTCTAAGTGATTAATCCGAGTTCCCTTGAATGCAATATATGTATATTTTAGAGACATAACGAGTTAATTCGTACGAAAATTACTAATTTTGCTCTAAAATGAATATAATGAGCTATTTTGTATTATCTGAAGCAAACACGAGTTAAGTCGTGATATTGCACGTTTAGCAAAAATCAAACAATTTCAATTTTATGTTCTGTAAGAAATCTAGTCCTATTTCTGCAAGACCCAAAAGTAGGTTGAAGACCTGCGTGTTATGTTTGTTTATGATCGCTTATGTTTAGTTCTCATTATTTTTTTTTTTTTTCAAAATGGCCGGGGCAGAAATGGCTGAAAGTGTTCGGTGCAGTACAGAAACAACTCAATTCGCATATTTTTCGAGTTTGAACGGAAGAAATCATGTTTGATTAGGATAATAGATTCTGCGTATCAGATTCAAAGTGTGATTTGCAGTTATTTTACAATCGGTCACATTTCTCATTTTCTGAATTGTTTAGTGTACGAAACAATTTCATTCAACTATTTTAATTTCATTTCGTTAGCATTAAAATTAATTAATGACTACATAAATTCTAAAAATGCGGGGTAGTTTCCCTAAAAGTCCTCCCGGAATAATTTATTCCATAGTCCATTATATTCTGTGGTATTTCATGCAGGGTATATGTCATAATAACATTATCAGCTTTACTATTCTACGGGAAGAATTTTAACCCTTTGCACTCGAGGGCTCCGGAGCGGAGCCATTTAAAATTTGTCTTCAAGCTCGAGGGCTCAATGCAAATAACAGTATAAATAATGCGTATATCAAACTTACATGTGAGTAGGATCTTTTCACTAAAATCGCTTTGAGTTGCTGGTAATACGAATGAAAAAAAAATTCGAGTGCAAAGGGTTAAAGAATTACCGAAAAATATATTTTCAGTGGAAAATGTCATTAAATCTATTCAGAAAAAGCTTTAGTTGAACTTTTTTTTACTCGAATACATTAGGATTTTAACTGAAATCACTCCCTTATAGCAACATCAACTAGGTATAAGTCTGCGAAAACAAACTCACTATATAATGTTCTAGTTGTCCTTGACTGTGCTCTATATTTACTACAACTGTAACCTAGTGTATAGGGTTTTAGAAAGGTAATAAAACAATTTGTTTTCCTGGCGTGTGTTTAAAAAGGCAAACTGGTTGAAACTTGAATTGTTTTTTATCTCGTCTTAATTCTGAGAACACTAGAGTAGAATCCTAAATCTAAGAATGAGTATATTTTCTGAATTCTTGATAAGTTTTTTAGTTTAGTTTAGAAATGCATCTTATGCTTTTCACGATTTTATTTGCATTTTAATTTCCTCACACATGCTTTTTAAGGCATTTTGCATTGAATAATTGACATTAAAATGATTCAAGATTTTTGATAATTGGAATGAATTCTACACTCAAATTAGATTCGTTCAAAGAATTATGTTTAAAAACATCAATATTACTTTAAAAGAATCCAATTTCGCGTTTTCTGGTAATTTGATTTGGTTTGTCACTCTACGGTCATTTTTTTGCTCACTTTGGACTTAATTAGACCAGGACCTAGTGGATTCCGAACCTACAGCAAACATCCATGCCCCCTCTAGAATTCGAACCTGAAGCCTGTGGTACCAATGGCCAGAGCGCTAGCCAAATGGCCATCAGATCGCCTTTTCTGATGAATCAAACAGGCTTTTTGTTGAACATGGTAAACATTTGGTCATAGCCGAATAAATCAGAATTTTTCAAAAGCGGTGATTTGATAATGACTCAAACTTGTTCAGACTTTGGTCATCAGTGCCTGTGAGAAATTCTGTACCACAGGTTTCGGGTTCGAATCCCGGCGGTGTCATGGATGTTTGGTGGTTCGGAATCCACTTTAAGCCGTAGGTCCCGGTCTCATATGACTGTAGAGCTACAAAAGGGCCAATCTGACTTCTCACCCACATCATTCCCAAACTGTAAAGGGGTAACTCAGCTCTAGGCACAGTGATGGGGTGTGGTATAGTTGTAGTAGTCTGTGAGACGTGGCTGCTTTTGGGAGAAAAGGTTATGCGTTCGGTCACGTCTCCACCAGATTGGTGCTACTTAAAAATGTTGGAATATTTTGCCATTGTCAGTTTAGTTATTTGGTGTTTCCTTAAAATATTTCTTATATGACACATGTATGGGTCTACTTTTTCAAAAATGCTGACGGAATTATTAAGCCATTTCCTATCTTGATTGTATTGTATATCCCATCTTTTGGTGCATAATATTTTTAATTTTTAACTAAATTTTTTTCTCAACGTTAAATCTACAAAAGTAAAAGAAAATTTTTGAAATGTATTTATTCTCGCCATTTTAATGACATTACTTGGGAAAAAAATCGTAATATAAGTAGCATAAATTTATAAATACTGCGTTGTATTTCATTTTTTCTTGCAACATCGTTCAGATAATTCGTTCATTATATAAAATCCTGATTGTTTTATAATGAACGAATTATCAAATATTGGACGGATTATTCATGATTCGTTCACTTATTAAATCCTAATTATTTTATAATGAATAATCCGTCCATTATTTAATAATTTATTATAAAAGCAGAATTTTTTAATAAACGAATCATGAATAATCTGTCGATAATTTATTATAAAATAATCAGAATTTAATTAATGAACGGATTATTTATGATTCGTTTATTAAATCCTGATTTTATAATGAACGAATTATTAAATAATGGCCAGATTGTTCATAATTCGTTCATTAATTACAGCGATTATTTTATAATGAACAAATCATCATGGACGGATTATTCTTGATTCGTTCATTAATTTTGATTATTTGATAATTTATTATAATTATCAAATAATGGAGGGATTATTCATGATTCGTTCATTAATTAAATCCTGATTATTTTATAACTTACATTAAATTCATAGGCATCGCAGACAAAAATCTTTATTCTAAAGATTTAAAGCATATTTCTATCAATTTTTGGAAATGATTTAAAAAGTAATTACATGTACCCTAAGGCTTTTTTACTGAATTTGTTTTAAACTGATAAAATATATATAATTTTTCCAAATAGCCCTCAAATTTGATGGTAAATAACTTAACAAATAGTTAGTCTTATTAATAAATTTAAAATCAATAATGCATCCCAACAGTGTTCAAAATTGATAAATTTTAAACTTTTTAATGTTTATTAATTTTAATTTCTTAATTAATAATTTCTTAATTTTTATAATTATTAGTTTATTTTAATTTTAATTTTTTCAATTATTTTTTTTTTAATTTTATATTTTTTAATTTTTAAATTTTCTATCCTTTATATAAAAATAGTATAATAAAATTTATTGATCAAAATGTTAAGAATTAAAATTTATTAAACTTAAATTTTGATTAATAAATTTTAACATTTTTTAAATCAGAAAGTTAAACATTAAAATTAATTAATCTTATATTTTTTATATCAAATTTATTAATCAAATCTTAGATTTTTAAATTTGTTTAGTTCTGTAATTTTTTTAATAAATATCAGCAAAAATAAATTTGGCCTACAAGTTTTAACGAGTTAAAAATGATAAAACAAAACCTCATTTTTTATAATGCCTTTTTTTATTTTTTTATTTTGCAACGAGTCATCTTGCTTAGTCATTAAAAACAGAACTGAAGTCTGACGCAGTGCTAGTTTTCTACTATCATCCGCGTAGAAGTGTCTGCATCTGTGCAAATACTGGCGCCATTCTAGTACGTTTGCCGCCACGACAAATAAACACCGCCATCGGAATCTTCTCGGCGGAAAACGGGAGTTCCAATCGAGCGTTAATGGCCTTTTAGGCACACCTTTTGTGCGATATAATTCGCCAATAACGGTAACTATCACGGGAACTTTTACTTAACTTTTAATTCCATTGTATGAGCCCAAGAATTATTATAAGTATTATTGATTGATTATAATTATTATCTTTTATTACTTTTAATTCCATTTTATGAGTCAAAGAATTTTCATTTTTAATATTTTTCCAAGGGGCGCCTGAGTGGCTAGTGCTCTGGGGCTTGATACCACAGGTTTCGGGTTCGAGTCCTGGATGCCATGGATGTTTGTAGTGGTTCGGAATCCACTTCAAACCGTAGGTCCCGGTCTAACAAGAGCGTTGCGAGGGTATTGTTACTCCGCGACCGTAGCTTATCTTCAAGTTACATGCACCTCCTGGGTAGTGCTAAGTGAATAACGTCGGTGCAGTGCTTGCCTTAAGGCATCCAAGACAATTGTCTAAGTGTTTGACTGCTGCATTAGAAGAAGAAAAAATTTCAAATGTATTTGCTTTAGCAATATTAGGGCCGGTCTCATGGAAAGTTGGCTGGCTAGCGCTCTGACCTTTGGAACCACAGGCTTCAGGTTCGAATCCTGGCGGTGGCATGGATGTTTGTGAGTGCTTCGGAATCCGCGTTGAACTGTAGGTTCTGATCTAATTAGACTAAAGTGTGAACAAAATGACCGTAAAGTGACAAACCGACATCCACGACAACTAATCTGAAAACACTTTTTGTTAAAAGACCACTTAGGTGCGATTTTGTTTATGTGAGTCAAGGTACATAAAGAATAATACAATATGGAGGATTTCAGTGGTAAAATATGGCTTTTGTGTATTAAATGGGATTATGCACTCGGAAAACTCTCGTAGCAATCAGCAATGATGCGAGCTACTATCACAATCGCCACCGAATCTACTTGATTTGAAAAGCAAGGATTGCAAAGAATGTCACCAACAGGAAATAAACCCTTGGCCACTCGCATATCAGTTTTCTTCTATTGCAGCTGGCAATACAGAATTATCTTTGTGCCATAAGCAAGGGCTGCATCGCTGTTACTCATTTAGCACTACCCAGGGGGCACGTGTAGCTTGAAGATATGCTACGGACGAGTAGCACTATCCCCACAACGCTCTACGATCCTATTAGACCCGTACCTACGGTTTAAACAGAGCGCTAATAATTTTTCTTCATTGGTGGGCCATGGGCCGTCTGCCTACTGCTAGATTTTGAAACAATAGATTTTTTTTCTTCTTTAACGGGGTAGGGATGTCAGTCTTAAGCCCAACGCTCTACAGTCATATTAAACCGGTACCTACGGTTTACAGTTGATTCCGTACCACTACACACATCCATGGCACCGCCGGGACGCGAACCCGAAACCTGTGCCACCGAACACTAGCCACTCGGCCATCAGGCCCTCATTAGCATATTAGTTGATTGCTCTATCATGGGTTACGAAAATAATTTCTCACCTACAAATAGAACTTCATAATTAAAAATATATTTGATCATAAAAATTGTTAATGAATAATTAGAAATCAGTAAATTTATCGCTGATTTTTAAAAAGCTGCTTTCAAGTGATTGCAGTTGTTTAAAATTGTCTCAATATAAATAGATCAGATTTCACTTTTTCTTCTAAAACAATGAAATAATTTTCAAAATAAATTGTACACATATTAAATAGAAAAAAAAGTTGCATACTAAAAAAAACAAAATAAAATGAAATAAAAATAAACTCTTACCTGATATAATGGAAGAAAAGAAAATATTATCGAATAAGCAAAATGCTGTAGTTTTCAAAATTTATTTTTTATTTTACTTTCACATTTTTTTTTCCTTCTAGTATCAAAACTATCTTCATTTTTCAATACAATGGTTTTCTTTTTCAAATAAGCATGTATCTAAATATTAATTTTATTACTTTTCTAGTACATTAAATTTTTTTGTGAAGTTATTTTTGCAATGCTAATTATTGTAAATTCAAAATAAATTCATAAATTACTAAATTATAGTTGGCAATATTTTTATATCATTTTTTTTATGAAATCTAAAATACTATTATTTAATTGTTTACATCCAATGAATAAAATATAATATACAAATGAATAAAAACTTCTAACCTTTTGATTATTGTGAATTTGGGTCTTTATATTATCCATAGTTTACAGATAAATTTAAAAATATAACTTACAGTAATATTAAACTTTCAATTATTTTCTTATTCATAATATGATCCGTTTAATAGCAGGTGTTAACTGCTTAAGAACAGTTATTGAGTTGCTATGGCAACTTATCGAACAAAAAGCATTTGTAATAAATCGTATTTTAATTGATAGATGTTAACATATTTGACATGTAATGATGTTTTTAATATTCGAAATAATTTTCACTAAATTCGTGATTAAATATTTTTAAATGGTGTTGAATTTTATCCCTCGCAATAGTTTCAAGGTATAAGAATCAGCAATTCTGAAGAAAAGAGAGACAAATTCTTTCTGAACTTTTTATCGATATTAAAATTTTTTAATCGATATAAACAATTACTATTAAGCATTTTTAGGTTCAGCGAAAATGCATTAAACATTAACATACTACAATTATCAATCTGAAAATATTATATGAAATAATCGTGAATAACTGAATAATTTTTTTTTCATACCCAAAAAGTTGAAAATTCAATAAAATTGTAGTCGAAAATACCTGCTATGAATATTTTTTTCCTCTCGTGTTAATTTAAAAAAAATTTTAATTAAACATATATCAATTAATCGATTTCTTGAATAAAAATGAATTCTTTTAAAAATAAATTTAAGAATAAAATTCTTTTTAAAAGGAATTATTAGTAAAAAGAAAGTTACTTTTAAAATATTCTTTAAAAATTAAATTCTTTTTTTTGCCCATTATTTGTATAATGAAAACGATTTCTAACGATTTATATTACGCTGAAATATAGAATACAAAAATAAACTTGAACATCCTTGACTCCCGGCATTTAAAGTTTATGTTTAATGTTCTAGAATAAAAAAACATTTCATTATTCGTATAAATCCATCGCCATATTACCCTATCAGTAATCCTATAAATATCTATACTTTCTCTATCGAAACAGCCTCTTAAGTTGGGTTTGATGAACAAAAACACTTGAAATTTATCGTCAGCGGCTTGATTGACAACAAAAAACCTTTTGCATCGAGTTTGAATTAACGTTTTCGAACAGTTTTCCTGGCAGGTGCAATGGTTTGTAACTTTTTTACATGTCAATAGCTATGAGTTTTTTTTTTTTCCCCCAAAACGAATTTCTTTTTCACAGTGTTTCAAAAATAAGGAAGTATATTGCACCCAAGTGTAGCAATTGGTTTTGCGTAGTGTTCTTAATTTATCAATCATTTTTTTTTTTTTTTTATCATTATTTATTAGTGTTTCGTAAATAAACTATTTTTCGTGAAAGAATTTTTTTTTTTAGGTTGTTCTTTCTTGCCACTTCTTTCAAAACTTATTTTCTTAAAAGAATTTTGCAAAAAATTGCAACGTTGTTATTTTTATAATTTTAAATAAATTGTTATGAAAATTTTAGATGTTAATATTAAGTTAATCTTAATTTTGCTTTATAAATCTTTTACTCAATGTCTCTTAAATGAAATTTTCACTGATTTTTTTTTTATTCTACTAATTTATTTTTCTCAATTTGTTAAACATCAAATCTGAAATTTTTATAAATTTTATGCCTTTTTACGTAAAAAAGTTACGTTATTTTTAACGTAAGAAAGCGAAATTAATTTGTTTATGAAATAGTTTTCAATAAAATTAAATTTTTTTCGAATCGAATAAAAAATAAGATAGATTCTTTGAAATTTTAATTTATTTAAATTATGATTTAACAGTTCTAAGTGCAAGAGGGTAATATTTTCCGCAACAATTATTTTTTATTTGAAAATAGACATTTTTATCATATAGTTTATAGTAAAGAAGGGATCAAATTTGATCTCAAAATCAGATAAATATATTTTAAAGTGATAATTACAATCGCTTTGTAAAATTCGTTTAAAAAATACAAAAACATTTCCATTTATTTTGAATCCTAAAAACTTTTGCAGCATTTATTTCAAAAGTGTTAAAATGCTACGAATATATTAATCACATCGATTTTTCATGTTGTGGGAATATTATTTAAAAAAATTATATTTTTATACTTCTTCTATATTTCTATACATTCTATATTCTATATCAATCTACATAGATTAACCAAAAAAATAAAAGAAATTGTGGTTTCCAATTTTCAGTACCCATGAATTATATCTTTTTATAATGAAATTAATTTAAATAAAATTGTAACTTCTGGATATTCCTAAATTTATCTACAATATTCAAGCACTTAATTATTGGTTTTTATAATAAATATAGCACTTTTAATTAATTATATTTACCAGAATAATTTTACTTCAATTGTAGATCAATTAAGATATTTAATTTATCAATATTTTGATTTACATTCCAATATACCATTTAATGTTTATAATAAGAAAAAAGTAAAATATTACAGAAGCATATTAAATAATTTTCATACAGAGAACAGTACATTTTTACAATTCCTATTACAATATTAAATTTTTATGGTAATCCTTTAAAATCGCAATATAAAGCGAAACTACATTAAATTTATGAATATGAATATTTTTTAAAATTATATTACTTTTCAGATTTCGGAATTTGTAGAATTTGGGCTCTTTTATAATTCGAATTTTTGGTATTCAACCATAAATGGATATCATTTCTTATACAGGCTATGTCACTTAAACATGTTAGCTTTTATTAATATATCAATTTATTATATTGATCAAAAATTAAATGATCTGACATCTTTGATGAATTCTTAAAACTTATACAAATATTTCTTTTCCTTAAAATCAATTCATATGAATATAAGAAAATAATCATTGTAATGATTTTTCCAAAATAGTAAAAACATTGTATGTGAGGTTTATTAAAAGTATTTTAATTAAGATTTATGCCGTTTATAATTTACTTGTTTCTTATAATAATATTCTTATTTCTTTACTGGATAAATTTTAACTCAATTTTAAATTAACCTTAAAGAAATTTTTGTAAATTCATTTCATTCCTCATTTAATTTTCATAATTTTGGTAAAAACGTACTTTTGTTCTTTTTATTTTTTCTCGCGTTTCTTTATACTTAAAATGCATGCAAAAAACATAATCAATGAATTTCCTTCTATTTATTAAAAAAAAAAACTCAATCTGTTTTCTTTCCGAAATTGAAAATTTTGATAGAAATATAAATCGAAGTTCGCATCTAATAGAAATGGCAACAAATGAAATATATTTAATTATACATAAATTCAAAGAGAACAAACCCTTGAATTTTATTACTACTTTTCGTGCTAAAATTAAGTAATGTAAATAGGTTAGAATTTTGGAAGACATCTTTCTATGTGTCACAGTTACCAACAATTCCATCTATTATATAAACTAAATATAAAATCCTACATATAATACTTTTTACTGCAGTTTTAAATACTTGATCTGAAGTAGAAAAAACATTTAACGATTTTTTAAAAATATTTATATATTTGTTCTTTGTGAATTATAAACATATTTTTTAATTTGAGTGGAGTTTTTGAATACTGTTAAAATCGAGAAAATTCTTAATCTCAAACCCTTTTTATGAATGTTTTTATTTAATTGGGCATATCAAATCAGAAGATTTTATGTGAAGAGTTCTTTGCTATAATATTCGAGGGAGAAAAAACTTGTGTATATGAATACCTGTGCGTATTAGAATATTTTCAACCAGTATTATTTGTAAATATTCTTGGTTGTTTTCAGTTAATACTTTTGAATACAAAATGAATTGGTAATTTTTATATCAAATTTTTTGCTGTGCATCAATATTTATCATAGGTGAATTCTACTTCATTTTTTTGCAATTGGTGATATGTAGAGAGTTTTCTTTCTTTTGAAATTGATATTTTTTAAAAGGAAATTAATTAAATGAATAAAATACCTTTTACGCACAATGGATTGGTATTAAGGTTTATAAATAAAAATAAAAGTTCGTTAAAAACAAGTGTTTGAAAAAGTGTGCAAACTAAAAAGAGGGAAAACAAATTAACTTCAGCATTTTAAAATATTACTCACATAATCTGATTTTAATAACTGGTGATAAAGTTGTATATTCGATAGAGTTCTTATAATATATCGTGAACATCATTTTTAATGATATCTTTCACAACTGATATGTACTTTTTTGGCAGAAATTGGCCACTAGAAACTCATCTTTATTTAATCTTTTTCAAACAAACTGTCATGGTTGAATTCACATCTACTATCGTTACAGTTTACACTACAAAGTAAACATGTGAGCTGAACGTAGTAATATTAAAGATAAGTTGACACACATGTATTTGGTCTCGCAAGAAAATAATTTCGGTTTTCGCAATGCTTTTTTAAATGATGAAAACCGAAAAGAACTTTCTTGTCGACCCAATAAATTGATATTTGTATAAACTCATATTAAAAATATTATCGACTGTTCTTTATCTGCAAAACATAATGGATTTTCGAAATGTGGTGAAAGGTTTTATAATGATAAACACAGATACTAAAATAGATTGTACTTTTAAGGTATGTCTTCTGGTTATTTAATTTTTCGAACGAAGAAAGAAAAACAATTTATTAATTTTGTATTATTACTATAACTAATAAATATTCTAATTCTGGTTTATAAGTTTTAATTGCGTACTAGCAATCAAATTTTAAAATTGATATTAATGAACCTAAAAACTAATAAAAATATTGAAATTGTTTTACAAAATAATATATTGAATTGACATAAAAGATAAGATTTTATAATTATTTATTAATACAGATAAAAAAGAACAAATTTCAATGCAAGACATTTTATCTCGTGATTAATTTTGAAAAATCATATATACAGCACGATTTAAAAATTTCACGTTTAATCAAATCAAATCCAAATTTAATTTTTAAATTTTAATATAAGAGAATTGTTTAAATATAGATTTTAATTTCTGGTTTAGAATATGCTAAGTATATTTCTGAAGTGTCCACTTATTTTATAAAATACATTGCTTAAACAAATTTGAATTTTTAAACTATTATATATAAAGAAAAAATGCGCTATATAGTTCTAAAATTACTAAAGGAGTTTTGAAGTATAAACATTTTGTTATAATATATTTTTAAAAATTAAAATGCGATATGTGATTTCTACAAAGTCAAAAAACGGCAAACATTTATAATGAAAATTAACAATTTTTTTTCTGTTTGCATTACATATTAAACCAAATACTTCCTTTCATTTGAATATCTAATTTTACTTTTTTCTATCTTAGTATGCTTATCAAAGAATCTATCTCCATAGAAGTTATACAAGAATGAAATTACATTCCGTTTACTGTGTTTGCAGTACTTGACTAATTTAAAATATATTTTGTAAAACGAACCCGATAAAAACTTAATACATCAATTCCTAATGCACAAAGGTTGATTATTATTAATTATGTAAAGAAACGGAACTGTGCCAATTTTCATTCTAAATTTTAGACACCATTAATTTTTACTAACTAGCAGAAACCTCACTTTCTTTTCGTATCAATAAGATTATTTTCCATTTATCATTCTTTTGACCGTAAAGCTCCAATTTCAATTTAGAATAATTATAGTTTTCAGAGGGTAGAACATAACCACCGAATCTGTTATACCGTTGTAGTCGAATTGGAAAATCCCTTCAATAATACGTAAGGTTATTCTAGATGTCTTGCGCGTTTGGTAAGTTTGTGAAAAACATATCGCATTTTGGAACTTTCTAGTGCACGATGGTGTGGTGCAGCAACAGGGCCATAAGATTGCCCCTGTTGGCCATCTCGTTTCGCAGCTGCTTCTCCTCCTTCTCCAATTCTGCGAGCCTCATGAGCAGCTTGAACTTCTCGAGATCAAGCTCAGCGCGAAAGATGCTCTCCCAGCTGCTAGGGTGGCTATTACAACTTTTGTTGGTTCGACCACAGAATTTCCCCTCACCTCGCGACAGGTTCAGACTGATTGGGTAGCCACATGGTTCGTTTTCGTCTTTGGATTCCTTGGTATGGAACGGGCACAGGACTCGAAGTTGCTTGCATTGCCTGATATTGAGGAATAAAATAACATTAAGAACATGGGTAATATCGTATTTTGATCCACCATTAAAACAAGTAATATAAAAAAATTTTTTTAAGTCAATTCCTATTTATTTATCACTCTATTTCAGAAAGTCCTTAAAAAAATGAATGAAAATTATTTATAAAGTTTATCTGGCGCCCTCTATTGGTAGATACATGCAACTTAAATGTAAAAAACCTAAATTTGATTAATTAAATTTAATTACTGAATTAATATTTGAAAAAACCGTATTAACACCCAGGGTGTCATCCACTACAAGTTAAAAAATTGTATTTGAACTTGAGTGGAGGAATAAAAAGTATTTTATGAACGATTGAAAATTTGAACAAGATAAATATTATAGAGAGTGTGAACTAATAGAAGGAATTGAAAAAATTGCGAATTCCGTACGTAAAATCGCCAAACAAACAACTTATGACAAATTTCAATTTAAATATCAGTTACAGTTAAAAATGTCAAATTTTGAACATTGGAAAAATATACAAATGGCTGACGAAATTTTCAATATCTATTTTAACTAGTTTGATGTTGTAATTATGCAGGTTCCTATACCTAAAATTACAGTGTTCTATGAAAAAAGCAACCAAAAAGTTTATTATTGCTTTTATCGGATAAACTCTACTTTTTTTTGCTGAGATATTGTCAGACATGTAAGTCACAGATGCACATATTCATTGTAATACACGAATATGCAATCAGATTTTTTTTTTCTTACATTTTATCCTTATTACGCATCATTCAGCAGTAAATCTTTTATTCAATAACTTAAAAACTCAATTCATTCTACAAATTAAACAAGAAATTAAAATTTTTTATTCGTTTACCATTTTGACTATCTGCGGACCACATAAAAATCGTAAAATATATATCATTCGTAATGATAACGAGATTGTTATTTTTGCACACAACACAATTTATTTTGGTAAAGCTTTCTTGCGAAAAGACAATTGATATTTTCATTTAATCTAAATTATAAATATGGGGACGCCAAATGGAAATGATGTTAGGTTTGGTCCATTTAAATGCCGCAACCGTAAAGTGTAGCGTTTCTCATTTGAGATTATTTATTATGATATCAAACATATCAAAATTGGGAAATTTTGTAAAAAGCCAATCCAAATTTTGTAACCTTAAAAAGAACCGCCAAATTTTGCTGTCTGATTTATCATCTGCATTAATATATTGATTGTAATGCAATTTAATCCATACTATTAGCGATGAAATTTAATTGGAGATAATACGCCAAGCACATTGTATTTTAAATTTACTATGCGTATTCCGAACGGAAGAATCTTGACTAACGCTATAATGCGCCAGATTTTGAGATTTTCGAAGTTTCGCCAAGGGTGTGGTTTAAACTGAATTTTTACCAAAAATTTTCTTATTACGATAAAACAAAAAATTATGGTAATATAAATTAAATAATAAATGAAATAAAATAATGAGAAATTAAATTAATAAATAAAATAAAATAATGAGAAATTAAACTAATAAATAAATAAAATAAAATAATGAGAAATTAAATTAATAAATAAAATAAAATAATGAGAAATTAAACTAATAAATAAATAAAATAATGAGAAATTAAATTAATAAATAAAATAAAATAATGAGAAATTAAACTAATAAATAAATAAAATAAAGAGAAATTAAACTAATAAATAAAATAATAAAATACTGAGAAATTAAATTAATAAATGAAATAATAAAATGACAAATTAAATGGTACTTGCGTATTAACGCCACCGCAGCAGAAGCTGCCCTAATGCGCCAATAAAAAGCTGCCAATGCGCCAAAATAAAGGCTGTTTTGAATCTATGTTAAACTCTATATCGGCCTATTTTCCACCGAAATCCGATTGACTACTTTGTTTTTAAGTAAAGTGTTTTGAATTTTGAAAGTGTTTTGGTTTTAAATAAAGTGTTTTATATATTTTATGATTTGTCGCAAAAATTTTAAGTATAGTTTGGCGCCACTTAAAAACCGCCAAATCTGTAGCTGCGGTGGCGTTAATACGTAAGTACCAATTAAATTAATAAATAAAATAACAAAATAATGACAAATTAAATTAATAAATAAAATAACAAAATAATGACAAATTAAAATAATGAATAAAATAATACCAAATTTTTTTTTTATTGTTATTTTACCGTAATATTATAATAAACTTACCCTTGGCGACCCATTTTCTGATTACAGAAAATGTTCCATTCTTCATCATCTGACTTGGTTGAAGTACCAGTTAGCAATAATCTTCTCTCTTGTTTCTTATAACAACTTTCCATGTGTTTCACTATAACTCGAATAGAAAATTCCCCTCCGCACAATTTGCAATCTACTATAATACTTTCTTCGTCAGAATCATCTTCAATTATCATGTCTTCTCGAGAATTCTTTAATCTGAGAATCAGCTGCAAAAGTTGCGCGATTTTCATGTCTATTTGTACCAAGCGTTTGTGAATATTTTTCTGCTCCTGTCTTACAACTGCTAATTTATGTCTACTCGCCTCATCTGCTGCGCATGGAATAATTTTCCTTTGCTCAATTCTGTTAGGAAGAATTTCTAATATTCTATTCCTGCCAAGTCGAATGCCACATTCATCGCTACAATATTTCGAATTTACTCTGGCTGCGTTTATGCATTCAGGCCCATAGCATTGTTGAAGGTTTGAATACTTTTCTTCCTTTGGTTTAATCTTTTCGTGAGGTATTTCTCCATAATGTTCATTTTGGCAATGTTTGAGATTTTCATTGGCGATCAATTTCGCTTTCCGATGCGTTGTGTCCACTTGAAAAATCGACGCTAATTCTGCATCATCCATGGTTTGTCCGTGTCTATCACCCATCCTAATAAAACTTGCTTCTTTGCTTTTGGTACAACTTTCAGATGCGTTATGTTTTTTAATGGCTTCAGAAGAAGCATTCTGCCTCTCAGAAACTTCATTTTGGAGTCTTCTCTTCTTTTTGTATCGCCTGTGCTTCTTTTTACGCTGATTTTTTATTTTATAAGTTGTCTTTAAATTTGGATTAGAATCTTCACAGCTCTTGCAACAATATAAATCAATATTTTTTGCTTCATACTCATTAACTCCAATACATTCGCCATGATACCATTCTTGACAATAGTCACAAGAAATCATAAATGCATTAATATTAGAAGAACGACAAATGCAATAAATTTCATGTCCGCTTACTGCATCTACTGAATTCTTTCCAACGTTTTCATCTTTTACGAATACATTATGATTAAAAGCCATTTTTTTAAATTACAAATTCCACATCTAAATTTCAAACTCGATATAAAATGCAAAGAACTTTGATTGAATCCGACAAAAGTGATGCCACTAAAGCTAACTTTTACCGCCTTTGATTGCCAAACGATTTTAAAATCATTAATTATTATTTGCATTCAACGTGAATTCACTTCAGATCTGAAAATGAAGCGCAAGGACTTTTTGATTTTCAAGCATGTATTTTTAAATAGTTGTCAAGGAAACACTCCATTATTGATTATTTGTGATAATGTTCGAAGAATAAGTCTTTTTAATCCGATACAATGACAATTTTTTAGTGTATGATCAAATTATTTTTTAAAAATAATTTCGTCTGCATAAACGAATCCTGTGTTTTTTAAACTGTAACCTTTTCCTTCAATTGTATTTATATTCTTTAAGAATAAATTCGATCAATTTTATTTGTTATTGTAATAAGTTAGAACTATTTCAGAATAAAAATAAATTCTCATTTAGTAATATATTAATTTATGAATTCGGAATCTTATTCTCTATTATTACTGAAAACGTATAAGAATAAAAATTTATTTTTGACATAACGAAAGGCATAATTATAATTATTTCTGCTGTAACTTATTCTGATTAAAGCATTTGAAAAAAAATCCGTTTCAAAATTGTTGTGCGTTACATTTTTTTTTTTAAAGTTGGGATTTTTTGTATGCATAAATTCTTTTTTTCCCCATATTTGTGAAGATTTTAAGTTTTAATTTTAAAAAATGAGATTTTTTTACCCAAATAGAAAAATTGTTTAGCAAAATTTGTTATTTGTGTATTTTTTAATCAAAACTTTTATGCATTTGAGAGGATGAAAATTTTTATAGCTAATAAGTTAAACATAAAATTGGAAAATAAGATCAATGATATTTGTCAGTTAATGACTATTTTAAAAACACAACATTGAGTAACATAAAAATAATCTGCGATTCAGAAAAAAGTTGTGATCATGAATTATTTACATAGATATAATTCTCTTCAAAATGTTTGATATAAATTTTCATTAGTAAAATTCTAGATCATTAATCTTTATATTGATTTAATTAAAACTTTTATTTATTTACAATGTTTATGAATGCATTTTGTTTTTTGTACGTTTTTAATTATGTGTTAGCATCTAAGAGAATAAATTCTAAATTTGTAAGTGTTTTCTGCAAAAAGATTTTCAATATGGACAAATTTTGTTGATTTTTTTTTTTACGTTTCCTCTTTAATATTTTAAAGACATTCCTGGTTTCTAATCTTTGAGGATAACACGAGTTGCTTAAATGATTATTTACCTGTTTCTTTTAAAATATTACTTCCGTAAATTATTCGAGCATTAAATTTCTTTAAGTTTTTTAAATTGCTGTCTAATTTTAATTGTTACAAACTTTGTTTAAGGAACTAGAGCGTATTTAAGAAACATTTAAATTGTTTGTTATAATAAATAACAAATAATTCAACTTAAAAAAATTTAGAACGAAATAATTATAAAATGTTTTAAGCTTTCATTAGAAATTAAATTGCTTTAAGCTCAATGAATTCTTATTTCTTGCGTGCTAATGCTTCAAAAAAATTATTGTAAATCAAATGATTATTATTTAAATTAAATTAACTGTAACTGTTTCCATAAAAGTAGTATTGTATATTTCAATTAAGAAAATACATCGTTTTAATAAACAAAAAAAATCGTTTTGTATTTATTTTAGATATAAAATAAATTTTTAAGTTAATTATACTTCGATATTATCAATAATATGTATTTTAATACTTATAAATTATCAAAAGGAAGTTTAATTTATCCTAAAAGTAAAACATAAACTGGAGATTTGAAAATTATATTTCCAAAAAATTTTGTAACTAAATCGTGAAAACTGCATTAACATATAAGACTATAAAAAAATTCTATTGATACTTTTATTCAACGACTTACTTGAAAAAGCGTTTTTCCATTTCAGGATAACAATTAAAACTTCTAGGTAAAATTTGTAACCATGATACACAGGGAAAACTGTTATTCTGAAATCACATGAAATACTTTTTTCCTGGTTTTTCTTTTGCCATTTTATTTATCTATTTTCTTCTGTTTTCATTGAAATCGAATTCTGAAGAAAAATTCATTGATCACTGTTTAAACAGGAAAGATTCGATAATCATTTGTGTCTTTTTTTTCTTCTTATTTTTGTATCCAGTCTTCAATCTTCTTTTTCCGTTAGAAATAAAATTTCCTGTTTTTGTAAGGAAAACAAGCGTTAATTTATAATTTTGTTTGTATAATAAAATTTAATGGTTCATATCATTAATAAAAAAAATTATATTTTGTTTTGGTTTATCTGCAAAATTCTTTTTGTAGAAAGTTTTAAACACATTTGATAATAAAATGTTATCGACAATTTATTGTTGCTTATATTTTTTATCTCAATGAAATCAGCTGTAGGGCATCATGATTTATAAGAAAAATAATAGAGCAGCTTCTATTGGTACAAATAAGTTGGAGGATTAAAAATAGATGACTGCTTGAAGGTTTCTTGGTGGTTACAGAAAGACTAATTTGAGCTGTCCTCCATTTGTATATTATATGGAAGAAAACCAAATTACTATCCAATTCGAGTGGATACGACATATAATGTCACAATCAACACCGAATCTACTTCAAATCTGATGTAAATACACACAGCTGATGGAAGTTAAATTCATCTTGTTCGCCAAGTTCCGTCAGATTTAGTACAATTAGGGATTCTTTAATTATATCCAATTAAAGATGTATACTTTATATCTGGATCAGTTCTTAGAAGCTACAGTTATATAGTTTACATAAAGTTATATTTATACAAGTTATATAGTTTATATGTATACAGGTTATACAGCTTATTTAATTAAAAGCAGTTACTATAGAAAAACGTTTTGAACAAATTTACAGTATTAGATATCACAGTAAAAACATCAATTAAATAATATTTCTCGTTGTATGAGTATATAAAATATTAGTATCAGATTGTGTTGTATGTAATTTGTTTGAAAATTTTAGTGACATTTACTTAATTTTATCTATTTTTTAATTTGGTTCAATCTGAAAAACCACCAAATATTTTTTCTTGTATTTAATTAATGGTAAGTTACAAATAACGTTTGATAATATGACAAAAAAAAAAAACTGCTCTAGTAGTCCTACAAATAAATTGTTTTTCAATAAAAATTTATTTCACATATTTAGACCACCGCAATGCAGCTTTGAAAATAAAAAGGAAAAGAAAAAGAAGAAAATGAAGAGAACGTTGTAGAACACGAGCTGACCCAATTGAAGGTCTTGACTTCCGCTTTTGCTATAACTGTTATCATAGTTTTGACCTTCAAAATGTAAACATTTTTCATTTCTGATCGTCCCCACAAACTTTAAGACAAAAAAGGGTTAAAAAGTTTTACTTGCCTCCCCGTTCACTTTAAATTGAAATTGTTACAAAGAATTAAAATATCGTTTGAATCGTAATCGATTCAGTTGCGATTTTCATTTTGATAATTATTGTCCTAATGTTTTATGTAATTTTAATAATAATTCAAATAAATAATTTTATTAATAAGTTAAATTTTTATTTTAAGCTACAAAAACTGATAAAAGAAAAATATTCATGATTCAAATAGTATGTGATAAATTCCAATACTTTTTTTAAAAAATACCATTTGATTCTGAATTTGTAAAAATTAATAATGTCGTAATTGGTTTTGAAGTAATACAATTATTTTCTTTGATGACTTTAAGTTTACATGAATAAAAACCAAAAATATAGTATGTGAAAAACATTAAATATTCCAGAAAATAAATATAATTTTATTTTAAATTTATGTATAAAATTATAGAAATAATTAAAACAATGTTTTTATACGCCTGTTTTATTGTTGAGTATTACACATTTTCTGATCATTGTGAAAAAGGATGATTATTAAAACATTCTTATATTCTTACTTATTGATATATTCCATGAAAATATTTATTTCGGAGCGTTTTTTAAATGAATTTTAGTTTCAAGCAAATAAAGCTTATATCTGTTAGCAATGGTGAAGAGATTTGTTTTTAAATCATTAATTTTTTAACGAGATGAGAAATTTCCTATTATGTTGTGCAAATTGGAATTCTGCGAAATGTTAGCAAATCGCAAATGATGAATTCATCGAATTTTTTTGTTTTCTTTTTGATGTCTAATCGATTGGTTGTTAAAATGGACCTGTGTCAGAAATCGGAATGTGCGATTGTAATGTTCCCACGAAACTTTAAAATAATAGTTGTATTGTAAAAAAAAAAAACCTGTCTTATGAAATATTTCTTTCAAAGAATAATAGTTCTCAAAACAACACAACATTTATTGCTAAATGCACAAAATTAAAATTCTAATTTTTGTTGTTTATTTAGTAAGTTATTACGTAATTTTTTTAATTCAGAATTCTAAAGAGGGGCATTTTTATTAATAAATTAACACGAGTATTAAGCTAATACTCATTCTATGAAATTGGAATTTTCTTATGAATTTGTGTTTGGTGTCAGCAAATATATTTCAAGCTTCAAATATATTATGCCCAGTTATATATATATGTTGGGCCTGAATGGCCGAGTGGCTAGCACTCTGGCGCTCGGTACGACAGGTTTCGGATTCGAGTCCGGGCGGTGCCATGGATGTTTGTAGTGGTTCGGAATCCACTTTACCCCCTTAGGTCCCGGTCTTCCATGACCGTTGGGCGTAGAGCTGACAACCCTACCCCATGAAAATAAACATCTCTCGTCTCGAAATCTACCAGTAGGTAGACGGCCTTGGCCCACAACGGGCTGTTGCGCCAACGATAATAATATATATGTTATGCCCAGCCAATATATTATTCAAATATATTATGCCCAGTTTATGAAAATGGCTGCGATTTAGAGAAAACTGAACAGCGTAGAGAAAAAAAAGAAATCTTTTCTTCCATGTATAAAAAAAACCATACGTATCTCTTTTAAAATTAAAAAAGAAATTATTTTCGACCAAGCTCGTACGTCTGAGAATTTATATTACTGCCGGAATAATCACTTTTTTGAGAACGTGCTCGGACAATCGTAAAGCATGATTAAAGTTAATAAAGCTCTGTGATCTAGAATACTTATGCAGAATTTTGTGATGCAATACATTCTTATGCAAAAAAAGGCATTCTAGAAAACACCGAGAAAGCACACAATTGGAACAATTTCGTTACATTTTTTATTTGTCTGCTCTTTTGTAATGCTGTTTTTTCTTTTTCAATTCCTTCTATTAGCTCACACTCTCCCTATATATATCTTGTTCACATTTTCAATCGTTCATAAAATACTTTTTATTCCTCCACTCAAGTTCAAATACATTTTTTTCAAATATTAATTCAGTGATTAAATTTAATTAATCAATTTTATTTATTTTTAGATTTAAGTTGCATGTATCTACCCATAGATGTCGCGAGATAAATTTAAAAAAATGAATGAAAATTATTTATAAATAACTTTCTGCAATAGAGTGAAAAAAAAGTATTAATTGACTTAAATTTTTTTTTTATATATTACTTGTTTTAAGTTGAAAAAGCAGGGTTTCAAGTTTGATCTAATTTGATAAAATGAACGTCTTGTTCTTTTATGTACGAAATTTTTCTGTAAATATTTAAATAAATTGCTTTTTTGTTTACATTTTACTGTTCTTATTATTAATTCTATTTTCTAAAATTGAAATCTAGAAGATCAAAATAAAAGACTCTTAAAAATATGGTAACAGGTATAAAATGTTCTTTTAATTATCGTTTGCTTTTTAAATAATGCTGAAAAAGAATTTCTTATTTGTTCTAAAAAGAATTTGTAATTCTATGAAATTCAACCGTTCTGGTATCAAACAAACTGTACATCAAAATTTTAATATATTGTTTAATGGTTTTTTTGGAATGAAATTATGGAATAATTTATTTCAAATTTTTAATAAAACAATTTCGTTTGTATTCTTCTAATAAGAGAACAGATTTCTTATTCACGTTAGAGAAAAATTCGAGTGAAATTGTTCTAATAAAAGTAAGTTTGTATAATATTAATTATTAAAAAAAGAATTATTTTAATATTAATTATTTAATAAATTATTTATTAATAAATAATTAAGTAAAAATTATTAATTTATTTTTTAAATATTTTCCTTTTTAAGAACTAAAGGAAAGGTATTATATTTCAAACATCAATCCCAGGACATTTGAGTCATTATTTTCGAATTTCTTTGATTTCTCAGTGAATCTCATAGTAAAAATTAAATTAAATGGTATTCCATTCCATATGAAAAAATTATAATTTCTAGAGACCATTACTATTTTTTTAAATTAAATTTTATTATAAATATATTTTAATTAATTTTTAAATTTGAACATTTGATTTAATGACGTTTGTAAAATTATTTTTTAAATCAAAACTAATTAATTCTCATAAATTGAAAAGAAATAATGAATTTATTATTGAATCGTGTTTGTTAATTTGTTTTAAGAATTATATTTTCTATTGATCTAGCAACTGGGAAAGTTGTGTGCGACTCTTAAATATTTTTTTTCAAACATAGTTACTTGTTTCTTATACAATTTTTTCATTCTCCAAAATGTCTTTCTGGATTTTAAATATATTAATTAAATAATGAATGTTCTTCTTCGGGTTTTATACTTATTAATTTTTTTCTTGGTAAACTGGCTTCTCGTTTTTTTTTTTTTTTTGTTCGTTACACTGCAGAATTTGTAATTTGTGGTAGATTCTTGTTTCCTGACATTTGAGACAATTGAAATATAAGAAGAAAAAAAAGGCAGCAATGTCTTCCGCCAGGACTTTTTAGGATTGCTCCTCATACGTGTCGCACTGGAGATAACCAAGAAAAGTTCAACTAAATTGTCCGATTGTTAATGTGAGGATATTTACTCGTTCAACGATCTGACCGTTAATGGGTCGACGTAATGTGGGTAGTCTGCTTAGAAAATAAGTGTAGAATTAAGAATTAGTTTCTACTTTCATTTCTGAAAATCGAAATAATTATAATTTTTAGATACCTGCATAATTTATAGTTTTTAATTACGCGATTTACAATTTTGTCAATTTTTATGCATTAGATTATGTAGAATTTTAAAATTCAGAGAAATGAACTACCAGATATGGGACAGAAAAAAATTAACCCCAAAAACTTTAAAAGACATTTGGACAAAAGAGGAATCGCTCTCTCAAATCGGCTTTCATTAGAGGAGGTGGCCATTTTAGTGACATAAGTGAAAAACATTGTAGCTGCTAAGAGGGTTAACTAGTCTCTTTCGAATTTATTGTTGTGCTAGTATTAAAATTAGCCCTTTCGAAAGTTAGCTTTTTTCTTTCTTTCTTTCTTTTTTTTTACTTAAACAATACCATCTATGTAGAGGGAATTTATAGCTTTTGGGAAATTTGCAAGAATAATTTCCCCGCATGTGTTTGCGAACGGGAGAAAACTCCCAGCAAGGAACATGTCTGTGCCAAACACTCTCATATGTTGTCACAAGTGTAAGTTTCCGATAGGAGTGACTGCAACGCCCATTACTGGTAAATTCTAACCTGCGCCCTAATATGTGCTGACTGGGGTCTTTGAACAATTGCATTTACTCTTCTTCAATAGCGTAATAGTTCCATGGTGGGCCAAAGTCATCTACCTGCAGATTCCGAAAGATGAAATGGTTTCTTTTTACTGGGTAAGGTTATCAGCCCAACTGTCTACAGTCATATTAGACCGGGACCTACGGTTTAAAGTTAATCCGAACAAGGATTGCAATTATGGACAAGGACTACAAATATCCATGGCATCACCGAGACTCGAATCCGAAATCTGTGTCATCGAGCGCTAGTCACTCGGCCATCAGGCCTCTGCGTTTACTCTCTGTTAATTTGTAAAAGGAATCTGTTTCCCGATTCAGTAATACTATATCTATTTTTTTAAGTTATTTGTTCATTGTTCTTGGCAAGGAGTGACTAAACATTTTATTTCCTTCTTTGGAAGTGAAGTCTTCCTACCTAGCATTGTTGGTACGAGGTGATTATGCATTTTTTCACAATTGCCAGCGAGAATCCTCATTTCCTGAAAAAAGTTACTACAATAGACGCCTCTAGTGGGTTCAGGGCTTGAATCTTTGGCGTTCGGTACCACAGGTTTCGGGTTCGAGTCTCGGCGGTGGCATGGATGTTTGTAGTGGTTCGGAATCCACTTTAAACCGTAGGTCCCGGTCTCATATGACTGTTGAGCGTTGGGCTTAGAGCTGACAAACCTACCCCGTAAAAAAAAAAAAAAAAAAAAAACATCTCTCGTCTCGAAATCTACCAGTAGGTAGATGGCCTTGGCCTACACTGGGTTGTTGAGCCAATGATGATGAGTGGTTTCTATCTTGAGCAGTACTAGCTGTGCATAATACCATTGAGCGTCGAGTAATCACTTATTAAAATAAAATAACAAGTCATGAATTATAAAATAATGGTCTTTTTTTTTTTTTTTAGCTTGTGATAAAACCACTCAAATTACATAAAACTCGCAGTTAAAAAAAAATCAATACATTACCGAGTTTTATGTCGCGATCAATCAATCCATCGTATTTATTCATTAAATTATCTTTCAATGTTTACTTTCGCGTATCTCTAGAAAACCCTCATCTGGTCATTGGGATAGATAACGATAACCTTATTTTTTTTTTACACACTAGTAATAGTCCTGATAAGGTTCGTTCTGAAATGAAACTCGAAATTAACGTGAAGCAGTATTACGAAAGGATCATGGATTCGATCGTAAGCTTTAACGTTTTCGGATTAACTGGCGCATGCGAAGATTTTAATTAAAAAAAACAAAAACTTCTTTTAATTTATTGGACTTAATTCATTACACAATGAAAATAATGCTCTTCGTATGTCGATACTAATGATATTTTATCCTTCATAATAACATTTCTTGAATATTGTTACGTTGGACTACTGCTGCTACTACTACTACTACTACTACTACTACTACTACTACTACTACTACTACTACTACTACTACTACTACTACTACTACTACTACTACTACACCTCACCACATCACCACATCACTGTGCCTAGAGCTGAGTTGCCGCTTTTAGAGTTTGGGAATGATGTAGGTGAGAGAAGAAGTCTGATTGGGCTCTGTGACGCTCTACGGTCGTATAAGACCGGGACTTATGGCTTAAAGTGGATTCCGAACCACTACAAACATCCATGGCACCGCCGGGACTCGAACCCGAAACCTGTGGTACCGAGAGCCAGAGCGCTAGCCACTCGGCCGTCAGGCCCCTGTTACGTTGGACTGCATAAGTCACCTGAAAATTAAATGAAAGTCACAAATTAGCTTGATGCCATTAAAAAGTCTTCGTCCATCAAAAGCGGTCTGGTGACCAATTGGCTAGCACTCTGGTTTATTGGCAATACGAGCTTCAGGTTCGAATCCTGGCGGTGTCATGTATGTTTGTTAGGAGTTCAGAATCCACGTTAAACTGTAGGTCCTGGTCTAATTAGCCCAAAGTGTGCAAAAAGTGACAGTAGAGGACAAACCAAACCATCCTGCAGAATGGATTTCCATATAGTTCCGGTATGCCTTCAGTGAACATTATGAAATTTTTTCATTCTTCATGGTTTCTTGATGTGAGCTCATTGATGGCTGGTATTGATATGTTTTAAATATATAGAACAAAAACCAATTAAATGGTAGAACACAAAACATAAAAGAGTGAACAAGAAACTATTAAACGTACAATAAGTCTATATAA
Source organism: Caerostris darwini (assembly GCA_021605075.1). Classification (NCBI taxonomy): domain Eukaryota; kingdom Metazoa; phylum Arthropoda; class Arachnida; order Araneae; family Araneidae; genus Caerostris; species Caerostris darwini. Next base: position 39,418 of record BPLQ01013371.1, on the reverse strand, counting down.
ATGAAGTTATAATAACAAATATCATTAAATTAGCAAGTTTGATTCAGAATAACTTTGAATAATTTTATTTACTTTTAATGGTTAAGGAAGAAATTAATGTTAAACATAGAGTATAACGATTTGGCTCGCAGTTCTGTGTATACAATATAGAGTCATTGAAATCCAATCTCATGTATATGTGATGTCTGGAAGTCAATGATCAAGTGCTCTTGCAATAAAAAAAAAAAACTTCATTTTAATCAATACTTCGCCAAGTATCCAGGAACTATCTAGCCACTTACTAGTTAAAAAGGGGAGAATGGTGAAAATATTAAATCTTAATGGGAAAAATTCTATTTATGGAATTACAGAAATACATTAAATATATATAGTATCATAATTCTTTTATTTAATATAAACAATACAGAAAGAAAAACCAGGTTTCTAAACATATGAAAGCATGGTAGGGAACGGTGTATAATTGTTTGATTTTTCATTTTGGAAGTAATCTAGCAAAATTCTTTAAATGCATTTTACCACTTAAACTGCATTTTAAACTTTGTTTTAACTCATAACCTGGGCTTAATTTTGAAAACTGGCATAATTTTAAAGCATTCGGGCATCAACCAAGTTTCTTCCGACTTGGAAATATGCATAAATTAAAGGTACTAATTAGATTCGACAAATTGCCCGCCAAAAAATTTCGCAACCTTGTTTGCGGGTTAATGTTTGTGGGCTAAACTACTACTAACTCTAAAATGAGATATCACAGCCTGATGGCCAATTTGCTAACGCTCTGGTCTTTGCTACCACAAAGTTCATGTTCGAATCCTGGCGGAGGCATGAATGTTTGTGAGGTGTTCGGAATCCACATTAAATTGTAGGTCCCTGTTTAATTAGCCCAGAGTGACTGCAGAACGGCAAAACAAAACAAAATGAGTTATCGAAGTATTTGTTTCTTTAAAGGATTTATGTTAATGAATCTGGATATTGCAAAGGGTAGCCAATCAAATTTTCTTTATTCAGCAAAGCATGCTAATTTTTTTCTCTCTCGCTTTTCAGAAGTTTGACGACCCCTTAGAGAAGGATTCAAGATGGCGCAGGATGGGAAGGCCAAGGCGTCCAAGAAAGGAAAGCCCGATTTGGATGACCTCAAACAGGAAGTGTCCATGGTGAGTGATTCGATCTGCATTCTTAAAAAAAAAAAAAAAAAATTAAGCTTCTAAATTTTGGTACTTTTCTGTTAATAAGAAACTAATCGTAATTGTGCGCCAAGTCGCCAAATGTTGTAACTTCATTTAGAACAGCGTTGTTCGTGGAATGAAGTTAGGGTTGCCATTCGTATGTTAGATTTTGCGCCAGTATTTATAACTGGCGACAAATAGCGTTCCATTAACCTAAAATTACCCATAATTTTATTTTTTTCTGTTGTGAAGGAGAAAATTGTATTTTTTAAAATAACTTCTAAAATGTTAATGTACATTGTATTGGAGATTAAGGCTGGGTAAATTTTGTTATAGGAAAATGTTTTATGTGGTTTTTTTTGTCATTGTGACAGGAAAATCATAATCGTTTTCCAATTTAAAAAAAAAAAATTCTTATTATAATTTTTTAATGAAATGAATGCTAACTTTTTTTCTTTTTTTACAAAATAAAACCTATTTTCATATCAATTTGATTAAAATATAATCATAATAATAAATAAATAGTAATATATTTAAAATATTTTATTCATTACATTCAAAGTATTACTGATGTAAATTTCTTTCCCAAATATCATTTTCGGACAACTAATGTATATGTAAATTTCTTACAAAAACACTATCAAAAATTTAACGCTCTCGTTTCTGCCTGTTTTCGACTGTGACATGAATTCAGTAAAATTTTGTGATTGTCATGGTGAAAAATCAGTGACAAGAACTTCGACCTATTTCTAATTTCCCTTATAAAAATCATGAAAACATATTTGCATTTGATGATGCTCTTTAAAGATTTACAATAGCTATTTTTTTAAAAAGGCTCACTTGATACTATCGCGATTGATGCAACTTGTCATATTTGTTTTGATGTTAACAATTATTCATTTTCAAATTTTTAAAATATTAATTTGAAAACAACAATGAACTTTTTAAAGTTTATTTTAAGTGGAAAAAGTATTGGAATGGTTAAGATACTAGGTCATGAATATAAAAGTTATAATGTGTATGTGATTATAATGATACAGTACACAAATGTTAAATATTTTTTAATTTATTTCTTATTTCTTTCTATACATATCCATTTTAATCTGACTTATTTGGCGCAATTAATACAATAAACTTTTTACAATAAGTATTTTATTTAATGTATCTAATCAGTTACTTTATAGCGGAAATTGAACATTAAATATCATTAATGTAATTGCATCCCGCTATTAAAAAGAACATTTCGTCTCCTTAATTTCGAGGTTATAGCATTTTATAACTGATATCTTCTTTTTTTTTTTTTTTAACTATCAGTGTTTGGATTTTGCTGATAATGATATTAGACGTAATGATAGCACTTTTAATAGTCTTCCTTAAGTTTTTACTATCAACTATATCTTCCTTGTGATTAAAACTCTTCATCCTCTACCATAGTTTATTTCGGTTTTGGTTTCTTTATGAATAAAGGAGTAATGCAAGCTTTTGATAACAGAAATTTTTCATTCAGTTTATCAAATTTACTGATTGAGTCAAATTATTTTCTTTATGCTAATGGTCCTGTGGCTATTGAACCTATTGGATTTTTTTAATCTAGTGATTCCTGTGGCTATTGAACCTAGTTGATGTTCTTTGATGGAATTTCTGTGACTATTAAACCTAGTTGATTTTGTAATGGGATGCTTATGGTTATTGAACCTGGTTGATATTCTTCAATGTGATTCCTGTGGCTATTATACCTGGTTGATTTTTTAATGGGATTCCTACGATTATTGAACCTGGTTGATTGCATTTAATGCGATTCTTGTGGCTATCGAAACTGGTCCATGCTCTTCATGCTTCTTCTATTAAATCTTGTTGATATCTTGTGGCTATCGAAACTGGTTGATGCTCTACAATGCGTTTCTTGTGGCTATCGAAACTGGTCGATGCTCTTCAATGCGATTCTTGTGGCTATCGAAACTGGTCGATGCTCTTCAATGCGATTCTTGTGGCTATCGAAACTGGTCGATGCTCTTCAATGCGATTCTTGTGGCTATCGAAACTGGTCGATGCTCTTCAATGCGATTCTTGTGGCTATCGAAACTGGTTGATGCTCTTCAATGCGATTCTTGTGGCTATCGAAACTGGTTGATGCTCTTCAATCTAGTGATCTTCATTAAAAAACAGCGTCAATAATTACACAAGATCAAGCCAAGTCACTATTACGACATTTTGAATCGATTTTGCCATTATGAAAGTGAAATCCACCGTCTTTTATTATTCACTTTGGCTCCTTGAGTGTTTGCCCTTAATAAATTGAAAAGGATTTGAACAGATTTTCAATTTTTTTTTTCCCTCTCATCCTCCATTTAATTTGCGTAGGTGGGGTTATTCATAAATGCATTTGACTATCTGTCGCCTTCTTTGCACTTTGTAAATTTATGATCAGCTCTTTGATTTCCACTCTCGCCCACGCACATGCATCAGAATGATCCATGTACTAAACGCAATTTCAATACGACTCTTTTTTTTTTTTTTTTTTCTTCTCATATGTCCAATAGTATCAAACTAATTAACAGTTTGGTTGACAAGGAACGTTTTGTTGAAATTTTGAATGGCCAAAAGATTACTTTACAATTAAGTGAAACTTGAGTTAACTGAACTTTTCCTAGAGTTATCGAAAGCCAAGTATATTGAAATCGGGGATCCTTATATTGCTTGATGTTCAGATAAAAAATTTTTAATGCAAGATCTACTCATCTTAGATTTTCATATATCATACTAAGTAATTGCCATGATTTATAATCAAATGTGGTATTTTACGAATTTAAATTGTAAGACAAAACAGTATTTATTAAGTAAAAGAAAGAATTGGATATTTTTTCCCCCTTTTAAAATATATTTATATTTCATAGTCTGTTATCAAGCTTTCATTTTAAGTTTCGTAATCAGTGTCGTTGAGAATTAGGCATGTGAATGATGCTTACGTAAGAATTCAAATTTTGTCTTTGGATAGGAATTTTAAATGCGGAGGAAGTCCAAAATAATACATGGAAAAATTAATATTTATTCAATGTATTTTAATAATTTAAAATTCAGAATAATATAGTCGTCATTTATTTCCGAAATTATTCATCAATCTCCATAACTCTTAAAATAAGATCCGTTTATAGAGTTATAACAGTTCTTTTAGTATATTAAAAATATCATTTATTATAACTGTAATATTCACATTAAATGTAATTTTCCATTAGATGTTTTTCTTTAAAAGGAAATATATGCTTAATATCATGCATATACAATTGCAGACAATATTTAACATTTTTAAAGACATATAATTATAGATTCGTGGAAGGATTCCACTTATAAGCCGAAAATAAAGATACTCAGGTACGCACTGGATGCGCGAAATATACTTCCTCTCCGGGTGAGAGTCTGTCGGCCAAAAAATAGACAAGGTTATGCTAAATATATTTAATCTAAGGATGAGAGACTGTAAACTAAACGTTTCTGAACAAAAACTCGTGATTACTCTGTACTTCCTCTCGGGTGAGAGTCTGGAGGTATACTGATCATTTCTCCAGAACTCCACAGGAGGCGCTCTTGCAGTGAGTAGGAGGAAGCACGGTTACAACTTGTATTAAAATGTTCTTGTTTTTTTTTTCTTTTTCACAGGACGAACATATCATTCCACTCCGTGACCTGTACCAGAGATTAGGTTCAAACCCGGATCGGGTAAGTTCTTACTTTTTTTACTTTGTTGTTTACTTGTTCGAACATTTCTGAGAAAGTTCTGCATAGTTTTGACGACATTCATGTAATAAAATTTATTTATTTTGCATTGAAAATATAATCTTGATCGTATAATTCAAAAAACCATGCCGCCATTACTTCAGACTTTGCGTAAATGCGTAAAATTTATTTAAACAAGTGGTCACCAAAGTGGTATCGATGTCGAAATAACTCTGTCCAAGGTCGATCAAGAATGGATAGAAACTCATCGACAACGTTTACAAATAGTTCAGGTTTATGCAATCGTGTAACAGATTAATTATTTACTTAATTAGTTATCGGTTTTATGCATTTGGTATACAGCATTTTTAGAGATGCTATACATCTTGAGATATAATTTCCATTCTATTGGACATTTTTGTTTCGCATTTAGAAAAAGACTGCACAGTTTTACGTTTCAAAATCCTGCAGTCTGCTATAGTGGGAAATCCATCACTGTTGTCTATTGGGCCTGATGGCCAATTTGTTAGCGCTCTACCGTTGGTATCATAGGCTTCAGGTTCGAATCCTGGCGGTATCATGGATGTTTGTGAGTGGTTCGGAATCCACTTTAAAATGTAGGCCTCAGTCTAATTAGCGCAAAGTGTGCAGAAAATGACAACAGGGCAACTAAACTACTGTTTATTGAGCAAAAGTTTTTTTCCCCGTTGTAAATGACTACCAACACGAGAATTTTCTAGAGAAAAACAATGAAGAAAGTAGTAATGTTTCTTAGAACAATTGACAGTTTTAATTAAATTTTTTACACAGTTTTATGACACAAAAATAGCTTAGAATGCTTAATCAATAAAATTAAGATATATTTGTACTGTTTGTATTTATTTGAAAAATATAGAGGTGTTTTTTTCCCCAATATTTTCCACACTGCAAAGTGGGACCTAGTGGAGTTAATTTTACTCTCAAAATTGCACACTAAGAAATTTTCTGCAAAATGTAACAGCATTAATTAAGTTCATTTTTTATCATAGCTTTTTTTTTTTAGAAAAATGACTTACATTTTTTAAAAAGGTAATACAAATAATATATCTCAAATTAGGGGGAAATTGGTTTAAATAACATGGTCACGTGTCTTAGAGATTATAGGAATGTTTATTACAGATTTCCTACAGCTAACCATTAAGCTTTTAAAACCTTTCTAAAATAAGCTTGTAGTAATATAATTAATAAAATTATATTACCATAACCTTATTCTGGAAAAGAATTTAAAGCTACAGAATCCCTCATTCCTCTACAAAAAGAATTGACGGATTGTTTTGCTCTAGTTTCAAAATTTTATTGCCACACATGTAGTAAACTGGATTTGCGTAATTCTCCAGTAATGATTGAATCCCCGCATTCATGTTCGCGGAATAGACGTTGCCAAATGTGCTTAGCTTTCTCTAAAAATTAAAATCTTCTGAAGTTAGTTTTAGTTTTTGGATTCCCGCCAATTTTTCTGCGATTGATTATTATTAGCTTTCTTTTGGGCAACTTCAAAACTTCAAAAATGGCCTACTTCTATCGTTATTATTATTATTATTATTATTATATATTTTTTTTTTTTTTTTTTTTTTTTTTTTTTTTGTACCTCTGAACAAAGAAAATCGTTAGTTTTAAACTTTAAAATAAATTAGCTTTCAAAAATTCTGGAACAACTTAGCATTTTCTTCAAGTTAAATATTTCGACTTTTGTGTAAAATGTCTCATGATTTGGGAAGAAGTTATGAAAAATTCATGTACGATAAAAAAAAAAAAAGTTTTTAGAAGTACTATAGAAGTATATATATATGTATCGCTATGCTCATTTTAAAAAATTGCAAAAATAACTTTTTAAAAAGCAAATTAAGCAGTGCTAATTTTAGAGTACTATACAATGCCATAACGGAAAGTTTTATGTTGAAAAGAAAAGGGATTTTTAATTTTTGTAGCACTCTGTGAAAAAATAAAACTCTGTGATATTTATGATTGTATGATAAATCCTTTCTAGGCATAAATTTTTGTCACAACATTTTAACGAACATATTTTACGATTTATAAGATGGAAAAAGTGATTTAAAAAAAAAGAAATACACAGTAATGATGAAATGTATATAATACGTAAATATAAAATATACAGTAATGATGAAATACACAGAAAATATAAAGAAATATATAATACGTAAGTGGGGCCTGAATGGCCGAGTGGCTAGCGCTCTGGCGCTCGGTACCACAGGTTTCGGGTTCGAGTCCCGGCGGTGTCATTGGTTGTTTTTAGTGGTTCGGAATCCACTTTAAAAAGTAGGTCTCGGTCTAATAGGATCGTAGAGCGTTGCGGGGGCATTGTTCCTCCGCGTCCGTAGCTTATCTTCAAGTTACACGCGCCCCCTGGGTAATGCCAAGTGAGTAAGTCTGTGCAGCACTTGCCTTAAGACATCCAAGACGTCCATGTCTGTGTTTGCCAGCTGCATTAGAAAGAAAAAAAATAATACGTGAGTATAATGAAATGCATATAATACCCAAGAATAAAGAAATGCATATAATACGCCAGAATAAAGAAATGCATATAATACGCAAGAACAAAGAAATGCATATAATACGCGAGTATAAAGAAATGCGTATAATACGAAAATATAAAGAAATGCGTATAATACGAAAATATAAAGAAATGCGTATAATACGAAAATATAAAGAAATGCGTATAATACGAAAATATAAAGAAATGCGTATAATACGAAAATATAAAGAAATGCGTATAATACGAAAATATAAAGATGTACATAGTAATGAGTAGTCCAAGCATTCTTGTAAAACACCTTATCTCGGAATTGCATTTTATTTACTAAAAAAAAAAACAGTTATCCTAAATAATTCATTACTAACTATACCCAAAGAATGATTAATTTTTTGTGTAAAAACGTCTTTTCCATTTCATTTAGAAACTTCTGCTGATGAAAAAAAAACCCACTTTAATTGCTGGTAGTAAAATAAAAAGTTCAGTTAATCCAAAGAAGATTGTACTACATTTTTCTGAAGTCTAGGCAGTGAATCAAATAGTTTGATTTGCGTAATTTCATTTGCCCTTACATGTCGCGCGAGTTCAAATTCGATCAAGTTTGATACTACGTATCTGTTCTTCCTTGTTCATCTGCTTCATTAGAAACAAACCAATTTTGTCCAAATGATTTACGCTCCCAATTTATAATGTTCTTGGAAAATTATTCTTCATTAAGGTTCGCAATCCTTTCATAGCAGTTTTGGTTAGAAACAATTGGTCTCCAGATTAAGAAAAAAAAAAAAGCATTAAACGTTCTCAAAATTTAACGATGTCATGACAATGTTTCAAGGATGCAAAGCTGTCATCGGATATCGTTTTTCTTTTCCAATTAACTTTTACAAACGGCTATTCTGTTCATGTAAAAGAAAAAAAAAAACGAAGGAGGAGTTCTCAGGAAAATATGGCATCCTCTGGAATTCTTAAAAGTGATTGATCAAAGATTTTCAGGTTTTATTTTCAACTTGAATATTTTTTTTTGAAAAGTTAAATAAATGGGTTTATAGATTTAAAACAAGTAACATAAAAAAAAAAACATTTTAAAATCAATTCCTACTTTTTTTTCACTCTATTTCACACTTCCTTTATAAATAATTTTCATTCATCTTTTTAAAGTTTATCTGGCGCCCTCTATTGGTAGATATATGCAACCTACATCTAAAAAAAAACTAAAATGAATTAATTAAATTTAATTACTGAATTAGTATTTGAAAAAACTGTATCAGCATCCAGTGTCATCCACTACAAGTTCAAAAGAATTTATTTGAACTTGAGTGGAGGAACGAAAAGTATTTTATGATCGATTGGAAATTTGAACAAGATATATATATAGGGAGAGTGTGAGCTAATGGAAGGAATTGAAGAAAAAATCGCATCTGAAATAAGGAAAGTGAATTAATGGTGAAAAGACATTTTTATAAGGTGATGATGATTAAAGAATTGAATAAAAATAATTATTCGTAACAAATTTAAATATTTTTTTTATTATGAGGTTCTGTTCATACACGGAATCTAAAATTGGGTTTGGGATGTGAATTTTTCTTGAATTCCTCGTTTGAAATGTTGTATTTGAATTATGAGGTTAGAAAGTTATGTAATTTTTAATAATTAAATTTTATCAGTTAGGGATTTCTGATAAATCATTTGGTTTTTGCAAAAAAAATTTCGAATAGGACTATAAAGTAGGTAGATTTACTCTCATATAAACATAGATATTCGTGATTTCTCAACTTCGAATAGCGGCCTGATGGCCAATTGGCTAGCGCTGTGACCTTTCGAATCTTGACGGTAACATGGATGTTTGCTAGTGGTTCGGAATCCACGCTAAACTGTAGGTACTGGTCTAATTAGCCCAAAGTGTGCACAAAATGACTGTAGGGCCACAAACCAAACCAACTTCGAATAAACTTGCTTAATGGTTGTTTTTGATTTCATCTGCTGTCATATTTCGAAGCATCTTTAAATTTTTTTTATCCATTTGCCATTTTTAATTTATTTTCTTAGAATTCAGAGAACTAGAAAGTGCACTAAGGTAAATCTAAATAATTAAATTGTATGAATGAATGTAAGAATTTTTCGAATCTACTAAAAAAAATCGGTAACTAAAATTTTGATTAAATTTATACTCGATATCAGAACACACTTGCACAATTAGAACACATTTAATATATATATTCTTTTTTTTATCATTCTAAATATAGTTAGATATTTAGTAATTCAGACTTAACATTTCTTGAATAATGTCAGTTCATGTCAAATGTTACTTAAAATGTTCATTTTTTTTTTATTCAAGATTTTTTTTTATTTAAACATTCGACAATTTAAAAAAAATCGTTTGGAGGAAGTCTGATACAAGATCTCATAATTACATATAATAATTTCCTATTTCTTGCAGTGAAAATTTCGTACAATTAAAAAGGTTGTGCTTATATCGGTAATTTTTGCTTTGTAATTTTTGTAAAGTTAAACATTCTTGTGCACCTTTTTTTTCTCTAAATGATAATAAATTCTGTGACAAATTTTTAAGTTAGTCTCTATCATTTTAACCAAATTTTTAAACTGACCATATTCATGTTATCGTTTGCATCAGGATCGGGTTTTAAATCGGATTTTAGGCTAACGTAAAAGGTTTGACAAACTGAATGGTTTGATGTGGAAATCTTTTGAGAAGATATTTTGAGATTTTTAACAAAACTAATATTTCCTGTTGTGTGTGACTTAGGGCTTGACGACGAACAAAGCGAAGGAGGTGTTCGCGAGGGACGGCCCGAACGCCCTGACGCCCCCAAAGAAGACCCCCGAGTGGGTGAAGTTTTGCAAGAATCTGTTCGGTGGGTTCGCCCTGCTACTGTGGATCGGTGCCGTCCTGTGCTTCATCGCCTACTCCATCCAGGCGTCCACTTTCGAAGAGGCGCCAGACGATAATGTGAGTGCATACGATTTTCCATCTTCCTTTCTTAATTTTTTTTTCCTTCGTTATTTTATTAGTTATAACTTTTTGATAATCTGTATGGGTAGTCAACAGGATTTGGGTATTGCATTTTCACGTCCAGTTTGAATTTCAAAACTATAGAAGACAAAGGTGCTTACAGGTCAGGAGTACCTGGGGAGAATTTTCCCCATACCTCCATTTACAAATTTAATGTTTTCAATTATCAAAATCATAATTTAGAAAATCCAACTATATTATCGTATAGAGGAAGGTTGAAAGATACTAGAGGGAAACGGAGCAGAGAACTGGAGGAAAACAAAGAATTGGTCTAGAATCCTACGTCGCGTACTCGGTTCCCACTGTTATATCTGAGGATCCAGACATGCTACGGGATAGATCAAGGGCACCATTTTAAATATCTGAGATCTAATCAAATATAAAAATAAAATCCATAATGGAATGGAATGGAATGAAATGTAAAGATATGAAATTCATTTAGTGAAATTTTATAATGTCATCTTACATACACGAGATCTCATTTTGAGAATTCAGGGTTTCCAACTTATTCAGTGTGTCCCAAATTCACGCAAGAAAGCTTGAGTGAATTGTGGAACACTTTTTGCAATGATAATGTTCGAGGAAGATGTTGACGTGGGCAATTATGACTTCATTTATGATGATCAACCATGATAAGATGTTGTTCTAATATCATAGTGCAATTTTCTTGTTCAATAAGAATCCGTATGAGATAAAAAAAAAAAAAAAAAACTTATTAATAGTAACTCACTTATTAAAATGTTGTAGGACTAATCCAATAATATCAACATTTAATGAATAAATCTCTGCTTCAAATACAAAGTAGGGGTATTAAAAAAAACTGACAAAAAAAAAAAAAAAAAAAAAGCTGCCACTGTATGAATTTCTTTACAAATTTCGGGCTTAAAAAGTGTTGGAAAGCTAATGTCTTCTAAATAAAATAAACATTGTTGAAAGATGGGTGAAATATGTTATTCATGTGTTAAACAGTTAAACATAATATTGCTTCTCTGGGATGAATGGCAAAATGGATGAGCTTCATTTTTGACAGTATCTAGGATACTTGACTGAATTAACAATAAATGAAGTCTTAATGATCTTGCTGAGAGTCTTTTATTGCAGATTCCAAATAAATACTTCAGTGAATCTGAAGTTAATAATTTATGTTTGTCGATTGAGGGAGTTTTCGAATCATTGATTAGCTTTTGACATGCAAACGCAGAAAAAGGAAAAACGAGTCACTATTTATTGGGTTTCTTAAAAGCTGTTTTTGATGAATTTTAACCTTTCAATATTTCTACTTTCTTGTATTTCAAGATTTTAATTAATTAGTGGACACTATATCTTTAAATCAAGGGTGGCTAACCCAAATGATCTTGCAGGCCAGTTTGGAAATGCATCCTAACTCCGCGGGCCGCCTATAAAATTATATATCCCCATGTTAGATTTAGACCTCCTATATACGTTTTTTGGAGTGAAAAATTGAAACATAATGAGTTATTATTAATGTGTTTACTATTATTCTTACACGTAAACATAGATAATTTAATAATAATGATACTAAATGCACATTGTAAAGAAATATATAACACTAAAAATGATCATATTTTTTGTGCTGATACATGCAATTTTATTGTTTATTAGCTTTTTGTATCAGTCATTTTTTTAAAAATTTGAAATATATTGTCTTTTTAATCATACATTTACATATTAAGTAAAATTAAAAGATTTTGCATGTTACTATTCTGAAATATTTGAGATGCAGTTATATTTAACTTATTTTATTTGTATTGGTTCCAGCTTTATTTAGGTATTGTATTATCTGTTGTGGTCATAGTCACTGGTGTCTTTTCCTACTATCAAGAAGCCAAAAGTTCCAAAATCATGGAGTCTTTCAAAAACATGGTTCCTCAAGTAAGTTGTACTGAATAATTTCGTGTAATGCTTTTAGGAGATTATTAATTGACCTTTTTCTTTTTTTCTTTCCAGCATGAAATCTATATAGTTAGTATAAAATTTATAATTTAAAAACAGGTTATTTAGCAGTCGAGTCGCTAAGGAAATCTAATATTTTATATTAAATTAAAAATTATGAATTAATACTTCGGAATATTAAATTATTTGTTTTTAATTCTTTCTATAAGACTATTCCACAAATTTTACTAAGTTTTTTTTTTTTTTTTTTTTTCTGAACATTATATATTTAATTTATTTGTTATCTGATCGTACAGAAAATTAGAAAATTTATCTAAAATCAAAATAATTCAAATTTCAATTTTAAACGCTTTAGAAATAAACATTTTTTTATGAATGATGTCAAATAATTTAGATTTTTTATATTAAATAATACATGTATATATGAAAAAATATTTCAAAACTGTATTTTTTAATTTTCTTGTTAAGGGTTACATTTTAACGTTTTGCTATTAATATTGATTTTTCTTTTTTCTCGGTATCGAATGTACTACAATCACATTTATTCAATTTTTAATTCTTATTATTAAAACGTGTTTTCAACGATAGTGCATGTGAATTTAATAAAATAACACTACGGAGTATTTTTTTCAAATTTTTCTTTGCTCTTAGGGGGTAGGAATTGTTGATTTTTTTTTTTAGTTTGACTATTAGTCATCATTGTTGAATACAGATGTCGAGTGCCTGAACGCGAAGCGTTCATCTACTCAACGGTATGTGAAAGCAGTAGGAAAGAAAAGTCATGATAAATAGATAATAGTAATCGTATGATTTGAGAGAAAAAAAAAGATGAAAGTCAGGAAAATGTAAATCATCGGTGATGGAAACGTAACAAGAAATTTATGATCAGTAAATATGCGTTGAAGTAAAATATATAAAAAGCGATAAGTGAGCAGGAAATTATGGTGGTTTGAGGCTTCGATACCATTTAGAAGTAGAGAAAGGATACTTGTATTTTCCATTCAATTGCGTAAATATAGTTTGTGCCTTGATGAGAGGGTTTTCGTGAGTCGCAATGGTATTGAAGAAATTTCTAGAAAGTTTAGTAATATAGTTGTCAATAGAATCAATTTTTAAATCTTGATGAATTGTAGAGTTGCGTACAAACCAGGGTGCACCAGTGATAATACGAAGAAGTTTGTTTTGAATAATTTGTACAGATTTCTTGTTAGATTGTGCAGCTAGACCCCAGATTGGGGCAGCATAGGTAAGGATAGGCCTAAGAACTTGTTTGTAGAGAAGAAGTTTGTTTGACAAAGTTAATTTAGAAAATTTATTAATGAGTGGTAGTGAGAAAATTTTTTCCAACATTTTTCTTTGATTTTTCGAATATGAGCTCGAAACGTAAGTTTATTGTCTATAATTAAGCCGAGATATTTAATATTAGTTGCCCATTCAATTTCTTGATCAAAAAGGGAGAGATTAATATATGGTTGTCTGGCGTGTCCTTTTCGGAAAATGATATCTTGAGATTTAGAGACATTAATTGCGATGCGCCATTTGGTTAGCCAATCCTCTAGGATATTCAGAAAATTTTGAAGAGTATTGATGACATAAAGAATAGAAGCACCTTGGGCAAGCACTATTAGTCACGCACAAGAAGTTTAAGAACATTTGTGGTTTATTCCGTATTGATGACGTCATCGCAAATTTAAAAGACGCTTAAATTTATCTGCGATATTTGATTTTTTTGTGTTTCAAAAAATAATTTCTATGGGAAGAATATTGATTTAAATAAGAGCTAATGTTTTAAAATTTGCATTTAATATTTTTTTTATAAATATGTTGTATTCCAGCACTACTCAACTCGGTACATTGTTTTGATTATGTTAGAAAAGTTTCCGTTTTAAATTAGTTTTTTGAGAGCTAGATCATAGATCTAGACTGAAGTTTATTTTTATGTTTCAGAATTTTTACTTTTTTTTTTAAATATTAATATGAAGCATCAAATAAGTATTAATTTTCCGAGAAACAGTATTGATATTGCAAACATGAATTACTGTTCTTATTACGATTTTAAAAGCGAAAAAATGTGTAAGTTTGAATGATGTGTTTTGGGGATGGCTGTTTACTTTTAAAAATGGTTTTTAAAAGTATAGATTTATAATTTTTTCAAATTACTGTTCGAATAGGGATGTGATTTTGACTGACCAATTTAAATTTCATAATTAATAAACTAAATGGGAAATTCAGTTTTATTTCTTTTTAATATGTGTATATATGTTTTTTTTTTTTTTTTTTCCTCTGTGGTTAAAAACAATGATATGTGAAATTTTTATTAATGGGCCTTATGATTATCACCAAGAAACATTGCATAATTAAATGTTAGTATTTAAGATTATTTGGAGTTAGCAAATAAAAAATATGAGATATAAGTGGATAAAACTATTAATTATAAATCTCACTATAAAACCACTAAGTTGATTCTTTAACATTTAATCTCTTGCCTTCAAGAAACAATTTAATTACCTCATGTTTATATACACTTGATTTATTACAGTTTCATGTCAATATTTCTGCTATTATTAGCTGTCAAATAAATAACAATACAAGAAGTTGTACTATAAATATTTCATTTTTGCTATGAGTTACAAATTGGGACAAAACCCCATTTCAAGAATAGTTAAGAGTAATTGTTAGCATTTCAATTATGAGGTATATTGTAGATTGTAAAACTTTTTTAATTTGTTTTCTTATTTGTATGTTTTTATAAATACATAATTTAATAACTTACAATTCAAATAAATATTCATCTATAATTTTAAGAAGCTGTTCTTGATTAAAATAAATCTTATTAATGTATTAATTATTAATAATTAAAATAAATCTTATAATGCATCTCTAATGTATTAAAATAAATCTTACTTTATTATTAACTTTTTTAAAAAAAGCTGATGTTTTACTTTAGTTTCAGGAAAATACAAAGAATTACTTAATAATATATGTTCTATTTTTTTTCATGGAAACATTACAGTGAGATACACTAATTTACTTTATCTTTAAGCATGGTAGATAAGTAATTCATATTTCTGTGACGTTTAATTGCATGATCATGGTTATTGTTGTTTCTGTTAGAGAAACATGATGTAAACCTACAATACAAAAAATTTCTTTTGCACAGAAAATTTAAGTTCTTTTGCTATTTAGAAAAGTAGGTGTTTCTGTCATTTAGAGTTCTATTTAAAATAAATTATTTATAATGTTATGAAATACATTTTTTTTAAATTCTATTTTCCATTTTTAAGTAAGCTAATTATATTCTTTCAGTATGCTATCGTCCTTCGAGATGGACAAAAGCTCACGATGCCTGCAGAAGAAGTTGTTGTTGGAGATGTTGTGGAAGTCAAGGGAGGAGACAGGATTCCTGCAGACATGAGGGTCATCTCTGCTCAGAGCTGCAAAGTAGATAACTCTTCTTTGACTGGAGAGTCTGAACCCCAGACCCGTACTGCAGAGCATACCAATGATAATCCCTTGGAAACAAGGAACTTGGCCTTTTTCTCGACCAATTGTGTTGAAGGTTGAATTTCATTTACTTTTTCTTGTATTGAATTAAAATTTTCACTTTACATCAAATACTGAAGTTAATTGATTTTGAATAATAATCATATAAATAACTTTATTTGGAAATTTCAGTATCATTTCAATTTTATTTGGAAATAATTTTTGTTCAGAATGCATACTGGTTTTCAGATCTTTAATATAAAATCAGTGTATATTAAAAGATTGCCTCTGATGTTTTAGGCATACAAGTTGTTACAAAAATTTTAAAGAATGATAAAGAGGTTTAAAATACAAATTTGTCAAAAAATGTGCTTACTGCTTTTATATTAACTATTAAAGGAATTATTATCGCATACTTGCTACCACTCTCCAATCTGCCCAAGAAAGTTCTCAAAAATGTCATTCTGTATTTTTTTTGGGAGGAATTGACATTGAGAAACTTTTCTCTTAAATAGTTTATCCTAATAATACAGAGTGAACTGTGCCATCCAGTAGATGTTTGGACAACATTTTAATTTTAAAATCTTTATCTTAAGAATACCAAAAGAACATTACTTTTGCTTTTTTCATCATTTTACTTTTCAGCCATTGTGTAACTGACCCCTAATTATATTTTCCTCTTTTGTATTTTTTTGATTTTGAAGATCATAGCAATTTCAAATCTTCTTTGATTTTGAAGATTGTAGAAACTTTAAAGTTTTTCTAATCTTTAAATTTTAATTGATGTATCTACAACTAATGATATTTTTATTCATGGATTAAAATGTGGGGGAAGGGTATTTAATATCTCACTGGAACTCTTCAAATGGCATATTTATTGTTGTTGCTTATTATAGCTCTACTAAATGCACATTTGTAACTCATCGAAAATATAAACACAAGAATGTCTTATGCCATAGAAATTCTATGAACTTATCACACTATCACTAAATATTTTCCCTATGCACAAAATAAAATAAAATGCATGTTTTAACTCTCTACTGTTCTTTAACATTTGGCTAGACTCTTAAAGTGTCTTGTAAAAGATTTATTATAATTAATTTTTCAAAAAAATTCAATTTATACAGAGATATTTACTACTACAGATTTTCCGCAATTGTGAAAAATAAAAAAAATTGGTTTAATTGCCGACTGTAGGAAAAACTAATACTTCTTGAGAAATGGCCCCCATCCCTATGAAAAAAAAAAAAAAAACATTTTTGTCTATTACTTTTTTAACTGCATTGTTTTCATTAATATGTTATAGTTCATTTGACATAATAAAACATTCTTTTACTTAGTATATCTCAATTAAAATTATTTTTTGTATGGAATATGAATAGCTATTACAGTTTATTTATTTGAAGGAAGTTGATTTAAACTCCTTTAAATATATGAAGAGTTCTATTAAATTGAAACTAAATGATATCCAAAAGTTAATTTTAAAAATAAATATTAGCGCCAGAATATAAAATATATTGTGATTTTGTTCTTGTTTGTAGGTACTGCCAAAGGTATTGTGGTGAATACCGGGGATCGTACTGTCATGGGCAGAATTGCTAATTTGGCGTCTGGACTGGAAGTAGGCGATACTCCCATTGCTCGTGAAATCGAACATTTCATCCACCTCATCACTGGCGTGGCTGTTTTCCTAGGAATGGCTTTTTTCATTATTGCCTTCATCCTTGGCTATTATTGGTTGGATGCTGTCATCTTCCTGATTGGTATTATTGTAGCTAATGTACCTGAAGGTCTCCTGGCAACTGTCACTGTAAGTTTTTATTTTTTTGCTAGATGTATTAGGTAAATAAATACCATTTGATTTGTGGAACTGTATTGTTACATCCAGAGGCTTATAAAAGTCACAGATATAACAATTTCATAAATATTCATAAAATTATATAAGGTATAATATCTCTTCCTTGGAGTGGCATTTTTTATTATTGCCTTCATCCTTGGTTATTATTAGTTTGATGCTGTACACTTGTAGTGCTTGTTACACTTATGAAAAGGGATTTATTTGATCATTATGATTTTTGTATTGGAATTCATTGAAAATGGAGTGTGGTTTTAGAGATCTGTGCAGAAATTAAAACTGTGGACAAACTTATTTTTTAAAAAATATATAACCTTTGACAATATTCTGCCTTTAAAAAACTGGAATGTTATTTTTTTTTTAAGTTAAATATGTTGGAGCTGTGTTTTAACAAATAGTTTTCTTGTATTCAAATGCTAATATAAAATATTGTGCATTTGTTAATTTGAGAAGCCTTTATCTCAAGCAGTTTCACACTTTTTCTCTAATTTTTTGCCATAACATTCATTTTGTTAATGATTTGATCAATAACTTCAATAAGGCATCAAGAACATTTCAAAATAACTTGTGTTCATGTAATTATTGCATGTTGTTTTCAAATCGTTTCCTATTATTGAAAGTGCAAGTTTCATCACTGTGCATTTTGCTTTGATCTCCCAAGATGTTTCATCAATACAAAATTTACTTTAATCAATTTTATGGAAGTCACTTGGCTTACCAGATTAAAACAAACACAGAATAATATATCTATCTTTTTAAAACGTGTGGATTCTTCTAAAGTTGCATTCAAACTTAAATAATAAGACTGAGTGTTTTTCTGTTCCTTCCCATTTTAAATTGAATTCGCTAAGACATTGTGCAAATTATTTAGCTGTGAAGCTATTTAGCTATTGACAATATAGATTATCAATTGCATTTAAACGATAAATCTTGTAATTTTTTTAGACCGTAAATCTTCTGGTGCATGTCATGACTTGCACCCTAGGTGGATTGACCTTATTTTCCCCTTTTTCATTCACAAGATGTAATCGAATATGTTTCAAATTTCATTCAGATCACAGATAACAGAATTTTTGTGTTGTTGTTCAGTCCTTTCAAACTTAACTCACATGGTTTAATAAATGCTTAATAAGACTCTTTTCGGTTAGTAGTATCACAGATGTCATCTTCAATTTGTCAGACTTTTCAAACACCTTAAAATTTATTTTATTATTATTTTTACAATATTTATTTTTATTGTCATTTAAACGCAAACTTTTAAATCATTTACTTGAATACAACAAACTCAAGATTTAGTTGTCATTGATAATTTTTAATGTTTTTACTGAATGTAAAAATTTAAGTTATTAATGAACTGCTCTTATTATATCTTATTTAAGAAAATTTATTTAGATCATTTATTATTTTTTTAGGAAGAAGTTTTTGTAAATATACTTTTTTTTAAAGGGGCGAGAGTGAATATTTCCTTTTTAATAAAATGTATTTTCTCTCTTTATAAAAGTCTATCTTAAAATGTGTCGTCTATAATGTAATCTATAAATTTTACCATTTATTAACTATAAATGTCTGTCTTAAGTAGTTCTTAATTTTTTTTGTCATGTTCATTCTAAAAGTAATTTAAAAATGATTTTCTGAAGGTAATTTTTATAACGAAATGATTTATCTTATTCAGGTATGTTTGACACTGACTGCCAAGCGTATGGCCTCAAAGAATTGTTTGGTCAAAAATTTGGAAGCTGTAGAAACCTTAGGATCTACATCTACCATCTGTTCTGATAAGACTGGCACACTGACTCAAAATAGAATGACTGTTGCTCACATGTGGTTTGATAATCAGATTATTGAGGCTGACACTACTGAGGATCAGTCGGGTAATTAACTTTCCGTTTGCAGAAAATAAGTATAAAAAATGTTAGACAAATCAAAATTAGTGCCTTTTTATGTAATTTATCAATAGTATCAAAATGTAAAAATAAAATTTTGAATGTATTAATATTCACTCTATAACCATTAAATAACTCTTAATTGTTTTCAAGTAGAAAAATTTTATAAGAAATCATTTGTAATACATATTTAAATGAGTTATAAATTACTACTGCAGCTTTAAATTTTGTTGTAGAAGTACTGTATGAAATTTTTTATAAAAAAAATATATATAAATTTTTAGATGATGCAAAAACTTTATTTTTAGGTGTTCAGTATGACAAATCATCACCTGGATGGACTGCATTGTCTAGAGCTGCATGTCTTTGCAGTCGTGCTGAGTTTAAACCTGGACAAGACAGTATTCATATTTTGAAACGGTTTGTTATTTTTCAGTCTTGTCTATTTATGACTGTAATTTCCCTGTTTTATACTTTTCTTATTGTCCATTAAATGGATTTTAATATTTTTCTTTAATTAAATGATTTTTTTTTTTTACCCATTTTAGTTTAGATCCAAATTATGCTTATATTCTATATTTCAATGTATAGTTATATAATTATTACGAATCAAAATATTAATAACCTATATGATTTCTTTTTTCTTGGAAAAATTATTTCATAAATAAAAGCTGTTGTTCTGACATTTTGTATTGGGGGGGGGAAAAAAAGAAAATTTGAAGAGTAAAAATTTCAACAAATAATATAATTAAATTCACATATCTAAGTTTTTATTGAAATAATGTATGCAAAAATGTAACTTGCATCTAAAATTTTAGCATTTGAAAATAAGTAAAATAAATTAAAATAGGATATTATAAAATTAGATCCGATTCAAATATTGGTGGATAATTGTTTTACAGATTCTTGAACTAAATAGTTTAAAAGAACAATTTTGCTCTCTGTGCAGGTCTAGTGGTTAGCATGCTGGTTTTCAAACTATAAATTCGGCTGGGTTCGAAATCCTGCAAACATCTGTAAATCTAGGACAGAATGTCCTGTCATTGGGCTCTAAGGGTCATTTTCATGGGCATAAACATTCCAGATTGGGGGGGACTTGATTGGGATTGACAGGGACTATTCATTCAAAATTGCCATAACAAAATATGAGTACAATACAGTACTCCTCCTATTAATCTAGATTAGCTAGATTTTTTTGGTTCTAGTGGTGAATAACCTAAAATCTTAAATGTTCCAGCATGAAAGAGAAAAACTTAGGCTTCTTATTTAATTAAAAGATAAGTTTAATAGTCCAGCTCCAGTAAATAGTGTAATATTTTATTAATTTATCAAATTTTCTCTCCAAATATTGATGAAGCTTAAAATATATTTAGATATTAACAAAGATAAATTGTTTCAAGGTTTTGACTGGGCACTAGATAAATAATAATAATAATAATAATAATAAAAAACATTTAGTGTGGAAAAAATTAATAGTCCTAAAAATAAGTTCTCTCATATTCTAATCAAGTTAGAAATATTTTTTTTGCCATTTAAAATAAACATTTTAGTAATAAAATTAATTATATTTTGTATTCCAGAGATTGCACTGGAGATGCTTCTGAATCGGCCATCTTAAAATGCATGGAACTGGCTGTAGGAGATGTGATGGCATATCGCAGAAAGAATCCTAAAGTCTGTGAAATTCCCTTTAATTCCACTAACAAATATCATGTAAGTATTTGGTAACTTTTAAAAGTAGTCATGCTTGTAAAGAAAAATTATAGACATTCATTTATATTTTGTATACTTGTGTGCCTTATCAAATTCTTTTTAATTACAATTATTTCATATTACCATTAAAACAAAGCTTGTGTGTTTGCTTACTATTAGGGTGAAATCAGTTACAATTGCAAAATATATATTGTAATTTCCTGTATTTAATCTGTTGGTCATACACTAAAAAAAATTGAATTCTTAGAGGCAAATTATCTGTTTATTTTTCTGAAAGTAATTGGTAAAATTAGCTTTTAAAATATTTTTATATGAAGATAATAGATGGCAAATAGCACTGGTTATTTGTGTTTAATGACACTTATCCATCTTCCATAGTTTATTTTCATTGGATATTACTATTATAATCTTCATTAATTATATTACATCGAAGAGTGTATAAATTCCTGTTCTTGTGTCATTTTTTGTGCATATTTTGACTGCATTTTGATTTTGAGAGACCAAATTACTGAAAGATTGAGGTGCTTTTGGGTATTCACCTCTTGTCTATTGATTATAACATAAATAACTGAATTTTTCTATTCAAAATATGATGGCTTGATGCATCATATTTTGAATGTATATTTTATTCTTTTCATTTTGTGTCTTTTGTAATATTATGGTATCAAAATTGGTATTTAAAGCTAAAAAAATATCTTATTCTAAATCTAATTTCAGATTCAGATAAAAAACGGAATTTTGTTGGAAAATAAATGAAAAAAGGGAAATTATATGAGGATATAATTGTTAAAATAAATATACATAAATTAATATTTATATTGATATACTTATTAAATTTACTATCCATAAACTAAGGATATGGTTATATTGGATTTTTTTTTCTGTATGAAAATATGGTTATAAATTATACAATTTTTTTCATAAATGAAATTCAGTTACATATTTTATTCATTTGTTGTAAATTAATAATGTAGTATGAAATTTCAACACATGTATTTAGTTGTTAAGACAACCTTAGAAATATACTTATTTAAAACTATATATAATAATTCAATGCAATTTCAGGACATTTGGTACTGGTTTGGAATCCAAATGAATTATTTTTTATTGGAAGTAGTTAAATAATAAAGCAAAAGTGAAGATTGAAAAAAGGTTCAAATAAAAAAAAATGCTAAACTCTAAATTTCATTAAAAAATATCAGGTTTGGCATTGTCAACTTGAATATAGCCAATCATCATGTTTTTATTAGAGAATTTCATTTATTAAATTATTTTGTTGATTCCATCAGGTTACCATCCATGAGACAAATGATCAAAAGGATCCAAGTTACTTGCTGTGCATGAAAGGTGCTCCCGAGAGGATCCTGGAATGCTGCTCAACTATCTTTATTGGAGGAAAGGACAAGATCCTGGATGAAGAAATGAAGGATGCCTTCAACAATGCCTATTTAGAATTGGGAGGGCTTGGAGAGAGAGTCATTGGTAAGACTTATATATTTTTCAGATTATATATATATAATGTTAAAAAATTTGTATATGCCTAATCTGCGAGTTGGTATTTCATGAAAAACTGTAATGATCATTTTTTTTTATTTGATATCTTTTTATATGTTGCATTACTAAATATTTCTAAAACATTCGTAGTAGTAATTTAATTTGAAAAAATTTAATTTTTTTCATTGTAAAATTGCACTTTTAAGCAAGAAAATAGAAATGTTATTTTATTAACATTTGTGATTTATAATTTGATTTCATGTCATTGTGCTATAATTTGTATTGCTTAAAATTTTGTTTGTATTTTAATTTATTAAAATTTTTACATGATGCCTGATTGTTAATTTTATTTTTATTTTACAAGATAAAATTTTAAATATTGGGAAATTTTTTTGCATGCATCATTGTTCTGATTGAATAGAGATAGGAAATGACCAATAAAAATATGTAATATGTTGAATATCCCCCCCCCCCTTTGCCCCCAACAAACCAGAATGCCATTTTCTATCGCTAGAAAACTGCTAGATCACATTTTCTATCACGTGATACCAAGCAGTGTCCATTGACTCTGACTTAAAATTTGATAATTTTAATATTTTTCAAGAAAGTTATTCCTGATCAAAGAAATATTCTAAAATTTCAGCATTTTTTTATTGTATTTCATTGATAATAAAACTGTATCAAAATTTTTTTTTCTAAAATCTGTTTAATTTAAACTTTAAAAAAAGTATTGAATTTAGGAAAAAATATAAATCATGTAGAAAATAGTTAAAAATATTAAAGTACTACTTGTAGATTAAAAGGCAATTCCCCCGAGTCAAATCGTATTTTAATTTCTCAGTGATGATTCTGTAAAAAATGTTTCTTTTTAAATACTTAAATAAGTTTAATTTTTCAATAAAATTACTAATAAAATAAATGTTTTTTAAAGGTTTCTGTGATCTTCCTCTGCCTGCTGATCAATACCCGCATGGATATCCTTTCGATGCAGATGAACAAAACTTCCCTCTTGACAATCTAAGATTCATTGGTCTGGTAGCTATGATTGATCCTCCTAGAGCTGCTGTGCCAGATGCCGTAGCGAAATGCAGAAGTGCTGGAATCAAAGTAAATATTATTTTTCAATTTTCATTTAATAGCTAATATTTAAATGCAGATTGTATATTATATATTGTTCTTAAAAATAAATGCACATTTCAGAATATAACAAAAAATAAAGTAAAACAAAAGGAACAAATATTAATAGAATATTTATTAGTTATTCAAAATATTGGCTTGTGTAGAAGTTTAACCTACATTTCCATTAATATTCATAAAAGGAGAATATGTGCAATTCAAATATATGAACATATATATTTATATTTTAATGAAAGGAAATGATTGAAAAACCCTTAGCTCTTTCTTAATACATTTCAAAAAATTCATTCTCTTTATATATAGATTTGTTAGTATTTTCTAGAAAGTAGGTAATACTATTGAATTTAATAGCCTAAACTGATACTCATTCCAAGTTTTTAAACTTTTTTTAAATTTTGATTTGGACAAAATAAAAAAAGAACTATTATTTAATAATTGAAGACATTAAATAAAATACATAATTTCCTGCTTATACTTTGCAAATTATATGATAAAAACTCTTAATATTTCTTTGTACTGATTAAATAAAAATGGGCAAAATTTTGTGTGAATGAAAAATTAACAATTCTCAAAACATAAGAAACAATTGCTGTCATAACAGTTGAAATGTAAAGACACACTAGTGATTGTCAATGATGAAAGTAGAAGTGCCAAGTATTATGATTTATTTGTCTGTAAAAAGTACGGATTTTTAGAAAAAATTATGGTTAACATAAAATGTTACAGATGCACAAGAAATTATGAGATTATACTTTTTGATGCTTTGATTAGGGTTGACATTTACTGAAACCTTGACACATCATTGGAAGGGAACTGGACTTATAGACCTAGAAAGATAAATAGAATAAAAAACCTAGAATGAGGTTGATAATAATTATAAACTCTGTACAGAAGGAAAAAATTGATTATTAATTCTAATGATGATTAAAATTTTCATCTCTAGCCAATATGAAGGAAAATCGTCAAAAAAAGTGGGGGCCTTTTTTGTTTTTACCATGATTCTTAAATGCATTTCTTCTTTCTGATTTTTTTTTTTTTTTTTTTTTTTTTAAATAATAAAATTTATTTATATCATTGTGACATCAAAAACCATTTGTAAAATGCAAATACATTTGTTAATTTTATGCCATGAATATGAAGATGGGTATGAAAATAGAATTATATTGATCTCACATGTACTATATACCAATAAAAATTATGCAATATATATTGCTTTGTTTTGTGTTGTAAATTGCCCCCATGAGATATACAGCATTACAGATTATATGCAGGTTATACACTTTTCAATATGAACTATTGAAATATTTTTTAAATATTGTATAAAATGTAGCAGATTTGAGAATTTGATATCTTGCATAAATTCGCATTTAAAAAAGTTTAAGAAAATCACATGAATTTGTTTTCCTAAAAACTATTTATCGTTGGCTAGGTAATTATGGTAACTGGTGATCATCCCATCACTGCAGCTGCTATTGCAAAATCTGTAGGCATCATTTCTGAAGGTAATGAAACAGTTGAAGACATTGCTATGAGATTGGACATACCTATTGAAGAAGTAGACCCAAGGTGAAGTTTACATCTTATGTTTATTTACAACTTATATTTCAATGTTATTGGTTAGAAATTTATTCTGCATTATTAAAACAATTTGAATTATGTTTTATTTGTTATATTAACTTTATCAAGCTTTGTAAATTGAAAGGCAGGCTGAATTATTTTTACTTTAATAAAAATTAATTTTTTTATAAAATTAAGCCATTTTGGTGAGAAAATTGCAGAAAAATTATTACAGGAAGCACTTCTTAATCCAACATTAACTAACATAGCACATTAAATATTTAGTCTTAATCGTTTAAATTTTTATCTGGAGTGATTTATTTGTGATATTCCCATTAAAACTGTATTGATGCTCGATAACTAATGTGGTCATGATCCTGAATGTGTCTGATTAAAGGATGTTAGCTTTATATACAGAATGATTTTTTTAAAAATATTTTATGTTCAGTCATGAAACCTTTTTGAAAAATGTTTAGTTTTAACTTTTATGTATGATTTGATGAAATAAATTTAATTTTTATTGGGAAAAAAATGCATTATAAATGTATAATGAACATAACTGCTTATAAATGTGGAGTTAAAGAGGATTCAAATAAATTATTAGCTTTTTAAAAATGTTTTTATCCCAAGTTAGATCTTAATTATAACATATTAGTACATAAGGGGGGGTGATAAAGAATCAAGTTTTAAGCTTTACTGATAAAAATTTTGTAGGAAAAATTTTACTAGAATTTTAAAGTTAATTGTGGCCGAGTGGCTAGCGCTCTGACGCTCAGTACCACAGGTTTTGGGTTTGAGTCCTGGCGATGCCATGGATGTTTGTAGTGGTTCGGAATCCACTTTAAACTGTAGACGGGGGTATTGTTACTCCGCATCCGTGGCTTATCTTCAAGTTACATGCGCCCGCTGGGTAATGCAAAGTGAGTACGTCTGTGCAGCGCTTGCCTTAAGGCATCCAAGACCAAGCTATCTAAGTGTTTGCCAGCTGCATTAGAAAGAAAGAAAAAAAAGTTTATAAGCCGAAATTTTAAATTATCTGATGATCTCCTGTTTTTTGTAAGACTTGTATTATATTAAAACTCCTTAAAATATTTATATAAATAGAAACAAGTTATATATTTTATTTTAACAATATATCTTATTTGAAAGATAATTTTATCTGTATTTACTTTATGAAAATTTATTCTTTCCAATTTAATGTAGTAATTTTTTTCTATATCGCTGTAGCTTTTTTTTTTAAATTTTATAAAATCTGGTTTTCAATACCTATCAATATAATTATTATAGTTTTGAGTATACAATGTCATAATTTCTTAATTTTTCTCATAGGGATGCTAAGGCTGCTGTGGTGCATGGTGGTCAATTGCGTGACATGAACTCTGCCGAACTTGATGAACTTTTGAGAGAACATACAGAGATTGTGTTTGCCAGAACCTCGCCTCAGCAGAAACTGATCATTGTGGAAGGTTGTCAGAGACAAGGAGCCATTGTAGCTGTGACAGGTGATGGTGTGAATGACTCGCCTGCTTTGAAGAAGGCTGATATTGGTATGTTCCAGTTTTCTTATAATATTTTTTTTTATTTCCAATGGCAGATTATGAACAGTTGCAGAACAATGAAAAATAAAAAAGAACAGAGAAAACAACAAAACATGCTGCAACAGAGTTCATTAATCTAACATATCTTTAGCCTCCCAATATCGCTCGGCGAGAAAAGTCTTGCTCAGAGCAGGACAGTGAAGTAGATGCGTGGAGTCCATGGCTTCTCCAGAGCTGCATATCGGGGAAGGAACAATTGTGAGTCTGTAAAGATGTTTACGCAGGCAGTCATGTTCAGTGGCTAGTCGGAAATGAGCGACTGCTCTACGCCTTGGAACATTACATAGATTTGGGATGGCATTCTTCCAGGACTTTTGGGAAACACGGTTATAGAGGTCTTCTTGAGTGCGGACTTTAATTGATCTTTTGATGAGATTTTTGATGGAGTGGAAGGATATAGGACGAGATATTTTTTGTGTGATTAAAGCCCCCCTTTTAGCCAGGAAGTCAGCTTTCTCATTGCCTGGAACCCCACAGTGGGCAGGAACCCACTGGAGGACTATAGTTTTTTCAAGTGATGCCAGGTTTTCAAGATGATAACGGCAATCCAATATGTCTTGTTAATATAGTCTGCCATATTTTAACTTCATCAAAAAAAAAAATGAATGACATTGAATGTACATGCCAAAACGTTTAATTACCCTTGGAAGTTTTGTTTTCCCAATCTTCTGAATTGAAGATAAAATACTTTAATATTAAGAAATCTAATGACAATTCTCTGGATTAAAATATTGTAATTGCAAATTGTTATGGTTAATTCCGAGTAATAAAGGGTTCTGTCTTAATGTATAGTTAGTTGCCAAGAAATATTTTAAAAGCTATAAATTTTTTAATGAGTTCTTAAAGATTATTTTTTCCTCATCATGATTTATAAAAACAAATGTGTATGATTCCATTAATCTTCATAATTGCATTTTGCCTATTGCTTTCTCTTTTTAAAATAAGGTATTCATCAAATTATGTCACATTGTAAACTACACAGCCTTTTGAGGGTTAAAAGTGAGCATATGAATTAAAAGAATATTTTAGTATCAAGGTTCTATGATTTTGAACATTAATTTTGTACTAAATAACCAATCATATGAAGGTTTAATTAAAGGAAAATGCAGATGTAGAATTAATGTTAAAATGAAAACTGCTAATCTAGCTGGTTATAATAATTTCTGTGAGGCACACAATCATGTTAAATAAAAAATAAAAATGTTCCCTTTTATATCTGAAAAAGATTGTAAAAATAAAAGATTATAATAATGCCATGCAAATTTTATCTTTGAGTATAGTATTATTCAGTGTTATTTTCTTTTTTATATATGTAAACCATAGCATAATTTCAATACTAATTTTTGTATTTTTAAAGAAACCAGTTTAAATTTACATATTCTAAGACTAACTTTAAACTTTATTAATACACATTTTAATAATTTTTATCTGAAAACTTAGTTGATATATATTTTTTTACAGGTGTTGCTATGGGTATTGCTGGTAGTGATGTGAGTAAACAAGCAGCTGACATGATATTGCTGGATGATAATTTTGCTTCCATTGTCACAGGTGTTGAGGAAGGTGTGTAATGCTTTTCTGTGAAATTCTTCTATTCTCAATCATTTTACTTTAAATTCTGAATTCCTGTAAGATTCCACATAGAAAATATTTAAATGCAAAGTTTGCTTTATAAAATGTATTACCTTGTACGATTTTTACTTGTAAGATTTAAAACCCTTCTTTTTAAATGTATAATGAACATGCTCAGTTTTTTAACAAATCAGCTTGAGTGTGTTAGAAAAAAAGTGAGTTATAGCAAATTTTAAGTTACAGCACAACATTTTCTTCACTGAATTGTATGATGGGGAAAAAGTTAATCAAAAAAACATAATCCCACCAATCGCGTGGAAAATTGGCAAGTGGCCAAGTTGGATGGATTCAATAGCTGCATTAAAGGACAGAATATTATTTTGTAATGATTTTAATAATGTAAATTTTAGATGAAAATGTATAGAAAAAATTTCATCTAGTCTTTCTTTTAATATTAACTATTTTACTTTATTCTGTCAAAGTAGCTTTGCACCGCATTTTAGGTACTAGTTATATATACAAGTAATCGGTTCATCTATTTCCACTATTAAATAGTATACCATTCCACACTATCCGTGGTCTATGTTCTTTTTAAATGCTAGATTTTGTTGTTGTTGTTTGTCTTTCTTGAATGAATATCGCTTTAAGTAATTAAAATGTTTTAAAAAATAAATGTTAATAATTTAAGTGAAACTTTGAATAAGTCGAGGTATTGTTTATACATCGATATAGTGGATTTACATCATTGGTACGGCTGTTTTTTTACAGTAAAATTTACTTAAATGTATTAAAAATTTATGTATTAAAAATTCATTTTTATGGTAAAATTTTATTTTGTAAAAAATATACATATGAGAAAATATATATTGAGAAAAAACTTTTTTAATTCTTTTTAAAATTTCTTTTTTAAAGACTGCTGCCAGACTAAATATTTCTGTTCTGTTTTAATATTCTTGTATAAAATTAATTTATTTTTGCAATTTCATTTTTAATAATCAAACTGTTAGCTTGAATTTTTCTTCTCTTATTATGGAAATCCTACAAAATATTTTTCATTAAAAAATTGTTTTCAATGTTGAAAGCATATTCAAGTATTTAACTCAATTAATTTTTTGTTGTTTCTTGTTATAGGTCGCTTGATCTTTGATAATTTGAAGAAATCTATTGCATACACTCTGACTAGTAACATCCCTGAAATCACCCCCTTCTTGTTCTTCATCCTTGCTGATGTTCCACTGCCACTTGGAACAGTTACCATTTTATGTATTGATCTGGGAACTGATATGGTAAATTTTTTTTGCATAATTTTTAAATATTTGATATTTTTCTTGTAGAAATTATTGAAAAAATATTTTTTTTCCCCTGCAGTTTTCATTATTGTTGAATAAATGCAAGATTTTTTTTAGAATTAACAAAGTTAAAAATGTCATTTTTATTTTTGTAAATTTTACTTTTTAAAATTTATTAGTAATAGTTTATATATTAAGTATATTTTTAATATACTGGATTTCCAAAATGGTACTTAGATTGTTAATTTTTAATCTTTTAGAACTTCAAAAATATTTCATTAAAAATAATTATTTTTGGGATACTTTTAAATTTTTGGTATTTTGTGTGGAATTACTTTTATGCAATTCAGCTTCAATATATGATTAGCAGAATTTTTTTTTAAAGTCATGTTTAACTTATTCCTTATGTAGTGTTACATTTGCCTATTCTTTAAGCAGGGTTCATAATTAGGTACTTTTATTGAATTTTTTAATAATTATGTATTGGATTATATTAGTAGTAGTATTAATAAATGCATGATATTTTAGAGTATTCTTATTACAAAGTAAAATATATTAACTCATATAACTATTAAACCTTATTTTTTTCCATCATTAATTGATTTAAATGTTTCTATTATCTGTTCAGGTACCTGCTATTTCTCTAGCTTATGAAGCAGCAGAGAGTGATATCATGAAGAGACAGCCTAGGAACCCTAAAAAGGATAAACTTGTCAACGAAAGGTACTGCTACTCTGTTTGAACAATAATATTTTTAATTTTTATATATGTATAATTTGAGGAAATATACCTTATGGGGTAGTAATAGTATTAATTTACTTATATTACGCAATCGCCAAATTTTTGAATCTTCAAATTTTGTTCTTAATTCAAAATTTTAAAAAATTATAGAATTGAAGTTGCAAATTATATTCATTTGCTATTAATTAAAATAAAAAGATTTGTAGTCAAATTATTTATGTAATACAGCAATTTTTATTTTAAATTCATTTTTATTAGATAGCAAAACTTGGATGTAATTTTATTTAACGATTTTATAATATTAATGAAATAAATCATGTCATAATCTAAATTTGAAGATAGAATTATTAGTAAATTTAAATGTTTTCTTGCATAATTATATCTTTTGCATTGATTTGTGTTTTCAGGTTGATCTCCATGGCCTATGGTCAAATAGGCTTCATGCAGGCTGCAGCTGGTTTCTTTGTGTATTTTGTTATCATGGCTGAGAATGGATTCATGCCGTCTACGTTACTTGGTCTCAGGAGTCGTTGGGATTCTAAAGCGGTCAATGACCTCCAGGATTCCTTTGGTCAGGAATGGGTATGCTAAAACGAATTTTTTTTTATTGGAAGTTAGTTCTTAATTATAATCCGTCTATCTGTACCAATTGCAATAATGCAAGTCATTTAATATTTTCTTTTATTAAAATATGTAATAAATGTTATCCTATAGTTGCATTTTATAATACCTACTCGGGCGATATTAGCAGTTAAAGGACACTTTTGATAAGTATCAAATTAAAAAAAATTTCAGAGTTTCAATTTAACAGAACTATTTTTTTCCTACATATTTTTAATTTATGATGGACTTGGATAATTTATTGAAACAAACATTCAAGTTTATTTCGTTTATACAAATGATTTACATAATAAGTATGTTAGTCATTATGATGCTAGCATTTGTATTATTTAGATTTCATTCAAAAAGGAAATTTGTTGAGAAAAACCTTTAAATCAAAGTTGCGAAATTCGATTTAAAAAAAAATTTCCATGGAAACTTGAAGTATTATTACTAATTAAACATGAGATTAAAAATACATCAAAATTAAAATAAAATATTAAATTATAAAAAAATCAAATAATTTATTTAAATCAAATTTTTAAATTATATTATAAACTTTTATTAATTTCAAATATTCCTATTTATATTCAAAGTGAATTGTTGAAAATGATATAATAGTCTATTTTACGAATTATATAAGAAAACATATTCTGGATTTTTTAAAGAAAAATCTTAATTATAAATATTGCTTTCTTATTAAAATAATAATAGGAAATTAATTATAAATTTAAAAAATCTTAGAATTTTTTGGTGGGGATTAATAGGCCACTGACATAATATGCAAACTTTTGGAGATTCAATAAAAAAATATTTAAATATATTTTTTGTAATTTAACAACTCATTCAACAAGTGAGCAGTGTTTTTTCTATCCAATGAATGCTTTGTTTCTTGATCTCTAATAAATGTAAATATTCATTGCCTTTTCCAGACTTACTTCAATAGGAAAACTCTGGAGTACACATGCCACACTGCCTTCTTTGTATCTATTGTCATTGTCCAGTGGGCTGATCTCATCATTTGCAAGACCAGGAGGAATTCAGTTGTACACCAAGGAATGAAGTAAGAATTTTTAACTCTGTTCTATCTTTTTTATCGAAAATGGGACCTTTTGGTTTACGAGTGCATGAAAAATGTTTACATTTAGTATCAAAGTTAATTTATTCAATTTACTTAAACAAAAACTTGAAATCTGTTATGAATTTAAATTTATTTTCTCATTTTATCATTTCTGTAGAGCACACATGTCAAAGATGCATCCCATGGGCTGTGAAAAGGGACATTTTAGTGTAAATGGAACAAAACAATAAGTTCAATTAATAATTCTCCTAATTCAGAAATATCTCTGTAAATGGAGTAACTTGGGGCCTGATGGCCAAGTGACTAGCGCTCTATCTCTCGATATCACAAGTGCTGAATTCGAGTGCTAGTGGTGCCATGGATGTTTGTAGTGGTTCAGAATCCACTTTAAAACTTAGGTCCCAGTCTAATAGGACTGTAGAGCATTGGGCATAGGACTGACAGCCCCTATCCCCCGTAAAAAAACATCTCTTGTCTTGAAATGTGCTAGTAGGCAGATGGCCTTGGCCCACCAAGGGGCTGCTGCACCACTGATGATGATAAAATGGAGTAATAATGGAGTAATTTTACTTGAATATTCAACAAAAAAGGACAAACCTAATCACCTCATAATTATTTTGCTATGTAGATATAACATGTTACATAGAGCAGAGAATTCAATGAAAGATAGCTTAGTGTTTTTTACAGACTTTTAGCAGCTATTCTTGTCTGTGAAAATGATAAGACTGAATGTATAAAGTTTTATATACAGGAATGGAATGTTCCAGAATACTGTTCAGAAAAGGTAATGAATATTTTAGAAGTCTAACACAAAAAGGGAATGTCAAAACAGATTTACAGAAATGTACAATTTGGTCTGCTAGATTAGAAAGTGAAACTGTCATTATTAAGTCTAGTACTTTACCTCAGCATCATAGGTACTGCGAGGTTTGCAGCACTATTCACAGATAATGTTTCAAAATATTGATGCTTTTTAAACCTTCAGTTGCAAAACTGACTTAAAAAAATAACCATTTTTAGAAAATGCATCTAATTTTTAGTCTTCTGCTTCTTTTTTTTGGTGATATGACTTTAGTTTTCTCAATTCTTATTATTTGAGAACCAGTTATACTCAAAATTGTAATGCATCAACTGATATGCAAATAGATTTAAATGTAATATTTATTTTTTAAAGTCGTATCTTAATAAGAAAAGTCTTTTGATGGCTTCTCTTGAATGGCTTTTGACTCTGAAAATTAATAAGCTTCAATAATGTTTAATGAGCATCTTCAAAAAATAGTACACTAAGTTAGACACCAAAAAACTTTGACATAATGTGCTGTTTTGATTATATTTTGATTTATCAAGCTGGATCCCATTTAAATAATTTGAATCTTGCACTCAAATAAAGCATGTATAAATGATTTCTCTTTAAAATAATATTTTACATAATTTCTTGTTTTAAGTAAATAATAAAGATAATTCTTAAAAAAGACATTTTTTGATAAAAGTTTACTTACTAGACTGAAATGTTATTATCGAACTCTAGAGTGCATATCTGAAGATACCAACACATCTTGAAAACTTTATTTTTAATATTTTTACTTCTTGTTATGTGATGCATTAAAAAAATATTTTTAAGAAATAAAAATTTCTGGAGAAAATTTATATGTGTAGTATATTTTTTCTTCTGCATAAATCAGGTAAATGCTATGTTAAAAATATTTTTAAATTATATTGAACATTATTTCTATTTGAAACTAAATTTGATAGAAATATTTTTAGACAAAACTGTTTTTTTTTTTTTTTTTTTTTTTTTTTGTTTCTTTGGGAATTGCATATTTAAAACCTTTTACAGGAACCACATCTTGAACTTCGGTCTAGTCTTTGAGACAGCCCTAGCTGCTTTTCTCTCCTACTGCCCAGGAATGGACAAGGGCTTACGTATGTTTCCCCTCAAGTAAGTGTATTTGAATCAACTTTTTCAACAACAAATTATTTTGAAATGCTGAACACACATAGTCTTAGTAGGAGAAGTTGAAGAAAATAAAGTGTAATGATTTATAAAAAATCAATAGATCATATTAAATTATTAAGTGATAAAAAAGTTATTTGAAGTTTAATTCTGAATAATAAAATATCTGAAGTCAAAATTCCATATATTAATTAATTTATTGATAATTCTACAATGTACTCATTGTAGGCAAATGCATGAAAAGAGAGCATTAAAATTAAGAAATATTGCACAAATAATAAAGTTAATTTTTTTTAAATTGCATGAACAAATTAAAATTCATATGTTATTTTTCTTTTGTTAGCTCATCAATTAAATATGTCAGCTTTAGTATTTCAATGATTATGTACTAAAACTGAAAAAAAATGTTAGCGCATCTTTGATACATTATTGTTAGGAAATGAAGGGGATTTTAGAAATGATTCTGTAGAATGAACTGTATAATTCTAAATTCAATATTTGTTGTTAATAATTTAAAAGTTTATGGATAGGTAATAGAAATAATTGTTTAAAAAGATAAGTCTGCAGTAGAAACACAGGTGTAAATATTGGCAAGCAGAAATAGCCAATTTTTTTTAAAGCCTCTGATTAATTTTTAGATGCAAATTATTCATTTCTCAGATGAATACACTATGCCATTCTGATCAATAATTTTCATCGAATAAAATTTAAAATCTATTGTACAAGTGAGTAACATAAAGGTAGCCTATTACATGAACATACATTTACCTCTCTTTAATCTGGTATTCAATGGTTCGATATATTCTATAATGCAACACATCGAGCCTTAGATTTCATATAGATTCTTGCATTTGTTGACCTTGACTGACAGATGGCTACCCAGTGCTACTCGCATTTTCTCCCAGTTTTGATTGTATCTGCCAATTTCGTTTTTAGTACATTGTTTCTTGTTTTGTAGCGAGTTACACAGTGCTTTTACACAATATTTCCATTATGTACATAAAATGTTCTTCCAAGCAGGTATTCTTCAAGTACTAATAAGACATGTATAAATTTATTGTTTTTACACATATTCTGAACATATGTTTTAATCATTTACATTTTTTTTTTTATCTAGACTTCTTTATCATTGATATCCCCCTTAAAACTATTAATGCTCAATAATCCAGCATGGCCCCAATCATGCCAGATTTGAGAGATGACAGCTGAGTTTGGCGTTCTAATAAAATTTCTTAAGTTATTTTTGGGAAATTTTTTTTTAAATCATTGATATAATTATAGAATTTAATTTATTAATGAGGTTTTATTTCTTTTTTAGGTTGAATTGGTGGTTCCCAGCTATTCCGTTTTCTATTTTGATCTTTGTATACGATGAAATTCGCCGTTTCATCCTCAGGCGAAACCCAGGAGGTTGGGTTGAGATGGAGTCTTACTACTGATCACAGTTCACTCATCTTTCTCATCACTTTTTATTTTTACTCCTTCCACTCATAGACTTAGTCTCTGTGCAAGGAACTGTCAAATATTAAGTTAAATAAATTATGCTTCACTTACTTTCTGGGAAACAAACTATTGTTTTTGCCTTCTATTTTATCTATGGAAAAAAAATTGTTTTAAAATAACTTGTCTGTTTTAAATAGTTGTTAAGTTAACGTTAAAGTTACAGAATCAAGTGATTTTGAGTTAAATTAATATCTCTATATATTTTTTTCGTCTGTTTCATTTCTTTTTGTGAAAGTGTTGGAGGTAAAATGTGTTTTTGAATATCAATCTTGGTTTAAAAAAATAAAAAAAAAAGAACTCAGGGTAGTCTGAAGAAAGCAATCCTTGCTTATGTAGTTTATATCAATGATTGGTTTTGCATATCATTAGTTATATTTTGCTGTAATTATTTACTTTGTTATTTATGTAGTGGCTTAGTTGTTTATGTTTGAGAAAGTTTGCATGCTGATAAAGTTTGAAATTCTAAATCATAATTTCATATTTACAAAATTTTGTTGTTGTCTGAAGCAGAAATAATTGTAGGCATTCAGCTGAAATGTTTTGTTGATAAATATTTTAAATATAAAGAAAGAAAAAAAAAGAGACTTCTTTTTTAAATTGTATTTAAACTAACGTTTGTCAAAAAGTAAATAGTCCAGTATTTGAGAAATGAGTCTTATTTTATAATCGGTGAGCGTGATTATTAAACTTTTAAATTCATTTAAAAAAATTTTCAAATTATTTGCATAATTTTTTTTAAATGTTGCAAGCTTATTTTTAGACATATTTAAATTTGAATCCTTTTAAATATTTCTGTGCAGCCACTTTTGTTTCTGTTGAGAAATTATTCAATTAAAAACCAATAATTGTGAATTGCAAATCTGAACAGTTAAGATCTACTTCAAACTGCAATTTGAATCAAATCAGTTATTAAGCTTCCTATTGTTCCATGTTTCGATTACATGTGCTGAATTTAAATAAATATGTGCCTTAATTTTAGAGACTGTGAATGTTTCAGCATTGCATTTATGATTCATTTGAGCCCATCTGTTCTGCATTTCTCTCATCTAGTTGGCATTCCTATTACAAGAAATCAGATAGTGTATTATTAGCAAATCACTTTACATGTGTCCTTATTTAACAATTTCTCAAGACTTTGTTACAAAATTTTTCTGGATCTATTGTTGCCACTCATGATTAATAAAATATGGTACATTTTTCTGGAGTGTTTCACTTTTAAAATTTTTTTTACTTATAGTGGTATTACAGACCAACATTACACTTAAAATACAAGAAACTTGAAAAAAATATTTTCTGTTTAAGTTACTTTTGTTTGAATTATTAGGAGGAAAAGGTATTATACCCATTATTCAGTTGTATCGTTCAATAATTCAACCACTGGCAAAGCCACTGATTGTTATATCAAATAAATGTCGAGACTTTTCTCGGCACTGAGGTTTATAAAAAAAACTATCTTGGATCCACAATGAAAGATCTTGTAGAAGCTATTAAAGTTTAATGTATTGCCAGTATAGCATCTTTGTGATTAAAAATGCACAATTATCTTTTAATTATCTTCAACTATTCTGTAATACTTTGGTACTGTTATTTTTGGTAGGATATATGCATTTTTTGTAAGCAAATTGAGAGTAGAAGGATGCACTTTTAAATCAACACAAATACTTAAAAGATGGGAAAATGCTTCATTAGACTAACACTGTTTTTATGAGTTCAATAAAAGTAATTGGATTTATTTTACGATTTTTTTAACATCCATAAGTAAAAATTATACATAAAATGGCAGTAAAGAGTCAGAAATTAGTATATAAAAAATCCAACTAAAAATTCTGACAAATTTTTTTTGTAGCCGATTAAACACCTCTGCTTTAAATGCCAGTTTCTTGTCATTATCGTGAAATTCCAATCTGTGCAGTGAACATTCAAACGACATTTGCCAAAATTTTGTAATTTCCATATTTCTTTTCTCAATTATCTTTAATTATATGTTTCAAAAATGCAACTTGACTATATTAATTAATTTCGTTAAGAATTTATTAAAGATTCAGTTAAATTAAATATTTCATTAAAGATTCAGTTGTAAAATGAAGAGCAAAATGCTCTTTAACTAACTTAAGGAGGACTTAAGTCTTACATTGTTACAATGTTGACCAGCCATAAATTAATGGCTAGAGGAATAATTAATTCGAAGCCATAAATTAATTTGTGTAAAACATTGATTCATATGCTAATAGTGTTTTTTTTTTTTTTTATCCTGATGCACTTTTTAAAAAACAATTTGTCAACATAAATATGAAGATTAGAAATTCACTTTTTCAAATATATATTTTGATCATGCATCAATTTACAACTCTAAAAATTATCTTTTATTTGTGTTCTAATTGATGTATGTTACATCATTTGTTAAATGTGTATCAGCAGCCATAGTAATAACTCTAGTTCTAACTCGGTGGAATTATTAGAGGCTCTATAGTCAGATGATTAATATCAGTCAAAGTCTTACATATGTAGCTTTATAAAAGCACGTTTTGTTACTTAACTCCAAGAATCGTGCCTGAATGGCCAAGCGCTCGATGCCACAGGTTTAGGTTCGAGTCCCGATGGTACCATGGATGTTTGTAGTGGTTCAAACCTTAGATTCTAGTCTCGCATGACTGTAAGAGCGTCACGCCAAGTCAAACATCTACTATGGGAGCTCCATCACAACAAATGCTAACCGCTGTCCTTCTATCCATGAGTAGATTACTCATGGGATGTCCGTCCCGCACTGCAGGACACTGAGGATTAGTCACACATTCCAAGAATTTTCAGTTAACTTTTAATTATTACTTTTTTTTAAAAAAAGGCACTTTTTACATTTTGATTCAACGATAAACCTACTATCGATAGTAGCGAATATCGTATTTCACAATCTCTTGGCATATTTCGAAAGTGTATTTATTCCACACACAAAGGAAGCTCGGTTTTCCAATGTTTAATAATAACTTTTTTTAAATATCTCCAATTAATTTTATTTGTCGTAAGCAGTAAAATCATACTTTGCCATTATATGTTTCAAAAAGTGTAACTTAAGTAAAATTAAATTAAAAAAAATTACTAGATAAGAAGATTAATAATTCACTTATTACATATTTTGCTTATACATAAACCTTTCCTGTTGGAGCAACTGCCCTGTGGTGGTCCAAGGCCGTCTGACTACTGGCAGATTTTATATAAAAATTCATTAAACGCCGTTATACTAAATTAAAAAAAATCAGTAAATAAAGTTTCACTGAATTAAAAATATTAAATTATTTTCGTGAATTATTAAATCCTTTACAAATTAAATTAATTAATTTTAATATTATTAATAAAAGAAACAAATGACAACTATTTTCAAAACACTTTTGGGTATGATACAAATTTTTTATGTGTATTCAATATTCTTTGCGAAAACTCGAATTGTAAGAGTAAAAACATTAATAATAAATATAGTTACATTAATAAATTTTTAATAACAAATTAATAAATATTATAATAATAATAAACATTTAATAAAATTTAATTCTGTATTAATAACAATAAACATTTCATTCTGTAGTTATACAAATTGAAATGTGTATAACAGTTAATATA